>CADCXD010000002.1:1362438-2043658 GCA_902806575.1 Jackrogersella multiformis | reverse complement strand
ACGGCTCGCACATGTCCAATTATGACATGGCAGGTAACCCGCAGATGGATGCCTACCTCCTCCAGGATTCGGATGCCCATTCGGTCTCCTCTCAGATGTTCTACCCCACGCTGCCCATGAGCGTAGGCTTGTCCTCCGAGGGGCTCCCGTACTCTCCCGCCGTGCTCACCCCGGGCATGGCTCAGCAGCACATCGATCCCACCCAGATGCAGCTGAACTTCGAGGCCAACCTCTCGGCGAACTCGCCCGCCGCCACTACCTGGAGCTCTCTGAGCCCCGTCGAATCCCGACTCTCTACCCCCGGCCTCCCCGACGACGCCTGGTCCGTCCCCATGGACGCGTCTCCCACCCGGACTAACGACTCTTCGCCAATCATGGATGGCATCTCGCCAAGGTATGTTGAACTAAACGCTATGAAATTCGGAACCGCTCTGACGTAGAGAACGCCATCAGCCTCGATCGCCAGATGGGTTTGATGACTACAGAGGATCCCAACGGAGTCGTATTGGCGGATGATATGTTTGCCCTGCCTCCTTCCTTCACCCGCCGCTCCAGCGGCGATGGCGAGTCTTCGGCTCGGGACCACCCCCTGTACAAGAGCGCCTGCACGCAGCCGGACGGACTGTTCCACTGCCCGTGGGAGGGCCAGTCCAGCTGCAACCACAAGCCCGAGAAGCTCAAGTGCAACTACGAGTAAGTTCCCCGGCGCTTCGGAGACGCCCGCAGATCTAACCATGACGTAGCAAGTTCGTCGACTCGCACCTGAAGCCATACCGCTGCAAGATCGACTCCTGCGAGAATGCTCGCTTCTCTTCCACCGCCTGCCTCCTCCGGCACGAGCGAGAGGCTCACGCCATGCACGGCCACGGCGACAAGCCTTACCTATGCACATACGAAGGGTGCGACCGCGCCGTCCCCGGAAACGGATTCCCGCGCCAGTGGAACCTGAAGGACCACATGAGACGCGTCCACAATGACAACGGGAACACCCTCAACGCCGTCAGCGGGTCTCCGCCGTCCGGGCACGGATCTTCCGCGCACTCGGCCAAGGGCCGAAAGCGGAAGAGCAAGGACTCCGTGGACAGCACCAGCAGCCGCAAGCATGCTTCCAGATATGCTCAGGCCGAGGCCGCCATGAGAGCCGCCGAGCAGCCCATGGTCGACGAGTGGTACCAGCACCACAAGGCTCTGCAGACGTACCTGCAGGAATACAGCGTCCCGGATGCTTTTGACTATCTGCACCAGATCACCGAGGCCAGGGATCACCTGGCGGCCATGGGGAAGATCTCCCAGAAGCTGCTTCACACCAACAAGTCGTCCAGCACCCAGGATTCCTACAGACGCTCGCACGGACACCACTCTCGCTAGATGAAGAACGTACGTACCTAAATAGTTATAACCCTTGTCGATGTTCCCTATCCAGCCTAGCTAACTCGGTACCGTGCAGACAACACTAGATTTGCGGACCATGGATGATTTTTAACAAGCCAAGGAACTTGCAAGTGCATACTCCTACTTTTTTACTTCTACTCCCGCCGGTCAGGAGACCGTGATGGAGCCTAGCCAGGCTCCGTGAGGATTCGTTTGAAGAACCGCCACGCTCCGAGCCGACCCCGGCATTGGACCCCAGGAATAGGTACCGGCGCTACGTCTCATTGATTGTAGTTTCCCGGATTGAAACCTAAAGAACCAAGGACATGCCGAGGGTTACGGGGGAGAGTTGATCCAGGATTTTTAAAGCCTGAGAGGACGGAGATATGCCAGAGGAGAAAGACATGTCGGCCTTCACGGCCGCCCATTGTGAACGTCACAGCAGCTATCGCCCCGGAGGTCGATGGTTGACGATCGTGATCGTGAGGTGTGGATAGAGAGACTGTTGATTGGTTGTTGCCTAGTGATCTGCTTGCATGACACTCGCACTTGAATTTGGTTATCGGACATTGAATCTATCTTAGCATAGCTACATTTAGAAGGAAAAAGTTGAGAAGGAAAAAAGGGAAAAAAAGGAAAACCCCACAACCAAAAAAAAAAAAAAAAAAAAAAAAAAAAGATTTGTTTTATGTTTTAGTTAAACCTTGCAAAATACATTTCCCTTTGTTTTAGATAATAGATAAAATCCATTGAATACCTTGTCTGCTCTTGTCTACTCTGGCGAAGAGTAGTGAACTGTGAACCCCAGGTCTGCATCTATTCCCGTGTCTGCTTCTAATTCTACAGATAGCTCTCTATCTGATACCATCATGATAATAACGATGTACAACGTCTAGTCGCGCTATGCCAATCCTAGATGTGTAATCTCAGGCGGGGTATACAGTTCCGCAGTTCTCGATTCCTTCTGCAGTCTTTGCGGCGTTATTCCCATTCCATCTACACATTCCATCGTCTACGGTGGATGTAGTTTTCGAGGTTATCTCAACTGTATGAACATGATATCCTCAAACGCAGCATGGTGAGGGTTTGGTCTCCATAGCCTTTAAGCTTTACTTTGATCAGCTGGATGCTTATGTAGAGCTACATCTGGTGACATGCCCCTTTTTAGTCCACACTATCATAGCATAATTCTATTTTAAACAGCAATTCTTTTCTCTGGATCCCCGATTCGGACAAACCCGACGTAACTCCTGTGCCTCGTTGGCTTCTTCCCTGATCTTCTTAGGATTAGGGAATGAAGCTAGTGTTCTGTCCAGCGCAACTCTAGTAGTCTGAGTTATGACTTTCTCGTTCCACATTGCGTAGATCGAAAGCGTTCTCTCCCTGCCTGGAAAGGCAGGTGGAACGGGAACCATTAGGGTCCTGCAAGCAGTCATAAAGGGAAATAGGTAGTAGTCTCGATACCTATGGCTTCTAATGGGGGCAAGTTTCGCAGCCTTTAGGAAGCTCCTCCGATTGAAGCTTCTCCTGGAGATAATTTCGCGGTTATTCTTCCGTTGAGTCTTCGTTGCCCGACTTCCACTGGTCGGTAATTAGCCGTGACATGCCCTATTGAAGGTATTCAACCGATTATCATCGCTGTTCCACCTATACTACTCAAGATGAAGTTATATCGTATGCGGCACACCCTGAACCCTAAAATAGCATTAAGGCCCAGGACATAGTCAATCGTTTCTGCCGCGGAAAATATGATGGTAACTTACGCTTATGAGCGGCTACCTTGAATATCGAATAAGTCGAAGGGAAGTAGGTCAAGAAATCCACGACGGCGGTTAGAACTCGAGCTACCTAGGTAGCTAACAACAACGCCATCTTTCAGGTGGCACTTCTATGGCCCAAGGGGTATACGGATGTGCATCATGTTGATGGTGGCTCGAAGGATAAGAGGATGTTTGGCAGGAAAGATAGTAATTTAGATAGAAAGAGAGGGGATCTATCTCGGGCCAAAACCTTTAGAGCCTAGAAGTGTAGTGGTTCTGGCATGTAGGTAGACTCTAGCAAGCCCTATTCAACTCGTTGATAACTTTCTATATAGTAGGTACCTACTTACCTAGGTAGGTAAGTGAAGATATTATTAGATGTGAGGATGTGAAGATGTGAAGTGGAGGGTGTCTTGGGGTCTCTTATGTAGACGTTTGCTTTTATTCTGACTATGAGGCAATTAACCAAGCATTCAAAGAAGGCGTCCCGTGTAAAGGGAGCAATCTAGAGCTAATATCGAATGATAAAAAGGGGGGTGCGCATTCCCTACGGACTGAACTGCAATTACGAATCTACTATATCATGCGGGATATACCTAGGTACCTGAGTGTATATACTTCCTTCTTTCCCATTAGGCCTAGGATTGAGCAAATATCCGGTTGATTAGGAGAGCTCTATAAAATTTACACTTCAAACTCTGTATGATTATTCGGGTTGACTTAGACACCTGTAGGTACGTACCTACCTCACTAACAATAGGTAGTTTTAACTGGCTTCTATTTTGGAATAATCTCTCAGTCTCGTAAAATTCTGCTCTTTGGTCGCCGAAGTTGACTAAACCCTAACATCATGACCTTAGAAATATGACGACAGACAGGGAAAGATCAAGACCTGCTTCAGGAAACCCGAGATATTCCTAGGCAGGTTCTTGGTCCATCCATCTCGACTCTTGCCTGATGGTACTGCTGAGGAAGCGAACCACCCATTAAGACAGCGGTTTAGGGTTATGATATGTTCAACAATCCTTCACTCCTTATCCCGCACCCCCTCCGAGTCTTACGGTAAGCAGGTAATCCTCATCCGTATCTCCAGAACTTGGTGTAACTTATCTCGACGTCAGTTTGAGAACGGAGGGATGAAGGCAATCACTTCAAGAGAAGAGAACCAGCCTGATTTTGAAACTAGAACCTGGAGTACCCTACCCACCCACCTACAATTCTCAGTCTCGTCGGCGTCATTGCCGACAGCCGACCGGAGATATCAAGGTGAAGAATATAGATACCTATCCACTCTAGGTGCCACGGAAAGGTAGTGGAGGCTCGACAATCAAGGAGTTCTTATTAGATTGAATCCTGTTTCAAACGTCGAATCCTTCTGGAGTCGAGGTTTTTAGTAGGGCTTATGAATCCCGATTACTACGCTGGACGATGGGAAGGAATTCGTATTTATAGCTGTTTGATTGGCGTGCGTTGCATACACAAGCGTATTCGACACATGTCGTTTCTTTCTGGTCGCGCATCGAGAATCTCATGTAGGAAGGGTGATCAACGCATATCAATGTTTAATGTATGTTTCTATGCATTTCTTTGTGACGATCCTCACTGTCACCTTAGGTGTACTTTATAGAAACCCCCACGCCCAAGGCAGAATCCCAAGGAGCCTATGAAAATGAGTGGGCGATTTTAATTGAATGTAAATGGTTTACACATCACATCAAAATCCCCAAAGAAAGAGTACCCAAGAGAGAGAGAGAGAGGAAATAAGAAGAAAATGATAGTCCCATGTCCAAGTCAGTTTTCCCTGTATGACTCTAGGAATGAAAGTGGGTATCTTCATAGTAGCCGCCGCCCATCTATGCTAGCCAAGCCGAGTAGTAACCCCTATCCAAACCTTACCCTTATGAGTCCTAACCTGATGTAGTCTTTAGTGAAGATGCCACCCCAATGGTACCAATAGAATGAGTTGCAACCTATGCCCAATATTAAATAATCGAACAGCTCGTCCCGCATCGATACCTGCCAAAACGCCATCATAAAACACTGAAAAAGATGCGTCCGCCCTATGAATTGTAATGTGAATTGTCCGAGCACGCGATATTAAGCTAACGAAACGCGGCTTGGTATTTGTTGCATAGGCACCGAGTCGTTGTCCGCTCGGTACATGATAAATATTGTAGTCCGATCTCGCGGCTGCGAGCTGCTGGGCGGTAGGCCTCTATGATGGTCACTAAACCTTACACCAGTCTGCAGCGGTGACGGTGCCTTTGGCAAGCGGTGGCACAAGCTAAACTCGCCTGAAAGAGCCGATTGCGCTTCTAGATCGACATGCTGATCTGATAATATAGGGGGTAACGGTTTATTAAGGTCGGAATGTTGATGATGAGAAAACAGTGGCGGTGGGCGCTGCGGCAGGAAGGAGGAGGAGGAGGAAGAAGATGGTGATGATGATAATGACGATGACTGGTCTATAAAAGTCGTCAAAGATGGTGATTGCGTCAGCGGCTTCCTGTCGCAGCCTATATTCGTCGAGCTACGCGGTCTAAAGGTAGTTTCGAAGACGTTCGGGAGGTAGCTCGCGAAGAAAGGTTTTGTTGCGGGAATGGAGGCGCATATCTTAATACCGTGTCAGTGGAACGCCATAGATACGAATGAGCTCGTGTACATACTATACCAATATTCAGCTCGAGGGCGCTGCAAAACCACGTCAACCAAGAATTCCAGACGGCGTCGAAATTAGTAGACAACTTCCACACAAAATAACTTCTCGCAATTCCTGCAGAACTTGCTAGAGCGCCGACACCGAAGAGGAAGATGATAATACTAATTTGCTTAGCAGGCAAGTTCAGACTTAGCGCTAGCTTCAGGGGAAGAAGCACGACAAGCCAGTCGGTGATAGTATTGATGATGCTAGCCGCCATCAGAAAGGCATTCTGGTTAATGCAATTTTCTCGACTAGCTGAGGGATCCCAAAATTCGGACAAAGGCCTAACTGCTTGTCAGCTTAAATTTCGACCTAGTCTTTATGTGCTAGTAAGCTTACGTGCACTGCAGTATGCTAACCATGATGAAGGCGAAACAGTTGAGGCTAACGATCGTTATTGATATCAACACAGCAGTGGTCATCTTCTTGCGATCTCTCGAAGCAGTCGTGAGCCGGTAGAGAAGTGTGAGTATCGATAATTTGGTTAAGCTGGTCGCCAGATCGAATAGCATCTCGTTGGCAAGCCTAGAACCTCCTTAAGCTTATGGGCCACCTAGGTAGGATATAGCATGAGCCCCTTACGTCAACTTCAAGCCCGGGACGAGAAACCTCGGTTCTACGTCCCACGTGTGTCGGTTCCATTGGAGTCTCTCCTCTGCAATGATGCCGACTATCGTGAATGCGATAGCAGGAAACTGTCAAACGTTAGCGTGATAGAGCAGAGCTAGAGGAAAGTAAAGCTGCGGCATCGGCTTACGTATGCGAGCAGTATGAGGACATCGTCGAGCCCAAAGCCTCGGGTCAGCCACTTCCGTGCGTATAAACGAATCGCCAGAGTGACCGTGACAAGACAAGCAAGCAGGAGGCCGACAATCATGCCTACACATCCTCTCGTTTCTGGATTATTATAGTTGGCCGCCGACCAGCTCGCGATAACCGAAGCAGGCGGGAGCAGCATTTTGAAATCCAGCTAGATCTATAATAAGCGAAAGAAATAAGACGCCACGAGATATATAGATGGTCGTGAACTTTCACGGCAGCATACGTCACCCAAGAGGGGGTCGAGCGTCCTTCGGCCGAACAAAGCTCGGGTCACCTCGAGGTCGACCAACTTCTACATGAAAATGTAGACCGCTTAGAATATCAAAGCTATCGACATGGCGAGTCCAAGCATGATATGCCGCATCGCGCGGGCGGGTGCAGTCTATCTAAATCCTCGAACCGAGAAGAGCTTAGTACTTACACCACGCAAAGTCTTGTCCCTCCGGTATCATGCTGAGTTTTGCATTCTTAAGATGTGAGACGGCTCTAGAGCTCATCTACTGAAGGTAGATACGGGGTCGTCACCATCTAGTTTTAGGATTACCGCACGCGTATGGGCCTCTCGACCTCGACGACCAGGGTTGTCGAGCTAGCTTAGGCAGACTCTTCCGCATAGAAACGACCCGGGGTAGTCATGACTGCTGGCATGCTTCTCGCGGTGACAGCCTTACTACCCCTGCCCCCATCACACGGGGGCCGAAAGATGCCATCTGGGGAAAGGAGGGCAGATCCTAGCGTGGTGGGTTCGCATACAGGTGGGCAGAATTGCTGCACGTAACCGTTGGTCTGCAGGAGGAGACCCATGTCAGCCCAGGGGGCGCTTATCAGACATCAAGGTGCAAGAACCAGGCGATAGCACTTTGACAAATCTCTTCCTGCGACTGGCCAGGATCAGACGTAGTTGGCAAATTGTATCACCTGCGTATTTCGTCGGCTTTGCATTAGTAAAGCAATATTGGAATCAGGATCGATCCATATAGAACTCGAGAAGGTGTTGAAGATGTTACAGGATAGATTTAGTCAGGAGCCAGACATAGCTATACCATCTATCGGAGAGCTGTATATGATGTAGTTTGATTCCATTCAACCCAACCATTCCTTCGGTCTAGGTCGAGAGGTGTGATATCACGCATTGACTACCTAGGTACCTGCCTAAGTAGATGATATGCTCTTGAATAGGAATGGGGATAGGCGGTCCCGATGCCATATCACCCGATTGGAGATCAGAGCTAAGTGGCGTTCTGCAAGGTGGTCAATTCGCTTACCGATGATTGGTCGCATCGTAGAAGGAAGTGCTGCAGAGAATTTCACCTCGACATTATCCGATTCCTCCTGGATCGATAAGGGCTGGCCCGCAGGGGATCTTCAGTTGATAGAATCCCTCGTCAGTAATAGGACTCGGATCTTTACCAGCTCGGCATCACGCGCGACGAGCTCGTCTGCCACTCGCCATCCGAGAATACGGGTGATGTAGGTTCCCGACGTTTGGGAAGGATTGCGTTGGTGGGTGTATGCTTTAACGTTCGTGTAGAACTGTGCCGCCGCCTTAGGTGACAGATAGTGTCGAATCTCTTCGTCGCCTAACCGAACAGCTGTGATAGGCGCAGGTCACTTCCACGTCATTGGATAATCCAAGCGGGCTATAAGCCTCCAGGTAAGACCTACCTACTTACCTTAGGGAGGCATGCAGTACCAGGTATGTATGTAGTAAGGGGTGTCCTCGGATTATGGGACCTCTGGCGTATAACGGATATGGATCTGATGGAGGTTCTAGTTCTTACCTCTAGGTCTTACCTCTGAGTCTTACCAGATTAAGCGTCGTCGCCGATCTCAAAATCATAGGTTGAAACGAAATGATGGGAGTTCCGTACCAACAATAGACCGGCTCTGCGGTAACCGGTAATTGCGACGATGGCTTCGAAGTAATGTTTCATAGTAGGTGGGAGGTGGTAGCTAGGTAGCAATGGAAGACCCCTAGATGTCGTTCAGGACACATCCTCGGAGATCTAAGGCTCTGAGGTTATACTACGTAAGGCTGTTGGGAGTTTAGAGCCATGATGATACAAGGGTTAAACCCTTAAATCCGATTGGCCTTTCAGACGCCGTCTCGCGGCTGCAGATTCTGAGGGCTACCTATCTTGGACCCCGTGGTCCTTGGAACTCGAGGCTTCCCAGCTAAGGAAATAAGCACAGCTCTGTGATACTCGAGTGTGGTAGCACATGTACCTAAGCCCTATAAGTGTAAAGTTAAGGTTAGGTATGTCTGGAATTACCTACTATGTAGGTAGAACCTAAAGTACCTAGGTAAGGTAGAATGTGGCTGAAAAGGCACCCATTAGAACAACCTCATGCTTTTAAGATGTGTATTCTAACTTTTCAATATTTTGCTATACAGTTCAATAGTTCAATTCAAGATTTAGCTACTGTCGAGTAAATGCCTCTTCTGAGTCACCCCGGTTCCTTTGAGTTACCTTAGGTACTTACTGCTTACTTACTGTACTAGGAGGTACCTACCTACCTAGGTACCTAGCGTAGGCAGACCACTCTGTGGCTGCAGCTTGAGGTTCTAAGGTCTAGGTATATTTATGGTTTGTGCTAAGTACCACCTCCTACATTCCCCACTTATCTCACTTCTCTAGCGCACAAAAGCCCAAAATGTGAACGCGGACAAAATTATATAAACCCTCCAACTCATCATCAAACAAGTAGCATCAATCTTCCCTCAATCTCTCATAAACCACGAACGCAAAAATCCTCACCATTAGAGTAATATCTACTGGAAGACTGTCATCATGTCGAAAATCACAGTCGGTACGTCTTGCATCTTATATAACATCAACAATAGAACATATACTGACATTTATACCCCGCCACAGCCGGAGTGCGTTCCAACGTCAGCGATCTGCTTGACTACTCTCAAAACACCAAGAAGCGAAACTTCCTCGAGACCGTCGAGCTCCAGATCGGCCTCAAGAACTATGACCCTCAGCGTGACAAGCGTTTCTCAGGCACCATCAAGCTGCCTGCCATCCCCCGCCCCAACATGAGCATCTGGTATTACATCCTCTCCCACCAGCGAATGCGACCGTCGGACCAGCAGCGACTGACATTTGCGATATAGCATCTTGGGTGACCAGCACGATCTCGATCGTGCCAAGCACGGCGGTGTCGATGCCATGTCTGCCGACGACTTGAAGAAGCTCAACAAGAACAAGAAGCTCATCAAGAAGCTCGCTCGCAAGTACGATGCGTTCGTCGCCTCCGAGGCTCTGATCAAGCAGATCCCTCGTCTCTTGGGTCCTGGTCTGTCCAAGGGTAAGTACATCAAAACTTCTCAGTCTCGCGATAGAGCTATGATCTAACCGTCGTACCAGCTGGTAAATTCCCTACTCCCGTCTCTCACTCCGACGACCTCACCGGCAAGATCAACGAAGTCAAGTCCACCATCAAGTTCCAGCTGAAGAAGGTTCTCTGCATGGGCGTCGCCGTCGGAAACGTAGGCATGACCGAGGACGAGCTCGTCGGCAACATCATGTTGGCTATCAACTACCTTGTGTCGTTGCTGAAGAAGGGCTGGCAGAACGTCGGTAGCTTGACTGTCAAGGCTACCATGTCTCCCCCCAAGCGCCTCTACTAAACGGGATCTCGCATAAGTCACTGGAGGATATAGTACTGGCGATCCTAGCATTTAGGTTCTAGTCGTAGCACGCAGATAGCCAGATAGCAAATCATACCAAACCTCCCAGACTAAAATAATTGCAGTTTTGCGCAATCGTGATTTTCATGAAAAATTTTCACCTGTTGAGAATGGCAGATATTGAATTTCCAGCGAACTGCTAGTGATCACAAAATTACCCATCATCTATCTAGCCCTAGTACTTAGGCTAGGTATATAAGACGTACACACTGCAGCAGGAATCGACTGGAAGGCTATGTGCTTCATAGAGGTAGTCAGTCCTTTGCTTTCTACGATTGTTTTTGGACAAAGTTATGTTTTCTAGTTGATTTTCTCGATTTGTCCCAACAGACCGAGAATATATTTCTCGGATTCAACACTACCTAGGTACTCGGCGTAAAATACGCATCTTGCAACTGACTAGACAGAGACATTTCAGATAAGAATGTAGGAAACACCCCACAGTCGCGAACCAGGAGGAGCTGGCGTCAACGACTGTATGGAAAGGCGCTTTCGAGTCGATGGAGGAGGCCGGGAACGGAAGGAAACCCATGGTGAATGAGATGATAACCCTCAGCAAGCCACCGTAGTGGAGCCTCCAGTTGAAATTAAATAAACATTTGACGATGTAGATTTAACCCAAACTGATGATGAGGAAAGAAAAAGAAGAAATTTCTGAAAGGTCGAGGCGCGGGAGAATTTTATTTAAAGGCCGCCAATTGCGAAGGTGGGGCGGCATGTGGGCGCCCACTCGGCCAATCATCAATGCGGCCCTAGTCCCTTAGGTAATTGTATCTAGTGTAGTGTACCTAGGCTAGGTAGGTACCAGGATAGGGCGGCATTTAGCACGTGACTACCTCCTACCAAGCCTTTTTTTCCAACCTTTTCCTTTTTCACACACTCGATTTCCGTCGTCATATTCGTCCTGACTATGACAATTCTCTTTTTTACAATCGTGTTGTGAGGATACTACTCTTAACCGGTATATTCAGAGAAACTAGGTACATATCTAGTCTGCTTTCATCTCAAATACACAGAAGACTGGCAACGAATCTTTAGAATGAAAGCTTACGATCAACCTATCCACTTTCAAATTACATCTCACAATACGCACCAGGAGAAGAGGCTGAGTAATGCTATAGACTTGTTGATAATGACTCATCATAGATAGTTCTCTCTATGCAACCTTGTGCGAGAGTAAGATGGTCGAATCGACAGGTGACTCGGACTCTAGTAAAATCATAGAGCCGGGCAACGCTCGTGATCTTCCAGTTCCATCGACAAAGGTCCAATTGGATTACGGACCGGTCTAGATAGTCGATCCACCATCCCTTCTAACCATCTAGGTACATATATACTGTAGTCATTAAACTCTGCTGATTTGGAATCTATAGACGTCTAATCACCAAGCTCTTCTCTTCTTCTATTCACCACGCTTCCCGATATATCATAAACCCCTTGTGCCGTAGCCATGTCCCCTGCAATCGTACTATAAACCTTAGATCTTCGACGCTATGTCTAGGTAACCTCTCAAAACGGCTTGTATCAACTGATTGGCGATGGCCGTCTGTGGCGGCAATCTTAAACCCCCTTCCTTGTATCCCGCCGGTGCCGGATCTCCGAGGGCGCTGACCCCGTTCGCTATTCCCTCTCTCACTTCGTCGAGGGCGAACCATTTAGCATCGTGCAGCTCTTCGTCGTGGCCGAGATGGATCGTCTCGCCGCCGGCAACCGCTTGGCCTATCGCGCCGATCATCAGGTTTGCGGGATAGGGCCAGGGCTGAGAGCTGTGGATCACGACGCGGCCTACGGTCACGCCGCTCTCTTCCCAAGTCTCGCGCCGGACCGCTTCCTCGATGGACTCGCCGGGTTCGAGGAACCCCGCAAGCGTGCTGTACCAGCCTGGCGGAAAGCGCTTGTTTCGGCCGAGGAGAAGCTTGGTGCCGTCGGCCGAGACCACCGCCATGATAACGGTCGGATCTGTCCGCGGAAAACATAGATTGCTGATGCCGTGCCGCGTAGGACAGTCTGCTCTTTCCTTCGCGGCGCCGCCTTCAGGGACGCCCGCCAAATCTGACGATGGGCAAACTCTCTTCCATCCGGCGTTGATGGATAAGGTCGGCTGACCACATCCGCCGCAGAATGGGTTCCGACTATTCCAATCTAGCAAAGCACGGGCTTCTGCGAATATCGCCGCTGTTCAATCGTGAGTATGTACATTGTTTCTCTACAAATCTGAACTTTACCAATACGCACCTTCGGGAGCGTTTAGAGACAAAAGCCTCCTCCCGTCGATAAAGGAGACGCCGTTAGCCTTGACGATATCGATTATACTTTTAGCTTTATCTGCGGTGGTGCCTTTCGGAGTGACATCCACAGCAAAGTACGGCTTGCCTTTATACTCGCGATACTCGAACTCGGTGTTCTTCTCATCGATCCCGAGGAACAAGACGACAGACTGCGTAATGGCCGAGTTGAAGTCCTTGGCCTGTTCTTCTTCCGAATTTCTGAAAGGCTCCTCTCCGGTTAACGGTATCACTACGTCCCTAGTAACGTAGGATAAGTTTGCGGCGTCTCTCGCAAGAGGTGACAGGTTATCCATCAGCAGGAACGACGCGCTAGGATGAGCGAAGGCGGCACGCAGAAAGCCATAGTCCGTTCTCAAAAAGGAGACCCGATTCAGCGGACTGCCGCTGAAGTAGTTGGCGATCTCGCGGCCAAATTTCCTCGACAGCATCGAGTCGTCTTCAGCGAGGATCGGGAGATCCGGGATAGGTTGCCCCATTACGTTTTTAAAGATTAATTTTGAAGTTACTAGTTTGAGGTGATGAACATCTATTCGGAGCTCACGGTAGATGATGATATAAGAAGAAGACGCAGTTTGACAAGAAGTAAGCAAGGAGAACAGTAGGGGTCGACTCGGACTTTCTGGAGTTAGTAATTGTTATGCATTAGTAACCTGAAAGGACGATATTTCGATATGTATCCTTGGGCACCCGCTGATTAATACGGAATTATTTCTACGTTATTATCCATTACTACCGAGGTAGCTGGGTACCTAGTGTAGGACCTAGGTAGGTGTCAAAGGCCCTAAAGGATCAAGTGATGGACTCAATTAGTGGGGTCTCACTATGATGCGATACCTCTCTAACCTTAGGTAGGTATGTAGGTAGGTACCTAGGTAGGGGTAGCAATAACCCGACGTAGAGTATCCGATACCGACGAACGGCGTTTGCGGCGACAAGATATTGCCTCTTTTGTTATTGGCTCCGAATCTCAACTACGGTCTACGGCCTACCTACCTCCTGCAGGAACCCACGTACACTAAGGGTAAGGTGTTTCGAAACGTGGTGTGGACGAAATACGAAATTACATTACAAGGTTGCTATTCATCGTCCATGCGTGGCGTTGAGTGAGGTACCTCCTACCTATATAGGTACCGGTAGCAAGTAATATTGAGATTCATTGGATGTCTTAAGCGATGCTAAAACCTTGGAATGGAGTTGAAGTGTTTTTATCCGCCTAAGCAGCTAAGGTTAGGTGTCTATTTTTTTTTTTTTTTAGGTGAAATATTGAAATACTGAAACCTTCCAATACATTCAATTAATAAAGAGATGATGGATAAATTGAATTTAGGTGTAAGACGCAGCCCTATCGCCTTATCGGTGCCGAATTAGAAGGGTCGGGTCCCCGTAGAATGCATGAATGTGGGGTGATTGAGCGTCATCGGTACTAAGTAACAAACAAGCTGCTACCTATGTACCTGGTAGGTAATCTTAAGATTTTTTCTAGTTATTCCAAGGCGCGCGCTGGCGCAATTTTCTAGTGTAGCTCTGTCATCTTCCGAAAATTTCATTCAATAGTAAAAAATTCCTTTCTATGAGTCAATTTCTTTTTCTGTCAAATGTGGTTTTTGTATAGGTCAAGTCTGAATATCATTTCTTTAGAAACAGTACTTCGGAGTACACCATCTTACTACAATTCTTCTTTCCTGTCTCCTAGCTGCCAGTCTCCTTAAAATCATAAGTCACAATCAGATAAGATAGCCAATCTACGAGCTCCCTTGGCGTCGATCTCCGTTACACGATCGTTCTTTTCTCTTACCTACCAACGTACCTAGGCAGCTAGGTAGGCAGCCTAAGATTCTCGCTTCACAATGGCGCCTCCTACCGACCCTCTGAACCTCGATGTCGAAGCAATATCCGGTATATGCGGGTGAGAAGACGCAATCACCATCTGTCTAGGCAAACTACTAGATCTTTTATGTTCCACGCTGACATTTCTATGTTGTCTTCCATAGTTCGATCTCAATTGCGGCATGGGTCGTAGTCTTTTCCCCCCAGATTATCGAAAACTTTCGACGAAGCTCCGCCAATGGCCTATCGGTCCCATTTATCATTCTATGGCTACTCGGAGACGTCTTCAACATACTCGGCGCCGTCCTCCAAGGGGTCCTACCCACTATGGTCATCCTAGCTATTTACTACACCATTGCCGATTTCGTCCTGCTATCGCAATGCTTCTACTACAAAGGGTTTACGTGGAAGGATGAGCTCCCGACACCTCAGCCGAAACGGTCCAACGTTCTAGTCGTTGGCGAGCCGAACGAGCGAACAGGGCTGTTGAGCAACCACCTAGACGAGAGGGAAAGAAGGGGTAGCGGGTGGTCTCACCTGAGCCCGGCCGTGCCATTGGTGTCGGAACCTCCAGTTACAACCCCGCCTGCGCCGACGAGATTACAATCGGTTATCTGGAACTTGGTGGCTACGCTGATGGTCTGCGTAGCTGGCGTGCTTGGATGGTTTCTCAGCCGGCGATACTCAACCGGCCAATCCGATTCGCCTGTCGACGAAGGTCTTCCGTCGTTCGACGTCTGGGGCCAGATCTTCGGTTGGCTATGTGCTATTCTCTACCTCGGCTCGCGTCTCCCTCAATTGCTGCTTAATTGGCGTCGCAAATCGACCGAGGGGGTAAGCATCTTGTTCTTCCTCTTTGCTTGCCTGGGAAACTTAACGTACGTCCTTTCCATCTTCGCCTACGATCCTCGCTGCGCCGGGCCGCGTTGCGAGCCTGGCGAGGCAGAGAGTATATATGGGAGGTACATACTTGTAAATCTATCGTGGCTAGCCGGTAGCCTCGGGACGTTGATCCTAGACCTAGGCATATTCGCGCAGTTTTTCATCTACAGCCGAGACGGGTCGGCAGAGGAAGATGGCGAGGCCGTCGAGGATGAAGAGGCCAGCATCGACGAACGACTAATAGACGACCAACCAATCTTACAACGCTCTACCTCGGGCCTTGCATGAAAAGATGAACAAATAATATTCTGTACAGATAATTGCATATTTTGGATTATAAAAAAAGGGATTGGAACGGAACGGGAGAGGTCAATGGAGTTCGGGCTTGTACATATCTGCCCTGTTTTGGTTAAAATATTTCTATATGGTTGGGTTACTAGCCAGTGCTAGTAAGTTGAGTGTCAGCTACTGGTTGTTAACATGCCCTCCACCTACATCCTTTTCTCTCTTTCAGGGGAATTTGGATTCTCGATACACGATTTATCTAAGGTGATTACAGTTTTACTTCGGCTTGTTGGAACCATGGGAGATTAGCATTGAGGCCAATTCTAATCATACCTAGTATCATCATCTGCATACCTACGAAGTAGTATGAATTAAAACTCCGTCGCCAAGTACCCAATACCTACGATTACAAGCTATATCCTTGAACGTATGCCTGTTTCACGCACGCCTTATCTTGAGTCAGTCACAGCTTATCATAGGTACCTAGTCCCTTATCGATTCCGAATTAAAAATCAAAATTTAGGTACCTACCTCTAATAGGTAGGTAGGTACGCTAAGTTATCGCTGATCTGATCGACAATCCAGAATACCTACCTACCTCCGAGGCAGCTGCGAGTCAAGACTACCTACCTAGGTAGGTAGGTACCTTGCACTGCCGCTTTCGGCATGTCCTTTCAAGGCCCCGGCCCGTTTAACCTTTTCTCTTCCTTTCCTGTCCGGAAATATACTCAGGCGCTGATATCGGGAATTCCAGCTACTAGTAGCAATCGGCATGTAGCGATCGTTGTCAATCACCCGGGGTATGTTTGAAACTACGGCATATCCGTAGCATTACCTAACAACTACATACCACATACCTAGGTACCTAGGTGCCTACCTAGGCTAATACGGCCTAGAACGTTAGGCGAGGGTTACGATTTGATACCACGAACTAAACGAGGAACAAGAACATTTACCAGTTCGTGATCTACCTAGGTTCTACCAAGGGACCAAGGTACCATTCTCCGACGGTGCAAAGCTGCACTGCAGCTGTCGTCGCGACTAGGTATATTCGTAGGCAATCGGGCATGAGGACAATACTACCCTAGGTACATACATGTCTTACGAACCGCCATCCATTGGAAATGAGGACACGCAGCTCGCCTTGCTACACACATACCCCACAGCATAGCTAGGTATGTTACTGTTACGATATATCCAACAGTATATGCTACAGTATCACAGGGACAATGTTGAATCGCATAAGGTAACACTATACTATGTAGCACAGCAGAAGCCCGTGCCGGACTCGCAGTCGTGATCTTACTGACGAGAACCCTCAAGGAAATCGGTAGTATGTAGGTGTCCTTATTCCCGAAAGCACGGAAGTCCCGCTGTTGTTCAAGATTGAACAAAGTCTGGGGACGGTTCACGTTACTGGCATTTCGCGCTTGAGTCGTGGCACTGGAACGAAGGATGCCGTGCTGGAGCTACAGCTTGGGCCGTGGCACCGTAGACATCATCCAGCAATCGACAACGACTCTGCGACTCTAGGTTGTGGTGCCATGAAAGTACTTCGCTCATATGCGTTCGTCTAGTGTAGATGCAGACGATTAACTTACATGACCTAACTTGATTGGTGTCTCGTGCCGATTACCTATACAGAATGCATCTACGATACCAGGGAGCGAGTTATTCCACTGCTAGATTCGCAAGCCTCGTTGGTGGACCGATATTGTGGCGAAGACGAAGCAGGCAGACAGGCAGGTCGGACAGGACGGGTAAGCATCTTTAAGCTGACAATCTGAGTGGCCGCATCCTGACACGATAACCTGGTGCTTTTGCTCGCTCGAGAATGCGGCTTAGGTAGGCTGGTAGGCTGGCTGCCGGATTCGCAGTCGAAAGATGTCGAGATATGCGAGAACCGGATCACCCGACCTCTAGCTGACGAATGGTTGGGGCTAAAACGAGCGGCATAGGCTTCCTGTGAATAATATGTAATAAGCAAGCAAGGCTCCCTTGGTAAATCCTCGCTTATTACTTTTTCTACCGTGCTATCTCTATTCTGACAGGAAATCCCGAAGCAGGCTCGCCGAGCTAGGACCATTCAGGAATCCACGCATCCATCAGCTACTTAGGGAGCATGTTTACACATCTATATCAGATCTGTGCCGTCAAGTTTTTGGGATACTGTATATCATGACAGCTCACTACAAGTCTAGAATCCCGTTCTAACTACAGTCGTAGGGTGGTTGGGATATGAATTCTGCGCTAGTATGCTGAATATGCGGTCTAGGGCTGTTCGTTCAAGCCTCGAAAGCCCCCTTTTGAGAAGATGGGGGTGAACCTTGGGGGAACCCTGACCCGGCGATCCTGAATCTGCTTGTCTGCTTTTACCTAGTGTAGGTAAGTTGGCATCCTATCCCCGCCGGTAATCGCTCCGCCGTCCCCACATCAAGGGTCCGAATCCCCCCAACGAGAGGCGGCCGTTTTCTGCAGGCGGGCTAGTTCTATTGCCGCTAAAATTATTGTACAATACACTAGGTACCTACCTAATTACCTGGATGTCTGTGCGGAATTCGCGTACTATGTAAGTGCGGTGAACTGTCATTCGGCTCGCCGGATCTCGACCCCTGTTAGGCTCTCATAGGCCACTCGTTGAGCCTTGCCTTGCACACAGGGCCAGCCTTCCATCGTTTGCTTCGCTTTCTTGCATCGCCCACTCACCTGATAGACTGCTTTTACTGCACGTACACTACAGTAGGACCTAGTCATCGGGACTGGTACTTTCCCCACGCATGTCAGGAGAATTGCGCGAGATGCGCCTTGTCCGTCCCGTACAGGGGAGTATCGTCCAATGATGGCAAAAGGTAGGCGACTCCGGCGGCTGGGTCTTCCCTTTTCGAACCTCTTATGTACCTAAGGTAACCCTCCTGCCTCATTGTCGGTGAATGGTGCTGTTTGATTCATCTTATCCTGCACGTCCTCCACCTGTTCATGTTTGAGCCCTGCCGTTACTTACTCTAGGTAACCATCACTTGACCGAGTCGCAGCCTCGACTGTAAACTAGAAAGGCGACTCCTTTCCTTTCCTTCTCGCTCTGCTTAGAAGACTTGCCTGGCGTGAGGCGTTCTGAGCTTTGCTATCTGCAGCAAACCTTCTAATTCGTCGTAATCGCCGTAAGCTAATTGTCGTAAGTTCCCAGGCGTATTAGACATTTCTAAGAGGCACGCACGCGGCTCTGATTGCACATTAGGAACCTGGGACATCCGCACCGAGACCTCGCTTTTATTTTTGCGACTCGAGCTAATTGTTGAGCCGAATAGATTTCTCTCGTCAAAACTCGAAACTCGTGACGTTATAATATAATTGGAGTCGGCTTGCCATATCAGGCGGCGCGAGCCACAATACTAGTCACCAACATGCCTTACGCTTCTGCTCGGCGAGACCTCGAGAGATTTGGCTATAGCTCTTCGAGCGAATCGGACGAAGCCCCGCGCAAGGCGAGCACGACGACCATCAACACCCAGACCCAGAAGAAGAAGAAGAAGCGCAAGGCGCCTCCGCAGCAGAGCATCAACAAGATCTGGAGGCGCTTTACCGCTAAGCAGTTCACCAAGGCGCTCGCGGTTCTTCCTTTCGACCCGGTGCCGCTGCCGAGCACCCCCGAGCGCCCCAACGAGCTTCTGGCCGCGGGATACGAACGTGCTAGGGAGGAATGCTCTCGCAAGGTGAAGAAGATCATAGCAGAATGCAAGCGGGTCAATACTCGCTATAGAGACCCCGGGTTCGACCTGGTGCGTCCGGCAACTTTTTCTCCCTCCCGCGAGAAGGTCAAACGCTGACAACCGCCTTGTTTATTAGGATTGGGACCTCAAATGGCTTAAGGGGAACTGTCTCAACTACCTCGGGTCGCGCAAGTTCGAACTCACGAGCTCCAGATGCAGCACCAACACATCCGTGCCGAAAGCTGTCAAGCGGGTGCACGAGATCTTCGAGAAGCCCACTTTCCTGAAGCACATAGGCGCCGGGGACGTGAAGCAAGGCTCGCTGGGCGACTGCTGGCTCATTTCTAGCCTGAGCGCGCTGGCCAACGTGGAAGACGCCGTCAAGCGCATCTGCGTCGAATACGATACTCGTAAGATATATCCCGACGGTGCCGCGCGCCTCCCGCATCTCGCTTACACGCCGTGACAGGTATCGGAATCTACGGCTTCGTCTTCTATCGAGACGGCGAATGGATCTATTCTATCATCGACGATAAGCTGTATCTCACCTCCCCGTGCTGGGACTCGCCGAGCATGCAGAGAGAGATGCTTCAGCAGATCGACCGCGAGGAGCCCGACAAGGTATACCGCAGGACTTACCAGACCGGATCCAAGGCTCTGTTCTTCGGCCAGTGCAAAGACCAGCACGAGACCTGGGTCGCGCTGCTCGAGAAGGCGTACGCCAAAGCCCACGGCGACTACGGCTCGCTATCGGGCGGCTGGATCGGCGAGGGGTTGGAAGACCTCTCCGGCGGCGTCACCACCGAGCTCCTAGCATCCGACATCCTCGACGTCGACGCGTTCTGGGAGGACGAGTTCAGCAAGGTGAACAAGGAGTTCCTGTTCGGCTGCTCTACCGGCCTGCTCGACGGCGGCTACGGCGACCGCAACGGGATCCGCGAGGGGCACGCTTACGTCGTGATGGACGCCAGGACGCTGAAGAACGGCCAACGACTTGTGAAACTCCGGTAAGCCCTCCGACATCCCGCTAGCAGACTTGCCAATCCTGACCAGACAATTAGCAACCCCTGGGGCAAGACCCGCAAGGGCATCTGGGAGGGTCCGTGGTCGGACGGTTCCAAAGAGTGGAACAACGACGTCAAGGAGGAGCTGGGCCACCAGTTCGGGAGCGATTCCGTCTTCTGGATCACCTACGAAGACATGCTCGAGAAGTACCAGCACTTCGACAAGACGAGGCTCTTCCGCGACCCCGACTGGCGCTGCTGCCAGCGATGGATCGGCGTGGAAGTCCCGTGGAAGGCGCAGTGGAACGAGAAATTCCACTTCAAGCTGACGAAGGAGTCGCCGCTGGTCCTGGTACTCCAGCAGCTCGACAACAGATATTACAAGGGCCTGAACGGCCAGTACAACTTTAGGATGCACTTCAGAGTACACGAGCAGGGCCGGCCGGACAGCGAGGATTACATCGTCAGGTCGCACGGCAACTACCTGATGGACCGCTCCGTCTCGATCGAGATACCGTGTATGGAACCCGGCAACTACTCGGTGTTCATCAGCATCGTGGCCGAGCGAGATACCGTGACGCCCTCCATTGAGGATGTCGTCAAGCGCGAATGCCGCAAGCGCGTGGAGAACGAGAAGCTGGCCCAGGTAGGGTACGCGTACGACCTGGCCCACAGCAAGGGCGTGGCCCATCTCGAACAGGTAGCCAAGCTCCGCAAGAAGTCGGACCAGAAGAAGGCCAGCAGCTCGCGCATGCAAGAGCGGCGCAAGATATGGGAGAGGCGGCACCTGAACCGCGACATCACGAAGAAGCAGACAAAGAAGAACCAGGAGAAGCGCGACAGGCGGCGGGAGGCAGAGGACGAGAAGAAGAAGAAGGCTAAAGCGGAGGCCGAGAAAGCGGAGGAGGAGGCAGCAAGGGCCAAAGCCGAAGCTGAGGCTCTCGAGACGAAGAAGCGGAAAGAAGCCGAGGCCGCCGAGAAGAAGAAGAAAGAGGAGGCCGAGCGTAAGGAGAAGGAGGAGAAGGGGGAGGAAATGCCTAAGGACGCATCGGTCCAGACGGAAGAGCGTCAGTCGGGCGAAGACAAGAGCAGTCAGACCGAGAACAAGGAGGCCGCAGAAACCAAAGACGAAGGCGGCAGCTCCGAGTCTGCTGACAACCCGAAGGAAACTAAAACTGAGGACACTGCCGCGGATGCCGAAGCGGATAAACCAAAGGACGAGGCCTCGGAAGCTGTAAAAGACGAAAGCAAGCCGTCCGAGGAAAAGAAATCCGAGGAAAAGAAGTCCGAGGAAAAGAAGTCCGAGGATAAAGCAGCCGAGAAGAAACCCGCCGAGGAAAAGCCTACCTCTAGCGGCGATACTCCTGCTACCAAGACCAGTCGTGGCCGAAAGCAACCTACGCCTCCGCCAACCTACTCGTCCGACTGCGACTCGTCCGACAGCCCGGTCGAAGACTGGGAGCTCGTGTACTCCTCAGATGACATGTCGAAGAAACCCCGCGTTACCCCGGCGCCACCCGCGACCACCACCAACGACAACGCCGTAGAGAGCGACGGGGAGTCGGGAATGCCGGACCCGTGGAACGCCATCTGCATCGTCGGATTCCGGGTGTACTCGAAGGACGAGGACTTAGACCTATGCGTCGTGCTCGAGGGAGGCGATATGGCCGAGAACGGCATGGGCGAGAAGGGTGCCGCGGACATCGACAACGCCCAGATGAACGCAGGCGGCGAGCGCGCGAAGAAGAATATGGACGTCACGGACGAGGTCGAGATCATCGACGGCGAGCTCGTCCACAAGCAGAAAATCGTCGCACCCGACGACGACGCCGAGCAGGAGAAGAGCGGCGAGATCGAGAAAGACGCGGATAAGCAAGATGACGATAAGAAGGACGAAGAGAAGAAGGGCGAGGAGAAGAAGGACGATGACGACGAAAAGAACGAGAAAGAAGAGAAACCTCCAGAGGAAAAGGAAGTCGATAAGTCTAAGGAGGAGCACGACGAAAAGAAGGAAGATGACGACGACAAAGCACAGGCCAACTCCCACAAGTCAGACGGCAAAGACGACTGTGCCAAGTCAGACACCTCCGACTCGACAGACGAAGGGACGCCCATCGCGACCCCGGACTCAACTGACTCGAACTCCATGGACTGCAGCCCCCAGTATTCCGAGGAGAGGAGAGAAGCAGACTTACCCGCGGAGAAGAAGTCATCAACCTAAGCGCTAATTTTCTTTCATTCTATTATTCTCTGCTTTCAGAAGCCACTGATTTTCCCAAAGCATCGCCCGGCATTGTATTGCGTTCACTTTATTTCCATTTCTTCATTCTCTGTTTTCCACTCGGCCTCGAACCGCGGATACCAACATCTTAGATGCTGGCGAGATCTCCCTTCTCATGACGGCCGTTTTTTTATATATTCTTTTTTTAGACGAGACGAGACAACACGAGCATTAATGACGATTTAACGACCTCTTCGACCATTTATGCTGGGTAGCCACGAACGGGACGGATGTGGCTTTAACCCTTGGTTTATGAGTAGGAAAGTCGGGGGTAGGTTCTTGTGCCTTGGGGGGGGGGCTGTGAGGAACAAAAGGGGAGAAGGGGGTCGGCCAGTGGTGTCTAGCCTTCGAGGCTCATACACTCACCTAGTCATAACTAGATCATTAAGCAGCACATACGCGTCTCAACAAATTCGGATGACAATCCTAATGATTTTCCCATGGCCGTGACAAGGTCATATGTATGCGGTGAAGGGTCAAAGATGATCCAGCCTAGCCGGCAGCTTGCAATTCGCCGCATTCGCTGTATTCGCCATATGGACCATCTGAACCAATTGGACCATAATAACGCCGAACCCTTCGACCAGGTCAACGGCCGACACCACTTTCTGCCGCGTACTCACCCAGTAAGATCTTCGTTTCGGAATCTTCCATGGAAGTGTTTTATGATCGGGGGGGAAACGGGGCTGGAGGGCTGCGGGGCTCCCCGTTAAAGATCCATCATCCATGGATCTTGTTCATAATGCCAGGTACAGTATAGCAAGGATTCGGGCCTAGCTCAGCCTCACGTGCGGCTATGGATCTCGAATGGCCAGGCGAATATAGATCCTTTCGTCCTTGTGTAGGTAAGCCCTTAGGTATTCATCCTTCTCTACCTAGGTACGTTCTGTCGTATTAGCATATAGGGTCAAGTACACTAGTGTAGACAAACGCGCCTGCCACTTACAACTCGCATCGACAACGATTCTTGCCAATGTTAAAGAGTCATACCCCGTACCTAGGTAGCATACCGAGAGTAAGTTATATCACGTTACCTAATGTCTCACCAAGGAGCTGAAAAGCTTGCTCAGATGAGGCTAGTCAAAATGAAGAACTAGTCTCCCCAGGTTCGTCCGTCAAGCTTATTTAGCGCTAACCCACAGCAGTCAAGCAAAACACATACCCAATTTAATGTTTGGAGACTTATTTTTAACATACCTAGGGTAGTCCTGCCTGAAAAGATATCACCGGGGTAAGGAAACGACCGATATCAGGGACGTAAAGACGTGAAGATTAGATTAGTTATAAGCAGGGATGTCGGCAATGAACACGCAAGCTTCGATACTGCCGAACTCCACGAAGCTCCACACTGGCTATGGCCGTCCGACGTCCCCACTAACAAATCACAACATCGTCTTATTCGTTTCGTGAGATCACGCCTGGATGGTTATCTCCCCTGCCGAGCAATAAACACGGCGTCGTAAGCTGTGCCAAACTGGCTGAATACCGCTGTTTCCAGTGCGGTTTCGAGGCACAGCACATGGGGATATACCGCCGGCGTAGGATCATGGTATAGGTATTAACTTCAATTTACATCATGTAATGAGAATGTCGGAGTGCAGCGCCTCGAATGTAGACTTTAGCAGGCATAGAGACACCTTCATACCGGTAGAAGGAGCGCGTAGGGTGCGCACTGGGCAACGATGATCGGCGAGTATCTATGGGCCTCAGAGAAGGATGACGACGCCGATGGCTACGAGATAATCACATCGTGGACGGTCCATGGGTGCAATCGAAACATCGTGCGCTCTTCAGGATGCGTATAAAGACCTAAGCTCCCGGCCTCATCTATGTCAAAATATTTCAGTACACATCATCAACAACAACCCGGCACCTTACCAAACCAATAAATTCAATTCTCGATTATAATATATTTTACATTTTCAACAATTACCTTCAGGTCTAAGGAAATCCAGCAAAATGAAGTTCTCTACTCTCGCAACCACTCTTCTCATGTCTATGGCTGTCGCCATGCCGGCCGAGCCCGCGTTGCCAAAGCCGACAAAGAGCCCTCTGCCGCCGCCGAAGCCGGCAACGAACCCTCTGCCCCCTCCCGTCGGGCAGAGGGACGTCCCTCCGCCACCTCCGGCGAAGATCCCTCTTCCACCTCCAGCGAAGCGAGCTGCCCCTCCCCCGCCTCCCCCGGCTCAGAATCAGGGTCAGAACCAGAACCAGGGTCAGAACCAGCAGAACCCGCCTCCTCCTCCTCCGGGAAAGCGAGCTGCTCCGCCACCGCCACCTCCGACTCAGAACCAGAACCCCCCTCCTCCTCCGGCTCAGAACCCTCCTCGTCCCGCAGGAAAACGTGACGCTCCGCCCCCACCACCTCCGGCTCAAAACCAGAACCCTCCTCCTCCTCCTGCTCAGAACCCTCCTCGCCCCGCAGGAAAGCGTGACGCTCTGCCCCCGCCACCTCCTGCCCAGAACCAGAACCCCCCTCCTCCTCCTCCCCGCCAGAACTAGGGAAAGCAGCGTATCGTGAATGCCGAGGAGCGAAGTGCAAGCCTAATTACATCGACACTCTCGGGGGCGATATGATCCGGCGACAACAAAAACATTTGGACGGTTTGGGAGATCGTGCTTTCGTTTCCGCTCGTAGGAGATGAAGTCGTAATCAATAATTACGGGGGAATGGTGTTTCCAAATACCTAGTGGCTGTCGCTGGCAACGGCCCGAGGTTTGGAAAGAGTTTGGGAAGTTTATAACAGAAGAAGCCTAGTTTGATATTAGTTAGCATCCGTTCTTTGCCCGCCTATCCGGGGGTTAGTCAATCGATGTGTCATTCTCTAAAACCTGGAAAATATCATAGTGATTGGTTGTGGTTGTCTTTTATGATCTAAAGGTTTTCTAGAGGTGTTTGCCGCCTTCCTATAGAGACGCCAGAATCAAGTTGAAGGGAATAAGATGGCAATATTTTATCATATTCTTCTAATCCGCCTAGGTAGGTAACCCCCTAGGGTAGGTTAAGAACCATCTGTAGCGAAGTGCAACTATGTGTCCTTACCCCTTTCTTCACCGTACGTTACTTTTCTAGAAATAAGCCATCCACCCTTGCAACACTGAACCAGCTACCTAGTCATCGTCGTCGTCGCCGTCGTCTTCATCCATGCTATATTTCTCCTCCAAGTCCACGTAGCCGTAGCTTTCCAGCACGAGCCCGCTCAGCAGGTCGAACATGTCGGCGGGGCGGAAGAAAAACTTTCCCATCTCGCCCTCGGCAATCTTGTCCTCCTCGTCGTCGTCCTCTTCCCCGTCTTCCATCTGGGCGTACACGAAGAGCAGCCCGTGGTCCTCTAGGTCGTCGCTGGTGACGACGATGAACGCGTCGGGCCGCCAGCCGGCGATCGCCGCGCCGCCGTCGACCGGCTGCAGCTCCTTGTCCATGGCGGCTTGCGCGTCGATGATGTCGCGCAGGGTCCGGCCCGCGAAGTCGGGCGTAGGCCGGGCGGGCCGCACGAGCTGCGACTCCTGCTCATACTGCGTCTGCCAGTCCTGCTGAGGCATCGCTGCGATTTCCCGCAGGCGGGAAGCTGACATGTCGGGGACCATGGTGTACAGAGCGATAGACGACTGCTGAGTGTCGCACTCGTTCAATACTCTCACCAGCGCGGGTTCCACGCGGGGAATATCGAGATCGAGGTATTCAGCTGCCATGTTGTTTGGGGTGTAGACGATAGGTGATGGGCGATGGTATCAATGTTTGAATAGACTTGATCTTAGCTTTGGAGAGGGAAATAAACGACTAAGGAGCGGTGAATCACAACGTTTGGTGAGAGAGAAAGAAATTATGAATGGGATGAGCCTTGAGATGATTTTGTGTTTGCTGTTTAAAACATGAATATGACTTGGTACCTAGTACCTAGATACCTACCCCTAGCACCTACCTAGATACCCACCCCTAGTACCTACCTAGATACCTACCCCCAGGCAGATAATTGGTAGGGCCGTACTCGACCAAATGTTAATCAGGGGAAGGCAAAGTCAATCTCGCCAAACAAGCTTTTTTGAATGGCCTGTGAGATGTCATCGGGATCTTAGACAGGGTGCGGGGATTGGGCATGTCACACTATATTTTAGGTACCTACCTCCTTTTTTTATACCTAGGTACATCACCAGGTAGGTAAGGGGGTAACAATACACAATACGTCCTTTACACCTGCACAATGAAGTCAACGGGACACCAATGATTAGGAGAGTAGGATGGCCCACTGGAGTCAGAAATAAATTATATGGACCTACGGTGGACAACAGAGTTTCAGCCTCGTGCTGAGAAGCTAATAACCTTAGTTCTTTATACAGTACCTACCTAGTTACCTACCTAGGTATGTAGGTAGGTATACAGCTCTATCTACCCCTTAAGGCAGCATGTCACACCGATCATATGATGGCTACAATAACACGGCCAACCAGATTTTATATCACAGCGTAATGGTAATACAATGTTTTGGATCTAAGGCGGTGAATATATAACACTTAAATATCGTTGGTCATTTTCCTCGTAGCACGATCATTACTTATGGAGGTTGATGCAGTGTAGCTTGCCGCCGCTTCGAGGATGGTATCCATATATTCATAGATTTGGCTTGATATATTTAGGTACGTACGGTCTACCAATATGCCCTTGGTAGCTAAGCAATCGGGCCACCTGTATCCGCTTGTTACATATAACATCACGGCATTACCATATGATCATTACCTACCATACGATGGATGACCTATGACGACGTTAGCCCCTTAATTGCATTCAGGGGATCTCCAAAGTGTGTTGGCAACTCTTCACTAAAGTACGGAAGACCCTTACTTTTGTAATACTAAATGTGTCATACATTTACTTGCTCGTTTCTTGATTGATATTAGGGAAACTGTAACAAATATGCTGTCAAGCCTTAAAGAGTTTAAGCATACCCTAGGTAGCCAGCTTCTTGATCCGTTTAATTTATCAGTAGAAATAATGGAATAATATGGCTTATTCCATGCTATATCGTCTATCTACCTAGGTATTTAACTTACCTACCTAGGTACCTAAACGCAAGTAATCACTTGATTTTCAATACTATGTCGATCGCTTAGAATCATTATATGTTTCCTTAAAATATTGGTGATCAGCAGCGTATCATGTCTATTGAAAAAGGGGTAGGGGGCTCACAAACAGTGGCCAGTTAAGGAGATAGACTAACATAATCTTGTTGGTAACACGGTATTTTGAGCGCGGTCTAGATTCAAAATATTTTATCTTCAACGTAAGCAATTCCTGGAGTTCTGAACTAGTCAAATGAAAAAGCGTAACAGCAAAAGAAGACGGGGAAAAGTATCGGAGCTAACCGAGCCAGCTTAATGTATGGCGACAGTGAACAAGACGATAATATATCAAGCCACCAGACAAGACAATTGTACAACACCAGGCTTGTAGCATAGCACGGCATCTATATCATATCATCGATAATTCAATATCCCAATAGACTCGTAGATGCTGGGTCAGCTTACCAGCGTAGGAAATGCAATCGCTTTTCTCGTCTATCATCACCACCAGACCATATTATATACTCGCTACTACTAGGATCTATCTCGTCGTGATTCCTGTATGAAGCTGATTTAAATAGCAGTACTTCTATTAACTTATTCGAGGCCATTAACCAGATTTCTCGTCTGGAGAGACACTGCTGCTTGATGCTCATCGAGATTCGAGATACAATGACAAAAAGTCGATGTACAAGAAGGATGTTGTATTATAGTAAGCTTACAAAACAGAGAAGCAGTCTAAGACCTCTATATAATATGTAACACTGCTTCTAACTCGATCATTGACTCAAGTGGTCATAACGAGCTATGATGGAGAGAAACACATACTTTAAGGGGGGTAGAAATCATCGTCACGGTAGATGCCAAAAAGGAAACTCGAAGCGTCTTGGAATCGTATAAAGAGAAAGCAAGTTCGAGGATTCCGAAGGAGTTGGGAGTATCATATAGCAAATCAACACATATCTAATACAATATCCAATATCCAATTTCATCCTGTATATTGCTATCGTCTGTAGAGGCATCGAACAGTCTCTGATACCAGTCCATCCCACCCCATATATATATCAACATGAAGGGGCTTGCTGTTTCCCTAATCATTGCGGCATCTTCGCTGCCATTTGTCTTCACCAAGTCCGTCGACTCCTTCGAGATCGCGGGGCGGGCAACTTATATACCTACCCTTGTCATCGACTGCGCAGGAAGCGGCAAGAAGAAGGGCGCCGGAGAAACATGCAACACAATGGTGAGCTTCGAAAGACTTCCTAATGGATCTCAATACCGACTTCTGTAATTCTAATACCCAGCGTCCCGGAAGTGCTACGGCGCCAACTGCAAATTCAAGACCAACACGTACAACTTCGACAACCCGAGCAAAAGCACCAAAAAAACCCGACGCACTCGGGCGGGCTGCACCAACGGCAAGGGGAAGAATAAGAATCCTTGCACGGGCAACAAGAAGGGGGACTCCTGCGACGAGTTCCCATTCGCGTCTGTCAAGGAAGCCGACACCAAGCAGCAGTTCTACCGCTGCGTCTCGGGCACCGACAACTCGAGCCAGGAGGTCAGCTCGGAAATCTGATCAAGAACAAGTGCAAAAGCAAGCCCTGCCAGTTCACCCTCGGCTTCGCGAACGATGCCACATACCAGTACTGCAAGAAAAACCCGTCGTGCGCGAACGACGGAAACCTCTGGACGAAAGGGAACAAACCTCTTAAGCGCGAACTTCTCGAGGAGGACGAGGAGGTCGCCGCTCAGCCTCAGCTTACCGGGGGTTACTACAAGCTGCGCGGCGGGAAGACATTTTGTGAGTTATAAAAAGATATAGAAAAATAAGAAAGAAATAGAAAAGATTTAAAAAATATATATATAGTATAAAGAAATATAAAACAATATATAAAAATATACAAAAATATACAAAAATATTAAAAAGAATATAAAAAAAACCACGGGTACGCTAACAGATTTGATAGATTCTCCTAGCGACCTGGAGATCGGCTCTCCGGCCGTCCACTTTGCTCAAAACGCGACCTTAGATGCCGAGCTTGAGACTCGCGATATCGAAGATGAGGAATACTTCAACAATCTCGCGGTAATCGAAGACGTGATTGTCGAGAAGTGGTGAGGGGTAGTTAGTGGTTTCGATCCTGCCTATAAGCAGTTGGGAACATATTCATATTTTGAGTTGTAACGTCTATACATTCGTTCGTATTCGAGAGGCTCATACTAACGCGGAGCTCGCTATATACCATCGCACCATACATTCACTCATGATACAACTACCTAGGTAGTCACTCTTTTACAAAATTCAATATTACAGATGTAGCTCATATTTTCTCTGGTTACTGTGTTTCGCTCATTATTTAAGCTTCCTAACCTAGATATATCTGATCTCCCTCCACTTGCCCCTGAAATTGGGGTATATACTAACCTCGTCTTCGGGAACGCTTGATGTCGGTATCCCCGTTAAACTCCCTTGGCGTCATGCACGCGAAGTAAATGTTGTTAGCGAAGGCTTAATGCTGTCTGATGCTACGATGATGATCGTTGAAGTCGGTATTGTTCCATTTCAAACAAATCTTGATTATGAGAAAGTGGCTAACACATCTTTAGGTGAGAATCATCATTATACATAAGGAAACAGCCAAAAACTTTTATATATACACCTACCTAAGTAACTATGCGAATAAGTGTGATTCAGCTTCAACTATCTGTTTACACAATTACACATAAATTCCCGAGTAAACAATTCGCTGTGTAAACTACTCATTTCATAAATCCCGGCTTCCCTTGCCCAGTAGAATCAATCATGGGGTTCAGCTTATCCAAGAGGCTGTGAGACTCATTCTCGGCACCCTTTCCACGGAAGGAGTCGTCTTCGACCTGTGCTGAGGATCGGGTTGACTTCTTCTGATTCGCGCCGGTAACGGTGGTGTTTCCCCTCCCTGTCCCTCCGGACGCATGTTGACCTTTACCTCCGTCCAGAGGATCAAAATCCCCATGGTAAGCTCCGGTAGGTGGTTGCTTAAGGCCTGACTCCTTCTTGTCGTGCATGTCTGAGAGGGCGCCGCGAATGCTATTAGGTTCACCCTCGAAGGCGTCGAAGCGCTCCTGATGCGCACCTACGGCGCTACCTTGCTGTTTGTATTGACCCATGCTGACCGGAGGCAAAGAGGTTGTGTTGTGGTGTTGAGCAGTGTTATGATGGGTCTCGTGGATCGGAACCGTAGTGTGGACGACGTTGGGCTGGATGGTTTCCTTGTGTATGACCGGCTGGACAGTCTCGTGAATGTGGCTGTCCCGAATCATTAACATAAACAGCAGCATAATCTTCTTTAGCGTGTGGGCTTACTGGTGAACATTCTCGCCCAGGACTGTCGGGGCTTGGGTCTCTGTGTGAACTGTATCCTTGACGACGCGTTTGTCTTTGAATTTGTCATTCTCAGCTGATATAACCTTCTTGGTGCCTTCGTGGTCCCTGTGGTCGAATTCTCGGTGCTGGATATTGCCAACTTTCTGCTGGTGCTGCTCAGGGAGCACCTCTCTGTCTTGGACAGGCTGTACCGTACGGTGATAGTGATCTTGATGGACCTCCTTTTCTACCGCCGTAGTAATTTCTTCACGCTCGGTAGGTTTGACCGTCTCGCGCTTGACGGCTGGCTCCACCGACTCATGAACGGTAGTATCATGATGGCCAGTCTTGCCAATGATGTCTCGAATTGTATCCTTGGTCTTGTTCATTTTGTATGAAGATCAATGTAGGCTATGTCTAGGTACGTTTGATAATGCGATTAGTCGTAGAGAAAGGGTTTGAGTTATGGGTTTATATACCAGACGAGTGACTAGATGATGTAACTAGTCCTTAGTTAGGAATTACTACATCCGGCCAATGTTATTTGAGGTATCCAATCAAGTATACGCGCTAGATGAGAAAGGTGAATAACTACATAGGTAGGTAGGCTATATGATGTAGAGAGGCCTATGTCAAGATTCGTATATTATACACAGGTTACGCCAGCATGTGATAAATATTGAAGTATGCCTACCCCTATAGAGGTGGATTCAAATTTAGTCGCATATGATCGATGACGTATCGTATGCTGACGGTATCCTGATGAAAGGCTCTCCAAAGAATCTCCTCTTAGTATTCTTAACTAAAGCTAACGACCTCCGAGATACTACGTGTTAGCGTTAGGAAAGAATAAACCTACAAAAACCTCAAATCAAGGGGTAATGAAAGCATTGATTGACTCGAACATGTCGTAATTGATAGGTCCTCAGCTAGGCTGTAATCTTGGTCTTGTCGATTTGCGAATGTCAAGGCCGTACGTACGTAGTATCCATACGAATCAATGGCATATCACTAGCTAGGAGGTAGGTATTGGTATTGTATACTTGATTTATTACTGGCTTCAACAGCTCCATCTAGGGGTTGATATCATCATGAATGAATTCTAGTCTTTCCACCTTTACCAGGCGGACAAGCTACCTAGAAGCAATACGCGGCTATAGTAGTACATGCATCTTAAACATCTTTTAGCCCTCTGAGGTCATATACGGATCATGATGCTCAATTTATAACTTATCCACCGGTCATGACTGGTCATGAATGATCAAAATGTATCACCACAAACATAGCACATCGTTTTCCACATATTCTAGCTTTACACCATGACGGCCGTCGGAATTATTGCAATTGCCACTCTAGTCTAATACGAAACCTCGAGCCAATACATTTTCTCTCGAGTAGGCAGCTGGAGCTTTTTAATGATTCCAACCTAATATATTCGCACCTTATAGGCATATTTAGCCACAGCATCATGCAGCGACTCAAGACCCTTCTTCGCAGGCGAAGTTACGACGAAGACAACCTCGGTTCTACAAAGACGAACATCGCAAGTTTTCAACTGCGGTCACATACTCGAAAAAGTCTCGAATCTTTTGGGGATCAAACGACCGTAGAAAGCTCTCAATCTATCGCAGATCACGGCAACTCGAGACGTAAAAGGCACGTCACAAAACGTGAAACCGATACCGACAACTCCCCTATGATTCCACGTCGGTCTATAAATACAGGCCGTGGTGATGGGAGTCCCAGCTACGAAGGGAATATATCCAGAGATCCCTACTCAGACAACCAGGTTACGACGGCGGAACACCCAGACGATGAATCGACAGCAGCATCTAGAAAGAGAAGACGAATCCCGTTGGTTTCCTCAGGAAAGAGAAAAGTAAACGTTTCGGAGGTGTTAGAGGAAAATAACAGTGGCGCTCGATTCGATGAAAAGGATGAGCACCCTACGACGGACCATAGTTCGCAAATGGCTAGAGATATCACCGCAGACTCTAACACCACCGTGGATACCGACGAAACCATATCTTATGCTCCAGGTAAGAATATGACTTCCTATTAAGACATCAAGGGGGATAGCTAAGAAATCTCTACAGCTGCGACTCACGAAGTTGTTCGTCCCCAAATTCACGAGATTAGAGAAGAGCAGATATACCGCGAGATTCATGAACATGATGTATACCATCGAATTCAACCAGTCTACGACGTTGAGGTATTACCTGCCCGCCATTTTGTCTTAGGGCCCAATGGGGGATTGGTTGAAGTGTCCGAAGACGACATTCCCGAGTGTACCGGCCCAAATCAAAATTGGTACATCGGCAAGAGGTTACCTGACGCTGCTTCGTCATCTTCGGAGGACAAGCGAGAGTCTTCTGTTGACTGATATTTCAAATTATCATTTCCGGAGGGTTTCAAAGATGTGTAATTATTTCATCAGTCAGCAATTAAGTTCCGCCTTATACGGGCTGTACCCGCAATGCCTTTTCAGTGAATAAGGGGTGAGTATCTAACTTGGAACGAATGTATTTTCGACCCTTCGTAATTGGCAACGTCAAAAGATAAATTTCTCTATCCTCCATCGCCGTCTCCAATATGCCAAGGCTCACCATCCTCACGGGCGTGAATGCTATAGAGTTGACCTTCCTCACCCCAGATTCTTAACAAATAAATATATGTTCAATAAATCGTCGTAACTAGCTTACTCTAGCATCAATCCCCATTATGACCATTATTGTGACGCTAGCTACGATGAGATAGATTACACTAGATTCACGCTGAACCAACTTTTTGAACAGCGAGCCTCACATTCATGTCGGGGGACACAAGACATGGATGAGGATGAGTGGCGAAGCTATCCCTGGGCTTAGGTGCGTCCGCGGTACCGTCGAAGAACCTGGTCATGGGGACTTCGGGAAATTTCAACTATAACCCATTACGGAACCCATGCTCATATGCAAGACCGCCGGGATGGTCCGATACACGGGCAGAAAATCAGTCCATCTTTCAGCATCGACGGGACACCTCCGAAATGATCCGAATTGCGGATTGCTGATCTCGCCTCACTTGATCGCACTGCATGTCAACCGGGAAGGATGGCAAGGAATCTAGAACATCGAGGATCTTCCATGCCTGCTCCTTGCTAATTCTCAGAGGAGCTATCTCCGTTTAGGTAGGGATATATCACGATGTATTGTTATAAAATATTATCTATCAGACCCCTCAAGTTGTTTAATGATAATATAAAGCTTTATACACATTTATTTGTAAATCATCTGAGATCTCACGACCTTATCTTTTAACGATGTTGCCTTACCTACCCCAAGATCATGCATATCCTTATTCAGGTACCTACCTAGGCAGCCTACCTAAAGCAAGGTGATGATAAAAGCTATAGCAGGTGTGAGATATAAACCACAGCCCTCTAGTGTGGTTATCAGATCAAAGTACTACGCACATGAAGGTTAGCAATTACCTACCTAGGTACATATACAACATGATGGATATTATTTTGGCCTATAAAGCTGATCTCGTCTCAATCGGGTCTGTTTCCGAAGCCACCGATATAGCACGTAAGAATGCGGCACATTCTGGCAGCCGCTTCATTAATTCTATAACGCAACGTATGGAACTGTCTCTGAATTAAATCTCTTGTCTTTATGATCGTTATTTTCACAACTGTGCGTGCTCTGACATCATATCGGTCTCGTCACGATGTTGAAGATTTCTGTCCACCAAGTCAGCTTACTCACCTTGATGCAACCCTACTCTGAGCATGTGACCAGCTGTATATGGAAGATAAAATAACCAGCTAGGGCGGTTAGTTTGCGGTCTATTGTATGTGTTCGTGTTCACCGCGTTCTTACTTTTCGGAGGTCACTCCTCCCAAGATTTAGAAATCTCGTAATCTATCCCGCCGACGCCAAAAGAGATACACGTAATCGTCTTGCCATCGTCAAATTTGCAACGCCAGATGTGACATTTGTACGGAGAGCCTTCGAAAATAAGCACCACTGACCGTTTATCTCTCGGCCGCTTTAGATGGCCCAGACCAACGATAAAAAGGTGGAGGTCAGCGATTCTTACTAACTAGGTACCTATGTAGATCCCCGTCGAATCTGATACTAATTATGCGGCGAGCTCTGTGCCTGATAGATCTCGCCTTAGTCCTGAACCCCGACGGCAGGTCTTGTTGGGGTGGAAGAGGGGGTGCAAGCATTGTTAGCGACTGTCTTACCCGATCCTATGGCGGCTGCAGTTCAGCATTCTCGACCTTGCTGACAATTCGTCTCTTGCATACGGCACAAGCACGTCTTGCAGCAGGCTACGAATTCCGCATTAGTTCGAAAATAGAAAAGAAAGAAAAGATAAAAAGGCTTACCGGCTTAAGGGAGCGGCAATGCATGTCTTGCATGTATTCACTTCAACTGATAATGAGATGAGGGGGTATCCTCTTCGACACCAGTCGTTGCTACGATATTATCATATCAAGCTTGGCTGTAAGGGGAGACAGATTCAGCCAAGACTGAAATGCAGGTATCAAAGTCGGTCCATGAACTGCAGAAGGCATTACGAATACTCGATTCATGCGATATCGACCGTTCCTGAGTGGTCGAAAGGGGAGTCTACTACCCACCCCACATTCGAGAGGGAAACCGGGCTACACGAACCGAGAAGAACCCTCCAGGGGAATGACGGCCGAATATACGACGTCTAGAACCTCATAGCTAGTGGCAAGTTAATTGCCCAGGAATGGAAGTAATACATACCTACCTGGCAGGTACTATGGCCGGACGAGTCAATCGGAGTTGTACAATCTAGACGCGAGAAGAGACTCGGACAGAGCGTCAATTGAGTTCGTGCCTCATCAGCCTCGAGGCACAAACTTGATAGACACCCCATCACCTTCTGGTAAGAAGGGGGTTCTCACCACTAAATTCTCACGGTTCTATATCCCTCACTGCCCAAGATCCACCACTTCCGATGTATTACACGATCACCGACGCGAGAGTGAGAAACCCATTAAAGCATACAGTACTGTATACGCTTGGTAACCACCTATCGTGTCTAGAGATTGTGGCTCTATCGGAGCATTGTGGCGACTTGGCAAGACGACGAGGCTACCACGGTTTGCTTGAATCTAGTGTAGTGTAGTGTAGTGTAGTAGCTAGTAAATCGGGCCAAGAACGTATGCTTCGGGAATGTTGTCTTGTTGCCGTAGCTAACCTAAACGCTTCGCCAAACAATTAAAAAATGTAGCTCGTGAGCGAGAAGATTCGCAGCAACGCTTGAGGATCTGCCGAAGACGAGTTCTACATTCCAGTGGGAAAATATTAAAGTGACACGATGTATCTGCGTCTGGAACTAGCGTCGGTCAGCAAGTTAGTAATGTCTCGCTCGGTGTTGGGTTAAGGCTTTCGAAGATTCAACAGTTTATTTCGTAACTAATGATGATATGTTCGGCAACAGACTGGGTCTCTGAATTCCTGCAACCTTACTTGGCAAACTTTTTGCCGACTTCTTAGGTAATTGTATGGATCGTAGCGAAAGTAGTCCTGCTTGCTTTTGACCCCAAAGACGAACTTTCAATGGAATGTTCTGGAACGCGACTAAGGGGTAATTTGACGTGATGTTTCTTGGAGTCTCGTGACCGTGTCAGGTGCCTTGCCCGTCGCTGACGAGGAGGATAAAAAGGTGGCCAAGAGGCCGAGCTATCTCCAAGTAGAAGAACGGTCAGAACGGTGTGGTTCCAACTTCCAAGATGGTGGTCTTTAATGGAATAATCCGGGCTGGCGGGTTTCTTAGGAAAGAAAATTTCGCTACGAGTAACGAAGCACATGGCCAACGATCTATTATTACTAAGCCTCGACTAGGGCTAGGTAGGTATTAGTACAGCCATTGTTCGATTCCTTATTCCTTCCTAGCGGCCAGGCGGCCTAGGTACCTATTAGCGCAATGATTGACAACGCTGGACCAACAAGAGTATCCCGGGCCAAAAGTATGGGGCATGCGGTCCATCGCGTCTAATTATAAATGACCGACGAGCCCGCACGGTGAAGATATTCGTCCACGACGCCAGGGAGGGGGGCCGTGTGTAAAGGATTATTTGGTTTTAATCATAGATTCGGATTTGAGCGATATTTACATAAATCGAGTAGATCTGCTGTTTTATGTACTCAGACAGAATAATATTCTGTCAGGCAGTCAGGTAATGCGTACCTAGATAGTTAACAGGCAGTGAAAAAGGAGAAGCCCATCATGGTACCTAACAGCTTAAGTACCTTCAACTAGGATGACTCCTACACTAGAATGGCTCGCCAAGAATCCTCTAGGAAGGCCTAAAGTCACGGCAAAAGCTTGACTTGACAGCTTTGGGATGTTGATTTTCTAACCCAGCCCCTGCACAGTACAACTAGGTACAATACAAGCCCGAGCAGCCCGAGGTCATCTCACCTTAACTCATAGCTATGAGCTGTCGATGTGGAATTATAACATGCTGGCTCGTTCGAGGCCGTCGCTACGTTGACGGCTCGGCTGAAATTTGTATAGCCTAGGCAGAGGTAGGTATCCCGCGCGTGCCAAGCTATCGATGCGGGAATCCATGATGCGGCGACTTTTTAAAAGGCATGCCATGGAAGAAGTGGAAGAAAGAAAAGGGAAAAAGACGCCGCGCCGGCAGACAAACGACCCTAGTGGCCTTAGTGCTTACATACGCGCCGTGTGAGGCTTTTGCCTAGACGAGCTAGGCTTAAATACGACTAGCAGAGCATGCTGACAGGGACAGGGAGTAGAAGCTACCCCTGTATATTTTATACAGTATTGGTACCTATGTACATACATAACACATAGGTACCTACTTCGTAATAGTAATCCAGCCTCTCTTCCGGAATCTACACCCAGGTAAGCAAACCGAGCCCGCCTTCGATGACGTATTTAGCAATGGTCGACGAACGCTAAGTTGTAAATGTCCTTAGCGCCGTGATTTCAACTCTTCATCTTTTCGCCGCAATCCTTTTTTCTTCTTCTTTTCGTCATTATCATTAGCGCAGATATCATGTTAGTTACCAATTTTCGTGTTGAACTAGGTACCTAGTGTAGCTGTCTATTCAGATTTTGTTTTTATCCTAGTTATTTCCGTCTGAGATTACACTACTGGACAGCCCGTTTATACGAAGATCCGTGGATGTATATTGTCGTCATCATAAATACTCCAACTCCACCGGCTTGCCCTTCAGCCCTTACCTCGATTAACAAAAGGGCTATAGATATCAAAATGTCAAGATAATAACAATGTTATTAACTCCCCATATCCCATATCCCATATCTCATATTCCATATCCTATCCCCTCTTCCCTCCCCCATCTCCCCGTACCATTTACCCCACGTAAGAAATCGGCAGTTTGGTATTGGGTAGCAAACATATCGTTCATATCGTTCCATTCAAGCCCATCTACATAAGTACAATACGTCTCTCGCATTCGAATTGGTTACCGAGATATAGTAGCGAGTTTCCTCCACAGCCCTCCACAGCTAGAATGGAACCCTCCGCGGTGTTGGTTGTTTTAAGTGTGTTGGGTGGTACTATCTACACACCAGGTAATCGAAGCGGTACCACGGAATTTTGCGGTGTTATTTTTCCCTTTCTTTCTTTGTCGTGTGCGAATCGATGTAACCCAACGTCTGACTCTTTTTTTATGGAGATTATGGGTCTATGCGCGGTACTCGACGAGTTGACATGCCAAACCGGATGGGTCCGAAGCTACCTCCTACCTACCTACATTAACCTAGCCTGGTAGGGCAGTAATTGAAACGAAGCTTCAAAGGTGCTATGGAGGGTATCAACCTGGAAGCGAAGAGATGGCGTCGACCTCGTTGAAACTCTCCCCATACCATCCGCCCTACCTACCTACCTAGGTACCTACCTAGCTGCCTAGGTACCGTCTACGGGGTTATCCTCCGTTATTACTAGTGTAGGTACTACGCAGCTACGTACTCCCTAAGCATTCCCCAATGTCCCCTCCATATCAATCCGCCCCCTCATATGACATCATATCATGATCTCCTTGCTGAGGCTCATCTTAACCTTCGTCATCTTCACTTTGTCTTCGCATTTCACTTTCCAGATGCTTTCTAGATCGTCTTGCTGCGACGTGTCTTCCCTTTGAGTCTTTATGCCTATCTTGGTAAGGTATAATCGTAATGGAGGGTACGTTAATGTACCATGCGTGTACCAAAAATTGGATTTCTTACAGCTCTCTTTTTCTCTTTCCCCTTCCTTCCCCCCTTTGCCCCCAACTCGATCTCCAAAAAAAAAAAATTTACCCGCCGTGAAAAAATCAGCCCAAAAAACCAAAATTAAACAAGTCTATTATTTCCCGCATTCCCCAGAAAAAAAAAGAATCGACCCTCATAAACCGTGCGCCGTAGGCTTGCATAGACATGGGGTCGTCTGACATGAAATCCTGCATCCGGTTCACCCCAAAGGGGGCCCCGGATTTGCCAGAACCAGAAGACGGTTGAACGTGGACGTCTTGGACGTCTAGCCTGCCAACGTGCCAACGAGAATCGACATCTATCATCTTGTCGGATTCCTCCCGGGTTTCACACCACCCACCGGTCCTGCTTGGCCGAACTGGCCGAAGTGGGAGCTAAGGACGAAAAGACGACGAGACGAAAGAACATTCCTAAAACCAGCCCAACCAGACCTGACTTGACCTGACCTGCAGCTAGTGCTGTCGTCATACCTTCGACCTGCGGACGCGGATAGAGTGAGCCGTTCGAACGTTCGAACGTTCGAACTGCCTTTTCTTTCGTAGAAGCCCAGGAAGCCCAATCCCATCCCCCCTTCCATCCCGATTTCCTGCCGCGAATCGCACGCGAGGCTTCCATCTCGACCATTCACTACTCTCAAACCCAATTATCCCAATTATCCTTGTTATGATCCATAGGGTAGCCCCGGTAGCGTCATGTACGAGAAAAAGAAACCTACAGGGTCCAATGGTTCTTATAGCACTAGCCGTAGTAGACGACCAGTGTAGCGTCGACCTTATTTTTTCTGATTTTCTTTGTCGACGGAGGTTGGAGGATAGGGATAAAGACACCGAGATATACCCACTATAGTACTTACGTACCTACATCTATACTTACATCCATACCTACATCCATACCTACATCCATACCTATATCCATACTCGCATACATGGGATACCTAAACCTGCATACGTCCATCCGCAAGTGTGGACTGACCGATTGCAAGGTATGCTAGGTAGGTACCTACCTGGTATGTATGCTAAGTATGTATGCTAGGTATGTATGCTAGGTATGTAGGTATGGATGTAGGTATGATACAAGCTGACTGCGCTCGTCCTGTCACTGGTCTGCTTCCGAGGTCCCTGATGACTTCCCACTTTTCTTTTTGTCTGCGGTTCGGTCGCGCTCTCTGCCTGCCTGCTTGCCTGTCTCGCCTCTTCCCGGTCAAAGTCTTATTGGTCCTTTTTGTATATCTCTCAATAAGCTTTAGATCCGCCGCCGTCATCTCGCGTATATAAACTGGAGACCTTCCCCAGACCGGCCTTCACGTTGTCTCGAAGTCTTGTTTCTCTTAAGCCTTTTGTCTCGGGCCTAATCTCTGCCACCTAAGCCACTTACATCATACCCGTCGGTCTCATACCAAAGGGCTTCCCGATCTCATTTTTGTTTATTATTTGCCTCCCTTCCTTGCCCTTCCTGGTCTTGGCGGTCTTGGTCGAGTGCTCTCGTGTCGTTACGAGGGCATTTTTACGTCAGTAACAACGCTTTCTGTGTTAACCTCCTGTTGAGACCATACTTGCTGTATCTGCCGCGCTCTATCTGCCAGCCAGCTGCCTAGGTAGCCAGCTAACCATGGACGAGATTTCGAAAAAAGAGGAGGAACACCCGACTTACAGCTCCGAGGAGACGGTCGGCCACGTCAATGACGGTCGTACCGCCGACCAGACCATCGCCGGCAGGGTGGTCGACAAGGAGAAGGTCGAGGCCGGGGCGGGCAAGCGGGAGCTCAGGGAGGAAGACTGCGAGAGCGAGCTCGGCTTCGCCTTTCCCGCGTGGAAGAAGTGGTGGATCCTCACCGTCATCTTCCTCGTCCAGACCTCGATGAACTTCAACACCTCTCTGTACTCGAACGGTCTCGAGGGGATCTCCGACCATTTCGGCGTCAGCGAGCAGGCCGCCCGTCTTGGCGCCGCCATCTTCCTCATCACCTACGCTTTCGGCTGCGAGCTGTGGGCTCCGTGGTCCGAAGAGTTCGGCCGCAAGCCCATCCTGCAGGCTTCCTTATTTTTCGTGAATTTATTTACATTACCGGTCGTCCTAGCTCCCAACTTCGGCTGCCTCCTGGCCGGCAGGGCTCTCGGAGGCCTTTCCACCGCGGGGGGTAGCGTGACGCTGGGTATGGTCGCCGATCTGTTCGAAAGCGATAGGCAGCAATATGCCGTAGCCTACATGTAAGTCTTTTTTCCCTTTTCTGGGCTCATCCAAATCACCAGCCCTACGAACTCAGTCACCTTTGAAGATTATCACTCGATCTTATATAGCGGATCAGACAAGACGGATAATCACCTAGAAACTCGGTACTTAGTATTTGGACTAACATTCTATCATCGCAGTGTATTTTCTTCCGTCGGCGGATCAATCCTCGGGCCTATCGTCGGCGGCTTCGTCGAGATCTTGCCACCCGCGCAATCGTGGAAATGGTGTATCTGGATCCAGCTTATCTTCGGCGGCTCCGTGCAGCTGCTGCACCTGTTTACGGTACCGGAGACGCGCACGACCATCATGCTGAACCAGATCGCCAAGAAGCGCAGGAAGACGGGCGAGGACCCCAACATCTACGGGCCGGACGAGATCGAATCCTTCTGGAAGCGGTTCACCTTGAAGGAGCTGATCTACACCTGGCTGCGCCCCTTCCGCATGTTCCTCACCGAGCCCATCGTGCTCACGCTGTCGCTGCTCTCCGGGTTCTCGGACGCCCTCATCTTCATGCAGATCCAGTCGTTCGTGCTCGTCTATGGAGAGCGGTGGAACTTCAACTCCTGGCAGGTCGGCCTCGCGTTCCTGCCCATCGGCCTCGGCTACGTCCTCGGCTGGCTCTTCTTCCTGCCGGCCTTCAAGCGGAACGAGGCGCGCCGCGAGAAGCACCCCGAGGACGAGCACGCGCAGTACGAGTCGCGCATGTCCCTGCTGCTCTGGCTGGCGCCCTGCCTGCCCATCGGCCTCATCATCTTCGCCTGGACGAGCAGCGGTCCGCCGCTCCACTGGATCGGCTCCATGTTCGGGACCTGCCTCATTGGCATCGCCAACTACGCCATCTACATGGCCACCATCGACTACATGATCTGCGCCTACGGGCCGTACTCGGCCTCGGCCACCGGCGGCAACGGCTGGGCCCGCGACTTCCTGGCCGGCGTCCTCACCCTCCCGGCCACCCCCTTCTACACCAACATCGGCGCCGAGAAGGGCATGAACCTGCAGTACGCCTCCACCATCCTCTTCTGCATCGCCTTCGTCCTCGTCATCGCCGTCTACGTCATCTACTGGAAGGGCCCCGTCCTGCGCAAGCGCTCGCCCTTCGCCCAGAGCCTGGCCCAGGGCGCCGTCGACTACGCCGGCCACCCGCTCAGCCACGTGCACTCGCACCGCCCCTCGACGGTAGGAGACGGGACGCGCCCGCCCACCGCGACGCACTCGCGGCCCGCCACCGCGCCCAACGCCCCGACCCTCGAGGTCATGCAGAAGCGCCCCGGCGACCGCATGTCCGCGTCGCGCCACAACTCGTACTATTCGAGCCAGCAGGCCGCGAGCCGGCGCCAGAGCCGACAGGCCAGCCGCAACGCCAGCAGGCGGAACAGCCTGGACCACCATCGGAAGTCCGTGGAGAGCGACAGCGAGGAAGGCGTCTCCCACCACCACCTCCACCGCCGCCTGCAGAACCTGAACACCATCGCCTCTTTGCCTTCGCCGACGTTGCAGCCGCAGCAGCATCAGTCGTAGGAGGACGTCGGCGAAGGTCACCAAGGCGTCGCGTTCGTTACTGTCGACTATATGGAGCCGCTGAGGGAAGAGGATAGCAATGCCGCTGTTGCTTCTACTGCCGCTGCCGGTGCTACTGCTACTGCCATACGACGGGTGAAGTAATGGTGTATATAGTATATAAACATAAACATGACATAAACCAAACGTGAGCATATATGGGCAGGATTGGCGGGGCACACCAGTAACAAAAGGGGGAAGTTAACCGCCCCGCGCCTCCGATAAGGTGCACTCTAGTAAGCCAAGCGCGGCGGAGGCCGGCATTTCTGTCTCTTAAATAATATATCCCCGCGGGCTTCGGAGGGATCCTCGCGCCGTCTGCCGGAGCCGAGATGATCGGAAAATCCAATCCCGTCGGGGCGTTCCTTCGAGGGCTCATTTTTTATAAACTCGCTTTTTTTTCTACCGAGGGTAGGGAGGACTTCCTCATCACGAAATACTCGAAGACTACCGGGTCCGTCGGTTCTAATTAGTAGAATAGGCGTAGATAGAGCAGAGAGTTTCGGGTCTCCGTTACCTACCAACCTGCTACATTACATCCATGAATCAAGACACCGTTATTCATGCCTGTCGTACCTGTTGTACCTGTTGATGCGTAGGTACGTTTCGCAATTGCCGGTATGCGTACGCGGTCGAGGAGTGTAGGGCTCGCTGCCGCTATCGTCTACCCTAACCCGCCAAATCTCACATCTACCGTTTACGTAACTCGCTAGGTAGCTAAGGCCAAACAAAGTATTTCCGCTTGTTTAGAGCCTTAAGAGATCTTGAAGGATCATTACGATAGTTCGTACTCGTCTGTAAAGCGGAATATTTACCATTGAGATGCTTACCTACTCCATGCCAGCTGTGCTACCAAGCATTGTGTCATTTGCAAGATTGCCCACTCGGATATGGCGGTAGTTTCGCGTCTTATGAATTGCTAATGAAGGGTTGGTCAATGATCATCATATTCTAGCACTTGATTTGTTGTTGTTTCTGCTAAGTTGTGCTGTGGGATGTGATGGGTTGGGTGCGGGGGAAAGGGCCGCACACCCGGAAATCACATGATATCCCCACACTACCTAAGAATCTAGGGCGGTAAGGCAGGCCAGTAGATAGGGGTACATACTTAGGTACGTAGGATGTAGACGGCACCAGTCATCCCATTCAAATTCCAGGGAGAACACTAGGTACCTAGGTACACACCACTCGTTAATATTTACTACAGTACAACTCTGTAATTTCTAAGGCTATTTATTCTATTCATCTCATCAGTCGAGCTACGTTCTGTCTTATGTGTGCAATGATGCCCAACCTCTACAGCCTCGAGCTGCCCTTCCAATTCGACACTTTAGATGCCGTGCCGCCGAAATTATGAAGCCGTTCCCCCATAAGGTAGGCTTCGTCTCTAATCCGAACTTGCCAGCCCTGGAGTACGCGCAGCATGTTTTGGGTCATAAGCAGCCCTGCCCAGAAGAGCGCCATGAGCGGATAGGCGAGGCGGAACGTCAAGACCCGCATTTCGCGAGTCACCCCGGCGTCGACGTCCATGACTCGGCGGAGAATTAACGAGGCCGCGATCGGGGGCGTGATGATCATGATCGACGACGCTACGACTCCGGGTATCACAAACGCGCGAGTCAAGACGCCGACGTCGGGTTCCAGCCATCCGCGACGGAGGACGGCCCGTACCGCATGGGCAGGCCTGCCTCCGTAGAGCGTCAAGGCTCGAGAGCCAAGCTTAAGGTAGAGGATACCTAAGGTCCAAGCCTGTATGACCCGGATGGTATGGACCTCTCCTAAGCCGCCGAGCCGCTCTGTTCCGGATGGATACATGTAAGTATGCAGCGGCATGAGCAAATAAAGCTCTACCAGAAGCGTAATGAGCAGGGGAAAGACAATAAGTAGAACAGCGTAGGTGTATAATAATCGACATGCGCGTGTCGTAATCTGGACGGCGCGCTGAGTTGCGTGGCGGTCCAGCACCGAGTCTGCCACGGACGACGTCCAGGCTCTCAGCTTGTCGAGCATCGGCCGTAGGTGAAAGAAGAAGTAACCTAGAGAGCCGAGGATGTAGATGCCGATGCTGAATGCGTAGATGTCGTTGGTTCGTATGTGAGAAGGGATGAGAATCTTAAACATGCGGCGGCCGAAGACGAGCGGCACGATCGTTAAGCCGACCCCCGTCACGGCCGCGAATATCCATATGAAGAGGATAAACAAGAATATGCGGAAGCGAAACAAGGGGGGCACGTAGACGAACTGGTAATGAGCGCCCGAGTAGAGGTCCGCGTCCGGTCGATCTAGCCTGCCGTCCCGTCTGACGTCGTGCTCCGACACGTCGAGGAATACCGACTGCCCCTTAGGAATCTTAACCTGGTCGGACGCCGGCGACCGCACGAAACGACCGTTGGGGATAAGCTGCCCGGACTCGACAAGTATCTTCTTCCTAGCGCCGTGAAGGCTCATCTCGTCCACGGAGATCCTCGAGGAGGGTTTGGCCTTGCCTCCCGTGAACGTGTCCTGCCACGTCTTCGGGATGACCTTGTTCTCGCCGCTGACTTCGAGGAAGACCCGGCACCACCAAGGGAGATTCTGATAGGGCGAGGCGCGGGGGAGGACTAGCGTGCCCTCCTCGTCCACGCGCCGCTCCCCGAAGAGGAACCAAGTCAGCCGCAGGGCTCTGGCGCACTTTCGGAACCACCAGGTGTACATGGCGTGCAGGCCGTCGCTGGGCTTGAAGAACCTGACGGCGAGGGGCATCAGGAAATTATAGAAGAGAAGATCGATAGGAAATTCCAGGACAGGTTCGTTAGACGAGTAGTGAATCGGAAGGACGTTCGGCAGAGCCAGGGACAATCCCCACACAACTCCTCCTAGACAGATCAAGACGAGTGCCCCGTAGACGAACGCCGAGAATAGTATCTTGCGGAGCTGAGTAGTAACATTGCGCTCGAGAACATCGCGCACAGGGTGGAATTCGGGATCGTCCGGGTCGCGGATGAAGTCTGCTCCCCAATTAGCAAAGCCGTACGTGACGTGATAGCAGGTCCTACGAAGACTCAGGGGTAGGTTTACTTACAAAGCACGCCTTTCCGCATAATCTTGCGGCACATGGAGACGAATAACGCGAAATGGAACATATAACCAGTACCGACGAACCAGTGCACGAAGATGGAGGTGAGGGGATAGTTGTAGGTGAAGAGGAGCCGAGACCTGACGCTCGTCCCTTCGAAGAGAGGAAGCAGCGCCAAATCTAGCAGCAGGCCGCAGTACAGAGGGAATATCAGCATCTCTATGCTGATGATCAAGATCACCTTCATCACGCCGCTAGCCTGGTTCAGCGCGTCGATGACCGAGGCCTCCCACTCCTGAGCGGTCTGCCCCGAAGACAAGGGCGTCCCCCTGGCGAGATAAAGCCCGGCGGCGACCGCCAGAGAGACGTATCCCACGAGGATAGCCCAGGTCCTGTCGTTCGCGTCCCAGTAAGCGAGCCCGGGGTTTACCGACGAAGGCGGCTCGGAGAGGCTGAGGTTTAACATCCACGATCCGGGCTGGGCGGCGATGCCGGGAACGGACCTCAGGAGCTGGAACGCGATCGGCCCGAAGACGGAAATCCAAGATCTGGCCGCGGCCCACTTGTCCGAATAGCCCCCGCCGAAGACGTAAGAGAAGACGTCCCCGGCGGACGAGAGGGCGTATCGGATGTCGCTCTTGACCATCGCGAGAGCTTCGTGGCTGACGGCCGAGAAGTTGCGCACCTCGCTGACCGAGATCAGCGACATCTCGGACATCAAGCTAGTCAGGATCCGGTCGAGGGCGCCGACGGCGACGCGCTTGGTATCAGTCCTCAGGGTATGTATCAGATGCGTCCCTTGCTCGCTCCTGAAGAGAAGACTAAACCCTTCGAGCACGGTGAAAGCGATAGCGGAGGTGTAGCCGACGACCAGCAGGACGGCGTCTTGGACAAATTTGGAGACGCTGAAGATCATCCGGAGCAGACGGGTCGGGTTCGCGGCGACCCAGACGGATACACGGCCTACGTTGTACGGAACAAAGATGCAGAGGAAGATGGAGATAGACACGAGGAAGGAGCAGAATATAGCATTCTGGAACAGACCGGCGATCGGACCGCGCATACCGATCAGCTCCATGATCCCCTCGAAATCCTCGGCATCCTCGACGGCTTCCGGATCGAGGCCGGCGGCGACGGCGGCTTCGACCAGGTCAGGGGCCAGGGCGTCGTCTTCGTCCTCCCCTTCGCCCCCGCGGTCGTTGTCGAAGAAAGGAACGTTCCGGTTGTCGCCAAAGATATCCACGGCATCCTCGGGCTCGACGTCATCGTGAGGCCCAACTTCGACGTCGCCCCACATGAAGTCGGCTACGCGATCTACGATGCCGCCGGCTTGCCGCGCCGCGGCGACGGCAGGCTCCGGGTCGTGAGCCGGCCCAGCCGCGCCAGCAGGGTTTTCGACGCCGCCATCCTCCGCAGGCCCATGGACGTCATACCCGGTAGCCGCCCCGTCCTCCGCATCCGTCGCCGCGCCGAGGCGCAAAGGTAAGCTTGCCCGCTCGAGGTGCTGCGCTTCGCCAATACCCGCAGCGTCAGCATGGAGCAGATTCCGCCCTGGAAACCCGGCGTCGTCGGCATCTTCGCGAGAATCTACAGGGAGAGACGTAGGGCCGAAAGTAGAAGCGCCAAGGTTCGAGCTTGGCAATATAGACGCCTCCCCTTGGGCGACGTCCGGGGTATTAGAAGGCAGGCCCGAGAACGACCAATTGTTATTTGCAAGAAGGTTGATCTTCTTCGGGGGTTGCGGACCATCCGAAGCGGCTCGAGGTCTCGCCGAAGCCGGCGCGAGGGAAGAGGACGCATCGTTACCGTCACGGTCGTCTCTGCCGGGTCGGTACGGAGGAGCTTCGCCAAATTCGCCTCCCCACGACGCCCAAGAGTCGCTCCCGCTCGTAGAAGCTTCGGCGGCTTTGCCTTTGCCCTTGCCCTTGCCCTTGCCGCGGGAGCTCAGGCTTGCCGCGACGTCCCCGTCGTCAGTTTCTGCCCATGTCCAACTCGAAGTATCGCTGCTGGTCATATCTGCCCTGGGCGAATCAGACCGGATAGGAGATCGACTCGAGCGACGTTCGTGCCGCGCCGCCGCCGAGCTCTGGGCGCCGTCCCCCAGATCCCCATCGGTGGCCTTCCCGGCAGTCGCTATCGATTGGGTGACACGAACCCAGTACCGCATATGATCTTCGAGCCCTTCGTCTCTGATTATCTGGAGTATCTTCTTCTGATCTCCGTCGGCTTCTCGGTAGATACGCAGATATTCCTTAACGGTGCTCTGCGAAGTAGCGTCGCCGCCATCCACGCCGGTAGCCCCCTCGAGACGGTCCGTCAGGGCCTGGCCGAAATGATTATGCTGGGACGGGCCCGCCTGAGGTTCTCCGTCGCGTTCCTGGATCTCGGCATCCCGGGTCGAGGATCCGGCGAGATCGCGGTCATCCTGCCGCCCCTCCTGCCTGATCTCGGCGTCGAGCCGCATAGTTCGCCGTCGAAACCCAGCGATGGGCCGCTGGCGGGGATTACGCAGATCGACGATGTCGCGCGCGCGGCCTGCTCGATCCGCTTCTTCCTGCTCGCCGTCAAAAACCCCCGCCAAGCCGCTGCGAGAAGCGACGGAATCGTCGGAATCGGAATCGGAATACAGATCCTCGTCGGAATCCGGGTCGCGAGGCGCAGGGTCGACCACGGGGCCGACCGGAGGGGGTGCCTCGTTTTCCGCCGCGGCGAAAGCAGCCCGCATGTTTATCTCCGGTTGCTGCTGTACCACGTAGTCTCTAACCAGGATGATCAAGATAAAGCACACGATAACGAGCAAGGTGATTATCTGGCCCTCGAGAACGGCGATGATGGTACGGTTGATGGCGGGATGCCGCGTAAGGTTCTTCAGGACGGCAACGTCGCTTAACAAAGAGGACGGAGGACCAGCAACCGGCGCAGGCGAGATCACGGCGTGGCTGACATGGGTGGCATTCAGAAGCTCGCCGACGCCTAAAGGTGATTTATCGATCGCGGAAGGTAGGCCGAGCACCTTGGTGAACCAGGACGAGGGCCTCGGGATGGCCTTCAACAAGTTAGATACGGAGATCTGGTCGTCGACGCCTCCGATACTCGCGGCGCTGGTCGTGGCGGCTAGCAAGGGGGTAGAAGCGCAGGTCGGCGTGTACGTGACGTTATAAGAGGAGAGGCTACCTCGACCTATAGAAGTAGCATTCCTACCGTCGAACACGCCGGGGCCGGGACCGAACCCTTCGTCGCTGACCCAGAACAGGAAGGCCCAGACGGAACGCATGAGATAGGGGAGCCAGCCCAGCCAGACGCTGACGACCAGGACGGCCCTCAGCCAGACCAGAACATTGCGGAACATATATTTGGCCATGTGAGTGACGAAGATGTGGAAGGGCAGCCGCTTCGGCATATCTGGAGAGTACAGCTTGGTGAAGCGGAAGGGAGTCTTGCAGAGCTCGCAATGTTTCTTCTGCGAGTGCGAGAGCCACTCCATCAGGCAATCTTGGTGGACGTATTTGATGCTCCCGCTGCATTTGCACGGGTAGAAGAGCGGCTCCTCCGCAGTACCCTCCCCTCTACATATTCGACAGGTATCAGGATCGGCAAAGGTATCGTTGCCCGAAGGCTTGACTCCTGGCATGGAGCTGTCAGCCATGGCGTCAAGCTGAGTTGTGGATTGCCGCCGTTTCTCGATAGTATTAGGGAATTCGCCAAGATCAGGCAGCCTCTCTTCCATGGAGGGCAAGGTAAGGTCGGTTAGGGATTGGGGTCGGCAAACGATAGTAGTAAGTTAATTTCGGTGTTTAGAATAAAATAAAGACCTGCCCAGAGGGGCTCTCTTCTCGGGTTTAGACCATGGGATTGTAGATGGTCTTGAGACAGGCAGAACGTATGACAGGTAAGGCGGCGAATGAGATGCTCAACGTTGGGAGGCGGTAATAATCGAAAGCATTGGGTCGTGTACTGCGCGTACAAAGGGTAGGATTCTCGATAGCCGTCTCTTTGTAAAGCCGGCAAGGAAGGTAGAACGCAATCAATGGAGTTATGAATCTAGGAAAGGTACCTAGGTAGGTAGGTAGGTTCCTTAGGTGGCTAAAGGGTTGTGGTGTTATTTATGACTTGTAGGTTATTGTTTGGCGGAGTGACGGATGACGATGTGCTCTTGAATTTCTAATTGGATAATGTATGCATGTACCTTAGAAGTGGACACCGGGTGCCTTTTAATGGTGGCGGTTACTCAGCTATTAAATACCTGCCAGGCAGGTAGTTGCAGCTTCTAGGTAGGTATATCCATCAATCCATTCCCAATGTTTGAAGTATTTCTAGGTAGGTAGGTACCTGTCTTAACCTTAATAGAAGCCTGACGTTAGAAATCAAATATTAATCCGGCAAGGTACCTAGGTACTTATGTACTTATGTAATACCTCATTAACGAAAACGGTCAAGTAAGGTTACATAATGGTTATTTGATTACATAATATCCGTTTGATTGTACAGTTTGTGTACGATTGCATACACTATTAATGATCCATCAACGACATCCCAAATCATCACGATAATGCACGATAAACACGAGTTATGTAGAAATGCAATACTTTCGTTAGACAATTGGACAATGCAGTCAGTAGTTGGGCTATTCGCATCCATTCAGAGTCTTATTAGTGTGAAGTAGGATGTGACGTGATGCCTGAATGTTGGGTGCTTCTTTTAGGTCTAGTACATAGCCGAATGATCTCGATTCTCGATAGGTGCCCTCGCAAGTGAGTCTCTTCCTTTTTTGTGATCCACGAATCTGACCAATAGGAGGTTCCAGAATATGCTTACCAGTTGCCTAGGTACCTAAGGGTATTTATCTTAGGTACTAGGTCTTTTATTTGCCTCTAGTGTATATATGTACCTACTTAGGGTCTATATATATTTCCCTTTGCTAACTGGAATGATAGCAGCGGATGAAGATGGAAATACCACATATACTACTAGCAGGAACACTAAAAAAAGGGAAATATATCCAGTAAGTGATCACGTAGGCGGTATGTTAATAAGTTTTGATCCCACTTGGTCGCATATGCAAGTTCGTCAATTTCCATGCATCCAGGTCCCATGTAGCTGGCGTCCAGTCATCTGGGTTCATCGAGGCGACAAGTGGATCACCAAAGAAGCATAAGATAGTGCCTATGGTGTTTTCACGACGAATTCTGTGTCTCTCTTTAGTGTGACCTGTATCAGTTTATAATCATCTACACAATCGTAAAAATATATAGCTTGCATATACCTATTATGTATAACCCAGAAAGAAAGAAAAAAAGAAAAGTCTTTTCTATACATAGGATAGATCACCTCTACTATTCCTTTACCTACCTAGGTAGCTTCTAAGTGCAGAACTTGTGGCCAGATGACGTCTTAGGAACGGGTGTGGCACAACACTAGATGATGCAGCAGCTGGAAAGGGATCAACGACAAACCTGAGTCTTGGAAATTGGAAGAATATTTGAGAATAACCTGCTTTTCGACATGATATAATGATATATCTAGGTAGCGATAGATTGAAAAGAAATATTTTTTTTTCAAGGCTTTCCAAATCTCGTTCTAACAAACCACCCATAATCAACTTCCTAGGTATCGACTGTCACCATACCTGTCCATCTTTAATTATTTCCAGATTTGCACACTAGTTAATAGCGAGAATTTAACGTGTCAGCTAATACTTATTCTAGTATACAAAATTCCCAAAATTCTATCGTTGGCTTCTATACGAAAATTCGTACAGCATCTTTACTGTCGTGGATATATTCACATGCTTACATTCATATATTTACCTATCCGGGCAGCAGTTCGTACATTGTAAGTGCAGCTGTTCAATTCCGGGTTCTAGGTTCAATCTCTCATGTATTATCTACGGCGTGTGTACCTAAAAAGGCTACTTCCAACTAAAGTCACAAAAGGTACCGTCATTGTACAATCTACCAATTTCGTCATCCCTATTAGAGCTCCTTAAATGTTCGTGTACATCTGATATCTTGTATCGGTTCGCCTGTTAGCCGTTCATCAAATCCAACGTCCTATTTGTTCATCCCCGAGAACATTCATCTCATCCCTAGTGTAGACACCTACATTTCTTCTATAAGAACAACTTCATCATCTTATTTAATTAAGAGGACAGAAAGAAGATACCAGAAATACCCCGGCTACCTAGGTAACTTTAAACTTTAGGTACCAATTAAGCCTTTTCCACCCCTGCGTCGGAGTACCCTGATCGTCTCTTCTTTTGTTGCAGGAGTCGAAACGCCAGCCCTAGCTCCTAGCTCCTTCCACCGTCACAACCATCGTCAAAGCTTCCGATACCTACCTGTACGTATTAGTACCCGCTTTCTCCTGCTTTTCTACCGCACCTGCCTACGCTACGCTACCTAGGGTACCTAAATCGATTTTCTTCTAAAGATTTCTAAAACGCAACTTTTGTCATTTCTTTTGGTTTCTGATTTTCGATCAACTACCTAATTTTTCACCTATACGCAAATACTTTCGTCTTGCAAATCGTGGATTCGATGCTAACCTTGGCATAAAGACCGAGAATTCTTTTCGTATCTACCCCCGGTCGGGTTCACTTATCATCGCGTCTCGTTAACATCGCATCCGGGACATCCATTATCTCCATGCAACGTGTCACATTATTTACCTACATCTTCGTGTAAATAGCATTGGTCACTCAAGCTTAAGCTCGAAGCAGATCGTTACCATGACTGTCGCCATAGACAGCAAATATAAACAGACCACGAACGGGCCTATGAAGGGATCCAACGGAGTTAACGGAACCAATGGAGTCAAAGGCACAAACGGGAATTCCGTGACTCCGAGGCGGAGGAGTACAGAGCCGAAGAAGACGAAGAGCTTTCTTGGTTGGAGCTTTAGCATCGTCGCAAGGTAAGTAAGAAGAAGGAGAAGAAGAAGAACAAGAACAAGAACAAGAAACACGCGGCATTCACATCTAAGAATCAGATACTGATTCGTCTTCTATCGTAGGTTATTAACATGGTACTCCATCCTTACCATCCTCTTCCGCTGTCCGCCCACCCTCGACGCCTGCACCGACGATACGCCCAAGATTTGTAAACCATATTTCCACCTCAAATCAGCCGTCTCGCCTCACGTAACTCCGTATTACGATGCCTACGCGGCTCCCTACGTCGAAATCGCCAGGCCGTACTACAACACCGTCGACCGCGTCGTCATCACTCCTACCCGCACGTACGCGGTCAAATACGGCGGCCCGCGGGTTGCCCAAGCTCGCGTCTTCAGCCAGGCCAAGTGGGAAGAAAATGTACAACCGCAGCTGAGCAAATATCAAGCCTTAGCAAAGACTCGATACGATCAGACGGTCGCGCCTCACGTCGAGGGCGTATCGGCTGCTGTCTCTCCTTACTACGATATCGCACGGGTCAACGCGCTGCAAACCTACCACGAGCTCCTGCTCCCGGCCTACGTGTTCGTCCAGCCGTACGCCGCGCATGGATACGATGCCGTTTATGCTTTCGCCAGCGATACCGTCGTCCCCTCGTCCGTATGGGCCTGGAACAAGACATGCGCATTTCTGGATTCTACCGTCTGGCCCCACCTGCGAGATGTCTACGTGATGAAGGTCGAGCCGCAGCTCGTACGCATCGGCGAACGGCTAGGCAGGTACAAGGAGAAGAAGGCCAAATCGGCTACCGAGGAAGCCAACTCGTAAGTATCTACCACGCCTCACCCGCTTCCGGGGTCTTGTCCTATACGGCTCGCTAACAGTCGGATAGCTTAGCGCCTAAATCTACATTCGCGAAGCCGACAGCTTCTAACTCCTCGCCTACGGCGTCGGTTGTCGAAAATATCATCGAGAGTACCGCCGAGCCCTCCACCTTCCCTTCCACAAGCGAAGCAGAGATTCCCGAACCCCAACAGGACGAGATCGAAGTCAAGGTCGAGCAGAAGAAGCCGCGCACCCCGCAGGAAACGCGCGAGCACGCCGCGAAGACCGTGGCCGAAGACCTCGAGCTGTGGGAGGGGAAATTTACGAGAGCCGTGGAGGAGGGAGCCGCCGAGATCGAGGACCGCGTCGACGAGATCGCGGATCGCATGATCGAGAGGCAGGCTAACGGGATGGGCAAATCATTAGTGAGGCAGCTCAACGAGACCGCTACCGTGGAGCTCGAGAACCTCAAGAAGGCTATCATTTCCATCGTAGAAAAGAACGGTGCCGGCTTCGAGAAGAGCGAGGAGCCTCTAGCCGCCGCCATCCGCGCTGCTGGTATAAAGATCAGGGACAGGGCCCAGGACGTTCGCACTTGGCGCCAGGCATACGAGCAGGAGGCGGAGATCGCCGTCACCAAGGCCTCCCAGGAGCACTACAGCATCCTCGAGAAGACTCGCGATCTCGCGCTCCAGAAGATCGGCATGAAGTGGGCGTGGATGGACGGTATTACCTATAACCACTGGAAGCAATACCACCAGCTCACGGACCGACTCGACGAGTGGACGAGCGACTTCAAAAACCTGATCAGCTCGCATCCCGGCCTTCTAGTCGCGCAGGCAGCCGGTGTCGAGATCGAAGACGAGGCCATGGGCATAGCGCAGGCCGCAGCTCAAGAGCTAGCACGGTTAAAGCAAGTTGCGACGTGGAAGTCGGTAGCCGGCGACTTCAGCGACAATTTCGATAGCGAGAGCGCCGAGCTGGCAGCTATAGCCGTCGCCCGGCAAGCTTCCAACCATGCCCGGGGTGCTCAGTCAACGGAGTCCCACGACGCCGAGGAGGCGAGCGGATACGCCGGCGATGAACTCGCGCCTAGCAGCGCCGAGACGGTTACGGTGTCGCTTTCGCAGGCAGATTCGGGGGACGCTCATACCTCTACGCTTCCCCCGGTCGAGAGCCTCGCATCTGAATCCACCGGCAGCGACAGCGACTTGACATCAGCCGGCGCCGCCTCTTCCGAGACGAGGGCCGCGGATGCGGGCGAGGACACCAACGCCGCCGGTCCCGTCGAGCCGCTACCATCGTCCGACCCCGCCGACGGGCCGGAGCAGGTTTGGGAGACGATCGTCGAAGTACCTGAGGAACCCACCGCGCCAGCCGAAGACGCCGCCTCGACGACCGTCAAGTCCGCCCTCTTCGGCGCCGCGGCCCAGTCCGTGCCTTCGCGGCAGCCCATCCTCGACGAGGACGACATCTCCTCCTCGGCGCGGAGCGCAATATCCGTCGTGCAATCCGACGTTCCCGCCAGCATCACGTCGGCCGCCCAATCCGCCTACACCGCCGCCATCGCCGGGGCGGCAGATCACTACTCGCGCGCCATGTCGGTCATCTCCGCTCAGATGCACGGGGAACCGAAGCCGGTCCACGAGGAGATGCTCAGCTCGGTTTCGAACGCATACTTCGGCGCCGTGGCCTCGGCCAACTCTCGGCTCAACGCCGCCATGACGGCCGCGTCGGAAGGCATCTACGGTACCCCCACCACCAACTGGGTTCCGGGCATGCCAACCGTGCCATCCGTAGACTGGGAGAGGGTCCAATCCATCGCCCAGCAGAATCTCGACGACTCGGTAAAGTGGGCGTCCGGACAATACGAGGCTGCCAAGGTAGCAGTCGGCGCCGCCGAGCCGACACCTAGCACGTACCTCGAGAGCGCGGAGCAGAGAGCTGAGAAGCTACTCGACCAGGCCAAGCATAACTATTACGCCGGCGTAGGCCTAGCGTATGCTCGGTATTCGGAATTTCTATCCGCGGCAGCGACGGCCGCGACGCCCACGCCGACCGACATCCAAGGGTCTGCATCGTCCGCCGCGTCGGCAGCCGGCGAGTATATCGGGGATAGCTGGGATGCCCTTATCAGCCGCGTGAGCTCTCAGGTCTACAGCGCCCCCACGCCCACCCCGTGGTACGAGAACCTCCGCGCCGCGGCTGGCGACTTCGCGGGGTCGGCTACGGAGGTGGCGGCGAACCAAGTTTCGTGCGCGACGGCGCTGGCGGAAGAATACGCCTCTTCGGCTAGCCACGCAGCAGCATCCCAGTACTCCGTCGCCAGCTCTATCGTATCCGAGCTCGTCGTCGGTAAAGAACCGTCTTTCACCGAGTCGGTCTATTCGCGTCTCGGCGATGCATATTCTACCGGCTTCGCCTCGGCCTCGAGCTTCGCGAGCGCCGCGTCCGCGACGGTAGTCAGCGTCGCGAGCGAGGCTAGCGACACGGCTAGCGAGGCTGTCAATGCTGCCGCCGAGAAAGTTAAGGACACGGCTCGGCAGATTAGGGACGAGCTTTAGATGGATGCCACGTTATCGAGAACCCATCTCGTACGGGTGACTCGCCGTCGATCCTTTGAATAACTATGAAAAGATGAAAAGTGTCAGCGGGGTAAACATTAATGATAATCACTTTAAGATACACAGTGGTGCAAGGTTTCTCGGTGCTTCGTTCGGGATGATCCTGGGTGAATGCCTTTCTCTTTCGCTCTTCCGGAGCATGGCGTATACCCGGAGCGTTCGGATGCGTGGACATTTCCCTTACACTTTACGTCGAGTTTTCATTTGTCCTAAGGATTAGGTACACTACTAAAAAGAGAGGCTCCTTTTGTCAGTCATTTGTGATCTGAACGTCACTCTAGACGTGTTGAAAAGGAGCAGGCCGGGTTAGCAGGCGGGTATATCTGGTCAATAGGTAGGTAGTTTTGCAAAATTAGTTTACGAAAGGCCCCTACGAGTAAGGATGATGGTTTGGACGATTTGTTTGTGGAGATGACACCATCCGGAGTCATCTAGGCATAAACAGGCTCTAGTAGTACGCCGGGGGCTGGTCTCCGGGGGAGGCCGGATTTACTCGAGATGTATCAATACGTGTATGGCAGTTACCTAGGGACAAATAAGCAAATCCATGGAGTAAAATTTCGCCGTCTATGCGTGACATTCGCCGTCTCAATTCGTGCATGCGTGTGCACTACGATAGACTACGAGAATGATAACGACAATGACATTATCGTGAAGTTGGCCTCTTGATGGAATCATTGTATGGGTGCCTATAATTCCATCTTCTGGTTACTTGCCTAATAGTAGAGACATAGAGGGCATGTGTTACGGGCCCCCAGGCCAAGAGTATATATAATTCTTTCATGGGACATAAACGAGTAATCATTGTTCATTATATTTCTTCGTATGGCGAGAGCCCTGTTCTCTACAATGTACGGCCATCCTCCGTCCATATGCACATACCCCCTGTGCGTAGCGTCCCTAATACGGAACAGCATACCTCCTCCATCCTCCTACGAACGTGTATATCCATTCCGGATTTCCGGCGCGGGGACGAACAGAGGAGAGAACAACTGAAATTCCATGCAGCTGGTAGCTTACAACGTAAACCGGAACGAAGGATGATAATCGCCCATATTGTCGACTTCCTCCTTGGGGCGGCTCAGCCGCGCGTCTCTCTTCCCCGCGTCGCGCATCCTATTCTCGACGAGCATGCCCGCGAAGAGCAGCGACGCCGCGACGCCGCCGAGCCACATCATCCCGACGGAGGTGCCGTAGCCGGTCGGGTATCGCGGGGCCTCGTCCTGCCGGTAGATGAGGGCGGCCACGATGCCGGCGATGTTCCCGAGGGCCACCTGGATGGCGGACGAGAAGGACCGCTTCCAGTGGCCGCAGACGTTGTTGGACAGCCACGCGAGGGCGATGGGCGGGCAGATGAAGCCGCCCAGCGACACCAGGAAGACGGCAGCGTATTTGGCCTCGCCCGACAGGCTGCCCTGGCACAGCAGCATGCCGTAGCCGACGGTCGCGATGGAGCAGCCTAGGATGATGAAGCCGTACCGGTGTTTGAGGCGGTCCGAGAGGTAAGCCACGGACACCATGCCCACCGCGGACACGGCGTACACGGGGATGGTGTGGACCTGCGCGGCCCGCGCGGTCCAGCCGAACTCGCTCAGGATGGTGGGCAGGAAGAGGGTGGTCGCGTAGCCCGTGATCCCGACGCCCATGTAGACGAGGGCGCCGAGCCAGACCTTCCAGTCGGTCAGGATGCGCCGGTACGCGTACGCGTTCAGCGTGTCCATGCGGGCCGCCGGGCCCACGCCGTCGTCCGCGAGCCGGAGCTCCAGCTGCTTCTTCTCCTCCGGCGTGAGGAACCGGCAGTGCTCCGGCCAGTCTACTATGAGGAACACGGACGCTCCGGCCACGACGGCCGTGGCGGCTCCTTCGATGATGAAGATCCAGCGCCAGCCCGCGAGGCCGTGGCGGCCGTCCAGGTCGGCGATGGCGTACGCGAGAAGCTGTTCATGTGGTCAGCCCAACGTTATCGGCGCCACTGCTGCATTCCCCTCATACTAGGTAGGGAGGTACGCGAGACGGGCGGGGGCTCGGCATGCGGGAAGGGCGCAGCGAGTTAGGTTACTTACCCCTCCGAAGGCGCCGCCGACCACGGTGGAGCAGAAGAAGAAGCTCATGCGGGTCTGGAACTCGTGGCGCTTGTAGTACATGGAGGTCAGGTAGACGATGGCGGGCAGGATGCCGGCCTCGAAGCAGCCGAGGAAGAAGCGCAGCACGATGAGCCCCTCGTACGTCGTGACGAAGCCCATGCACATGTTGATGACGGCCCAGCTGAACATGAGGAACGGGAGGTAGTACTCGGGCTTAGTCTTCCTGAATACCATGTTGCTGGGCACCTCGAGCAGGATGTACGGGATGAAGTAGACCTGGGAGGCGTCAGCAAGGCGGTCCGACGCGCGCGGGGCCGGACGAACTTACGAAGAGGGCGATGTTGAACCTGTTCCCGTAGAGGTCGAGCTCCTCCGTCATGCCCTGGATCCGGGCGTTGCTGATGTTGATGCGGTCGAGGAAAGACATCACGTAGATGAGGAACAGGATGGGCCAGACGTGCAGGTCAATCTTGCGGAGGAGGCGCCGTTCCGCATGAGCGTCGATCACCCCCGGCGCACGGTCGGCCGACCGGCTCTCCGGGCCAGACGAACGCATATCCTTCTCTTGAGCCATGGTGGCGGGAGCAGGCTTAACCTCGCGGGTAAGTTCTTCTTCCGACGCGTTCGACGGCATATCCGAAGATTCGATTTAGTCTAGTACCTACGGCAAGCGGTATAGGTAGACGGAGATCAAAATTGAAAGATCGAATTGGGATGGAAGACCACCCGCGGTTCTGGGTTAACACGGCAGGATGGATGTGATTGGGGTAAGTGGTAAGGGAAAGAGAGAGACAGGGGTGACACCGACGAAGATCGGAAGGAAGATCGTTGACGGCGGGGGTGTCAAGATGAGACGGGAGACGGCGATCCTAGATAACCCTGGTCGCAGTGGGCTTTCTAGAGTTGATAAGAACAAAATTTATTTTATATTATTTTGTTTTATTTCATCTTATCTAGGTTCGAAGTCAGCCGAATTGAATTGAATTGAATTAAACTGAATTTCGTACCTACGCCCCGGGAAGGTTTCGATTTCGACGCGTACCTGAGAATAAGGACATCTTATCCTGAAATGGAGAGGTCGGCTCCAATATTGCCATCCACTATAAGCTATGCACAGGCTACCTTCTAGGTAGGTATACAGTACAGCATATACCCAAGTAGGCATTCTCGCTAACCATCTAACCTCTCGGTCTTTTTACATCTTGTAGTTAGATCGCGAGATAGTTCGTCTCATGGTGTCCATATGTTCCGAGACATTGCTGGGACACAAGAACGGCGATGCCCCGGCAATTGGATCCATCCTAGGATAGGGGATAGGGGATAGGGGATGGGACACACCACCGCCGTAGCTAAGAATGCGCAGAGCTCGTCTGCCGTCATCATCTAGACTAGACTATATCCCGACGCCACCGTCGGCCTCCGAGATGGAGATTCGTCAATTTTATCTTTTCCAAGACCTCGGAGACATGCTGTAGGTAAGCGTCGAGGTCGAGCTTGTATGGGTGGAATGTCAATGGGTCCATCCCATCTGGGTTTATGTATCTACATGTAACCTACCACCATCCACGATCAGAATCTGTGTACCTACCTCCTACCTACCCTGCCTACTAGGAAAAAAGGGTAGATAAAAGGTGCATACCTAGAGATAGGTACATAGTCAGCGTGGGGTGACATCCACACATGTGATTCGTGGGGTTTATGGCGTTCAAGAGTAAGATATCACAGCATCCAGCATAAAGTAACACGACGCACGCATACCTCGTACGCTGCTAACGTTACTAACTTATAAGATTGTACGGCGACGAATAGGTATCAGTTGACGCCCGCATACATATACGAGATAAGCCTAATGGGTAAGATGGCGGAATACGTAACCCATGTGCTTGTATATGATAAAGTCTAGGTGTTTACCTAGGTACCTAGTTAGAAGTTACTCCTCGTAATAGTCGAAAAAAGGAAAAGCAATGCGTCATTCTCTCGCTAGAAACGACAAACAGTATACCCATTCCCTTATTTTCTAGAAACGTAGATTGACCATCCGCCATACTAAACCCATGCTGTACACATTATTGAGTATAGTTTGGATTACTATCAATCCATCGAAACCCCCGAATAAGAATTTTATTATGAAGCAAGCCACCACCGTCCTGCAGAAATCAGACTCTAGCTGAGAATATGCGCGGAGAAGCAATATCACAAGATTCAATCCATCTCGGGGACATAAAGCCGACCTGGCGTTGATATGTGCGACGCCATTGCCGAGAGGGCGCACCGTCCATGCCCTTGCGAGTCTGTCTCACTTTTCCGAACTTGTCTCACCAATAGTCGTCCGTGGCAGCTCGCCACACAATTTAACGACGGGGAGGTTCAAGCTTCTTCGAATTGAGATTTTCCATCTTGAAATAATCCTATCCGAGATTCTATCTGTGTGCTATGTCCTCCCGACTCGGCTCGACTCGACGCCTAGGCAGTCTAGCGCTATACTCCTGAGGCCAGGATGTTGGATCAACTCGTTGGGTTAGCTCGGGTTTTCTGGTAACAGAGAGTTGGTCGTCTATCAGGAAGTCATAGACCGTGTTTGAATCAATCCTTATTCGATACAACGAATATGAATCAGGATACGCTTCTCGAAGTTTAGCAATCTCTAAGTTAGCCCGTCAGGACGGTTGAGATGAGCCGGATGTGACACGAATAAAATGACTACCAGTGGCCATGTTCCACATGTTACTGGCGATTGTCTCAGCTATGTAGAAGGGGGAAGTGGAAGGGGGCTAGATAGAAAGGGAGGGACTGAGTCAACATATCTCTTCTGACTAAACACAGCCAGCTCTACCTTGCAGGTATTTCTCTCTTCCATTAATACCTAGGTACGGGTTAGTTAGGTATTATAGAGAAGGCTAACATTAACTACCTACTTACCTAGTGATTTCTCTACATCTCTATAATGAAATATGTTGTTACTACCTAGCCACGATTTCATTTTCATTGGTAACTCGCAAAGATCTTCGTCGTGGCTGGCCTCCCTCCTCTCTCCTCTCTACTCCCTCGCTCAAATGTTCTCTCCGTGCACCAACAGGAAATAAGTTGGAAGTACCTAATTAATGGCGGTTGTACATTCGACGGTTTCTGTGGTGAAGCACGCGCGTATAACTATTATACGCCTCCCCTCGAGAAGGAGTCATGGTCCATAGTCCATGGAGCAAGAGCGTTCGTTATCTTACCTTCCTAGAGTACTCGGCTTAAGAGGGTTGCTTCTGCTAAATCTGTCGCTGTCGCTAAATCTTTGGCTGTAGATCGATCTGCTGCCCTGGAAAGAACGTTGACCTACGCCGAGAAACGACTTAATGAAGGTTTTGTCATACCTAGTACTTATCTGAGGTAGTCGGCATCAGCATCAACATCAGCATCAACATCACACCAGTTTCCCAAGTTTGCTGGCAGAAGATATATCGGGCAGTGACTATCGATATTATCATACCTTTACCGAAGGAAGTTTAAGCTAATCATCACCCAAACTCATCATCATTATTCTTATTTTCTTCATCTTCGTCTTCTACTATACTTCTTTAATCCTCTCCGAGGTCCCAAGACCACCCCAAGTACCCAACCGGCAAATCGATATAACTCGGCATCCTCGAACTCTTACTCGTTTCATGATTTAATAAGAGTCGTAGCTACTCGCGTAATTTGCCCACATGTCGAACCTTTCAGCAGTCAGTCCGTTGACGGACGATCCAAAATACCATGAGAGTAATTCCGAGATGATTTACGTCCCTGTAGCCGTTTTCCTGGCTATCTGCCCCGTCATCGTCGGCACAAGGATCTGGTCACGGATGGGCAACGGGGGCAAACTCGGCCCTGACGATTATACCATCTTAGTATCCCTCGTAAGTCGATCCCAACTCTAGACACATCCGAACATAGCGGAAAGAGAAAGTACACGAACTAACGATACAAACACAAGGGCTTTTCTCTGGCGTCGGGCGGGATCATGCTCGCTGCTTGTCACTACGGTTACGGTAGACATCTCGCCACCATACCAGCAGATAGCAAGTACCAGGCTTTCAAGGTATGCATGTTTTCAGCTGCCACCAGTACTGCCACAACCACTGCCACCACAACCACCAACTACAGGTAGACCAGCCTCGCTAATCATATATACGCCGGTCGCAGTACTTCTACTTATGCCAGGTGACTTACAAGGCCTGCATCAATCTCACCAAGGCGTCCATCTTGCTGCTGTATATGAGGATCTTCGGCAATACCAGATGGCTCAGGTGGGGGTGCCGCTTCATACTGACGAGCGTTGTCATGTATTGCATAGCATCAGTCACGGCTACTATATTTCAGTGTACCCCTATCACCAAGGCCTTCGACAAATCCATCAAGGGTACCTGCATCGATAACGGCCATTTCTGGCTTGCCAACGCCGGCTTCTCCATCGCCACCGACATCATCATTCTTACCCTTCCGATGCCCCTCGTCTACGCCTTGCAAGTTCCCAAGGTCCAGAAGGTCGCGCTGGTCATGGTCTTCGCTCTCGGTGTCTTGTAAGAATCTTTCTCGGCTCTCGAATATGTTTATTTTTATTTTTATTTTTTATTATTTTTTATAAATATAAGCTGTGTTGCTGACGATAGGCGATAGCGTGGTCATCACTTCTTGTCTGAGAGTCACGACCATCGACATGCAAGCCACGACGTCGGATCCAACCTACGACATAGCCTCGACCATGTGGACTATCATCGAGATGAACGTGGCTATCGTGTGCGCCTGCCTTCCGCAGATTCGCCCGCTGATCGTCAAGTGGTTCCCCAAGCTGATGCCTGCCTATTATTCCAACTCCCGCGAACGTTCTAACAAGAGCACCACCTACGCCGGCGGCAGCTTCTCAAAATCGTACCTGTGCAACAGCAGCAGAAATTACTCGAAGCCCGAGGAGGGCAAGTGGACGCGTATCAACGCCAGCAAGACCGGCCAGGTCGGCACGAATCCACCGAGCTTCCGCAGGGGTGATTCCACCTCGGAGGAGATGGTGCTGCAGGATGACAAGGCACTCCAAATCCACAAGACGGTGCAGTATACCGTCGAGTATTCACCAGACGGCAAAGCGATACCACGGGTCGGGATGACGGTGTGAGAAAGTACGAGTTTGGGGCGGCCGCGACAGCAGCGGCGAAGGCGTCTCATACGACCTAGTTTTCTTGTTCACTTCCAAGATTCCCCGACGGCAAGCAAGCTTTGCGAATCGGACATATCTGGGAGACTTGACGCGCGCTGATGGCTAAGCTTCTCTGCTTCGAATATCCTATTAACCCCACGTTGCTGTTTAGATTATACAGAAGCTACGCCGCTATGGTTTTGGACGGTATCTAATCTGAGGGCATGTCGGCATTTTATTAGGAAAAGGAGTTTATGTACCACCTTCTCAACCCGAAATGTACTAATAGGCAGTACGTACCTAGCCGTGTGGAGTATATGCTGTTCTAAATTACGAATCTCTCATATCCCTTAGAACGAATAGGAGACTCGTATCCCTTTTTTTTTCCCTTTGTTCAGGTGGGCACATGGATGAGTTCGGTAGGCTACATGGCGCCATTAGAAACTAACCGACGTAGATGGGGACATTATCGATCCCACTCGCTTCCGCATACTGATAATATCGCCGGGGGACGAGCATATCAAAATAAGACTGGCCTGCCCCTTGCGCCGCTTCGAAAAAGGGATAACACGCCTAATAGGCCAACCAAGCGCCCGCGACGGGGGATATTCCTACGGCGCTGTCTTCCGCGTCGAACCGTCTCCGCCGTCCTCGTGGTACCTTGGGGTCTTCCCAGGGAACCGAATTGGCTCCGACGAAGCTCTATGACGCCAACAACAGGCGCACGTCGGCTATAATCACGGGGATAACCCGAATACAGCGTGTACCTCAGAAGACCACGGTCGAGTCGTGCTGGGCGTGATAAATCTCAACTCGACATGAGGACGTCTGGTCCGGTGTCGTCGGAGGCCTACCAGCTACCTACCTAGGTAATTACCTCCTTAGGTATACATTATACATCGGACACGAATCAATGCGCGCGACGAGGGGTTGCCGTCGAGCAAGCAACCGCAAAGCTCGGTCGATGACTCAGCGAGCATGATGATGATAATGATGATTACGGTGAGGAGCCGACGAGATAGGAATAAAATAAACATGACAAGACTAAGAGGTGAGAGTTACGAAGTCGTTCGGCTCTAGTCGACTAATACGGCATACCCTAGAGGCGGCTTTGCCAGAACAGGTAAGGGGGGATGCAGGATGCAGGCTGGTCGACGCTGGAGCCAATCAAATTGGCCAATTGGGAGGACGGCGTAGATCGAGCTCGGGCGCCGACCAATCAAAAGACGAGACGGCCGACCGTATACCTAGGCGGTTTTAGCTAATAAAAAAAACGAGATTGAGGCTGATATCGGGGCTGGGGCTGAAGCTAACTCATAATACGAAGGACCCCATAAACGAGCCTTGCGACGTACGGATCTATGCCATCGATTGGCTTATAGCTCTTCGAGATTGAGATGATGATCTAAGCGCGAGGCCTCACCTCGCTGGGGCTTCATGGGTCCCCGGCGATCTGCTTTCAGCCTAGCTCGTCGAACAAATCTAACTGACCTACACGATGCCTACCCGGTAAAGTTAAAGGAACACTACCTACCTAGGTACCTAGGTAGCAAAGAGTCTCGACCTACCGTAAAAATAGAGACCTCGTGACGTCAACGTTAGCCTCCCCTTAGTCCCCGTAGTCAGGACGGGAGTGGAGGCCCCCAAGAACGACGAATATAAGGTTCTTAGACGACATGCGCCGTTCAGGTATGCTAGGGTCCATGCAAGCCGTTTACGGAGAATACCTCGCAGTCGTCCCCCCGGCCCTCCTTGGTTGCTAATCTAGGAACACGATTCCGAATGGTTCACGGGATTCCCCCAACTCGGATCGTCGACCTCCACGCATACCCGCTAACCTAGTCGCAGATCTCTTGCCCGCGAGGGCTTGCCGAACAGGAAGCGGCCAAGAAGGATAGCTCGTCGAAAACGGCCTGCCTACCCAAAATTAGACACGAGACGGGTTATATGCCAGGTACTCTGCATTGCCGAGCTTGCCGTCACGTCGAGATTATGCGATGGTGTCGGGTTCAATTCGAAACCCCGTCGTCGACGAACCATATATCGGTATAGGTACGGTTGCGCCATCCGCCTGGGGCCGAGCCGTGGATCAAATAATCAGAACCTGGGGTGGTTACAGAGTACCTAGGTAGAGCCGAAAATTCGTGGATTCCATAATCTAAAGGCACCGAGGTCGTCGCGTACCCACTCTGCATAACCTCGTGTTGGGATATCTCGTCGCTGCTACGTAGTATCAAGCGTCCGACGTTGGAGCAGGGCTAATACGCGATCGGTCGAGCGACTGTGCGCCAGGCCGGCACGGCTACCTCTCGAAAGCTGTCGAGTTACGACTGAAATAACTACGCATCAAGTTTTTCACGGGGATATCGTAAGCGTGCGCGTGTCGTTCGTAAGTGTAATTGTAAGAGTAATAAGACCAAGAGTAAGAAGTAAGAGTAAGAATATGAGACAACCTATAGCTATAACCAGGTTGTCGGGTCATCAGCCCTACGGCTTATATGACTTGCATGCAAGTCTTCCCGATCTCCTTATCAGCCTCAATATGAACCAACCTCGCAATACGTCGCGGCATGTATGTCAGCTTACAGAAGAGGAAATCGGCGTCCCGCGAAGCTAAAACGAGCTCGAGCATACACTAAGTAACGTGCCAACCGAGCCGTCGAAGATCGGGAAGATCTGTCGACCCCTTCCTGGGGACCGCGTGGGCGCCATTCCGGAATAGCCTATAGCATAGGTGCTGGTCCCTTTTAGGTAGCCTTTTTCCCAAACCGTCATCCTCGCGAATTTATCAATCACCTTCTCGTCCGTAGCGGACGACTAATCCTATTCGTCGCATACGAAGTCTCGCGCATGCGGGTCAGCCAAAGGTTCCTGATATATCGCGGTGTGATCTACCTCGCAGCGGGAAATGGCTCTGTAGAGAATGCCACAGTCGGGACAATCATCCTCATCGTGACAGACGGGTCCGCCTAATTCGGGAATGCGTATCCAACATGGGATGACCAGCTCGCTATATCTATCGCCAACCTCTACGTCAACACCCGTCGACTCGGAGGCCATAACACATCCTATATCAACCCAGCGCAGACCGCTTCGGGTCCGCACATCTCGTCCTCCCGCTCAGCAACTTCCCACAGCTCAGCCTGATCATACCATAGCCTCAGCTACCGAAAACCTAACACGATGCCTCAGTTCATCTTCGTCGAGCTCCCCAGCTTCCGCGTCAAGAACGCCGGCGGCCAGACGGTACGCCTCAACTATACGCAGCTAGGCCTGGTGAACGCGCTGTACCAATTCGTCCGGAGCGGCCTGCGCGCCACAGACCACGTCGACCTATCGGCCTCCCTCCTCTTCGCGGACGGGGAAGCGGACCTCTGGACGGCGATAGCGGGGACCGGGAACGGCGGGCACCACCCGCACGCCGAGGAGGGCATGCTGCTGTCCTACTTCCAAGCCTTCGACTCGCCGGGGTCGTACCCGATCGTCGACGCCATGCTGCTGCGGCGCGGCGAGCCCTGCGGCAACTGCGCCGGATACTTCACGCTCGGGGGCAAGCAGCTCCGGCCGCACGACGGCACGCCGGCGTTCCGCGCCAAGTTCACGGCCCGGTCCGACCGCTCCTACACCCCGGTCTTCTACCTCGCGCGGGTGCTCGACGCCGCCCAGCGCGCCACCCTCTGGGCGCAGATAGCGCGGATCCGCACGGACGAGCCCGGCGTCGTCGTGGCTTCCAACGCCGACGTCCCCATCGGCCAGGCGTACTACCTGCTCCGCGACTCGCCCTGGTACGCGATCAACGGCCAGGAGGGCATGACCGACGCGCAGATCGCCGAGGCTATCTCGAGACAGGGCGTCCTCCCTACCTACTGGATCGGCAGGTAAACAGGATGATATGAAGCGTGCCTAGGTAAGTCGACAGAGGGGGGGAGCGAAACACGGCTCGAGATATGCCAAATCACCCCAAGCTGCTTTGCGGCATAGCTCTAGGTACTCAAGTGCTAACCACATCCTACCAGCAGGCTCACGATATTAATAAAACGGCTGTAGATTAATCAGGGAGGTGTATACTTTCTTGTACCACTATCAGGTTAGCGCGAGACGGGCTGGTCCCTATCAAGCAAATAAAAGGACGGTCGAGTCGAGGTCAGCAGACTCGGCTACGGACGGGGCGTCGGCGGGTTTGGTTCTCTCGGATATTTCCTTTCTTCTGTATCATCAATGTATTAACTCGTCAGTCTATAGCGGACTGTGGACTACAAATACCTAGGTAGTTGTCTCAGGATAGACAGAACTTAATATCGATAAATTTTCGAAAGGTGTTTGTAGACTTTGTGTGATACGTACCCCTATTATACTCTATAATATAGGTACCTACATAGTAACCGGAATCCAGCATGATGCTTCACGATGTTCTTTGGTGGTTTGATGGGCTTGGATGGGCTTTGCCTTGAATATCTGAACTTTTGTTGGTTGGGATGGTTTCAAATAAGACCATCTATCTAAGCTTTCAATGAAGATGATATATGTTATATATACATTAACCATGTACGCAGGTAAATTAAGGTTCAAGTGATAAACTTCGGATTGTGAGCTACAATGACCTGACCTATGACCTAACCTGTAACCTTATACTGTAACACGAGAACGGTGATTTCCCATATACCACCATCAAAAGGAATCTACTCATTGTGCCATTCATTAGAATGATCCGCACCTTCGCAATAAGGTATTCAGACTTCTACTTCACGACATCATTTAATCAGAAGCATGTGATAAGCTGTCAACTTTTGGAATAGGTGCTTGTTAATGGATTTCCGACTCTCTATAAACATGCCATCGACAACCTCGGAGATATATATCCCAAATAGTACGTATGTATGTAAATTACATTAATAGTTCTCATGTTTTTAAAACTTCATCCTCGTCTTATCAAAAGTCGGGTATATGATATAAGGGTGCTAAGGGTCTTTCATAGGAGGAGATTCGGCGTTTAAATAGATCCATGGATGTATATTTAATCGTTGTACTGGTTATAATCGTCACCTACCAACCTTATGCGAACAGCCTTTATTGTCCGCGGTTGGCTATAGAGGCAAGCTACCATTCTTTCAAGGCATATAGCCGGCATAATATACATACTTAGGTATGTATCGACGAACCCTTCATAAGGATTGTGGTACCATACTACTGCAGTCTGCAGGTATACACGCATTACATGCACCTAGGTCACCCTGAGGAGATTGCTACGTTGACTACCTAGGTAGGTATTGAAGTTTTGCCACCACCATTACTAGACGGACTAAAGGAGAATAGATACACTGCCTACCTATGTATACAGTGCCAAGCAAGGGATATTGGACAGCACTGGCTAAAGAGACTATAGCGACTTGCATCTGTTGGATACCTCATATCATAACATTGCTCTGACGAGCGGGGATATTCGTCAGGGTATTCGTAGAGACGAGGTAGCATATAATGAATGCATATCTAAGTTTTGATATGGAATCCTTAGCAATGCGGCGACGTAGGCAGTTGGACTGATTAGTTACCTAGGTAGACAAGTAAACAGTCTCATTTCCCCTCAAGGACCCTTCTCGAAGACACATATCCCAATATCGACAGAATCACCCTTTTCGTAGTCGAATTATCGTTTCTGGTCTCTATAGAGCTACTCCGACAGATATCCAAGAACCTCCAAGTATGAAGATATACCTCATAAATCACCAATCAGCTAACCTTGGGGCTAGTCTGGTATCGTATACCTAGTTAATTTGAAGCTGTCCATAACATCTCACTAACATCTCACATGATATCTCTACCTAGGTACCTACGTACCTACGTATGCGCACAAAGACGTATCGTGTTGTAGGAGGCAACATGTGATTAGGATCTCGGCGCTGGACGGATAGACGGGAAGGACATTCTACATATTCCGCGCGTCTTTCGGTCGCGTTTAGGTAGGTATCTAGACCAGAGCTTGGTAAAATGTTGCATAACAAGTGACTACTCTGTCTTGACTACAGCGTGGTGACCTGACACGAAGCGAGCTCGATTTACGTATCCCAAAGCCATTGCGAATACGGCGCGATTTATCATATAAACCAACTACACGTTTTCCTAAGATAAAGCAGACTTGGTGGTATTCTGGTTATGACACGATATACTTATTCCGTCGTTCATATAGGTTCATAGCTCGAACCATAGCTCGACTATGCGCCTCAGACGCACCGCTCTGCTCCAGCTTAGAAAGCTGCTGTCGGTAACCAATCAAGTCGTCATCAGACTGGATATTCACCGTAGAGGTTTAGTAGGAAACTCTATAATCCTGTATATACAATCTGTAGCTGTCATGCCTGCCTGCCGATGGACTAGGCGAGGGTGCTGCTTAACCCCATGCCTTCGTTGCCCCAGATCTACTTTTCTCGGACCACCTACAACGAAGCATAGGCTTCCCCGGAAAGGGAATAAGGCGTTCCCGATAAAGATGGATTTCCCTACATGCAGAATCAGAAAACACGGGAAGATATTATACGTTCAGAGGAAATGCTAGCGCCAGCCGAGTCTTCCGAGCTAAGGCAAGGTCAAGACCAAGACCAAGGCCAAGGCTAAGGGGTGTCCGGTTCTTCAGATTCGCATTCACCGCTATTTTGATTCTGTATAGAAACCGAGCTTGGTATCAGACTATACGGCATATATAACAGAATCGTATGATGGAGAGACGGCTCCTAAAAACTACCTAACTATATATGAAATCCTCGAGTCTCACGTGAAAGACGAGCGACGAGAAAAGTAGTAATCCTGCATGCTCACGCTTGGCCGCGTCTCGCATAGGTCACCTGCACGATCTCATGCGGAACTTTGCATCCTAAACCATGCGGCGTCGGTAGGCTGGCGAATCATAGCGAAGCATTCCATCCCGCACCTGAAGAAACCGAAGACTCCGGAGCAGTTCGTCCGGGGACAGTCGCACGGCCGCCATGAACGGAGATTATGGTAACAACCTTGGACTACGGTTAGGGTGTATTCTGCAGATTTCTGCATACCCTAGGTACCTAGGTACCCTAGTGTAGATAACGAACTCGTCGGACAAGATTCCAAGACAATGCTCTTCGAGATCAGCAGGTTTATCAGCCTATGTACCTACCTATGTACGTGCTCGGAATACGGCACCGCAAACTACCTAGGCAGCTACCTAGGTAGGTAGGTAGCCTTTTCCTTCTCAGGGCATGTTGGGTGTTTGGTCGCGCCACAAACGCCACAAACGCCATTAAGGAGGAATACGACACCACGTGAGCGACGGTAAGCGCATGTCTCGTCGTCGCGTCTGCTGTGGCGCTGTTTCACAGAGATCGGATCTCGTCGGCTGCAGTTTTGGCGCTGTTTTAATGATATATCATGAATTACGTGCACGACGACGACCTACAGGGGGGGTACTGCACGACGGGATCATACAATTCTGGGGTATGGTTAATAGAAACCGACCCGGCCACCGTACAGCTATGTCCGGCATGATGATGATGATGATGATGATGATCGGAATTACCATCTCGGCATCGCGAACCGGGAACCACGGTAAATTTTGTTGTTGTCATCCTACCATCCCGGCGCATTTATTCTCGGGGTAGCCGCCTCCGATTTTACACCCGGCATTGTTGGATCCGCGGAGTTATTAAGACGCCAGCGGGCTGCTCTTTTATAAGTCTCGGGTACCTGGTCCTTAACGAGACGATAGCTTCATCGCGCTTCATTACGTGCGTAAAGCTAACCCTCGATTTTGGTTAGTCTTATTATTACCCGCAAGGCTGTTTCTCGTAGCTCGTTACTTGCTATGTACATACCTACCTGGTAGTAAACAAACCCACTTAATAAGGAGTTTGGTTTGCGTTACTAAGAAATAGCCCTTGTAAGGCTTAGATCTTATGAGATTGTCGATCTCTCAGCAAAAAGCCCGATGGCCGTACGACCCAACTAAATATTTAGACTGGTTCATGGATAACGGTATTAATATTGCAAAAAAAGAAAAAAAAAAGAAAGAAAGAACGTTACATCAACCGATTAATTAAAAATATGCTAAGATACAAGGAATTTGAATCTGTGCGAAGACTTGGTTTAAGATTATTACTAAAAGTCCAAGTTCTTACCTACCTTACCTAGGTCCCTACCTAGTACCTACCTAGGTATGGATCTAGGTAGGAGGTACCTACCCAGGTAAGTAATAAATATATTTTAACGCTATCTTTCAGTATCTCACCGCCTCAACTCGTTATCCTTATATTAATCACGATGCGCCTTATCCGACGAGCTTGTATATGTCGGGTGTGCGCTATCAACGGCGTAGATGTCTTATAATCCTAAGAGGTAGGTATCTGTAGTAAGCTAGCAATAACCTCAAGGAGTTTTATAAGCTGATCGCGACATCCGGTGGTAATGCTATTATTAATACAAGCTGTCTTAATACGGCTTTCCGGCGTCCCGAAATAAGACTATGCCTAAGATGGCACAGCCGGTGATCGACACGGGCATAAGCTCGCTTGCCCTATTGGAGCATGGGAGCATGGGATCCTATCACTTCCTAGCTACTATAGTGTAGTACTAATACCTAGGTATGTAGAGCGGAAATCCGAAAGATTGCGGCTTCGGTCTGAAATCCCACCACGATGTTGAAAATTCGATAGGGACTACCTTCAGGGGCTATATGTACATATGTACGCGCGCAAGCAGGCGAGCAGGGCACCCCTGGGCCCTCTTAGCCCCTTGCTTCTAAGCCTAGTCCGAACATACATAGTAGCATCAAGCAGCCTAGATTCGCGGACTTTCAGAATGGCAGCGGCAGCGATGGTAATATACTTCTGAAGTGCCGAGCCTAGTCGAATCAAATCGAAATAAGACGTTATCTACGAATGCGACCACAAGGTAGCATAACTTGCGACGAGACCGGGCTAGATTTTAACAAAGTCAACGTACGGTTAACATCACACAACATGCTGCATCATGCATCCCTAAAATAGGTCGTGGTTATGGTTCTCGCCGAACTGGTAGAATACTAGGTAAGTAGGCCGATTAAAAGATATTCCCAGCCAATGCCTACGAGTCCAAAATGTAACAGACGATAGGCTCGACGATATAGCATGCTGAGGTGCATACGGCGCAATCACATGTCTTCTGCGACACATGGATCGCTGCACGACATAGCACCCCCCTTATGAGGTTACGAATAGGTGCGTTCGTATCAGGAGTTGTATCGGCTGCACGTCTCCCTCGCAAACCGATAAGCGTGTCAATCAGAGCTTGCGTCTTCCACAATCTTCAATCTAAATTTCGGGCCTACTCGGACATACGGATGGGTACTTTGCGCCCATGGGGAAAACGATGCGGATATCGAAATAGCCTCGTTCTCCTTCTCCAGGATCGAGTTCTCTCCTCGACATGTTCGCTAGCTGATTAAGTCGAACGAGAAATATCCTGGAGGGAACTAATTCTATAAGATATGCGAACTATGAGCATCTGGACCGGGATGGTTTTATTTTCTGCCCCTCTGCTACAGATACATAGTAGGTATTCCTTGTAAGCGCTAGACATGTATTATCTGGGGTTCGAAGACGTTCACGTTGCGGTGTGGCTTTTTCTGGATATACTCGTCTTAAGTCTCTCTAGCTACCTAGCTAGATAGTCGAGATCTACATTTACAGCTACGGGCCTTGCTTTCTTCTGTCACATGGTCTCCGTGTTAGGTGCTGCGCGGGCCCTCAGCCTCATATAGCTGTATAGTAACTAGGAAAAGGGGGGTTGAGGAGAAAATCATTTCTTACTTAAGATGATCGAGCGATCTCTGGCATTAGTTGTTCTCGTCCCGTTTCGTCTCGGCCCGCTATGTGGTTGCGGACGAGCATGAACCATGGTTTTGCGCCTTGCGAGTTACTTGATGTCTTCCTATACCGCAGCAGGCGCCGCAGACTACATAGTAGGTATCTTCGTCGCCAGACCTCGCGCGTGGTACCTCGCCGGGGCTCGAACTCACTTTCCCCTGGCTTGTGTGGCAGCGAACTGCCCATCTGAGATTACCGACGCAGTCGCATCGCGCCAGATGCACATATCCGCGGCCTCCCCTTTCCGTTCGGCCTCTCCTAGTAACATATCCCTATCTAAGAGGAGCGGGAGCTGCCAGGTGTTTTTTTTTTTCGCAAGTAACCGCATGTCTACTCTCGGGCTTGTTAGGAATCGCATTGGCTCGAAAGCCTTGGCGCTGAACAATTTATTTATGTTCGGTAGACGCGGCGTTAAAGGGAATTGCGGTTTGCTATTCAACTTGTCCATCTATCCACCCCCGCTGTTCTTGCTATAAGGCCATAGGTGTTTTATTTATTTATATTTACACATGTAAGTATTTATTGATTAATATGACTACAGACGTTATAAGACGATGACGCTAGCTGCTGGGTATCGTCAGCGGTATTATCATAGTAGAGAGCCTCACAGCCGTCTCCACGGAGACACAGTCGTTGTTTCGAGGCTATCGTGTCTGTTCAAGTAGGCATAACGTTAGAAAGTACGCGCCAGCAGCATCTTCACGACTCCTATGCCATATTTACTCACCCTGCTCATTAATATATACGCGAGCATGTTTAACGATCTGGCATATTGGTTGTCGATCGTGACACGGACCAAGGCGAAGATCAGGGGCAGGGGAGCCCGTAGGTTTGGGATCCACCCTCTACTCCGATGATAGCATATCCATGGACCATGGATGCTAGCACCGAGACATGGGTATTCATCTACGCACGGTACTAGTAGACCGGTGGATCTACGTTTCATACCTACCTAGGCCTACTACCTAGGTATGTAATGTTCAACGAGGTCTCGGCTGTGTATTCATGGGCTCACTACGATACCTAGTACATAACGGTAGCTTCATAGTTCCCAACGTCTACGGTTGCCAGATCGAATGTTGGGCTTAACTCCTAAATGATGATTTCTTCGAGACCCATCTTCTTAACGAATTTATGCGGTATAAAATCGTAGAAGAATTTACAGCACCTTGGCAGTTAAGTAATCAAGAATAAACAGTTGCGACTGCGTAAAAAAAACGAGAGGTCGGATACAAACGGCGGTAGAAATACCTGATTGGTTGGCGGTTCGAGATGTTTAACGATCGACGCGAGGATTATTTTAATCACCCCTGTTTCCGAGCATGCTATCCACCATCAACAGTTTTGTATTTTGTATCCATCAATGTTGAGCCTCTCTTCAGCCGCCTAGTAATTTTAAGCTCGCACAGATACTTCCGAAAGTAGACAGGCTTTGGGTCGAGACTCGGGAGTTTCTTACCTGACGAATTATGGAACCGGACCTACTATCTACATTAGTACCTACCTAGGTAATATCTGAATAATGCAATCTGACGTGATAGAAGAGCTGCGTGGCGATCTACGAGAGTCCTTCCTGCGCCATCAGGTAGTTAAGTTTTATTTCTTATTTTGTTTTTTGACGGTGAACGTTATTTATTTACTTATCGGTGTAGAAAAGGAGAAACTGAAACCTAGGTTGGATAATAGCGACAACGACAGCGACAATGACGATAGTGATAGGTATTTAGTGTACATAGGTACATACCTAGGTAGGTATCTACAGCGAGGTACCTAGGTACCTTGGACTGGGTACTTCGATACCTACCTAAGTACATAGGTAAATCCTCCTATTATAACAGTGTTACGCACTGTATGCCAGGTTGCTGACGAGAGGGTGCTACTGCTATCCGCCGTAGAGTATGAAGAACGGTACGGTATCACAGTGTTTCGTTTATCAAATTACCAATGCTGAGATCCTTCGAGATGATGACGTTCGTATTAACTTCCTATTGGTAACGCATTGATCGAATTGAAAGACAACTCGGTAGCCTCATCGTCATCTTACTTCATCTTACTGTTAACAATGCTCCTTTATTCGACAAGACGCTAGACTCAAGGGTGGCGGGATTATCAATACGACGGGCTGGACGGATAGATAAGGCTCGCGCCATGAGAGTGGCGAGAATGCTCAAACAAGATAATTTCCCAGCCGCACGTCCGTAATGGTCACTTTGTAGAGTACCTATAAGCCTAGGTAGGCAGGCCGGTGAGAGAGGGAGACAAAGACATATATTCCAGTTTAGGGACGAATGGAATACAAGAACCAAGTCGGAGCCAACCGTATAAGAGACACACCTCGTTCCATATCAGGCCAGGGTGATGGAAATGAAATGTCTGTCGGTGGGGTTCGCCGACTTACAGTACCTACCGCGTTCCAAGAACTTGCATGCGAGTTTAATATAGTACCTAGGTATGTATCTTGTTGGGATATAATTGTAACTCTAGCTAAGTACCTACCTGTGTAGGTAGGGTACCCTGGCTACCTAGCTGCCTAGGTATGAAGATAGGAAGACGCAAGATAGGTACCTACCAGGCAGGTAGGTAGGGTTGCTTCTATGCATCTCGCAGTCCAAATAGGCCAATGAACGTGCAGATCGTAACACTAGAGGAACAAGAGCTCCGGATAATTATTGCGCGAGTATGCGCCAGTGCTCGTGGTCCAGGACCTCAAGGGGATGTCGGATCCTAATTTAATATTCCAAGGGAATTGAAGCTATTCAAAGGGAGGAGACGGGACCGACGACGGGGATGATACCAGCGAAATAGGAAGAAAATTCAACAATAGATAACCAGGGGGAAATATTGTGTATCAAAAGGTAGTAGGGAGAGATATGTAGAGTGCTCGTAAAGGAGGGCCGCTGTCGGAGTCCTTATCTACCTACTATGTAGTAGATAGATTCGCAAAGATCTCTACCATATTCAGAAGGCCCCTTCACTCATATTATGCATTAGGACTAAACCAGGCGCATCCTTTCAACGGCGTTCGAGATTGTTTCAAAGTTTGAATCATCGCCTGTGCGATACGAATACAGGAACACAATACGAAGGACGCGCAGCCGCAAACAAAGGTAGGAGTATGTTACAAAAAAAGTTGGCAGTTGTTGGCCGACCGAGAGAGAGCGCCTCTCGGTCTTTTAAGAGGATTGTCGGATTGCGAGGTCTAGACTATGTAGGTACTTAGAATCGTGGCTGGGCATGTAGATCAGATAAACCTATGATCTGGGACGTTGATCGTAGTATAACCAAGGAGCAAAGCTTTCGCCTACGCCCTACCCTGCCTGTCTAGCTAGATCGGGGGAGACGGACAGGGGAGCATAATGTATGTGTGTATGTGCATACACTGATACAGGTAGGAACGCGCACAAACTTTTCGCTCGCTCTCACCGTCGTCGAAAGCTGCAAAGTAGCGTAGGAGGCTTGCTTGAATTTTCCTCCCTCGCCCCATGGTTGGTCTAGAGCGTCATCCCCGTTGATTACTCCATACCCCAACCTTTTCTTTCAGCAGACGGGTTTTGGCTTCTTTTAAGTTATGGGGATGGGGATAGGGATGAAGGAGAAAATTTTCCTTTTCCTTTTGAGACTCTCGATTGAGCCTCTCTCGCTTACTGATGGACGAAGACCCACCACTTGGGACCGTCCTTGTCGAAGGGCAAGGTCTAGGAAGAGCTATGGCCAAATGGTGGCCTGTCTTAGGCGACAGGGATGAGCAGATATGGGCAGGGATGGGTAGCATTGACGAACCAAAACCAAACTACTGTAGCTTGGTAAAGCCAAGACGAGCCGCCAGTAACAAATCAGGAGATGTTACGCCGGCCTTGTCGGATTCATACTGTAAGAACTTTGCGGTCTTTCTGTTGATCGGACCTCCAAGGCTTTCGGAGCGAGATAACGAAGCGCCAGGAGAACAGCCAGCTCCGTAAGCGCATGTAACGACGTACGTAGAATCACCAATGCCGCGTAACCGGTATGATATATACGGGATACGGGATACGGGATACGGGAAGCGTGACGGCGATATGACGATATCAAACTCGAACATAAGGAATTGCTATCGAGTTGAAGACTTAAGTACCATCCACGGATGCGGTGATGATCTAATATACTAGTACACGCTTGACGTATACGCCTGACGTACTACATATATAAATCAGGTTTAGGGACGTCAAAGCATGAAACTGCTAGCTACCTAGGTAGCTAGGCCCTCGTAGTAAATAAAGTGCGAGGCTTTGCCGTGCGAAAGGCGACTTCGCTATTCAATGTCTGATCTAATGTCAATGTCTGATGGGGCAGCTCTTATAGTTAAACAAAGTTTTTATACTACTTTACCTAGCAGCTTAGACAGAGAAGGGAAGGGCAAAGACGGGAGGGGGATAAGGAGCCAAGTCCGCGGGCACCTCGTTTCTGAACGCCAAAGGTGTAGATCGTCGCAGCTGTATGCACGAGTAACACGATTGCGTGTGTGATATATTAACAACCTGTCGTGATCTTAACTATCTACCTAGGTACCTAGGTATATATGAGTAAGTACCTAGGTAGGAGGTATGTATGTATGCAGATATGTATGTTGCCACGGTTTGAGGCGAAGCCTTGCGTCTGCAGGTCTCCCGCCGAGCCAGCTGCGCGTTCGATAAAACCAACACGATTTTGGTTTTATCTAATTTTATTATTTTCGGAATTTATTATTCTCCCCTTCCGCCATGGTCCCGCCAATACATAGCGACCGGCGAGATCTGTTGCTGGTAGCCGGGCCTCTTCAAAGGCTGTTACGATGATTTTGCGTATCGCGCTATGGCTAGATGTCTTCTACCTAGAAGGTATGATACGAAGTATGTTTATCACGATGGTCGATTTATCGGAACTATATTAACCTTTGATGTTTTTATCAAACAATTACCAAATCACGCAAGGGCTATTATATCGTTTAGCAAGTGCGGATAAGGGACTTATGACGATACCGCAGGATTAGAGCATGCCTTACACCGATCGACGGCTAAGGAAGGAAGTGTTGATGGTCAGAGGATGAGATTTTAAACTGTTGGCGGTGGCTAACATGGCAACGGGGCATGTCGAAGAGGCTGATATTGAATTATAATTCTATACTTAGGTATCTACATAAGTAGTTTTAGAGTCGAAAGGTCCTTAATATATTCATTAAACTGTATATATATTTACCTATGTAGGTACTTGAGTGAATAAGTGAACCTAGCAAGATGTTACCTAAGTAGTAATCCTATCGTGATGGTCTCAACATTTTACATAATACATCTAGGTAGTAAATAGCATCTAAGGCTATTAGGAAAGACAGCCGCTACAGGTGGGACGACAGGGGGATAGGACAGGGAACAGGGGAATGAGGGGATAGGGGGGCTAGGAGAATAGGGGGAAAGGTTTAATATGAATAAATAGTTATTATGTATAATATTAGGAAAAGACTTTTGAAGCTCTCACCAACCGGGTATTCGCTAGTAGTAGGTATCTTCTCATTGTCGCTTACTCACATGCCTTAATAATAAACTTGTTATAGGGCTTTATCTTTTGATGTCAGATTTAGATGGGACATCCATGTTGAAGGTATTCAGCCCCTGGCTTCCAACTACCTAGGTAATTAATGATCAGAGCGTTTTGTTATACGTACCTAGGTACCTCCCAAGATACTATGCAAGTCTAGACCAGATGTAATTATTTATGCGATTGGAAAGGATTGTTGCTTGGTATACCTAGGTACCTAGGTAGGTACCTACAATAAAAGTGTTGTCTTGCGAGTCTGCGAGTTCATCTCGTGGCCACCACCACCGTTATCACCATCACGTCATCCGTAGCTCGATGTAGCTAGAATTTAATGTAAAGAAAACATCCACGCAGGGCTCATGTCAATTGATCAATTGATCAAGAGGAAACAGAAGAACCGGCGGATTGCATCTTATTGGCCTCGCTCGATGCCATTTAATAAACCGGTGCGCGATCCTGATGCAGTTCTAACGCCCTCTAACGCCTCTCATGCACTGATACATTCGATGGCTTCTGGTCTTGCATGCGCATCGCGTCGTTTAAAAAAATATGATGAGATTGACTGGTGGGATTGACCAATGTTAGAATCAAAGATACCTGATAACCAAGGACCCCCTACGTCATAACGATAGAGAATGTGCTACCACAGTACCTAGGTACCGTAAGTAAATAAAGAGAAGTATCTAGGTATCTTTAGCATCGCCTATTCTCGTTTAGCGTATGGTAGCTTAAGCGAGGAAGTAACCCAAAGTAAACCAAAGCAACCCTTGTTAGTACCCACCTTGTTCTAGCGTGCAGAGACCTCCACGTCTAATCCTTGACCCATAGCTACCTACCTAGGTATCTAGGTACCTACTACGTAGTACTTAGGTACATGGATGTGTAGGTATCCTTGACCCACATGCATGTAAGCTGCAGCTTAGACAGTACCGCTATACTGTGCCCGACTAAGCCGACTAAATAAATTCGAGGTCGGATGGCGTTTCTACTACCAGCACTGGCTAGTATCCGTACCTAGGTAGTACGTAGTAGAGCCATATATACAACACTACCGGACCCTCTTCTACTCCTTTCATATACATACATCCATTCTAGCATACCTAGGTGTATCTGAGGTATAGACGGATGGACGATGGACGTACTGTATGTGCCTCACGCACGTACATAATGTATGCTTTCTTGCAGATGGGCCCATCGTCGTTTGATACCTCTCTAGTGTAGGCGTAGGAACTTATGCATGTCCTCGCCTAAGATGCTGATAGCTTTCCTCGAGACGAGTGTTATATCACCGGCTAGCAAATACCTACCCGAAGGTATTTTGATTTAGACAAACAACCTATTTGCTAAAGTACTTACCTTAGGTAGGTAGGCTAGTAGTTTAGTATGTAGTTTAATATAGCGATGATAAAATGCCTATCTAAATGCCTACCTAGGTAAGCAGCGAAGTACCTAGAAAGGAAAAAAAAGACAAGAAACTAGCCATAATATTTATTATAATATGTACTTAGGTACCTAGGTAAGTATGAAATTACCTATATTTAATGTACCTACTTAGGTAGTGGGTAAATAAAATTCGGATTTTTGGTAGGTATGACAAAGCTGCAAGAACCTTAGATACCTAGGTAGCTGTGTAAAGGAATCTCGAAGCGTCTCGTTGATAGGCTCTCAAGTTGTTCTGAAACTACCATATCACGTATAAAAGATGCAATATCTAACACACGTACAGTTCGTACTGCTTACCTAGGTAGCTTGACATACATACCTGGGTACACACGTTCATTATAAGGTATCACCATGTGTTATCTGTTGAGGTTAATAAACGTTGTTAACAATTTTACTATGATGCTGGTCCGTGAGTTTTTGCTCGTCACAGCTGTCACAGCTTATGAGTTTACGATAGAGCCACAAGGTAAAGGACAGTGCGGATAAGAATACCTGTATGGCGCGTATATTTTTGTTCCAATGGTGTTATCAATCCATCGGGACCCGCCATGCAGTCTATAAATCCTATTGGTTGATAATAAAGAACCCCTCCCTCTAGGTTTCTGTATGGCCCATGCTCTCTTACCATCGACTTATCGGTCGTCAGCCATGGCCCCATAGAGTGCATAGCGGTGCATAGCTCCTAGGTAGCTAGCGACGCATCCATACCTCTACCTACCTGGTAGGTACCTAGGTCTAGCATCTGCAAAGGCGACAGTGGAAGCTGCTAGGCTGCTAGGCTGCTAGGGTTGCCAGGGTTGTCAAAGCCTAAGCCCAGTGGGTACATGCTGAGGTGCTACCTAAGGAAAATGGAAACCACTGTGCCCGCCTGGTTAGCGTTACTACTGTATTACTTGTGCCACCTAGCATGTACTCGTAGTGACCTAGTCGCCCCCCCCAGTCACACCCAAGTCGCCCCAACATTGGCCACTGAATTTGAATAAACCTTACTATTAGCTAGCTGCCAACCTTGAACCCACAATCTCTTCCGTCCGACGCCAATTTTTTTTTGTGTGTGCTTTTCTTCCTCACACCACCACCACCACGGCCCTCACCCTCACCACCTCTCCCTCCTTCCCACTCCCTACAGTTCAAAGGCGGGCCTAGGATTGTAGATAGCTTCGTCCGCAATTCCTAATTCTTTCTCTATTGCTCTTCGCTCTGCCGAACGAGAGAAGAAGAAGTGCCTTCTTTGCCTCAAGTGTGATTTTTGTTCTGGGCGGTCGACCGGCTTTTCCTGTCGATTCCCTCGCATTTGCACCTCACCACTGTAGCCTCGACAGGTGATCATCATCCCCTCCGTCACCATCACGTACCAAAGGCTCAGCAACCTCCGCAAGGCCAGGGAGCAGATACATATCAACGGTACGTACTGAACGGCCTCGATTCTTCCAAGCAACAAAGCCGGTTGAACATAACAAAGGATCACCTTCGAAACCTCCCTCCTCTGGTCTCGATACCTATACGTCGGGCCACCCGGTTAGGTGACAAAAAAACACATATCATCTTTGTGCGTCTTGTCTTAGCCTCCCCTACGGTAGCGACCTTTTCGTCTCTCCGACCTCGACGGATCCTTTGCCGTCTGGTTCACCCGTTAAAAAATAATATTTCTTCCCTCCTCGCCTGCCGGGATATCTGATCGACCTGGGGTTCTCCCAACGCCGACCGCCCCCAGTCGATATCTGCTTAACAAGTCCTACAGAAGAGAAAAAAAAAGAGAAAGACGAGAATAGCATTGCTGCTGAAATATCGCCTCTGCATTTCTGTCTGTCTCTCTTTTTGCTCTCTGCTTTGACGGCTTTGCAAGATATATCTATGGGCAACACCTGACTGAGCATTTCGTTCCGTGTTTCCCGTTCGTGTAAGTCGAAATTTCTTTTATATGCTGCATGTGCCAACGCATCTACCCCGTTCCCCTTCCCCAGCATCGTCAGCCGCGGCCGTAGCTTCAGCCTCCCCTTCGAACCACGTGGAGACGTGAGACACGAGAATTTGGGAATAAATGGGTTGGGTATGGGAGATTATCATTCTTGGGCACCGTCACCTCTGACAACCCCACACGCCTGGAGATGTCTCATTCCATAGGCCTTCCGCTTCCCCTCTATCTTCCTACATGCGGAGCATAATTTTTTAAAATCGCTCGTGCCGCCAGTTGCTGCCGTCCCCGTTGCCTATTTGAATCGTCCCTGGTTTGTCCCTCGTCTGCAAGACTGGCCCGGAAGAAGAGTCAGAAGAGTCAGAAAGTCTCAATACCAAAACCGACCCGTACCATGGAAACTCGCACCGAGACAAACAATGCTGACAGAACCATCCTCCTTCCCAGATCTTTGCGAATACCCATTCGCTCCTCCAATTTCGAAAACCGCCGTAGCTGCTACCGCCGCCGCCCATTCCGGCTCGTGGCTCAAGGTCTGGTGGAAGAGAATATTTCCCTGCCTACCTCACCTGAAAGTAGGCGCCCCTAAGACCAGCAGCGCCAAGCCTGCGGACGTCCACTTCACTACCCTTCTCCTCTTCGCACCTCTCCGGCGGCAGCCCAAATCTCCGGAGATGCCTTACACACCGCCCTCCCACCGCTCTCCCGCCTCCTCGGCTCCTCCCTCGCCCGACGTCAGTCGGAGATCCTCCTTCAACTCCCAGACCGCCAGCTCGCCGAAGCCGGCTCTCCCTCGATCGTCTTCCTACCTCTCCAGACACCGGCGGACGCCCTCGGCGGGGAGCGCGACTTCGGTCGCCACGCCGAAGTCCGTGGCCCTGGTCACCACGCCGAGGCCCGCCACCTTGGTCACCACGCCGAGGTCCGCGACTTCGGTTACCACGCCGAGGTCCGCGGACGGCCCGACTCCCGACGCCACCCCTCCGGGGACATCGGATAACCTGAAGGGCATCGTGGCCTCCCTCGCCACCCCGGTCAGGCAGTCCCCCCCTCCGGTCGCCGACGCGCAGGCTATGCCCCCGGGGGCTATCATCTCGCCCCCGGAGTCGTCTAGCGAGGACGAAGGGGCCGCCGAGATGGAGAGCCGGGGTAGGGAGATCGAGAATATGAAAGAGCTGAAGGAGGCCATCAGCGCGATCCCGCAGCACCGGGCGCCGTCGCCTATCAGGTCGTCGCCCGGCGAGCTGTTCCTGCTCCCGTCCCAGCTCCCGCCCCAGACTAAGAGCCTGATCGGGGAGCCGCGGCAGACGCTGATCGCCGCCGGCCTGCCCGCGCTCAGCACCGGCGCCCGGAAGATCTCGCACTCGAGGTCGAATACGGATTCCCACATCTACATGTCGAAGTCGGCGGAGGCGTCGGCGGCCACGTCTGAGGACGGATCCGAGCAGGACGAGCCCCTGAGGAAGCCGCAGATGGTGAGGAAGAAGTCGGGCGAGCTCGTCCGGCCGGCGCTGCGGGCGCACAGGAGGCCCTCGAGCATGCCGGGGACGCCGACCTTCTCGAAGGCCGTGCACTTCGACTCGCATCTCGAGCACGTGCGGCACTTCCTGCAGGTCGACCGGCCGCTCGCCGTCAGCGCCGGTTCCTCCCCGGCGGAGAACTACGAGAGCGAGAGCGAGTACCCGTTCGGGTTCGACGAGAAGGCAGCCCCGCGGTCGCCGCCGTTCGAGTGGGAGCTCGTCATGAACAGGTTCCCCGCCGAGACGCCGATCCGCAGGACCCTCCCCGTGCGGCTGGAGAGGGTCTGGATGTCGCCCGACCAGAAGTGCCTGATAGGGTCGATAGCCGTAGCCAACCTGGCCTTCCAGAAGACGGTCGTGTGCAGATTCACGTTCGACTACTGGAAGACGACCTCCGAGGTGACCGCCGAGTACCACCAGGAGATACGGCCGCGGGGCGTCGACGTCGGCCACGACCGCTTCCAGTTCAGCCTCAAGCTGTCCGACTTCGCCAACCTCGAGGCCAAGACTTTATACTTCTGCATCAAATATGCCGTCAACGGCGTCGAATATTGGGATAGCAACGACGGAGTCAACTTCCAAGTCGACTTCCGCAAGAAGATGCTGCCCGCCGCCGGCAATAATACCGCCCAGGTCGTATCCCGGCCCCCCAACGGCCTGCCGCGCAGCACCCGCCGGCCGAACCCTCCGACGGCCGCGCGGCCGGTATCCATGCCCCCCGGCACCTTGGACGACTTCGGACACGACTCGAGATTCGTCAACTTCGACCGGCCCCTCCACGAGGTGCTCGGAGAGTCCGGGCCGACCGGTCTGCGCCTCAAGATCTCGAAGTCGACGTCCAACCTGCCCAGCGACAACCTGCCGAACCGGCTGTCGTCCCCCAGCGGCCAGGCCTTCGCCAACCGGTACGACTTCGGCGCCTCGCTGAACGCCGCCAAGCAGGCGAACCGGGGGGCGAGCCAGTACGGCGACGCCCTATACATGAAGCCTCACCAGAAGGCCTCGTCAGGCGCCGCCCCCACCGCCGCCCAGCAGGCGCAGCGAGAGCTGCCGGCCCGCCCGGCCCCAGCCAAGCCTTCGCCCGCTCCCGCGTCCGGCCCGCAGATCTCTGCCGCGCGCGGCCCTGCCATCTCCGGGGCGGCTTCCCCCTCCTCGGCCAGCATAGCATCGGCTTCGTACGAAGAGATCCTCAACAAATACTGCTTTGTACGTACACCTCGCGAGAGCCTGGCCTCCGCCCGACACGGGAAGCACGCCCGGAGCCTCGAAACAACCTCGTGAGATCCTGACTAACCTTTCTCCGCTGTGTAGTTCAATAGCTCGAAGCAGTCTAGCCCCCAGACGAAAGACGGATCCCTGCGCCCCGGCCGATACGACGGCGCGGACGACATCTCGCCTCGCAGCACTAGCAGCAGCGCCTCGAGCTCGAACGGCAGCCCCGACGTAAACGATCTGCCCCTACACCACCACAACAGCGCGATACACCACTCGCTGCGGCAGAACCTCAGCCCGTACTTTACCAACGGGTACGCCCCGGCCGTCGGCGGCTCCCCCGCGGAATCTCCGCTGTCGCAGCAGCCTCTGAGCCCGGCTAGCTCGAGCGCTTCGACGGTCAGAGCGGCGTCACCCGGCTCGATGGCTAGCTTCGTTCCTCTTGCTGGTACGTTCTCAATCCGATCCCCCGCCGGCCCAACTCCTCTCCACGCCCAATACCTTCAAGATCGTTTCCCGTTCGCACTAGACGCTCATACTGCGACAGCAATAAGAGGTTGAACGCGCTTGCTCGTCCGCGACGCGGCATCGTCCCGTCGGGAGCGGTCCGGTCTCGTCGGAGCCTAGGGCGGCCGAAGCAATTTTCGCATCGCGCCGCCTGGTTTGGATTTTTAGGAGCACGACGGAGAGGGCCGCCGGGGGGGTGGCAGTCCGCCATCCACTACGCGGCCCTCGGATCGATATCATAGACGTATCGTCGCCCGTCGTCTGTTTTGCGTTTTGTTTTACCTCTCAACTTTACGTCGGTACGCGGCATGCATCTTCTGGTTACGGAGTCTAGGAAACATGCATCGAGGAGTTTTGTGCTTTGAATGACATTGCCGAGCATACGATAACGGTTGGAACGGAAAAAGGGATGACGTCTAGTCGGCATTTCATTTTCGCCGACGATCGCGGCTTACGGCTCTCGTCCCGCCGGCGAGCGCCGCGGCACGTACGACCGGAACGGGAGAGCGACGAGGGATATAATGCATAATTCCCTTCTGCCATCGCCCACCCTTCGCACCGGTACCATCTTCGGCTCGGCGGAATTTCGGAATCGGTACGAAGGGTCGGTTGGGTGTCGGGAGATTGCGCTGTGGACTTCGACGAATGACGAACCGTCGTTCTCGCGGCGCGGTGTCGGGTCGCGAACGAATTCATGTTCGCTACGAGGAGGTGGGGGAGGTCGTGGTTTAGGATGAGCTATGGCATATTGCTATGAAGCAGCAATTAAATACGTTTGATTTCATCTCGCAGCCCGCACCTTGTTCTGTAAGAGGGTACCTGGTCGAGTACGCCGTAGCTCTGACGCCTTAAGCTTTAGCAGAGCTCGCGTGCCGGGATGTATATGTTTCGTGCTGCAGGGCCGCCCGCTTCTACGGCCGTCATCGTCGTGCCGAGTTGTATTATCAGTAGGGAAATAGGCTAAAGGTGTAACAAAAAACCTTGGAAGTAAAATGGATACACAAATAGGTTACGATCGGAGTTTAATGGGTTGGTCATCCTAGCGACCCTCGGAAAATATTGCGATGCGTTGGAATTAAGCATCGCTTCTGAACTTTACCTCGCATCCTTCGTGCCATCTCCGTGCGATGTCGTGGTTTCAACGTCCAAGTGCCGATTCTAGCCATGTACCTATGTATTTTCAACAGAACCCAAGTCTTCGGAAGCGTCCACGTATCACAAGGCGGAAATTCTTCTTTAGTCCGGGAACAAGAGGTATCCGACGAGTCCGCCGCGAAGACAGGGCCGTGCACGTGACGCCTATCGAGCCCTAGCACCACAGTTCGAGGTATCACTTCAGGTACCAATTCAGCTACAGAAAAAACGGGGATATTTACCCCTCAGCTTAGAAGAATTATGTCTATCAGATTAGGGTAATCACAGGCGTCAACTTGAGCTAGTATGCTTAGGTAGGCAAGGCATGTCTGGAATTTATGTATTACTGCCTAAGAGGTAGGGATCACGCGGACCCCGCTATTCGCTCGGGGCGTAGCCCCTCGGAGGATGCCGCCCGTCGGGGACTTCGACGCCGCAGGTGTAGTACACCGGGGCGGGGCTCCCCCGCCAAGCCCTCTTGATGCTAGGCAGCACGGTGCGCTTGTGCAGGGCGTCCGCGCCGGCTAGGTTGGGCCCCGGGTACCGCTTGCTGCCGCCCTCCTCGTTCAGGGGCCCGGCGTAGGAGCTGTTGAAGTACATGTCGGCGAGGGCGACGCCGCCGGCCCAGGGCCTGACTCTGTCGCCGGTCTTGTCGGCCACGAACTTGAACACGTTGGCCCCGACGTCGAAGCGCCCTAGGGTGTGCAGGTCCCAGTTGGCCTCGGCCGTGGCGATCTCGCTGTAGTGGTTGTAATAGGTGTCGTCCGAGGTGCCGACGAGGCTGGCGGGGACGGCGTCTCCGATCAGGATGGCGAGGACCCGGTTCTGGATGGTGTAGGTCTCGTTCTCGTCGAAGGTGACGATGACCAAGGTGTTCTTCATGAAGCGCTCGTCGGAGAGGAGGGGCTCCAGGAACGAGCGAGTCCAAGTTCCGGCGGTGGTCACGTCGGAATCGTGGCCGTCGCTCGTCATGTTCGGCGTGATGAACATCCACTGCGGCAGGGTCCCGGCCTCGAGGTCTTTGTGGAACACTGGATCATTCGGAGTTAGTAGCCACCTTCGGGTCATTTCGTGCCTACCTGGCCTACCTAGGTAAGTAGGTAGGGAAGCGGGGCAACTGTCCCGAGTGCCTATCCGGGCCCGAACAGACTCTCGAGGCAGACTTTCCCCGCGGAAGAGGAACTAATACGTACTGGTCATATTCTTAATGACGGCCAGACGGTCGGCATGGCCGGCATTCGCGTCGTAGCTGACGGCCGGGTTGTGCTTTCGGACGTAGTCGTTTTTACCATTCTTCTGGTTGACGTAGGCGAGGCCCTCGAAACCGCTGTACGGCACTGCAACCACCAGAGTCAGCAGTTACTTCTTTGGGTAAAGGTTCGGAGGGTCCAGGCTTGTCTCGGGAGCAGCAAGTCCCCGGTCGGCCTAATTAGGAATGCTCGACTCCCAAGACAGGTTAAGAGGGTAAAAAAGAGCTCTCGATATTACATACTGTCCTCCTGGTACTCGCCCCACGAGATGCCCTTGTCTTCGAGCAGGTCGACGATGGTGGAGACGTTCTTGACAACCTGCGTGAAGTCGTCGTGCTGCATCCCGAGGTAGTCGCCGCTGATCGACCCGATGTAGTTGGGCTGCGACGGGTGCGTGAGGGCGTGGTAGTTGGATAGCGTCACCCCTTTCTTGGCTAACCACGCCAGGTTTGCTGTCGGCACCGTTTAGCCCCCTCTTCTCGTTTTTCTTATTCTTCGCACCTCGGCTTCGGAAAGAAATGGAGGGTCGGGATTGGAACACCCAAGGGACTTACGATCACCAATTGCCATGTCGTAGTCTGTGTTCTCTAACCATACGATGGCGAGTCGGTCGAAAGCCTTCCCCTTGACGTGGCTGGTAGGGCTTAGGGTCTTGGCCGTGGCCCTGGCCTGTTCGACATCGCTCGTCGCCGTCGCCGTGTACGCGTTTTCCGCCTGGGCGGCGACGTCGATCGCGAGGATCAAAGCCGGCAGGATAGAGGACCGCATGGTTTAAACGAGCTGCTCGAGTTCACGACGACCGCGTCAGCACAAGCACGGTCCGGCAGGCAAGCAAGCAAGCGGATAGTCGAGAATCGACAGATTCTTTTATGCCGCGAGATAACCTCGGCTCGTTAGCGCATATGATTGGGACCCTGCGACACCATCGGCGTAATACGAATATCTCCGTCATAAAGGAAGCCTCATCAAACCGACACGGCTCCTGCCGCCGACGCACATGTAGGCAGTTTGCTATAGCTATTGGTGGAGGCGAGGCACGCTGGATGGAGACTACAAGTTTCTTGCCATGGGGTAGGGTCGCATCCATCTCTCCTACTTGTTCCACTCGGGAAGGTGGTCGATAAGGTGACGCGCGAACAGGCCAGAACCGACGCTGCGGGCCTATAAGCTGATCCGGGTATATGCTATGTAAGCTGCCCAGGACCCAGGTGGTGCTGGTACTATGTAAATATCCATCCATGTGGGAAGTCGACGATCTCCACTAAATATAGGCCCCTAAATATAGCGGCAATGAAAGATCAGCATTCGGTCGACCCGTTCGAGTTTCCTCTCTGGAAAATGACCGTCATTGGCATCATCGTATTTCGTATATTCGTATATTCGTATAAAAGAGTTTTAACTTATAGAGACATGGATATTGAGGTCTCGAATGCAATGCAAATTGCAACCTAAGGTATCAACTATATTGCTCGAGTGTCCAATCATTACGAGTCATTGATTGTGTATTTGGTAGGTACCTCCTATTACTGCTATTAGGTAGGTAGAAATCAAACGATAGATCGGCCAGGGAGTGGAGCACGTGTAGGTTCGAGTGGCCAAGCATTGGCATAACGGAAGAGCAACACTAGAAAAATGCTTGTTGAGATAGGATGCCAGGTACCCCTGTATTAAATCATATCTTAACCAGGTATCCCTGTCTTTCCCAGGTATACCCTGTCTTTTCCAGGTAGCCCCTGTCTTAATTAACCCCTGTCTTTATTGATTTCACCACCGAGCAAGGCGCAGCTTACAACGCCTCATATCTCACTGACTGCAGTTTACAATTTGGGTATCTGAGCATCATCTTGATTCTTGATTCTTTTAGGAGGGTCAATCCACGAGTTGAACTAGTGTAGATGACCTCCTTACTTTCTTCCAAGTTAGACGTATCGGGAAGTTCCAATCATCAATGCGGAGAAATTACGAACTCATAAGTCATAACCTTGGAAGTCATACCATGAAGAGACGAGTTCCGATTAGGTAGGCGCGATTTATATCAATAATCAACCAAGATTTCACGCGTTACTCCATTCTAGCTGAGTGGACCTTGTTATCTTGAAGCACACCTTGAAGTACACCTTGAAGTACACCTTGAAGTACACCTTGAAGGACACGATGGATTGACAGAACCACTTATACACACTATTCCTTACTTTATATCCTTAACGCCGAACAGCTACGGCATTCAGTATCATTCAAGTAGCTAGCACTCTTTTTATTTACTATCGCTTATAATTCACTTCAATAGACAATGCTGCTCGAGAATATTCGAGCGTTCTTCGTTCGACCAAGCCGCCGAGATGAACAGGTGCAAGATAATCTGTCGGCTTATTCTACCCTGCCCACAAGTCCGAGTAATCTTATCGACATCCCGATGAACGCTAGGAGAACTAGCGACGATTCCGGCTTCGATATCTGCCAGGCGGACCACCGACGGGGCGCGACTCTGTCTCGTCTTTCTCAATTCCTATCCCACTTCACCCTAGGCTTCGCCGACGGCCTCACCGTACCGTTCGCGCTGACGGCGGGGTTGTCATCCCTCGGCCAGACCAAGACGGTCATCTACGCCGGAACAGCCGAGATCTGCGCAGGATGTATCAGCATGGGCATCAGCGGATACCTCGCGGCTAGAGGAGAGAGAGCCTCGGAGACGGATAACCTCGACCGCGACGAGAAGTTAGAAGAAGCCGAGCAAGACAGCGTCCAGAGATATCTCGCTCCGATGGACCTCCCCCCGGACCTCCTTCGAGGCGTGAGGTCTCATATCAGCTCCCACCCTGCTATCTCGCGGCGGCTGTTATGCAGCACAAGCTCGGCCGACGGCAGCCTGATGGGTAGGGCTAGGGAATTCCCGCCGGCGATTGTCGGGTTGTCGGTATCTTTCGGTTACCTGCTCGGCGGCTTGCTACCGCTGCTCCCTTACTTCTTCGTCGCCAGCGTAGACGACGGCTTGCGATGGAGCTTCGTCGTCTGCGTCCTGGCGTTGTTTGTCTTCAGATTTGTGAAGGACTATCTACTCCACCCCGAGCTCGTGGAAGATAATTGGCAGCAGGAAGGCGCGAGAAAACACGCAGCTAGGCGGGAGAGAATCAAGCAGGGTTTGTGGGAAGGAATGCGGATGGTCATCATGGGAGGTATGGCTGCCGTCGCTGCCGTTCTATGCGTCAGGCTCTTCGAAGGCTTTATGCCATCATAGACCGCTACGATACCCGAGACCATTGTCATTATGTCTTAACCCTCATCTAATATCTAGGGTTCTTTCGCGCCATGAAACTGTTCCCTAGGGCGTTATGTTCTCCCGGATGACGTCTCGACGTACAAGGGCACCGAGTTAAGAGATCCAAGGCGACAGAGGACGCTGGCGCTCTTTAATGTCTTTGTAGAAAACCTCGCTTTCTCCAGCCGTATTCTTCTGCCGCAATCAAAGCAATGATTGTTTCAGTCTTCGTGACGGTCTAGATAGAACCCCCTTTCCCGAGAGAAAGCTGCAGTTCATCAGGCTGTTACATGATTCCAGGTGGAGGACCGCCGCGACCTATCATCATTGGGGGTCCTCCCCTACCTAGAATCAGCGGTCCTCCTCGTCCCATCATGGGCGGAGGCCCGCCCCGACCAGGATGAAAATCCATGCCGGGGCCCGGCGGCGGCGGTCCTGGCCCCATTCCCGGATCGTGATGTGGTCCCGGCCACCCTCCCGCGACGTGCGCCGGCATCGGCGGCATCGGTCGCTCAGGCATCTGTTCCTGGTGGTCCCATCGGTCCTCAGCCGCCTCGCTCTCCGCCGATCCGACGCTCGGGTCGTTACGAGATGAGCTATTCGACGAAGACGAACCGCCGGAGCCGCCTTTACTTGCGTAGCTCGATCCGCGCTGCCGGCTCGAACGCCTCGAACCGCGACCGCCGGGACGATCTAGATAAACAGGCGGCAGTCAGAGCTGCTCACGACGATACGGAAGGAGACGAAAGCTGACTCACTTCGCCGGCAGCAGAACCATATAACGAGTACTAACACCAACAGGACGACGACGCCGCTGAGGATAGGGCCGACGTTCTGGCTCCCCGCCGAGCTCGAGTTCGGCGCCGGAACGACCGTCGCGGGCGGTTCCGTCGAGCTAGAGCCACCGTCTCCTAGAGTCCAGGTCGTGACAAACGTCGAGGCGGGCCACACGATCGTCTGCGTACGGATCGAGACGTCCCCGGCCTGCTGATCTGCCATGTTTCTAGCCTTTCGAGGTTGCCTTGTCGAGGTTGTCTTGTCGAGGTGCCGAGGAGGTGCCGAGGAGTTCGGATTAGCGTCCTAGCTTGAGTTCTACGAATATAGGGTCGATATCATCAATATATTTAGCGAGACAGACCTCCGCGTTTGTCGCGAGGTACGAAACCGGGTTCGATATTACCCTGTGGGATGCGACGTTATGCTGGCTGGCCTGTTTCGCCTTCCCGAGACATACGTGCGTATCGAGAAGTCGCCGAGCCTAGCCCATACCGTCGACCCGCGGGCGTCCGCGCTCGAGCTTTTATCCATCCTGTCGACACGTCGGAGCCTCTTCCGCCGGGCGTCAAGATTAGGCGTCTTACCTCTCCGAGCTACCCTTACCGTATAGCAGCCTGCAGCATCCCGGGAGCCTTTCGGGGTACTGCAAACCCATACGCTCGTGATAAGAGACCGGCACCGCCTGCCCTCTCCTCGGCAGAGGTGAGCGAAGGTGAAATCGACAGCCAACCACCGCGACGACAACTCTCGACGAGGCCCTGCAAACAGCCTGCGCCGGTTCCTCACACCGCATAAGCCTCGCGTGCCGGCATATGCACGTCTGGACAACGTCGAATTGCTATCCTATTGGCGATCTAGCCCACCCGATTTCGGTTCACGCAGGACGCCACGTCTTTGGTCCGACGTAACCTGCCGCCCATCTCGAGGCAGAAGGAGAAGGAGATTAATGAGCCTTTCCTAACCTGATCATGCAGGTAGCCAGATCTCGGAGACGCGAACACACCACATACCGGACCGATCTCGAGGCCTACGAATTTCGACGCGTGATACAGCAGACGGCTGTCATAGCTCACAATCTCGTGTTATGAGGGGTCTCGATGCTCGTGTCCGCGGTCGCGGACCGGGACAGCGAGGTGGTTGGCGAGAACGCTCCAAGCTCGTCAGGCAGCACCTCCCGCGGGGGACATTGGTTGCCTAGCCGAAGCGCCGGTGTAACTACCTATATGTTGGTTCTCGGCCCTTGATCTACACGACATATCGGTGTTTCGGTGTTTCGATCTGCCTTCTAATCGTTCGCGAACCGTGCGTAGGCCGAGCTGCAAACGCTGGATGCCACCCAGACGGTACCTACCTGTAGGTAAGCAATGCTTCCGGATCTTGGGCTACCGTTCAGGTTTGGAGAATCAGCATTATATCTTCAATGCTCGCGACCATATCCGATAAGAGTATAAGAGTATCGAGCTGGCGAAAGCGGTTCTACATGATTAAACAAGTTCAAAAGAGATGAGGGAATCAACCAAATCATTACCGACGTCTCAAAAAGTTAAGAAGCTTCCGTCCCGTTGTAATTGTTCTATAAATCTGAATTCAATATCGAGACGCAAAGACGAACATAGCCGATGGTATTTCGTATCCGACAGCGGCCTAAATCAGCGAGTTCGCCCTCTTTAGTATATTCATCACATTGTTCATCACACTATTTATCACTGCTCTGAATGGCCTGGCTATATAGGTACCAGGGCTCGGTATCTATCATATAATATTCGGACATTTCAAGGGTCTTTAGATGATTTTGTTATATCTATTACCTAACCTACGAGGTAGATAATTATTAATGTTACTACCTATGTAGAAGTATGAATCCAAACCCCGATTCAATGTTCCTATAGTACGAATCGGCACCCGGTATTACACCTGTGCGTTAGATTTACAGGGGTTGCAAGGGCCTATCGGGATTAAGTACCCCGCATAAGGTAATCAATTACTCCACACGTACTCCACCATAGGTAGGATAAGGAGAAATAGAAGGCATTCAACAAAACTTTCTTCTCTTATAACAGTCGGCAGTGACAGTGACAGTTACAGTGACATCGGACAAAGCTGAACAGGCAAATCTACCCGACCGAGGCTTGGAATATCTGTTGATATACATACTGCATCATCACACCGATCGTCGATATGTGGTAAGTCTATATTCCCAAAACCCAAATCCCAATTCCGTGTTGACTGACCATCGTGTAGCAAGCACGTACTAAATGCCCAAGTCGCGATCCGCTCGCCATGCTGTACGTCCCCAGAGACAACCCCCCCTACACATATCTGCATGACGCCATATTTCTCATACTCTCCGCTTAGGTAAAAAATGGTTCGACTGCGCGGAATGCCACCACGAGCAGGAGTCGCACGAGCTCCTGCAGGCTTTAGAGATGACCTTCGCCTGCAAGAAGTGTAAGAAGTGCTTCCGCAAAGACGCCCAAGAGTTCGAAGAGGCCGACGAATACTGCCCCCACTGCGATAACCATTTCGTCATCGACGCCGTCATACCCAAGCCCGCCTTGACCGTCGAAGGCGAGGATGCGCGGATGGATAACCGCATGCTGAAGGACGACCGGGTAAAGGGGGACCAGAACAGGTCCATCTTCGATATCCAAGCCGACGCCAACAAGCTGGGTTAACAGGAGCCGGCTAGGTCCGGATGGAAAAATAGAATGAGGATGGCAAAACAGAAAGAAGACGGGAAGACGGGCAATAAGGGCTAGATGATTCTGGGTTGCGGGAGCGATGCATTTCACATGATACCATTCACACATTTAGACTAAGGGGAAACCAAAATGACAACGACTAAGAAACCAAAAACCATGCATGCTTGCGGACGGGTAGTGTACAAGTTTGCTACGTTATGATATCCTCTACGAATCCCCTCTAGAGGCCCGTGAACTCCGTTTCCGTCTCATCCCTAATCGCTACCGCCTTCTCGCTCCCTAGTCAAGATGGCAGCGCTGCCGGTTCCCGGCGTCCGGCCGGTCTTCTTCTTGGCTGCCTCCTCCTGCTTCTCCTGCTCGATGTTCTTGACGTAACCTTCGATGTCTTCCACCGGCAGCATCTCCAGAGTCTTGCCGGGAGCCATGATGGCGATCTCGATGTTCTTCGCGCCCGTCTGCACGACCTCCAGAAGCGACTTGATGGCTAGCCGGATAGTCGTCTCGCGGTCCATCTCCTCCTTGTAGTTGCGCTCCAGGAACTCGCGGACGGTCTTGCTGGAACGGCCGATGGCGTTTGCCTTCCTGCGCGACGTATTAGCATGCGCAAAAACCCTAGCTGCCGCGACAGGATCCGTGGGGGAAAACATACCACGCGGAGTAGATACCGCTCGGCTCGGTCTGGTAGAGCCTAGGCACCGTGCTATTCTTGTCGAATCCCACGATCATGGTGCTGATGCCGAAAGGTCGAACGCCGCCGCTCTGCGTGTATCGCTGCTGCACGCCGGCGACGTATTTTGTGATATACTCGATGGACACAGGATCTTCGACCGTCAGGCGGTGCGATTGCGCCTCCAGCCGCGCCTTGTCCACGAGGATTCGGGCGTCGGCGTTCAGACCGGCGAAGGCCAGGCAGACGTGGGTGTCGATGAGGCCGATCTTGGAAGGGGTGATACGGGTATCCTGCAGCTTCATCGCCGACCTCTTCTCGCAGCCGAGGACGACGATATCCGCGCCCTTCACGCCGACGGCGCAGGTTCCTAGCACGACGTTAGACGACCCAGACGATTCGAGCAGCCGACACCCATCACGTTTGAATATGTACCTCGCTTGACGGCTTCGCCTGCATATTCGACTTGGAACACGTGTCCGTCCGGACTAGAGACCCGTTAGGAGGTTATAAACCGATGCGCGCCTGCGCTTAAGACGAACCTGAATACTGCAGGAAGGCATAGTTAATTAGCTGGGCTGGTTCACCGTTGCGAATATTAGCAGCGGGGAAGAAATACGTACCAGAAAGAGCTCTGTCGTATCCTGACGCCATAATTGAAGTTGCAGAAACAATTCAGAAATAATAAGAACGAAGGTATCCGGAAGAGGCTGTTTTGAAAGGTGGGTTGAGAGGTAAGGTGAAGTTTAAGAGCGGCCGAGGATGGATGGTGGTGAGGTTTACGAAATAGGTAGGCTGCCAGAGTTACGAAGCTCCCTGTAGGTACCTAGCCTACTTGTGTAGAGAGGAAGGCCTAAGCTCGAGCCACTAAGAAGCTTTACTCTAGTCCCATTGAGCTCCAGCCACACTGCCACACTGTCACACTGCCACACTGTCACACTGCCACTATAAAATAGCACCGCCACATACTTAATTTATTTGATTACACAATCAAAATAGGTACCCAGATACATCTTTCTCAGTTTCCTCTCAAATTTCACGAGTTCGTTTAGTGTAAGAGCAATGTTGATATCCAGTCCAATTATACAGAGAAGAAAGCCTAAATACTACACAACAGTAACCCGATATCATTGCAGCGTTATCATATTTAATACAAGTCCAAGTAAAATGAAAAGTCCACACCCATGATATTAGTCCCACAGCCCTTACCTACACCATAATTTACAACCTCCGGGGTACCTACTCATCACTTTCTACCATCTACCCAATACATTCTACCAATACCTTCTACCAATACCTTCTACCAATACCTTCAACCTAATACCTTTCCTAATAACTCCATAGGTACCTAGGTACCTATCCAAATTGCCTGGTCTCAACCCATTTCTTCTCTTGTACCCACGAGCTCACCTCGCAGCCCTTTGCTTCTAATCTCCGTCTGAACCCGGCACACCAATGGCGTTCCATATCGCCCTCTCCGAATCGCCCTATGCCGTTGTAGAACTCGGTCACCACGTAGAGGGGCGCCGCTAGAAGGTCCGGCTGCCCCGTGGTCTGGAGGGCGAAGTCTAAGCTCCGGCATACGTTCGCCGCGAGGATCCTCGTCTGGACCAGCTGGTACTTCCGGGGGTCTATCCCTAGCGGTATCTCGCACATCATGCCCGGACCCGAAGACCCCCCGCTCCCGGATTCGAAGACCACTTCCAGAAGCCCGCACGTGCACTGGTGGAAGCTGATAAGGACGGCCCAGTAGTACACGTGGACCAGCCCCATCAGCGGCGACGGGAAGCTGAACGCGTCCGAGAACGGCACGTGGGCGCCGCCGGCTGTCGCGTCCGCCACCCAGTAGAGCGAAGATCCCGACTCGTCGACCCTCTGGTGCACCACGGCGTACCAGATATCGAACTGCGTCTCGATGTTGACGCAGCTGCTCAGGAGCTCCTCGGCTTTCGAGCAGCGGGACGCGCTCGGCTCCAGCGGCGTTATGCGGTCCGCCCGCGAGAATATCGATGGCAGGAGGACGACTATGTCGAGGAGGTCGTCGAGCGGCGTCCTGGGATGCCGCTCCCAGGGCACGACCGTCCACTCGGGCGAGCAGAGGAAGGTCGGCTGCCGGTTCAGCAGCGCCGCCCAGATCTATCGCGACGGTTAGCCATCAGCCGCCGCATAACATATCCCGCCCGCGTGCTTACCGCGCTCGGCCGGTAGACCCTAGCGAAGAAATGGTGCTCCGGGAACGACTGGTAGGCGGCGGGACCCGGCTCGCGGATCCGGTTGGCCAGGACGGCGGGGTCTTTCCAAGGCGGTTCGCTACCGTAGGCGGCCGACGAATTTTGCTAGAGCCTCGGTTTAGCAACGACGGAGAGGTCAGCGGCGCTACCGACCCACCTCGTATAAAAACAGACAAAGCCCTTCCGAGCTGCCACCCGCCCCTTGCTTGCTATTGCTCCTCGGCGGGACGTGGACGAGGCAGCGAGACTTCAGGCCGAACGCGTCGCGGCCGAACGTCGGGCTCGCGTCGAGAGCCCGGTAGCCGCCCAGAGACAACGTCGCGTCGCTCCTCCGCGGCGAACCGCCGGCGGTCCTGACCGCAGAGCCGAGGTCCGTCTGGAGGGCGACGAAGCGTACGCGGTGCGATCCGGCGGCCGACGACAGCGATATCGCGTCGATCCACGCCGGCTGCCACGGCTCGGTAGCTACGAAATCTAGCTTCTCCGCCCGTCGAGCGTCGCCGGCTCGAGCCTTCTTGCCGCCCTGCTGGTTCCGCGGCGGGTGAGACGAGCATCTCCCTTTGTCGTCCGGAGTGCCGACGATGAAAACGGTCTGCCGCGCATTCGACTGTCAGCTATCATCCGATCTCGCGATCTCGAGAAGCGCCGAGGCTGTAGGGGCAGGCGGGAATAGGGAAAGCCGACTCGGACATCACCTCGAGGGAGCGAACTACTACTCCTCGGGCCGGCCTAGATCAGCGACCAGGAATTCCGACTACTGACCTCCCTTTCGTATCCTCCGCATTCGCGGCCGTAATCCGTACACTTCTTGCAGAACGGCCTCCCGTTGTCGCACGCGACCCGCCTGGCCCGGCAGGTATTGCACCCTTTATATTTTCCGGGAACGCCGACCATGCTGGATACTCGAGCCTGCGAGACGTGAGTAGACCGGATATCGCCATATCGCCCGAGTTATGCGTACCTGGCGCCGGCTGGCTAGACTATGAAACGGCTGACCACCGGATAGATGCGACCTTTGATGGTGAGCCGCGCAGTAGTTCTTCTGCCGTCGCTCGATCTCTTAGTTAGGACCCTAGAAGGGCACTGCGGTATATAAAGAATTTCCTATAATTTCCTAGATTCGACCGCGCAAAGATTATGATGCGCAGCTCAAGAAGAACGGATATAGTTATTTATCCTGCACGACACAGATCTGTTCAGAAATCTACGAATAATCTACGCGCCCGAGTCGCACGCATAGCCTATCTATACATACCTGGGTATATATAGGTATGCGTGTACCACACGAAGCAAACCATCGCTGGCAGGAAGAGAGACAAGTATAGTAACACCAAAGAGTTTTACCTCTCCCAAGATCTTCCAGCTCCTGGCAGCTGGCCGCAGGATGTACCTCTGCTCCTACACCCCAGAGCATGACGAATACGTAACAAATTGAAACCGAATCTAGGCAGGTAAGGAGCCAGTCATCTTTCGACCTGCGCGCCGTCAGCGGTACCTACGATCCTGGCGTGCGGAATATTATTCGTCCCATAGATCATTCGCCTTGGGTAGCACGAAGCATGATCGTGGCCCAGGTCGAATGTCTAGGGTGGTTGATGGGTCAGACAGACAGGCAGGCCACATCGCTAGCATCCACGACGGGAGATTCTGCGCGCCCCTGCGACGCCCTGTAGGGCTGTGCCGACAGGGGGTGATAAAACCGAGGAACTGCCACCGCATCCGCGAGCGCCCAAGCACAAGTACCTAGTACATGCTTACCTGCCTGGTAGGATGCACGTACCTAGCATCATCGCACTGTACCTATATCCATGCGCTACGGATCCGAGAACGAAATGGCGGGTTCGGCGGGGATCAATTCGAAGCTTGATTCGACAACTTAAGATGAAGACCATCTGACGCTCCAACTCGCGATATTGTGCGACCACCAGCTGTCCGCGCTGCCGCGGTATCCAGCCTGGCAGCTACCTATGTAGCAGCCTAGGTGGTGACTGATCCCCTCGTCTACAGTTTCGCCTTCGAGAGATTGCTGCCGCATAAGCACCAATCGTCACCAGCTCAAGAACTACTCCCTACCACGACCGCCGTCCTCTCCGGATCAAAAGTGGTAACCTACCTAGGTACATATTAGTATTTCTGTCGCATATGCTCGGCATGTAGGGGCGTAAACATGCTCGGCCGTTAGTTGCTCATCCGGAATGTTCTATCCTAGTCCGTACCTAAGGACGTACATTATCGCGCTCGTTTTATTCTCCGGCCGATTGATGTGATACCACGCACCCGAGCTCGTGGAGCACATGACCTAATATCTTCGAGCTACGTAGCAGATCGAAATTTAGAAACATAGCAAATTTCCAAAAATATTTCGAAACAGACGAGGTCATCTAATATTGTCTTGGCGTGCGTCCCCCATGGCGTCCGTCTCGACTGTCAGACGTCAAGCTATTAAGCTATGATCAACTTCGCAGAACTAACCTACCGCCGGCATGGATAACCCACCCAGGCGTGCCAGCTACGACCAGGAACCGGGAGACGTGGATCTCCCGCGGCCGCAGGGGTTGCGTACTCGCAGATGCCATAGGCCATGCCGCCTATGCCACCCACGTCTCGATCGACATCGTCCACTGTGTCCGGTTACACTGCTTACTGCACGTGGCAGCGCACTCGGCGATGGCTTGGTCCAACGGCATGGCGGACGCGAAGAACATTCTCAAGGCAGCAGGGAAACCTTATCGCCATCGCCATCGCCATCGACGGCGTCAGAACGCAGCTCCGACGCTGGTCGGACATCGCAGTCCCAGAGCTCGAGCTGTCCTGACGGACAGCGAGGCGGCCTCTAGTCTCCCGACGCCGCGATCACGTAGGTAATCGTCTAGATTATCTTACGGGTGGCTAGGAGAGACTACCTAGGTAGCCCAGGACCGGTGGCCATTTAGGTACTTCGACTTTGAACAGCTGCGCGAGGTAATCGAGAATCTAACTCCTAAATAACCTAGGCAGCTCACCTGCCTAGGTACCTACCGGTATCAGGGAAGTTCTCTAGAGGTGTATCTGACGATGCTGCATACGATAGCGATGGAAACTACCTCGGTTAGGTGCCGGTCGGAAATGATGGCTATCAAGCCAGGAGGCTATCGAGCTCTCGAGTGTTGTGCTCGACATACCCCGTCGACATAACCCGCTAGCATATCCTGTTAGCATATCCCGTTAGCATACCCCGTTAGCATTGTCTGATATAGTTTCACCGGTTAGGCCACCTTGCTAATGTGTTTTTGGGGGATCTACATAGTAGCTTCGAGTGTTTAGATCTTGACAAACGCAGCTAGGCATTCTAGACTAGAATCGCGGTGTCGAATAGCTTACCACCCTACCTAGGTACTCACGATTAAACATCAAGGTGATGACCGGAGGCTCGGCAGCCAACAAACCTACCAGGTGGGTTTGGTACAGGGTACATCCAGACGTCAGATCTCTACCGTGCCAATAATTCGCTTAGAGTTTCTCCTCCCGCCTCTGCCTTCTTCGCCTCCAAGCTTACTACGGCGGATAATGTGCCCACCCGGCATATACTAAACGGCACGCTACGAGCTGATAGGATATATCGTGCGTCTGTCAAACGCGACGGCCACTCTTATCCATCCTGCGGCATGTGGCCCTCGACCTCTTGGAGATCCATCCGACATAGATCATATCATCATGCTTAGATTAGATCGGGCACGGCGAAGAGGCTGGAAGTTTCAACGATGACATATGGCACCTTAGGATCATCCGCCGTCGAGATCGAAGGGAGGGTGTTCGTAATTCGTCCACCCCCAGTCCTGCATCCTCTTCGGCCGGGAAGCTCGCCATCTAGCACTGTTCTACCTCTCGTTCTGCTGATCTACCCAGCAGAAAGTCTAAGAGGTTTCGACGCAGCATTTCCCCGAGGCTCAACAGCGTCTTCCGTGAGTCGTCGAGCTACGAACTATCGAACCTAGCAGGCTAGCACGGTCGGCCCGAACGAAAAGCACGTGGGCATAATGTCTAGGTATTTTAAGACTCGCGACTCGACGGCCACAAGCGCCGCCTCGAGCATCGCTCCAAATCGCAGGTCGGATCTTGGCGGGAGGGGAATAGCATAAGTGTGATCTGAAGAAATCGCAACTCGGAAAGATGAGTAATCTACCTAGGTAGATAATAGAAACCTAGTGGCCAGTCCAGACCAAGCCATCATCGGTGGACCCCGTAAGTTAGAAGTTAACGCACGAGGAGGACGCCACGGTACCCGAGGAGATTTGGCTACCTACCCACCTGGGTGGGTACGTGCACGTATCTAGGGCAAGTAAGCAGCCTCGAGAATCAGCCCCGGCCGGCAAATGAAGAGTCCGGGGCTCGTCGTGGCATCCTGCATCCTGTTTGGCTCGACGTCAAGCCACCTACGAAACCGTTTCTCTATCATGACTCCTAAAGAACTATCGTTCGTCGGCAACCGTCGTCGGAAATCTTACTAGCACTCGCACCCTCGCGCTCGCGCTCGTGCTCAGAAGCTACTAACATTAGGAGCCTACTAGTCTGGTGCCCAGCTCTGCGAAGCACCCCGACACAGACTAAGCGATCATCGCGAGTTCGTACACCGGCCAGTCTCGTAGCTGCAGAGGACTTTCGCGCTTGTCGAAATTACACCTGATATGACGGTCGTGTCTTAGCCTCTGCGCCCGGAGCAAGCCACAACCTTAAAACGACCAATTGCCCTCCTCCTGGCTGCCTGGGTGTTTCATTACCAATGCTATAATTGAACACGACGGGCGGGTTGGCATCCAAAAGGCCTATGCTCGCGTCTGGCGTGTGCGACCCGGGGGTCTCAGCCTCCGGTCCCGAAGGCGCCCTAGAAGATTCCTTGTGCTCTGGTCGGGAGCGATAGACGCGAACTCGCGAGCTAGGCGATTGTTTATAATCACGCGAAGGATCTCTGGAGGGGGATCTAGCGCCGAATTGGTTGCGTAGACGCATGCTGGCGATGACAGGCGCTACGTGATAGTCGCACAGCCAGTGGTACAGACTCCATGCCGGCCTCCTGCGTTGTGGCATCGGAACCGAGGGGATCGCCGAAGGGTACCTAGGTAAGCATGCTTCTACGCATCTTGAATTTTTTTTCTTTTCCTTTCGCCTTCTCTTTTGGCACCTCCTCGACGATCCTTTCTTATCGCCTTCCTCTTCTCTCTATGTTATGTTACACAACCCTCCCACGCGACGCAGGATTCGGCATGACTCCGCGGCTGTCGATACCACCTCGCCTAGGATGCGTTATCAATTCCTCCACCGACTTCTCATACGCGTGTAACGAATGGGGTACCTAGGCTGCTAAGTATATAGTAAGGATGAGCTAGGTATATCAGCCTGTATTATGATTAGTGTATCGAAATCGTATTGTTATTTTTACCTTTTCATCACCTTTTTATCCTCTCCTTTCTTTTCTTTTCCTCTCTCCTCTCATTTCTCTTGTCGAGTTGAGAGGCTCTATTTTCGGTATCCAATTTCCTCTCAATTTTCGCCGGCTCGGCTCTCCAACTGCTCGTCCGCTCCGGCGTATACATTTTTACCTCGAATACGTAACCACTCGACTAGATCCTCTTGTGCGACCCTCACAGCCCGACTCGCCACACGTCACGACACCAATGGTTGGATTTGCACAACCGAATGTTCCGTAATACAACCCACCCCTCTTTGCCGCTTAACATTATGTACCTACTCCTATCGTGTAACCAACCTAGACCGCAGCAGCTCGCAGGCTCGTTAGTCATCTCTCACTACAAGCACGCGCGCATCTACGAGCCGTGACGTTCTGGGGCGTCGTATATGAGCGTTTCAGCCAAGACTAGATTAGGTACCTAGGTAGGTAGGTAGGTAAACTAGATTTAAGCTACCCAGGTACGGAGAGCGAAAACTCTGGAAGTAACAATCAGCGTAGCAATCGGCACTGCAGCTTCTGTTCTTTCAATCGCCGGATGCTACGTGGCCGCGGTTGGGTAGGTGGGGTTCTAGCAATCCATCCCGGCTACCCCAAGCTTGCTCGTCCTCGGCTCCGGCCTTCGGCGCAGCTTCCAACGCCGGGATGCGACGCTACGGCCCACCGTATTCGTCCCCAGACCCGACCTACCTAGCTGGTCGACATTCGCGCCGCATTCGTGCTCATGTCTTATCGAATTTCCCGTAGTGACTTTCGTATTCGTAGCAGCCAAGATGATATCGATCAGGCGGACTACGAAACGAACAAGTATCTACCAAGGTAGTATGCACTGTATGCATCACCATCTTTCCTACGTATTTTCCAGCTAGGACATGCCGGCAGAAACATTCGCTTTCATCTCGACCGGACCGAACCAAAAGCTCGTACAGTCGGGCTGCGGCTGACGAGAGCCCGAAGGCAAATCTGAAAACGAAAGCGAACGTAGCTCGTTTCGATCGTGCCCACTGTAGGTAGGTCTAAATATATAGGTATGTTACACCAACATCGATTTTCTCGCACGAAATCGCACCAAAAGCATTGAGCGTTGGTGGAACCCGGGAACCTGGCTTCGGCGTTCTGGTCAGCGCCCCTTTCTAAGCTTGCCATGTCTACCGCGCCTGCCCGCGCGACTCTGCAGACCCTCTCCAAGCAGTCTGTGCCGCTCGACGACCCGGGTCCTTCCCTGGTTGAACGATAGCTACGGCGGACCCCGCGAGGCAGACCGAAAATTCGACCGCCACCAACCTCGGTCCGCCTAAGCCTTCACCGCCAGGTTCGAGGCCAAGCTCAGGCCTAGGTCTAGCTCTTACCTGACGGCGTCCCTGCGTGACGACTCCGCTGCAGGTCAGCCATCACGGTTCCATCCTGTTTTCGTAAGCTTACCTACATCTAGATCCAGGTGGGTTTGCGAACATCTCAAATATCGTCGATAGGTAACGACGAATACCCGCTAGACTCTTGTAGCCGTGGCATGATTTGATGTCGCTTTTATCTTATCTTTATAGGTGTTTCGAATTTTCATTCGCCGTACGGCGCGTACTGGAATCATCGACATCATCGACGTGCCCGAGGGCAACGTTGCTTCGGCTTTCCAGGGAACTTAAGCAGCTAGGGAATAGCTAGTAGCGACTAGGAGAGCTCTGGGAGGGCTCGAAGAGATGGATCGGGCGACAGACGTCGACACGCGTTCTATCCTGACAGTCTTGCACATGACAGTCTTGCACCTATGACAGAGTTTTGGTCTCAGCCTCGATATCTAGTATAACTAATACACTAGGCGAATGTCGTAGCTACTTGCAAGTCTCGAGCCGCTCGCATCTCATCCCCTCGAGGACCTCGCGGAGTTAAACATACGGATCTAAGCCACCCGAGATTAGGGACGACGCCGCATAGGTTGGGTCTTTGCAGTCTACCGTAGCCATAACCAGCCGTAGCGTACCTAACTAGCTAACCCAGCTGCCCAGGTACCTAGTATAGCAGCGAGTCAAATCGGTAGATATGCGGGGTGAATCGCTCGGCTCACTTGCCGAGGATTTTCGCCGGGGTTTGCTAAGTCACCCTACTTGCTTACTCTCCTCGAGAACGTAGGACGGCCACTCGTCCGTCGAAGCTGATAGACCGACAGTTGCATACGGCACAGGGCCGTAAGCACCGACCGACTACTACATTCGGCATGGTCAACTAATAGAATATTCAGAGGCGAGCTGAATACCTAGGTATTAGTCTAGTTAACTCCATCTTTCATATTCGAAGCTAGAATCACATGGTGGCAGGGGCAGCTAGTCATCCGCTACGTGCACCCAAGTCGCTCGCAAAGCTACCTGGAGGTAGTGGGTGGTATGCGGATACCCATTAGCTATCATTTTGTGTCATATAGTTAACCTGATCATTCTTGGTATTTCTTATCTCCATCGACATCCAGAGTAGAGCATGATACTCGTATGTTTCCGATAAGTCCGGACAGGACCGTCTCCGGCGTTACAAGGGTGAAGGAACCTCTTGTCGAGCTGGTTTTTTAACTGGCGGGAGCCCTATTCACAGCACATCCGGCCTAGAGTTATCTCAGCCTCGTTAACGCTGTGTGTTCGAGGTAATAATGTTATGTCTACCGGTAATGCCATATAGCCTTGGCCATACGCGTGAGATCCATTGCGTTCTTGCTTTATTTATTTGTGATAATCGGCAATTAGTTGTTAAAGAGATGTCTCTCGTGTATTCAAATTATCATTATGGCCTAGAGGGAATTTATTGCGCAATCTTTTGCCCGAGTTTACGAGGGGTTATTGTATCGTGTTTTTTTCCTAACTTTCGTCCTAATTACCCAGGAAAGTAACTCAATGGGCAGTATATGGCCCGTGCCCACCGCTTTACGCTATATGATTGGATGAAAGTTAAGGTTATATGGGGCATTCCTTGGCAAAACGGCGAAAAGTTGCGTGATTGGGTGTATGGCTAGCTTTTATGGGTCTACATACTGGCGGATTGGCTAAAAGTCATTTGATTGGGTGCATTACAGGTTAAGTGGGTCGCTGGAGGGCCTCGCAAAACCTCATTATTGAAGGCTCTCATCTTTAATCAATTGTATAGCAGCCATTTTGAGGATACATGAAGTGATGAAAATACTGCTTAAAAGTGCTTTAATGGCTCTTTTGAATGGCACTAAGTGCATAATTAAGACCTCTGTTTTAAAGGCGATGAGCCACGTGTAAAAAGGATTTAAATTCCAGCTTTGGTGGTGGGAGCTTTGGTTGAAGGCACCTAACCTAAATGGCATTAGCGTACCCAGAATGGCAGTAGCTTTTAAACTTAATAAAATAACGTCATTACTTTAAACCTTTGCAGCATATCGAGATCAAATAGTATGAAGATGCAATGAACTCTATATAGTACCTTATTCCATAATAATCATTTTATCAAAACCGTAAAATAATTGAAGTTGTTTTGAAGGTAGGATAATTGATTAAAGGTTGAAAGGGTTTGAAGGGGTTTTTGTAAGGTGCGACATAAAAATGTCATAAGAGATACCTTAGTTTTGGTGCGATTTACTTATAAAAGAAGGTACCGAAAATGTAAGGGCTTGATTACGTAAACTCAGGCCATTGTGCATCCCCTTGCGGGTGCCTCCTGTATTAATTATTTTAACGGTTTAACGAATTCGTCGTTATCGGCCGCCGTATCGTCGTATTATTTTTATTATTAACGAGCTATTAATTTACGGGCCATTTACACGAGAGAGTAAATAAGTTCCGCGGGATCTTTGGTAATAAGCTTTACCTATTAGTTTTTACTTAAAGGGTACCAATAAGCTTATTAGGTCAGAATTGGTGTCGTGGATGTGAAAGAGGATTAGGGGCAATCATATCAGGGGTAATTAATCGTTCGCATTTAGTAGTAATCTGTATACCTATGTATGTCTAGCCTAGTTCTACATCAAAGATGAAGACTAGGTCTAGCGAGAGACATGACTAGGTTAAGTCTTCTCCAGGCAAGATAGCTACTTCGCACCTAATAGCATTACATTACAAACACCAAACGCCGCATGATATCTGTCACACCAGCCCCGATGATCTTGACAATAGCAACCATTGCTATTAATGTCTCTCGGGGTAATCCATTCCAGGGACATACCTGTCTATGCGCCTGGAACGATACTGGTTACCACGTTGATCCCTCCCTCCGTCCCATCCTTTGTTGGATCCATTACCGTGATCTCTTGGGGCTATTTGATCATTCATAGATGATTGTAACGAATGCTGGCCGTACTTTGGACCACGTCTGCCCTTCGAATTCACAGTCAACACATTCGACTGGCCCTTATCTCCGCGGGCTTGTCCTCTCCGCCCACGGCCTCGAGCACGCCTACGCTCCGTTCCCGATCCTTTACCCAGCCATGATCTGCCCTGGTTGGCCTGGTAGTCCCCTCCTTCATTGGCGTCGCGTGGGCCAGCATTGTTAGAAGACCTTGGACCATGGATTTTCGAAGGCGACTGTACAGGTGGCATGGCCTCCTCGGTTTCCTTCTTGATTGGCGTCATGTTTATAGAAGGTATCCAGTTTGGAGTGACGGGTCGATTAACTGGAATAGGTATCAGTTGAGACATAGTTGACGCCGGCGTATGTGTCTTTGGTTCTATTGACAGTCGATCAAAGCCTAGAGAGGTGCGGTTGAATTCCGCCAACGGGGTGTTAGCGGTAGCCTGTTGGGGCGCGTTGCCGGCCTCGAAGACTGAGAGTTGACGAGCTGTATGGGGGTGCTGTTATAAGGGTGATCAGTATATAGTCAGTCGCTATTATGGAACAAAGTACTAACTTGGTAGGAGCCATGCGTGCCGTCATGTAGAAGGCTCTTCTCGCGGAGTTGTGCTGCACCAGGTGTGCGATAATCAAGCGCCCCATGCTGCATTGAACTAAAACCTACGGTACTTTGCTGTGGAGCCATCGATACTCGCACGCGTCGTTCATCTTGTGGGACGGCTTCTACCGGTGCAGAAGGTTGTGAAAAAGTGAACTTTGGTACCATCGTCCCCAGGTCTTCCCATTTCAGCAACGGAGAATATTGCGGGTTAGGCTGCTTGATGTGATAAGACTTATGATATACCAAGTAATATCTCCCAGCGTCACTACATGACCATTTATGGCTTTTCTTGTTTACGAGTTCAGTCGGGAAAGACGATCCAGTGCGAGTATAAAATTGCTCAGCGACAGGTTCCTCACCATAGCGTGGAATCCTTGCGAGGCAAATCAATCGATAGCCTACTTTCGCGGCTTGGTAGCGGATGGTACGCCCTTCCAGCGGCGCGTTATCATAATTCGCGCTTGATAGTTCGAGTGCCTGTAGGACACCAAGGGGGGATTTGCCACTATTGTAGGAAGCCCACGTTGAACTATCCCAAAAGAATCGGATGAACTCGGGCGGTGTTAGGCTATGTTCCAGATTAGCAGTTAGGCCAACTTGGTTATACATGCGTAGTTTGCTCTCAACCGCTGCGGCTAGTCCCTCGGGATCCTCTAAGACAATGAGCCCAGCTTTAGCAATTTCTTCGGTGGAGTGTGTCGGATATACCGCAGTTCCGTTTTGCTCTTCCCGTAGAGTTGTCTTGTAGAGGAGATTGTGGTCTAGAGACCAAAACGTCTTGATAAGGAGCGTGCTCTCGAGTATGTCGAAAAGATTTGGGGCAGTGTGATCGTCTCGGATATTGGCGACCAGATCTCGACAGCGAGAGAAGGCTGCGTTCGTGTGTAATTGTACTCTGACGAAATCGTCATGCGAGAAATCAGACATAGCAAGGGACAGCAACTCGTTTTGCGCGTGAGACTTGGCAGTGCGGACGTTGTCTCCTTCGAGGATGATACGCATCCATCGAAGGATGTTGACAACAGAGCAGATGTGGCGGTTACTCGGATTATGACAAAAATAATCCGGCCAGCTCTCCATCAGTCTCTGTGCCAGTTCCTGTCCCCCATAGACCTTGTCTAGGCGTATTAAACCTGCGGGCTGTTCATTGCCGGAAGCCATGGTGAATAACTGCTCCTTGCTAGAGGGAACGGTTAATAGAGATGAATTCATTTCTCCAGGTGATAAAACCGAGAGAGCGTCTAAAAGTAGGAGAGAATGTAGGAGAGAAGATAGGAGAGTATGTAGGAGAGAAGGTGTAATTTGCTTACGTGTTAATAAGGATCGCGTTACATGTAGTGAGAAGAAAAAGGTTAAGTTGTGGTATGGTGTTGTGTATTTATATATGATCCTAGAGATGAACTTCTTGGTGGGCGACGAGTGTTGTTGTATCTAGGTACCCATAGGTCGTCACCAACCACGTCGCGTCTCTAGAAAACGGTAGTCGAATATCTGGACTAGTACCGTAGAATACTTGTCACGCATGCATAGCATTACACGCATAGAGAGACACTAAAAATGAAAACAAATTTGAAAATTACCTGAGTACCTACCTATAGAATACTGTTTACACATAAACACCTAGGTAAGGAACACTTGGTAGCAACAATTTTGACGAACGACAATGACAAATCTAATGTGATAAGGGCAATAGGACTTGGAACTGTAGTTCAATTTCAAATAATAATTCTCTATGGTCTTAAGGTCCTTGCCTTTTCTTTTTTCTTGTAAAGAAAGGCGTAATGATTTATATATATATAATTTAAATATCTCCTTAAGTGTTATTAACGTTTACTTAGTCTTATTAATTTAATCTTATATATATTAATTAAGTTTTTTAATTAATTTTATTTAATAACTTTATTTTATAAATTTTAATATATTTTATATTTATTAATTTATATATATTAATTATATTTTATTTTATAAAGTTTATTTATATAATATTAACTTTTTTTTTAATGTTTATTTTTAAGTATATTATATAATTATAAGATCGTAAGATTTATCGATATATTATTTATAAAATAATTTAATTATTACTTTTATTTTTTTATTAAACATATATTTATAAGGTTTTTAAATTTAATATCTTTTAATTAATTAACTTTTTTATTTTATAAAATATTTTATTTTACTTTAATTTTTAATAAAGTTTATTATTTATTTTATTTAATAATTTTTAAATTTTATTAAGGTTATTATACGTAAAATTTAATTAAAATTAAGAAAATTTTAATTATTAACGTAATAAAGTTTAATAAATAAAACATAAAATAAATTATATATTTTTTATTTTTTAAGAAAAATAAATCTTATCGTAATAAAAAAGATTATTTATTAAATTTTAAAAAAGTTTAAAAACTTTTTATTTAATTTTTTAATAAAGCGTTTAATTTTAATATTTTTACGTTTAATATTATAAATTAATTTATTTTAAAAATTAATATATCTTTTTATCGTTTATTGATTTATTTTTTTATTTATTAACGGCTTCGTTTTAAATACTTTTATATATTTTAATATATATATAACTTACTTTTAAAATTACGTAAAATATTTATAAAAAATTATAAATTATTAATATAAAAAGCTATAACTATATAATTTATAATTAAGGTAGTGGCTTATGTTTTATATTTACTAGTTATTTTTCGAAATATTAACTTTACTTTTATTTTTAAAAAGAATAATTATTTTAAAACCTTTATTTTAACTTATTAATATATAATAAATGGTAATATTTCGTTTTTATTATATCGTAACGATTTATATCTTACCGTTAAATTAATTAAACTTTTAATTAATTAATAAAAACTTAAAATTAATTAATCGCGATAAATTAACGTGGCAAAAATTTAATTAATAATTATTAAATCTTAAATATTATTAAACCTTAAATACTTTACGATTATTCTTTTCGTTACTTTATTTTTTTTGTTATTTAATAATTCTTACCTTTTTTTTTTTATTAATCGAATTTAATTACGTTATTATTCTTTTATAATATTATAATTTACGTATTAACGTTATTTTAATAAGATTAAACTTTTTTAATTAATTAAGTTTTTTCTTTTCTTATGATTTTAAATTTTAATAACGATAATATCTTATAAATTATTACTTTTATTTATAATTACCGAAACCTTTAAATAATATAAAAATTATATTAATTACGTATAAATAATTTATTACTTTACGTAAATATATTATTAAATATAAAATTAACTTTTTTATTAATATAAAGCTTTCGTATTATATGGAATTTTATAATAAAAGCATTACTTTATAACCTTTAATAAATATTAAACTTTTAAAAGTTTAAGTAAATATTTAATAAAGCGTTAAAAGTTATATTATAATTTATTTTATTAAATTAAAAAATTCCTGTTTAAAGATTAATATTAACTTTAATATTAATTTTTTACATTAATCATTTTTATATATTAACCGATAAAATTAACTTTTTACTTATTAGCTTAATATTAATTAATTTCTTAATCGATTTAAATCTTATAATATTATTAATAAAGGAAGTAATTAACTTAATTAACCATTAAATTCCTTTATTACTTAATTTTTAATTATTAATTCTTTTAATATTATTAACGTTATTATAATTTTTATTAATTTATAACTTAAGAATATAACTTATAATAATTTTAATAATTACTTTAACGCTTATATTTAATTTATAAATCGATTTATTTATATTATTAATTTTATGTTAAGAAATTTAACCGTAATTTATCGAAAAAACCGAAATTAATAAAGTTACGTAAGTAATTATATAAAACCCTCGGATAACTTTTCCGATATTTTTAATTATTTATTAAAAGATTTAACCGTAAACGTAAGTAATTATATCGTAAAAATTTAATATTAATAAAATTATATAAGTAATTATACGAAGCTTTAAAATTAACCTTTTTATATTTTTAGTTTTTTATTAAAAGATCGAGTTATAAATAATTAAATTAATATTTATCGTATATTTATTTATCGTGTTTTTTTTTCTCGTGATAAGAGCACGTAATTACATTATAAATTTTTTATATCGAATAAAAATATATAACTTAATTAATTAATCGAAATCCGGAATAAAATAACTTAAATAATAATTAATTAACTTATTTAATTTCTCGTTTTAAGGTTAAAATAACTTTTAATAAATAAACCCGATTAACTTTAAAAATTATAACTTTTATTAATTAATTTTATCCTTAAATTAATATATAAATCGTAAATACGCATCGCGGAATAAGCCGTAATTTTATTTATAATCGAACGTTAAATCGTTAATAAGCCGTTTAACGATTTAATTAACGACGCTTTAATATTTATATAATCGTAAAAAGATAAAATAAATCGTTAATTAATATTAAAAGATTAAACGATTTACGATATCGATTATTTTATAATAAACGTAAATAAATTTATAATAATAAATAATTCTTTTATTAAAAATAATTATACGTATTAACGTAATATTTATATATAAATAAACTTTATTTAAGTAATATATTAAAAACCCGCGAAAGCCGTAAAAATTAAAAGTAATTTTCATAAATTATTTCGTAAAGATTTATAAAATTAATAAATAAATTAAGTATTTATTAAAGAGAAATAAAAAATATAAAACGATACGAAATATACTTTTAAAACGTTATTTAATCGATATAAAATCCGTATATTAAAAGCTTTAATATTCCTTAAAAAAGCGAAATATATTTTAAAACTTTACCTTAAAAATATATCCATTAAAATTTAATCGTTAAATATTATTTAAAATTATCGAATATCCGGATTAATTACGAATATATAATAAATAACGACGATTTATAATAAGTTAAATCCGGAATTTAAAGTAATAAAAATTATTAACTTAAAATCGATTATAATAATTATAAACGTTTATTTTAAATACTTAAATAAGAAATAATTAATATAACGCGAATAAATATTAACGAAAAAAAGTAAAAACCTAAAAATTAATATTAAGCTTTATATAATATTTAATAATATATTTATTTAAAATATTTCTTTTAACGATATTAAATTATTTAAAAATATCCGATTTATTTATTATAATTATAATAATATAATACTTTATATTAATTAATTAAAAGTTTATTAAAACGATTAAAACCGTTATAATAATAAATATAATTAATAAAATAATTATAATTAATAACGAAATAATTTTAATTAACGTCGAAACGATTATAATTTTAATAATTATAATTAAAAAAAAGATCGCCGTAATAATAATTATAATCGAAATTATAATCGAAACCGCGATCGAAGTTACGATTAAAATCGTAATCGATATAACGATAAACGAAATAACGAGCGTCGAGGTAATAACCGATAAAGTTATCGTTATTATAATTATAAACGTGGCCGTAATATTCGTAATCGTTATAATTATGGATATTATAATAACCGTCCTCGCTTTCGTTAAAAACGATAAAAGAAAATAAGAAATCGTTTTAACGATAATATATATTTACAAAACGAAATTAAATACGAATAAAACGAAAAAAATCGCGAGAAAAATAAAAAGGACTTATAAATAAATAACTATTTTCTAATAAAAAAATACTTAACAAATAAATCTAAAACCTTTATATTTTATTTTTCGTTTTTTAAAAATAAATCGTTAATCGTAAAAAAACGTATATATTAAAAATATTATAAAACATTTAATATTAAACTTAATTATTTTAAACATATATACGTTAATAAATACATAAAACTTAAATATTTATAATTACTTTAAAAAACGAGACGAACGATAAAAACTCGACTTAAAATTAAAAAAATTATTAATATTTATTTTATTTAAAAATAAATAAGAACGAAAATATAAATAATATAATCGGAAAATGTTATACCTTTATCCTCGCAATCGATAAATATAAAAGTTAAAAATATTATCCTTTTATTTTTAAATAAGAAATTAATAAAATATATAAACTTAAAAGTAAATATATTAAATAAATCGGGATAAAAATCGACGATATGTATAAATATTAACGTATTTAATTAAATAATAAATAAAATATAATTAAAAGATTTTATCGGAAATTACGAAATATTCGAATTAAATAAACTTATATATATATAAAAAGTAATCCCGGGAAAATTAATTATAAAAACTAAGGCTAGATTTTCGATTAAATTTTAAAAGGAAATAATATATAAACGATAAGTTTAAGTTTAAATCTTAATAAAAATATAAATTAATTATTTAAATTTTTAGCTTAATTTATTAATAAGAAATGATTTTTTAAAAAAACACGGCGTAATTATTAATTATAATAAAATATATATAATCTTAACATTATATTTTAAGGTTTAAATACCCATAAAATATCGTCGTTTAAAAGGTTAAATATAACGATAAGTTTTAATTACGAGTCGATTTTTTATCCTTGTTAAAATAATAATACTTATTCCGGTATATTATTTTAACTTATTACGCGGAAAAAACTTTATTTTTCACGTTAAAGTAAAAAACGTAATAAATAATATCCATAATATAAATACGCTTAAAAGAATTACTTTTTTAAACACGTTTAATAAGCTTATAATTTTATAACGTAATATTAAAATCGGAGTAATTAAAGAAATTACCGAAAAAAAAAGTATAAACACTTTATAAAAAAAAGTTAATTTAACGTAAGCATATATAATATTTTAACGTAAGAAAGATAATTTATTAATAAAATTTAATTTAAATAACGAAGTGTTAAAAACCTTATTATTAATCGATAAATCTTTTATTAATTTATAATTATTATTAAAAATAAAGCGAGGTTTTATCGAAATAAACATACCGACTTTAAGTATATTTAAACTTAAAAATATTTTAAAGTTTATAATTAAAAAAAACGTATATATTTATAATTTTAATCTTTTCTTTATTCGATAATTATTTACTTTAATAAATAAGTAAGATATTTAACGCGATCGTAATATTATCGATATATTAGAAGAAAAAATAATAATAATCGATTTAATTAACGATTAATAAAAAAAGTATAAACTTAAATATATATATTCGTTAAATATATAAAATAAAGAATTCTTTAATAAAACTTTTAATTAAATATATAATTAAGATAAAATAGATTAATAAAAAATGGTTATATCGTTTAATTATTTTTATTTTATTATTTAAAAGCTTATTAACGGCAAGAAAAAAAAATCGAATAATTATCGACCTTAAATCATTAAATAAAAGTGCTTTAATAAACATTTACTTATTACCGCGTTAAAAAGAAATCGTTTAAAAAATGTAAGGAAAAAAAATCTTTAACGTTATAAACGAGGCTTTATTTTTTTATTAATTACTTATTACGTTTAGGCATAAAAATAAAATAATAATAATATCGTTAAAAGGTTTAAAAGTTTTTAATATTACGTTAATAAAATTTAAGAATTCTTTAACTTTTACGTAACAATTTATAAACTAAAAACTAAAGCCTTTTTAAAGCTTTATTAAAATATATATCGATAATATCGTGATATTTAATAACATTAAGGAATAATATAAAAAATACCTTAATTAAATATTTAATATATACGATAATATAAAACTTATATTATTATTAGAAAAATTATTTTTTGATTTTTTATCGATTATTTTACTCGGATTTTTAATTAATAAATTAAGAGTCGTTATTATAAACGATAAATTAAATATAATTAAGAAAATTTTAATATTATAAACATTAATTAATTTAAAAATATATATCGGTATAATAAGGTTTTTACGGAAATATATCTTATGATATTAATAAAAAGTTAAGCCTTTATAAGATAAAAAAACGAAAATATTAACCGAAGTATAAACTCGATAAAAAATTCCTTCGAAATCTTAACATAAACGTCGATATATTGTAAAAACCATGTATATATCGATAAAGAACGAATTAAATTCGTTTAAAATATTATAAAATAAATTATTAAACTTAATAATATTAACGCATTAAGATTATAATTAAATAACGTTTTTAAAAATAAATATATCGAAATAAAAAGGTTTCGGAGTTATAATATTTCATATAAATATACTTTAAAACGAAATTAATATAAAAGTTAACGTAATTTACTTAATTATATTTTTATTAAAAGTTTTAATAAAAGTTAAATTACGATATAAAGTAATAAAATTAAAAATTACTTATTTAATGTAAGCTTATAAAAATAATAAAGTTTAGTTATAATTTTATATACGATTAATTATTATTTTAACGGATTATAATATAACGAAAGGCATTATTAATTAAACGATACTTAAAATAACCGATATAAATAAAATAAATAATAAGTTAATAATTATTTTAATATATTTATTTTAATTTAACCTTAACGTTTATTATATTTTTAAAAGGTTAAATTTAGTTTTAAATATATTATTTTATTTATTAATATAAGATAATATAAAAGATTTAATAAAGTAAAAAAACGAGACGAAATTAATTCTTAAAAATATCTCGGATAAGTTTATTTATATATTTATTAAACTTACGTTAAATAATAAGTTTAAAAAGAAAATATTAAAAGGATATAATTATAATAAACGATTAAATTATTTACGTATTATTTTTTAAAAAGTTAATAAAAGTAAAAATATAATTAAATAATTTCGATATAAATTACGAGACGGTTTTATGTATTATATTAAGTTAAATAGTTTACGTTAATTAATAATTTTATTAACTTATATATATAAATTATTTAATAAAGTTTATAACTTAAAATATTATTTCGAACCGAAACGAATATTTTATAAGTTAAAATCGGTTTATATTTATAACTTTTCGCGAAAGGTTTAAAAGTACGTTAAACATTACCTCGGTTATTATAAAAACCGGATTAAACGTTTAAAGCTTTACGGTAAATTAAAACTTATAAATTTACCGCTTTAATTATTTTATATAATAATTTAAAACTTTATCGTGGGTTTATTAAAGGTTTTAAATAAAGGAAATATATAGTTTATTAAAAGTTTTATTTATTTCGATATAATAATAATAATTATATATAAATTTAATAAAAAAACGATTTTAATACCTGGAAATATTAAGTATAAAGCTTATTATTAAGCCGCGTTATTTTTTAAAGCATTTATATTATCGAATTAAGGTATTTTATATAAGGTAATTTTAAATAAAAACGTTAAATTTAATAACGAAATATAATAAACGTTATTTACTCGATTTAAAATATTGGTAATTATATTAACGAGTTATTATTTTTAAATTAATAATACGACGAAACGACGTAATTAAAAAGTTCAGGTAATAATCCGTTATTATTATTTATTAAACGACGTATTATAGTTAAAAATAATTTTAACGTTATAATATAACCTTAATAATGTTAAATTATTAACGACCGGAAAGTTACTTAATAAATTAATATATAACTTTAAATTATAAATTATTATTACTTTATTAAAGGTATTAAAAAACGTAATCGATTACGATATATTAAAACGATATTATTAAAAAGAAGTAAAAAAATGTATTAATTTTATAATTATCGAAGTAAAGGCCCGTTACGATTTAAAATATAATCTTATTTTTTTTAAAAAAGATAAATTAATTTACTTTAAATTACATAAGGGTTATATATTATTAAATAAGCCGTTTTATAAATGGTTAATATAACGTATTAAATCGTTATTAATTTTAAAATAAGTCGGTGAGTTTACGTATAAACTTAAGTTATTTAATAATTAACGAATTTATAAAGTTATATTAATAAGTTAATTATTTAAGATTTTTTAAAGAAAAAATCCTTACGTAAGAAAATAATCGTAATTAAATCGAATCGTTATAAAAAAAAACGATAATAATTAAGTGTCGTATAAAATTAAAAAGTTATTAAATCGATAAATAAATAAATAAAAAGGACGCTTTATTTTCGAATACCTCGTACGATAAAAAGATTATTTATTAATTTTCGATTAATAATATTTAAAAAACTTATTTATTTAAAATGTAATAATATTATTAAACGATTATAATAAAAAACACTTTTTATTATTTAATTAACTTTATATTAAATTTATTAATAAATTATAACCTTTTAATATATAACCTTTTAAAAATACGTAAACTTTTAACGATATACCTTCGAAATTAATTAATAAATTAATATAATTAATCGTAAATAAGTAATAATATACGTTAAACGATAAAATAATCGTATAAATATTAAGAAAATAACTTATCGAAAATATACCATTAAATTATATCGATAATAATTAACCGATTTCTTTTATTTAATTATTAACGCCGCCGAAAAAATTAACGAAATTATAAGTTATAATTTTAATAAAAAGATTATTAAAAGTTATAAAATTAAGATTTATTATAACACGAAAAGTACGATTTACGAATAATATTAAAAAGATAAAAAAAAACGCGGGTAAGTTATAAATTATTAAGTAATTACGATTAAAGTAATAATTATAATTATTATTAAAGTTTTTATTCGAATATTTCGATACTTAAATTATAATAAAGTTATAATTAAATCGAGAAAAAACTAAATATTTTAATATTAAAGTAACTTATAAATATATTAATATTTACTTAATAACGATAAAATATAATATACTTACTTATACTTATATTTTTTATTTATATAAATATCGTTAAAGTTATAACGATCGTAAAAAACGCGTATAATATTTTTATAAATTATAAAAAAAATATTACAAAAATTAAGTTACAGTTAATACCACTTATTACACTTATTACCGTAATTACGCCATAAACTAAAATATTAACTCTCGTGCTTAAACCAGTTACGCTTATTATAAAAAAACTAATAATAATATTAATTAAAGTATCGATACTTATATTATTAAAGATTAAACTTATAATTAAAACGTAAACGTTTAACGATTTTAATAATATACGTTTTATTTATAAAAACACGTTATTAAAAAATAATAACGGCGTTTTAATTAATAACGACGATAACGATAAAAAGGAAAACGATTTTAATAAAATAATAACTTATAATTAACGAGGACGTTAATTTTTCTTTTTATTAAAAGGATATTATAAAAAGCTATAGCTATATAATTTATAATTAAAGTAATAACCCGTACTTTATACTTATTAATTATTTTTTAAAATATTAACTCTACTTTCACTCTTAAAAAGAACAATTATTTTAAGACTTTTATTTTAACTTATTAATGCATAACAAAAGGTTTTAAATAAAAGAAGTATATAATTTATTAAAAGCTTCACTCATTTCGATATAATAATAATAATTATATATAAATTTAATAAAAAAACGATTTTAATATTTAAAAACATTAAGTATAAAGCTTATTATTAAGTTACGTTATTTTTTAAAACACTTATATTATTAAATTAAAGCATTTTATATAAGGTAATTTTAAATAAAAACATTAAATTTAATAATAAAATATAATAAACGTTATTTATTTAACTTAAGATATTATTAATTATATTAATAAGTTATTATCTTTAAATTAATAATATAATAAAACGATATAATTAAGAAATTAAAGTAATAATTTATTATTATTATTTATTAAATAATATATCGTGGTTAAAAATAATTTTAACGTTATAATATAATCTTAATAATATTAAGTTATTAACGACCGAAAAGTCACCTAATAAATTAATATATAACTTTAAATTACGAATTATCGTTACTTCGTTAAAAGTATTAAAAAACGTAATTAATTATAATATATTAAAACGATATTATTAAAAAAAAATAAAAAAATATATTAACTTTATAACCGCCGAAATAAAAGCTCGTTACGATTCGAAACATAATCTTATTTCTTTTTAAAAAAAAATTTATTTACTTTAAACTATATAAAAGTTATATATTATTAAATAAACCGCTTTATAAATAATTAATATAACGTATTAAACCGCTATTAATTTTAAAATAAATCGATAAACTCGCATATAAATTTAAACTATTTAATAATTAACGAATTTATAAAGTTATATTAATAAATTAATTATTTAAAATTCCTTAAAAGAAAGATCCTTACGTAAAAAAACGATCGTAATTAAATTAAATCGTTATAAAAAAAATAATAATAATTAAATATCGTATAAAATTAAAAAACTATTAAATCGATAAATAAATAAATAAAAAAAACGCTTTATCTTTAAATACCTCGTATAATAAAAAGATTATTTATTAACTTTCGATTAATAATATTTAAAAAGCTTATTTATTTAAAATATAATAATATTATTAAACGATTACGATAAAAAATATTTTTTATTACTTAATTAACTTTATATTAAATCCATTAATAAATTATAACCCCTTAATATATAACCCTTTAAAAATATATAAACCCTTAACGATATACCTTCGAAACTAATTAACGAATTAATATAATTAATCGTAAATAAATAATAATACACGTTAAATAATAAAATAATTATATAAATACTAAAAAAACGATTTATTAAAAATATATTATTAAATTATACCGATAATAATTAACCGATTTTTTCTATTTAACCATTAACGCCGCCGAAAAAATTAACGAAATTATAAGTTATAATTTTAATAAAAAAATTATTAAAAGCTATAAAACTAAAATTTATTATAATATAAAAAATACGATTTATAAATAACATTAAAAAAATAAAAGAAAACGTAAGTAAATTATAAATTATTAAATAATTATAATTAAAGTAATAATTATAATTATTATTAAAATTTTTACTTAAATACTTTAATACTTAAATTATAATAAAGCTATAATTAAATCGAGAAAAAACCAAATATTTTAATATTAAAATAACTTATAAATATATTAATATTTACTTAATAATAATAAAATATAATATACTTATTTATATTTATATTCTTTATTTATATAAGTATCGTTAAAATTATAACGATTATAAAAAACGCGCGTAATATTTTTATAAATTATAAAAAAAATATTATAAAAATTAAGTTATAATTAATATCACTTATTATATTTATCACCGTAATTACGTTATAAATTAAAATATTAACTCTCGTACTTAAACTAATTATATTTATTATAAAAAAATCGATAATAACATTAATTAAAGTATTAACATTTATATTATTAAAAATTAAACTTATAATTAAAACGCAAACGTTTAACGATTTTAACGATATACGTTTTATTTATAAAAATACGTTATTAAAAAATAATAACGACGTTTTAATTAATAACGACGATAATAATAAAAAAGAAAACGATTTTAATAAAATAATAACTTATAACTAATAAAAACGTTGGTTTTTCTTTTTATTAAAAGGGTATTATAAGAAACCATAACTACATAATTTATAATTAAAATAATAACTTATGCTTTATACTTATTAATTATTTTTTAAAATATTAACTCTACTTTTACTCTTAAAAAAATAACTATTCTAAAACCTTCATTTTAACTTATTAATACATAATAATTAAATAATAATTATAATTAATATAAAAAAATGTAAATTATATTAATAAAAAAGCAATATTATTATAAATAAATTTTATAATTATAAATAAATTTTCTTAATTATTTATTTTATAATTAATAAAGGTTTTAAAATAAACCTTTAAAATTTAATTAAAACGTTTTATTTACTTATTAATTTATAAATAAAATATAATATTTATATAGGATTTAATATTTATTAAAAATAATATTTAAAGATATACCGTATAATTTTTAATATTATTTAACGAAAATTTTAATTAAATTATTAAATTTCTTTTCTTTTACTTTAAAAAAAATAAAATACGCTATTTTAAAAAATAAATTTATTATTATTATTAATTAAGATTTATAATATAATTTCATTAATTAAAAATATTTATATAAAACGTAATAAAAAATTTTATTTTATTAATATTTTAAATAATATTTTTAATATTTAATTATTAAAAATTTTAAGTAATTAATTTTAAAGTTTTATTTATTTTTATATATTTAATAACGAAAATATCGTATTTAATAAAAATAACTTTTTTTTAAAGTTCCGTAAGTATTTAAAATCTTTTTTTTTAATATAAAAAGTTATTTTATAAAATAACGTCTTTAAAAAGATTTTTAACTTACGTAATATATTTTAAATTATTAATAGCTATTTTTTTAATCGTTTAATAAAATTAAAAGTTTAATTAAATATAATAAAATTATAAAAAAATTTTAATGTAATAAAAATAATTATTAAAAAGGTAAATAAAGTTTCCTAAAAGTGTAAAAAATGTTTATTTTATAAAATTAATTTTATAAACTAGTTTTTAACTTTTTCTTTTTTAAGTTAATATTATAATAATTATAAAAAAATATCGATTTTATTATTCTATTTATTTAATCGATAATTAATTATAAATTAATATAATAAAAATTCTTATACTTATTAAGTTTAACGTTAATTTAAAATTTTAATTATTATAAAGTAAGTTAAGTTTTAATAATTTAAATAAATTTTAATTTAATGTTTAATTCTTTTTAAATATTAATATTATCTTTTAAAAAAATCTATTATAATTAATAATTCTTTATTATAGATTTTATAATTTATTTTTATCGATATAAACTTATAAAAATAATAAGTTATAAATTTATTTTTAAATTTTTTTAAAAAAAAAAAATAACGTTAATAATATAATTTAAAACATTAGTTTCGATATAAGTTTATTTTAAAAAATTGAAATAAGTTATAATAAAAGCTTAAATAAAACGAAATTTAAATTCTTTAAAAAATTTATTTATTTTTTCGGTTTATTTTTAATCCTTTTTATTTCCTTTATTTACGTTAGTAATTAATTTTACTATTTTTAAAAAAATTTTTATAAATTGTTAATAAAAATTTATAAAATTAATAAATTACTAAAAAAAAATTAATAATTTAAACGTTTTTTAATTATTAATATAATTAATTTTATTTTATATTATTAAGATATTATTAATTTTAATAATATAATTAAGGAAATTTACTTCTTAAATTCTTTAAAAGTATTTTTACGGGTTAATTATAAAATAATATTTTATAAATTTTTTTAAGATTTTCTTAACGATTTTATCGTATTTTTTTATAATATCCGTATAAATAAAAAAAATTATTTAAATATATTAAGAAATCTAAATTAATAAAGTTTTAAAAAATATTATTTATTATAGATTAAAAGGTTATAAGAATATTAATTAATTTAAAAGGTATAATTAAATATTTTAAAAAATTATACTTATATCGGAAAGTTATTTTTCATTTATTTTCTTCCTTAATTTTAATAAAATAAAATCTTAACTTAAGATCGATTTTAATAAATTATTTCGTAATTTTAAAGTAAGTTTATAATTTAAATATTAAAGGTATAAAGTATTATATAAAAATAATAATATTATTTAAACTTTTATAATTTACCACGAGTTAAAAAAGGTTTTAAGGATTTAGCTTATTTATAAATATTATAAATATTACGTAAAATAAAGTTAATTTTTAAATACGTTTATTATTAAATATTTTATTTAGTTATAATTTTAACGTATTAAATTCCTTTTTATTTATAACGTAAAGGGATTTTTAAAAAAGTATTTTTAAAAAAAAAAAAAATAACGTAATTTTATAATTAATAATTTAAGAAGCATTATTTTACTTCTTTTATTATAATATATATAAATTTATAAAATTCCTTAAAAACGTTTTTTAATATTTTTTTTACTTTAATATTTTTTATTATCGTTATATTAATTAATTTCCTTAAGTTATATAAAGTTAAATTAATATAATGTTTTCGATAATAAAAGGAATTAAACTTAATTTTTTTAAGATTTAAAAAGAAATTTATAAATTTATAAAATTTTATTTATTATTATAATATAATAATATTATATTTATTATTTAAGGCGTTTAGTTTAAAGTTAATTTTAAAAAAAAATCTTTTTAATAATAAAAAATAAAAGGATCGATATAATAACGTTTTATAAAAAAAAAATTGAAATTAAAAGTTAATATAAATCGTATATATTATTTTTTAATAATTAATAATTTTTATTTCCTTACTTTAAAAAAAATATTATTAAAATTAAACTTTTTAAATTTAATAATGCTTATATTTAATATTCTTTTTCATTATATATTAATATTATATTAATAATAAATTTATATCTTAAAATTAATTTTAAATAAGGTTTTTTTATAACTTTTATTTTATTTTTAATTAATTTTTTAATTATTATAACTCGGTAAACTTTACCTTAATTTAATTATAAAATCTAATAAAATATAATATTAAGATTATTTAAAAATTTAAATCGAAATTTTTAATTTTTATAATTTAAAGATAAGATAATTCTTATAAAATTACATTTATTTATACTTTTTTTAATAAAAATATAAGTTAAATATTATTATTTTAAGGTTATTTTACGGAAATTTTTTTATTTAAGTTTAATAATAAATCCTTATTATTAATATCCTCTTTAATAAAATAAAAAAAGGTTTAATAATTATCGTATTTATAATATTAATAAAATTTCTTATCCTTTTTTTATTAATTTATATTTATTTAATTAATTTTTTTAAAAATATCTTTATTATTAAATTAAACCTTATCTTTTTAATTTAATCTTAACTTACTTTTATTTTTAAATTTATTATTATTTTTAAAAAATTAATTTTAACTTAAATTAAAACGATTCTCCTTTTTACGATTAACTTAACTTAACTTTAAAAACTTTTAAATTAAAATAGGCCCTTTTTTTCTCGAAATATTAAGGTTAATTAATATATTTTTATATATTTAACTTACTTTTTAAATAACAACGAATTTTTTTTTATTTATATTTAAAAATTCTTTTTATTTAAAATAAATTAATTTAATAATTTTATTAAAAAAGGTTTTAACGATATAATTTTAAAATATCATTTCAAATTATTAAACCACTTTATTAAAATTTAATAATTTAATAAAATATTAAATAATATTCCTTTAATATTTAAGCTTATTTATCTTTTTTAAATTATAATACCTTTTTAAAAAATCTATAAAATATTTTTAAAAAGCAATAATATATATTGCTTAAATATTAAAAACTTTTAATTATATAACTTAATTTTTATATTATTAATATTATAATTATACTTTTTTAAATAATAACGATTTAATTTAATTAATACGATAAAAATCTTTAAGAAAACTTTCCGTATATATTTTTAAATATACTTTAATTTTTATTTATTAAGTTTAAAATTTTAAAAGATCTTTATTATTATAAATAATAAATTTATTAAATTATATTAAATTAATAATAATCGTAACGTAAAAAAAATAAATTAATCGTTTTAAAGTTTTAAATAATTAATTATTATTACTTTAAAGTAAAAAATCTTTATCGTTATATAAAAACGTAAGATTATCTCGAAATAATCCTTTAAAAAAATCTTTAAGTAATTTAAGATTTTAAAATTAATCATTAAAATTAAAATCGCTTAAATTATTATTAAATATTCCGGTAACCTTTTTAAGGAAAATTTCTTCTTTATTACCTTTAAATATAAAAAAATTAACTTTAATAAAATCGAATTATACTTAAGCCTTTTTAATTATTCTTTTAACTTAAGCTTATAAAAAAGATTATAAAAAAAAAATTCTTTATTTAAATTTTTAAATTAAAGTATTTAATAAATAATACTTTAAAATATATTAAATCTCTTTAATTAAAAAGATTTAATTTAATTAACGTTTTTAATATAATATACCTTTTAATGCTTTTTAAAATAAAATTAATATTAATTAATTTATTAAAAACGACTTAAATATAAACTTTTAAATTATTAAATTAACGGTAAATTTCTACGTTAATATACGTAAGGTCCATATATTTTCTTATAAAAAATTTATTAATTTAAGATTCTTTAATATAAACTTAATTTATTACCTTTTATTAAAAATCCTTTTACTTTTTAATATCTTAATAAAAAATTTAAAAAACTTATTAATAATAATTAACCATTTCTTTAAATTTATTAATAACTTTTTATTAAGCTTAATTATTTTATATATATTAAATAATCGCACCTTAAACTTATTATAAAAAGTTTAAATTAATTTATTAAATTTATTATTTAAAATTATTTATTTATTTATTTATTAATATTATATCGATTTAATTAAATTAAATTATTATATTATAAATTATTTAAACTATATTATATTAATTTTAAATTTAATCTTTATTAATAATTTAATTATTTATAATAATAATAATAAATATTTAAATAATATAATAATTATCGTATATTTTTTAATAAAACTTAATAAATTATATAAAAAAATATTAAAATTAACTTTAATATTATTAATATTAAAAATGTTTTATATAATTATTTTATAATCTTAAAAAATTATAAAAGATTATAATATTATTATTATTAAATTAAAATAATTTAAGAATAAAAAAAAAGTTTTAAGGTAATATATTTTTTATTTTAAATATCTTAATAAAGAATTATATATTAAAGTATTATTTAATTTTAATAAGTTTTTATAAACGATAATTTTTTTATATTTACTTTTAACTTTAAGGTTTTATAAGAAAGGTATTATTAAAAACTTAAAAAATTATTTATTATTTAATAAAAAAAGTAATTTAAAATCTTATAAATTAATAAATAATAAAATTAAAATATAAATACTTAACTTAAATACTTATAAAATAATAAGATATAAAATTTCCTTTATAATTATAATAATATATATAATAATAAAATTAATAAATAATATTAATATAATATATTTTAATAAAAAACTTTTTTAAGTAAATTAATTATTTATAAATAATTAAAATAAAATAATTTTTTAAAAAAAATTAATTTTCTTTTAAAAAACAAGTACTTTCTTAAGAATAAGGTCTTTTTAAAGAAAAAATTTTTATCTATAATAAAGGTAATAAGATTTAAAATTATAATTTAATTTTAAATAATAATTCTTTATAATTTTAAAGTTTTTACCTTTTTTTTCTTTTTATAAAAAAAGGCGTAATAATATATATATATATAATTTAAATATTTCCTTAAACGTTATTAATGTTTATTTAATTTTACATATATTAATTAAATCTTTTAATTAACCTTATTTAATAACTTTATTTCATAAGTTCTAACACATCTTATATTCACCAGCTTACATATATTGATCATACTTTGCTTTGTAAAGCCTATCCGTATGACATCTAACGATAATTCTGTGCACTCTAAGAGAAACAGATCGTCATCATCTAATAATAAGGATACCCCCCCGCTTAAGATCCGAAGATATTAGATAATTAATTTTCTTTTCATTAGATTCAACGAGGACGTTAAAATCCTTTCGAAAGGGGGCAGATGTTGGGCAATCCAATATGTGGATAACCAGATCCAAGAGGGCAATGATAGGATGCTATTAGTGATGTTATAGAGCTGACGTAACAGCTATGCTAAAGAAGGGACGTTAGTTTAAACTGTAATGATAGCTACCTATTTCAAATATTCAGAGAATTCTTTGGATCTTCAATTATTTCGTCCCCTTATGTCATAAATGGGGCCGCCAGGTTGAAGTTATCCCCTGCGGTTCTGGTGGATGGCTCGAGATTTATCATAACGCGATGTTTTAAGTTTAGCGGCTTTAATACACCTAGGTATCTAGAGCTGGTATAGTGGCCCACTGTACGTAGCGCGGTACAGTAGCCCACTATAATTCTTTCTTTCCTAATTCGGAATGTTTTAAGCTTTTTTAACCAATCAGATTTAATTTAACGGGATGGGATGCGCCTGCCTTTGTAAGGCTAATTTGACTGGTAAGAAAACCTTGGAACAGTTAAATATTAAGTATTTTTTTATACTTACATACATATTTAAATAAAGCAAACATAAGTTAAGTTTAAAAAATATATAAAATAAACTTATTTAAAATGGTAAAGTCCCATTAATTACACCGAGCCTATATTTATGGTTTACTTTAAAGAGGTAATTATTAATGAAGGCTTTTGCTTGATAAAGCCAGCCGACAGTAGCAGGCATAAATGAATTTAACATCATAAGTTTAGTCAGGTAAGGACATATTAGTGATAAAAGGGTCGGGGTCACGAATAAGAATTAAATCCCATTCACGAGTCAAAACTATCAACTAATATAGATGACGTAGCTAATGATTTATTGCCTTGCTTGCTTTAGCCGTTGCTGTTATCCCGAGGCTGCGTCTGCCCGAATACTAGGGCGGATTCGCACTCGTAAGTCTCTCTTTGTAGGCTAGTCGTTCTGATCGCTACTCTTCGAAGAGAGTTAGGGGAACTTGCTCATAGGAGTAGGTCTCTTGGCCGTAGACATGCCGGCGGCAGCTTTTGGCATTTCCCATTCGTATCCACGAGCAGCCCATGCGTTATTAGTCGGTAAGACATTAACTGGAGGTTGGCGAGGCGCGGGATTGGGAAATCCTAACATCTAAGCTGCACGAACCTCTCCTTTTTTCTTGGTTAGCTTAACTTATACCTTAATAATTTTATAGCTACTTTTTGTGCTTTAACAAATTATTTACCGGACAGATAATCCTTACCATTCTTTAATAAGAGTTTTAACGTTAAAACGGTTTAAGTGGGAATATTATATATTAGGCTTCCGTAATTGCTTAAGTTGTTTAAAGTATATATAAACATAATTAAATTGGTGGTTTTAATAAAGTGTAAATTGTGATTGCTTTTATACCTCGATAAATTATTTATTTTATAACTTATCCTCTCGGTAATAAAATCGCGGATTTAATCGAATAGCTTATAATAACGTCTAAGATAAAAGTTAAACAATCCTTTAACTTAAGGGAAAAAATCGAGGATACTTATATTAACGCCAGCGTTTTTTTAGATCACCTCTTACTAAACAATAAAAAACTTACTTTCTAAGTTATAATTATTTACTAGCTACTTTCCATAGCCGCCTATCGCCCATACGTAAAATATTAACATATTATAAATAAATAATTAAAAGCTTCAAGTTTTTTAACTATTTTTTATATAATACAAGGGGCTTTAAAACTTTTAAAAATCCCTTAAACGGGAACAGGTTACGTATTTTTATTCCGTCCTCTAAAATGATAAGCATATTCTTATTATTATCGTACTAAAGCTAATATCTCGGGCTTATAAACTCCTTAGGTATGTATATATATATATATATATATATATACTCTCTATATATTAAGGGAACATCTGGTAGAAGGATAAGAAGGCCTCTCGTTTTGCCCGGTCCAGGATTTTTGCGGATCCATCCTCTCCCCTAGCTAACCCCATGTGGTAAGGTTTGGCTAGGTTATTATACTATCGGTTCGTGACGTTGTCCACAAGTTCTAGGGTGACTTCTTCCATGTCGAATTGCGGAAGCATCGCAATGAAACCTAGTCGGTCTACCGGAGGCTTATTTGCTTTCATCCATCTTATGGTTCTTTTCACCCGGCGTTGAACTTTAGCTACCACCTTCTTTATCTCTTTCTGTATCGCCATTGGCGATGCATCTAATTCTGAGTCGCCACTATCGGAGTCGACAGATATGTCAAAGATCACATCAGTGGCGACATCGGGGGCGGCGTCGGGGCTGCGGTCGTTGTCCTCATCCTCGTCGGAGCGTACGCGTTTCTGACGTTTCCTCGAGACCGCCTGCTTCTTCAAGAGCTTTGGCTTATCCTGACTTGTTCGTCGGCAAGGGAGCGATGGATTATCGTCTTCTACCTTATTGTCATCTTCGTCGTAGAAGAGCTTACGCTTCTTCAAGAACGACTACGTTAGCTGGTTCTTTTTATTACAACGCAAAGAAAGGGGGTATCACCTTCTTATTTATCGTTATTATTAACATCACCAAAAAATATATATAAATCTTAGTTAGGCAATCCTCCATAATATCGAAAGCACTTTTCTTAGATCTCTTCAAGCTTCCTACAACTACGCCTCCAGCTTTACCAAAGGATACGCAAGATTTTATCAAATAAAAGCCAATGCCGACCAAAGCTTTAGCTTTACGGTCATCGTGGCCTCCTTTCTATTCTTCTCTCTTACCCGTCATCATAAATATCTTAATTCAGATTTATAATAAGTGTGGGTGAAGGAATTCTTGTTAGATGTAAAAGAGAAAGAAGAAGATTTTTTTGGTTAGGTGGGAAGGGATTATTAAATAGAGGTAGGTAAAAGAGAACATGCAAGACGTTAACCTGCACAACGCGTCGTAAAGGAAACTGCCCTCCCAGTAACTCCTTCCTATATTTAGGTTCCTACCTTCCTGTTCCTAAGGTACCTAGGTATGTACTTGATTCCTTCCTACCTCTGGGTGCTTGCCTCCTACCTCTAGGGTCCTTCCTTTGGGTTCCTTCCTTTGGGTTCCTCCCTACCTCTGGGTTCTTCCTACCTTTGGGCTCCTAAAGGAAGGTACAAGGTACAGCGGGCGACTAACCGCATACCTAACTTTTCTTCCAAGGTTCTTCTGATTTTTTAAAATAAGTACCTAGGTACCTACCGTTCTGCTATATTAAGGCTATTTCTAAGCTGTCACCTCATTAATTTCATGTGAGGATATGTTCTTTTTTTTAATTAACAAAATACGGGTATTATCGATTCGATAATAATTAAAACACGGGTAAAAAAGTTAATTTGCGTTTTTACCTACCTAATTTAACGAACGGGTAACGCTTTATACAACCTGTGACGCCGCTGAAGCCGCTGCGTGACCTGCTGGGCTTTCGATAAATTTCCTAACCTCGGGGGGAATTTCTCCGGTTGTGTTTCTGAGGCACGCTCGCGAGGGAGTATTTAAATAGGATGGTTTTAAATAAGGATGATTCAAGATACGCTTAACCATGGCAATACCTGAGAGGGTGTAAACCGCTAGCGTCGATATTATCTTGTCTAAGACGTGAAGTGAACCTGGCATCTGGGCGTACCTACTACTCGAGGTATATTTAAAGATACCGTCCTAGATCTTTTTTCGTCGGATTTTCCGCGTTATTATTATCATGTCCTTAATATAAATGAAAAATATCTCTATGAAACTATATTATACGTCATTTCAAAAGCTGCAGATCCTACTGGTGATTTTATTCTCGATTTCCTCGTAAGTTCGACTTTATGTGGCCGGTTAAAGAGGTGGTTTAAAGGTGGCATGCAAAATCCTACAGGTTCAGCCGCTTGCTATTCCGCAACCACACGCCTAGTCGTAGATATGAATGATACGTATGAAAGCCCGAGAGCTGCAGATTCCGTCGCAGATTTTTATTCTCGTTTTTCTTCAAGATTTTATTTTACGCGGTCGATCGAAATCGAGGTGTTTTGCTGTGATTCAGGGGTGGAATAGTATCATTATCATAACCGTTTTGTGGGACCGCGTCTCGCCCCACCAAAACACGCCTACACGCTTCGACGCGTCAAGCAAGCTTGTTCGCCCCCACTTTTTCTCCTCCCACTCACATCCTTCATCTTTTATCCTCCAACCTTCAACCTTCAACCTCCAACTTCCAACTTCCAATCTCTCATAACAAAAATTTCTCAATCCCCTTATCGTGTCATTACCATCCATCCCTGCCATGCGGTAACAGATCGGAAAATATTTATTACTCAACAAATCGCATACCACACCGCCGCAATCATCAACTAGAATCCAGCCATGCCGCGGCCTAAGAGGAATCGCGTCGCGTCGACCAGGACAGTCGCAAAAGTGATAAATCCTGAACCCGCCGCGGCACCCCAACAACCTGCGAATCCAAGCTCTGATATTTACGATGTGAGCGACCGCGAGAAAGAAAGGGCAAAACTAGCGCAAAAATCAACGCGCGATGCATATTCCATCACACACGCGCACTCGGCATCTAAACAACAACAGACGAGGGCAATAGAGGCTGCGAGACAGCGACGCGATTCTGCCATAGACCGACTAGAAAATATAACTTCCATGTCCGGCGACCAAGTAGATGAGGCCATCGAGCAGTCAGATTCCTCAATTGAACTTGGGCGCAAAGTTGCTGGGACCCCACAGCATAGGAGGATGGCGGATATATCAGGACTAGACCTGGACGATGACGAGTTTGATGATTTGAATACTACGTTTGATACTGCTGGCCCGGCAAGCGCGCAACGATCAGCCGAAACGTCTTCTATGTCTACTAGCCTATTCAAGCGGCGGCCTCGCGCGGGAAGCTTTCTAAGTAGGGAAGATGGCTACATCCGACCAAGCAGTCGAACAGGTCCCAATACGCCTGGTGTTAGTTCAACTTTCAATATTGGTCTATTCAAGAGAAGGGCGCGGGAGCCTAGTATCCTTAGCACAGCGCAAAAGCCACGCCCTCAGAGAATGGAGCTCGAGCCCGAACCGGAATCCGAGCCAGAGGATGAAGAGGAACTAGGTGAACAAGACGCATTTGCGCCTGAGGCCGAATCAACCCCTCTTAAGCGCTCTACTAGACGTTCCGGGGACGCCGCAACCGAGGCTGATGTCGGCCAAACATCACCGCAAGCTTCGCCGCGTATAAATCCCCGCAAGCGAAAGTCCTCTGAGGGTCATGAACGCCGTACTCGCTCCTCTCCATTCGATGAGAACGAACCTATCGAGGAGGCAGTAGTACAGCGATCAGAATCAGATCTTTCGTCTCCGCCGTCCACTCCTCCGGCTCGACAACAAAGCAGCAGGCCAGTGACACCTATCATGGACGAGGAGCTCATGGCTCCTCCCTTAAGCAGCGGTTCCTCCGCGGGACACTCGGAAATCTGGCCGCCCCTTCAATCCTTGGCAAAGGGCCGCCTAAGACGCCCTGCCTCGGCGCTCCAGAAGACTCCAGTCCCCAACGACGACGTCTCTGACATATCATCACCGCCGTCCCTCACGTACTCCCCAAACTACCACGAGCCTTCTTCGCCACCGAGACAAGCCGCGAAGACCAAGCGCAGAGCCGCAACTTCCCAGCAGGAGACGAAAGTCACGACCGCGGATCTGGCGGGACTACTACCGCGCAGGCGCCGCAGGAACGCTAGAGCCGACTCCGACTCGGAAGCCGAAGTGGATCTCTCTGGCCTAGGGGACGACGACGACGAGCTCTCCCACCTCGACGTGCGCGCGCGCCGACGACCAGCATCCCGGGCGGGCAATCCCAGAAACCAGAATGCCGCTCAAAGGCGGCCGGCCTCGCGCGGCAAGGCCAAGCAGACTCCCACCGCGAATAGACGCACCACGGTAACGTACGGCCGGACCTCGGATAAAGATAACCAGGGCGAGGAGGAGGACGGCGACGCGGAAGAAGGCGACGAGGGCATTTTGAGCCCCACGGGAGGCGACGACGAGAGCAGCCAGGCTATGGTCGTAAGGATAGGAGAGGAGCTCAAGACCGCAGCGCGCAAGTTCCAGGAGGTGGACAAGTGGCAGCTCGACTACGAAGAGATGACGCAGAGTAGTTCCCCGCGGGACGCCCGCTGAGTTGGGGATCGGCCGTTACCGGAGCTTAGCTTTCAGGGGGCGGTATGGGGAAATTCGGAGAGGGGATGGGGATGGGAATCGGGGGCGCGAAAAGAGTGTTGCTTATTCATGATTCACGGTGCCTTACCTGCACGCTTTACTTGCTGAGCCGCTCGCGTTTCATAATCCGCTGGGCTTCCTGCCTGGAAACTACCAAGAGGACTAGGCAGTGGGGAACGGCATCCCCGTTGGATGAGATAGTATTTCAATAGCTCGATCAAATACCAAGCTGCTCGCAGCGTTTTGCTATGCACGCCAGGTTTTTCCATTGCGCGGTCTTTCCTGTGGAACCTTGAATCCATGTACTAGACCATCCACCCGCAAACACGAAGCTGTCAAGACCTAGCTAGGTTCTGGCCATACCCTCCTGTCGAACGCCAGTCCATGCATACGTAGGTACCCCTATCTTAGAACTCGTAAACCGGCCAGCCAGTTGGCCAGCCCCTACTCTTACACTACCCGCAACTGCCAGGTATTCTCCATTCTAGAGAATCCTTACTGGAAAGGAATACATCTCGATACTCTCTATCTTGCGTCCTTTTCATAATTTCAACGAGACGCTCTCTAGGGTCTGTTCGACGGTGGCGAGTAAATCGGCGATCTTGTTGGCGTCGCGCATTGCTATCGTCACGGCATCGGGCACCAGTCCCGTCATGAGGAGTTTCTATATCACGGCGCGAAGATCAAGTCAGCATTATCCGTCTTGAGGATTAAGGCGCGAAGAAGATAAATAAATATAAAGTGTAAAATAAAAAAATAGAAACAATAAATTTGAAGAAGAAAAAGAAACGACCGAAACGAAAACGAGAGGTAGGCACTCACCCTCTTGACGTCCCCGAACTCGGACTCCTTGACGGTGTACTCGCGCGTGACCTCCTCGGCGGCGAAGTCGACGTAGACGCGGGTGTCGCGGACGCGCACGAGGACGTTATCGAGGCGCATGAAGAGGCGGGTCAGCAGCAGCATGCGCTGCTCGTGGACGCGCACCTTGGCGCTGAGCACGCTGATGCCGTTGTCGTCTAGCTCGCTCTCGTACAGCATCACCTCGTCGAAGAACAGGATCGGGTCCCGCCGCTTGAGGAGCTCGATCGGGATGGGTTTGGTCGTGGGCGCGAAGGCTAGCTTCTTCGCTTCGTTATTTTCTTCTTCGCTCGTTGATTTTGCCTCGTTACTCGCGTCCCCGTTGTTGTCCTTGGTGTTTATTGTCGTAGCTGTCTCTGCAGTCGGAGCTGGGGTTCCGGGGGTAATAGTGGTAGGGGCACGAAGGGGAGGCGGCGGCGGAGGAAAACGAGAAGACGGCGCCGCCGACGAGATAGTGCCCTTATACGTCGTACTATAACTCCAATCGTACGGCTTAACCACGTCCTTGATGCCGGCGCTCGTCTGCTCGCGGCTCGCGGACCAGCTCTTCGCGTAGGCGACCTTCAGCATGTGCTTATCGGTCTTGTCGACGGCATCCAGGGCGTCGTACGCGTTGAACTCTATGCCCCAGCCCGTGGGCCCGTGCCTTATCGCGACCACGTTGTCTCCGAATATCATCTCCGGAACCGGGATGCCCAGGGACCGCTCCATGGCGTCGATGGGCCCGGCTTTCGAGATGGGCAGCTTGCGCGACGAGATGACGAAGTTGCCCTGCCGGTGGGATGTCGTGGCTTGCTCGAGGTGGTCGGGCCGCGGGAACGGCTCGTTGGGGGAGGTTATGTGTGCTGCCATGGTCAGCTGTTTGGTATCTTGTGTTGGTTGGGTGCGTCGTGGTAAAGTTGAAAAGTTGAAGTTGTTGTCGTTCAGGTTGGAGGTTGAAGGTTGGAGGGGCAGAGCTTCGTCCCACTGTCACAGTGGGGTTCGCCTATATTAGTGTGTATAAACTATGGGCCCCATTAAGGCTACCTAGGTAGGTACCTAAGTACTCATCTAAGATCTGACTAGCGCACATTTGAATTTACAGGGGTAGCTTAGAGCGTAAGATCCAGGCCCAATCCATCAGTCGTCTCTCTATGATGTGATTTGATCTCTTCTCACATCCAAGACTGTCATGTGAACGGTATTCTATTATAAACAGTACATCAGTCAATCATTAGCAGTATCGATGTGCCTGAGGATATAGTTTCGATCGCGCAATAATTCATTGTCGCAATAATGTAGACTTGATATTTAGGTGAATATCCATGGTCACTTAGAAGAGCTAATTATCCAGAGGATCATACGATGCTACATCCTGCGTTGCCATAGTATAATTACCAAAGTACGTAGCAGCCTACCAAGGACGCATTTCTTAGCTACTACCGTCTACTAAGCTTTCCAATATAGCATTAGTAAAGCGACATGTTGTAGGCGAGTCCCCAAGAACGAACCCAGGAGTGAGGAACTGATCGTAGCAAGCTCTTACGTGAATATTCGATACTCGTGCTCAACTCGACCCAGGTACCACAATAAATCAGGCACACGAGCTCTATTCTCGCACCCATAGGGATCTCAAGTAGCGGTAAAATCATCGCGCGTACGATCAGTGACGGCCTCTATTCGACTTCTCTTTCCCGTCCACCGTTGCTAGGTTCCATTGGGCTGCTTGGTAGGATCACAGAATTGGGGTAGCTCAAGGAGATGAAACTATACTCATGTTCCTCAGCTCTCTCAAGCACGTCCAACAACCCTAGCTCTCCTCGCCTCTTCATCTCTGTTTGCCGCAACGCGTTCTAAGAAGTCTTGTCTGTTGACATAAGACTCCTTGGACTTGCCTGCCAATTCGAGTTCATCTTTGATGCCCTCCTTATCGACGAATCCGGCCCAGTCCATGCGACTCTTCTCCACCACATTCAGTTTCTTGGCCTTCGCCTGTTCACGTAATTGCAGCCTTGCATTCATGCCGAGATTTAGATCTGCGCGCTGTGATAAGCCTTCTATCACAGGCTCGAATATCGATCGGAAAGCCAATCGAGGTTTGCGCCTAGGTTGGCCGTCTTCCGCTTCCGTATCCTGGACCAATTTGGGGTCTTGAGACGCGAGGTATAGTTTCGCTTCCGCCGAATCTCGAGGTACTAGTTTCTCTTCTGTATGCACTTTTCCGGCAAAGTTGTAGGTGCGCTTAATCTTGATCATCGCCGACGGGTCGTCTTTGTCGGGCTCCTTTATTTGCAATTTATCTCTTGTACCCTTGGGCTGGCCATCCGCACCATTTCCTTGAATCGGCCGTTGATTCTCCTTCTCCGTTTCCGCGTCTATCTTGGAGGGTATCAGTGGACTAGCCGTCATCTTAGTCCATAAGTCGTCTACATCGATTGTGACTGGGCCCATAGATGCGAGCGACTTCTTCTCCGACTTCTCGACTGCTCGCATGCTCCGGGTCTTGATGAGTCCACCCTCGCCGCCTTCATCGTCGTCGACGTCGGCATCTTTTCTTTTTCCTTTCTTTTGCCGCTTCTTCCCTTTCTGTATTATCGCTTCGTCGCCCGAGTTTCCGAAGTCGTCGCCGACATCTACATCGGCACTGCGTTTTTTGTTCGGCACCTCGACCAGTTGAACTTCATCGTCGTCGTCGTCGTCGTCGTCGTCGTCACCTGATGCCCCGGAATCATTTTGTAATGGTGCCGCGTCGGGCGCAAAGTCGGAGTCTTCGTCAGAGGCGTATTCCTCGTCTAAAATAGGATCTTGTGCCATGATTTAGTCGAACATGTGTTTTCCTGGCTGATAGCTTGATGAATTTGTTTGCGGGACGAAAATGTAACAAAAGGATGAAAATACATGGATGCAATCAAATCTTAAGAAGTTCGACGACCGTTAAAGAGCCAAGAAAATTTGAAGCTCGGACCACATTATGATGTCAACTACATCCCTAAAAACATCCCCTTCAGGCTTCCACCCTTCCCTTCATCTCTTCTACCAAAACAGAAAGTACAACCTGAATCCGTACATGGGTCATCACTTACATTAACTCTTACGTTAAAGATCTCAAGGGGTATTTATAAAATAGTAAATAATGGTACTTAATGTATAGAATTTTTTATGAAATTTTTATCTCTTGCCTCATATAGATCCATCGGGTACCTATGTACAGTTTACAGTAAGATGTGTTCTAAATCTTCTCATATACCGTGACAAAGATGGGCTATCAGAATCCCCAATAACCCTTCACGAGATACGCAGCGTAGCCACCCAAGGTCGCAATCGTAGCAAATGTTCCCCAGTAGCCAATTGGTCGGCCGATGCCTAATCCTTCGATAAGACCCATTTCTACATGGACGACTCGGAAAGCAAGGAAAGCGCTGAGGGCAGCGGTTAGGATTTTTCGGTCGCCGCCGTTCAGTTCGGCAAACGCTGCTAGGACGAGACCTAATGGCACATTCTCGACGAAGTTCTGGTGACAGCGACTAGCCAGATAAAGCTTGTTATTCAGGTCGCCGTCCTTAGACGAGTTGTCGCCGAGGAAGTGCTTGTCCTTGAGCCTATAGTGGATGACGCGGTAGCTTAGAAAACTGAAGTATGCGGAAAATGGAAGGGCAAAGGTGCCACTAATAGCTATCATTAAATTGACAAACGTTAGTGTTTGAAATGTCTACCTAGGTAGTTTCGATAGGATTATTCGGAACATACGCAAGAGAGGTGCAAGCACCGGCATTGAGAGTCCAATCGCAGCTGACATGTTCTGAACAGTGTACGACGATAGAATATGGATTTATTATTGAAAATTTGAGCAGAGTAAAAATTTGTCTGCCGTCAAAAGAGGTTTAGGTAGAGTTTATGAAGAGATGGAACTCTGATTCAGGAGGTCATTCCCGCTGTTTTGACATCATCATTCGCTCAATTACTCGTTCGATTTTTCCAAAACAACCTTGGAACCGTGTCTCGTTACTCTCGGGGATAAATCATTAATCGTAAATTGTAACTTATAACTTATACTCGGATACACTTGAGCATAAGCTCATCTTAAAGTTACCTATCTAAGTCCCTAACCTTACGTAGGTAGGTAATATCTAATAGAGGCGACTTAACTACCTATTAAAAGTTACTCTTCCGTACCTAAGGTGCCTTCCATTCTAGATCACCTTCATCATTGAAAGGATCGATTACCTGCAGCGATCTTCGATGCCAAGACATTTTCCGGCTTCGTTAATCACCTATTAGTTACTGCCCTAAGCTGTTTGAATTAAGGTTCTTCGGATCTTCCCCAGATTACAGATTCCTTACCATTACAATAGCCCCATATTTAAAGTAAGATATCCCGTGTGTAACGCAATTATGTCATAAACCCACTGACGTCAATACTTTGAACAGATGTAGGTACCTAGGCTAGGTAGGTAAAGTTAAATAAACATTCATAAAGCTATAAAGATGATAAGCCCTTTACAATAAATATAAGACCTTTTTTTCGACATTTCAACTATCAGTAACAACTCTTAACTATCGAACAACAATCAACACATATTTCAAACAAATATATTATACATCCTAAACCATCTATAGTCATGTCTTCTCAAAACAACCAACAGCAACCCTCTTTAATTGGCGGCCATGCTGAGTACGTCAAAGGAGCAACAGAGGTTGGTTCCCGGTCAGTAAAATATTGTCAATATTTAGACTAATTTTCTTGACAGTCTGCTATTGGCAGCATGACAGGTTCGCAGGCCTGGACAAGCTCTGGAGAACAAGCCAAAGCGCATGCCGTTGATTCTATGAAAGCTGCTAGTGAGAAGCGTGATCCATCGCAAGGATATGGCAAAGTCGAGCAGAAGCTAGGTAAGGTCACAGGCTGTGAGGGTATGGCTAAGGAGGGGGCGGCCAGCAAGAGATCGGAATAGACACCTCCAAAACTTGTGTACAGGATAAATGGTGTCAAGGAGTTTTGATAGGTAACGAAGATAATTTAGAACAAAATTACCTAGTTTTATTTTAGATAATAAGATATGGATAATATATCTAAACTCAAGCAATAGATTCCAAATACCCCTATTCACTCATAACTAACCAATATTTCGACGCCACAAACAAGCACATCCAACTATTCCATGTCTTAAAATGTCACTCTTATTTTTGTTTTTTGTTTCGAAACTATTACAATTGAATATCTAGGTAAGTATCTAGGTAGTTTAACGCAGATTCTGAATTACGACCACTTAAAAAGGCTCGAATATTATGTCGGATGTCGAACATACCGTACTTAGTAAATACACTTCACTTTAGGTGCTTAAGTATACTTCATCGGAAAGAGTGTTTATAAAAATATGCTTGGTTTTACTTCGAAAGACTGTCCCACATTTGTGAATGAAGTTAAGTTGTATTCGTTGTATATTTTGAAATCAGTTAAACATGTAGTTATGCATCAATGTGTGAAATGGAAGCGACCTACCTACATATCTATGTGGGCCTCAGGGAACGCCTTTTGTTGGGGGTTTTTAATAGTTATTTTAAAACTCACCTGCTTACCTAATGTACCTAGGTAACTAGGTATTTTTTTCGTTGTTTCCCCCTCTTCCTTCGTTGACCGCTGTCCTTGTAATATCCAATTCTTGCTTACTTTGCTTCGACATCCTTGATAAGAGTTGTTCATTTATCGGAATGTCCGGAGTAAGGTATTGACTTCCCCCCTTTCCTTAGGATTTCTTTTTCATTTCACATACCTACATAAGTATAATCAGGAATTATGATGATTATAAATACCTAGGTAGGAAAAGTATAAGTCTCTCAATATTATAGCTCGCTACTGAATATTTACTTAGGTATTCATACCATTTTATTAACGAGCTACAAAGAGTTTATTCATCTTACCTGAATGGGTGTACTTAGAAAGCTACGAGCTGGGAAGTTAACTAGGTACTTCCAAGGTTACACTAAGTACCACCTAGTGTCCGCGTGGCCCCGCATGCTTGGCCTACCTGTACGTACCTGACTCTTACAAGTACCTTGAAATGTGGAAATCTACCAGGTAATAACATGCACATACGCGTATACATATGTACAGTCCATAGGCAGGTACATGTATGTACTGCTGTACCGAGGTACTAATAGGTCCCTTAGTGGACCCTGAATTTGGAAGGGAAGCACCAAGGGTCCTTCTTCGTTGATCGTTCCATCCAGATTTTCTAAGGTTAGCTCCACCCAAGGGTCGTGCCACATTCTACCTAGAACACTAGCGTACCTTGACAGCTTAGGCATACAATTTGGAGGGGTCTTTGTCGGACTCGTACAACTTTTTTATTTTATTTTTTTGTGTGACTGCAAGAATATCTTCCTCAGAAGAAGAGAAGCATCCTTAGTCTACTAGTCTACTAAATCTAATTCTTAGACCCACATGATCCTCGATTTCCCCTGACGAGCAATCCTATCACACGATATTTCTGAGGAGACTTCGAATCGCAAATCGCAACTCGCAACTCGCAACTCGCAACGGGGGGACGGGAACTAGACCGAGAAGGAAAACGCGCGCCGGCGATCAGTGACATCCCGCAGAGACACACAGTCACAATCATCAGAAAATCTTGATTCTAAATCCAACAAGCGTCGCACGTTGTGCTCGCCGCGCTGATCCGTGGTCAGCTATTACTACCTGTTGCCAGGGTACGAAAGAATCTATAGAAAATCTAAGAATGGCGTGCCCCTGATCGGAAGTGCGGTTCACCCCCACACACACATACACACTGTCGCTCAGTTTACCCCCCCCCTTTCCCCTCCCCCCCCCCCTACGGTACCCATCTCGATTCCTACGTATATAAGGAGCACTAACCGTGCCTAAGCGATGGACGAGTCCGAAGAAGAGCTCGACCCTCGGATCGAGTCGCTTTTACGTCAGCGCCAATCACTCACGCATGAACTGCTGGACAGCCCATACGATCTAGTCCTCTATATAAAGCGCGCATTGGTATACGCAGACCTTGCTTATCCGGACCTAGCTGCTGGCGATGCATACCGGGCGCTGTTGTTGACCGACGAGATCCGCGATGAAAGTTTCGAGTACCATGATCGGGCTCTCGATGCTCTGAAGGCATACTCGCAAGGCCCGTTGTTGGATGTCCTAGACTACGGTTCTCTATCGGGCAGCCAGTCTCGCTTGCCCGAGCTGGACGGCGGCGCAAAGGATATCCCTGCTCTCGCTTCGCTTGCGTCCATCCGATGTTACCAAATATTATCACTCGGCCTTCTGCTATGTGGTTGCCTGAAGAGCGCTCGCAAATTCTGCGAGCGTGGCCTCGCTGTTGCGCCGGGTAACCAGGAGCTGCTAAACACGCGAGGGTACATCCAAACTGTCGCCGAGCGTAGAACGCGCAAGCCCGTCTCCAGCGTAAACTATCTTCCGGATTGGGGCATGGTACGCAGGGAAATATATCCTTGGAATACCTACGAACCTGACCGGTTTTCGGACGAGTCCTTAGCCATTCTTAACGCCGAACTAACCAAGATAGCACCCAAGTGTACTGTCCAGGTCACGCAGTTACCTATACTGTTAGGATGTCCGAGCCGCACAGATGGTTACGATATAATTCCGACATGTAGCCAACTCGGCGTATTCGCCCAGGATGATATTGCGCCTGGAGAAGATGTACTTGTAGAGTACTCGTTGGTGACAGCTAACAATCGCCTAAAGGAGTCGGTCTGTGATGCTTGCAGCAGCGAGCTTCCACCTTTAACAAGTGATTCGACTGCCATCAACTGTCCGGAATGCTATGACACCGTGTTTTGTGACCAATACTGCTACGATCAAGCTCAGGAGCTTTATCATCCGGCCGTCTGCGACAAAGACGTCGATTTGATCGCCAAGGATCCCGATGCGAAGGAAGCTGACGAAGCTCTTCATCTCTTACTACTCGCACGTATTCTGGCCATGGCGGCTCATCGAAAAATACATCCGCTTGATGTAGATCAGATCAAGTATATTTGGGGAGACTTCATATCCTCTAAAACCAACGAGATTGATCTGTCGCCTAGAGCGGGACCTCCTCCAGATTGGACTCTTCCCTTCTCCTTTACATACAATATCGAAACGCCTCTTCACATCCTCGAGAAGATGGATATCGACATCTACGCCACTCTCGCCAGTTACGATATATGGGTGTTCAACACGCTCTATGGCAAATTTCGTGGCACCGCGTCGGCCCGCATAAATCCAAGAGACGGGCGCCCCGACGTCGCCGCCGTTCATCCATTCTGGTGCCTTGCTAACCACGACTGCAACCCGAATGTCGGCTGGGAATGGGGCGGGCGAATGGTATTGAAGGCCCGAGAGACTAGAATCGTCGACAACGTACCAGGTGGTATAAAGGCCGGAGAAGAGATTCTCAACCATTACTGCGACGTAGAATTACCCGTGCAGCAACGTAGGGAGTGGGCACGCGGCAGCCTCGGCGGCTGGTGCATGTGTCGTAGATGTCGCGAAGAAGCCTCCAACTCCGAAAATAACACCCCTGGGTAATCGTTCTAAGCCCCTCTCGAATTTCCTCCAGCCAAATTTTAAACAACAACCTTGAAGTACACTACGGCGACGAGTCTAGTTATCTCATGATTATACACGTGTCATGATTGCCGGCTCGGGGGTTCTCGCCACCCCGCTTCGACGCGTTCTACTACACAAAGCAAGCATACCCCTACCTCTATCCTACGTCCTAGATTGGATATGGACGGCGAAGACAGTCCGAGTTAGTTAGACTGGCTCCCACCGAATTATTTATTGCCAACGTCCCAAGCGAATTTGGATACCCATGCCTAGCCCATCGAGCCTTGCAGTAGGGCATTAGAGGTCGGAAGTGAGACGAGGATCCCCATTACGCCCTCTCTTTCGGATCTCTGCTCTTTCAGATTCTATTCACTCCTTTTTCCTTCCGCACACGACTGTTTACGAGTTATCTGAACCCCGTTTCCAGCTCACGAATATCACATAGAAGGGCATCGAGCATTAGCAAACGAACGAAGCGTGGATTTTTAAAGACCAAACGCAATCTAGTCACCGTTTTAAATCAGTAAACGAATGATACTAAGAATAAAAAATCAAAATAAACAATTCTAGATACATATATCTTGCGCTTTATAAGTTTTAAAGGTGCTTTTATTTATGAATATGTGACTAACAATCTATAAGGTTATAATCGCGAGGACATGTGGTGTAACTGTTGTGATGATTAGCTAATATATATTCTAACTACTATTAAGGTAGTATCGACTAATTTAGGTTAACTACCTTTGTACCTAGTATTTATGATGTCTAAGTATTCAATTTGGTTTTATTACATATGAATTCTAACGCCTGAATGCTGGGTCAATTGACCATGAGTACTATTATGACCCAGTCTTACAGGGGAAAGGGGCGATGGAAAAAGGGGTGTGAAAAGGGGAAGGGGAAGGGAAAAGTGGAGCAGACAACCGCAGAAAAGAAACATGGTGTCTCTAGCTCGACATAAACCCTCTTCGTGTATAATTCAAGGCCTACTATGTAACATATGGTGTTTACCTATGTTGTCACATCGAGACTATGACGTGCCGAAATAGACGGGAAAGGAAAACGGAACAGAAGACTATAGGAGGCGATAGGTAAGGAGCACGAGAGATGATACTGATTTTAGCGAGAAGGGGAACTTCTTAGTAAAGCCTGGTATCTGAGATATCTCAATTTTAATGTCTGTAAACGGGGTAGGTACTTCATTTCAGAGAAGATATTAACTCTCATGTGGCGTAACTAGGTAGCTAGTATTTCAAACATCCTCTTTAGTGTGTACCGACTTACCGAGTAATATTTAAACATGGAAGCTAACATCTCCAACTCCGCCTTTAATATTTATTTAAGTGTTCTCGAGAACCCCTATTTAATTAGGTATTCATACACGTTTTACTATTTACAGCCAATATATCAAAACTGGAATTATGCCGGCACAGAAAGGTAGTTATGTAAAAGGGCGTATTAATAGAAGCAGATATATAGAAGAGACCTCCACATAAATTTCTTTCTTTCTCCCTAAACACCAGAGAGAAAATTAAAAGGACAGAATGGCAAAAAGCTCAGTGGTAATATGCTACCACGCCCGGGATTCGAACACGAGCCCTCTGGAAACCCCTTTTTCAAGATGTCTATCCGTGCTGTTGACAATGAGGTGCCACATTATGGTATACACGTCTACTACTGATAGTAGCTAAGGTTGCCAGCTGACCTGCCACTCCATGTCCTCGACGGTACAGCGGCATCTATATACTATACGAGTGCTTGACTCTTTAGATGGAGTATGAATAACCTGTGCCCGCGTACTTGGTTTCCCTGCTGCCAGGGTAGCGTGGCTACTTCACCTCCTTGATAGGGAGACCACACTTACGATTCACTCTCGCTACCTAGGAACAGTACGTACACGTCCCGCAGTTGATCGCGACGACACATGCTATACCATAACCACCTCTTGGAAAGTTCAAATCAGTAATACCTACAAAGTAAACAGCTTCTACTCTATATGTACAGGGATATCATTCATGTACGACCCTAGGCGGGTTAGCGACACCCTTTGTTGATGACAGTGTGTTTACCATCAAGGGCTATTCCGGGTTTTAGCCATGGCCAACACCAAGCCCATCTCGACCTACCGACGTCAAGCAAAGGAATTGCAATTCTCTACTATTCACGCAGGACTAAAGAACTTTTGCATTAACGATTTAACATCTAGGGTCATTGTATTGTCTTTCATCAATGGAATCATGACTATCAAGAACAGCTTATAAGGTAGTACGTCTACACCATCGCGACGTAGAGGTATGCCCTCACAGCTAGAGCGACAATACACTAGCGACGCGGTTTCTGCTACAGGTATCAGCCAATACCCCTTGCCCTAAAAACGAGGCGACCCTAACGACCACGGACTCTTTTCTTCCCCGGAGCAAAAAAAGGGGACTGAAAAAGAAGAAGAAAGTCGAAATAAAAGAAGAGTATTTGTCAGTCAGTCATCACATGCGTGCATCAAACGCCATTTCCTATCCCTTCCCGTATGTACAACCACCCGTCATATCTCAAGTCATGATAATCTGGCGCAGCAGCCTGTTTCACCCGTGGGGTCTTTGGAATAGTCACCCGCGAGTAAGCTATCTGCATTATTACCCGCGCGAGTACGTTGTCCGAAGGGTTTTCCGCCTCGGCCGAACTTGTTCCCCGTTCTATAGGGGAAGGGCAGGATACGCCGGCTGCGATGGCGGGCGCGTGGGTGAGTCGACATCCATCTCGCTGGACGCGGAGCTACCCGAGTCGTACTCCTTGCGCTTAATCCGTTCGCCGACGTATTCTCGGAGGTACTCGATGACACGGATGTTCTCCAACCAGTTCTCATAAATCTGGTCCTCTCGAGCTTCGGCGCTCGCCTCTGACTCGGCGGACGGTGAGCTGACAGCGGAGATTGTTGACTCGCAGGCGCGGGGAGTGCTCGACGGCTCGCGTTCTACGTGCGGTTGGGGACCGGCACTGGCGCGCTGGAGCATGCCGCCTGAGTATCGACGGCGAGGGTCGGTGTCGAAGGTCGGGCCCAAGGTCGACGTCGCGGACTGGCCAGGATAGCCTGACGTGACCGCGGGGAGAGTCGGATACAAGGCCGACGTGGAGCTATGTCGCGTCGAGGGCGACAGACCAGACGAAGACGCACTCGGGGAATGACCCGAAGTGTACGACATCGAGCTCGATGGCGGTGTCACAGCAGGGGTGCCATTAGAATGCGTCGACGAGACCGCGGTCATAGGCGAGGCCACATGCGCGGCCGAGTAACCATTGTTCATGGAAGAATGAGGCGCTGTAGAGTGCGGCGGACTCTGACTATGGCGGATGTTGAGAGGCAAGTAATGAGAGCCCGGTTGGTGAACCCCCGCGGCGGCGGCGGTATTCGAGTTCTCGTAGACCGTGCTCTGCATCTGCTCGAGGATCTGGTCCAGTTGGACTAGGTCGGTCTTGGTGCGGAGATTTGGCATGGGGGGCAGAGAGTAATGCTGTTGGTAGGCGCCGTGAGCGGGACCGTCAACGGCCATCACACCTGGAGCCGGTAGATACTCAGCACCAAGAGAGCCCGAGTGAATTGGAAGAACCCCGTGCAGGGGCAAAAGTCTTTGCCCGACCTGAGCATACGAGTTCGGGTCAAGTTGGCGGCGCTTGGCATCGCCAAAGAACTCGTTCAGCACGTCATAGGTGCGCTTGCGGTTATCATACTCGGCGGGAGCGGCCTGGTAGCCCATGTGATCACTCCGGCCGCCCATAGGTTGGTAGTACATGGGACCTCCAAAGGAAGCCTGGGGGTGATGCTGATAGTAATTGCTCGGGTGGCCGCCGCCATGCGGTGGTTGACCGAAAGCGGCTGAGTTAGTGCGGATCTGACCATTATGATCGTAATAGCTAGACGGAGCTACCAGGCGAATTAGCCTCCAAGTGAGGAAATTGGTTGATTCGACCAAGAAAAGAGAGGCTTACCTTTGCCCTGGGGGCGGTATCCACCATTCATGGAACCATGCTGATCAGGCGAGCGGACCAAGACAGAGTCGTCGGCATGGGTCTATATTTATAAATTAGTACTTTACGAATGGATGGAGCGGGATATCCAAGTATGGAGGATTCGGATGTTACATACCTTTACGTGCTTCTTCAAGTCCTGCGGACGCTTGAACGACTTACCGCAGAAGTCACACTTATGCGGCTTGAGGGGGACATGCACACGGATGTGGGAAGTAATGTGGTCTCGTTTGACTGTAGTAGTCTTGCACTGATTCCATTGGCAAGTCAAGTTGAGATTGTTGGTGCTCTTGCGACCGACATGCTTCTCGCAGATGTGCTCCTAATGACAGATATTAGTTTCTGGTAGTATATGATTTACAACAAGTAATAAGTAGTCCAAGTCACGCCGACGACGATGCAGATGAGGATGCGGATGCGAAGGAACACGATAAAAACATACGTAGAGTGTCTCGGCCGAGTTGAACTTGTCACTGCAGCCAGTCCATCGGCATTGGAGAGAGTCATCTGACGCCGGGGCGCTGGACTGCGAGGTGGCAGTTGTTCCGGTCGAAGGAGCCGGGGTGGTGCCATTGGATGTGGAGCTTTCACCACCCGATTGAGTCGAGTTGTTATCCGGTGCTGCTGACATGGCTGCAACCTCGAGATGGTTTAGTGATGTAAAATATATGTTTATGTTTCTGCCACGTGATCTAGGCACGTGATGGTGGATGCACTTGATAGTGCTTCCGGAAAAAGTCCAATGTAGGAAAGGACAATGGGAGTTAATCCGAACCAATCACTTTGGTAGTGAGTTTTTTGGGAAGAGAAGGATTAATCCGGAAGGGGAATCCTCGGCTAAATGGCTCGAAATTCTTTTTTTTGCTTTTCCCTTTCCCTTTTATTTCTCGGCCGTGGATGACAACTAGGTAACGGGACGATCCAAGCTTAGCAGCATGTGACTTATGAATTATAAGTGTCCGAAACGGGAAATGATTCGCTTTGTGGAATAATAATCGAGCAATAATGGAATAGAGCACGGTAATTGTGCTTCCTCAAACCTCAAGCAACAGCAAATACTGTAGATATTGTAGATTCGATTCCCAAAGGAGCAAAGGAGAGAAAGCGTCTATCGTTTCGAGGAGAGGAATGACCGGTTTATGTAAATCGAGTTGTCGTGCTTGCTCCTTGTTATGGACGTTTGACCTTGGCGATATCGAGGCGGAAAGTCTTGGCAATGGGTCTTGGGTGTTGCGGTCGATTGTTCATGATTGGTTGTGACGGAATGGGGGCAAACGAGCTAAGTACTTTCCGATGAGAGTGACTCGGAATATAGTAGGTGGTGACTACCAGAATTAAGTCACCACTCCTCAGTAGAGACTTCCGCGCCAAGATTCCGCCAAGAGCTTGGCGGTACTTGGCATTTGATGATTGTCTCGACATTTCTGCCCGTTTAATGCTTACGGTTGCTTGGAAAAACCTTGGCCGCCGGCTCCTCCTGCGCCGAGACTTGACTGCGCCCACTTTCTTAGCATCGTCTGGTTTTCGAGTTAGATTGTCCCTTCTCATTTTCGCATCTTCGCATTATTATTCTTCATCACACCTGCACTAGACTCAATGATCATTACCTTATTATGTACCCAAGTACTGCACACACACACACGGACAATATGCAACTACCTAATAAAGTCTCTTCGAATATCGAATCATCTTAGAAGCTGCTAGCCGTGTTAAATAGCCAGTTCCGTATATTCCGTTTTAAGTAGCTACCTCTTACATGTAAGTGAATATGTAATTAGTAATCTAAGTTACGTAGCTTATAGCTGCTAATTTCTTTTACACCCGTGACTTGACACTTGATTTTATTTGTAACATCGTGATACTTACCTAGGATCGTGATATCTACCTAGGTACTGTTTATTCTTCCTTTTGTAGCAATTATCTAAACCTCTATTTTTATTGAACTTTGTTAACGAACCGAAGAGATAACAGATTTATTATGACAGAACATAGTCACCTGCTTTACAAAATCACATCGACTTTGCATTACACTCTCCCGGTGTCAAAAGCTACAGTACGCACATGAAATATCGTCGATATTGTGGTAGCGGAAACATGTCTTGGTATATCTTGGTATGGTGTTCTCTATAAAGAGGTGGACGACTCTCCGCCGGTGGCCAAGCCTTGGTCTTCCTCTCCGCCCGCCAAGTTCTTGGCTATGCACTGATTAACTACTTCTCTCGTGTCGGCAACGAGGGAACGGAGTACAGGCGAACGACCTGCCAGCTACCTACTTCGTCTACCTAGGTAGGTATTCTTTGAGAAGTACCTGTAGTCTTGGCTCCGGCCTGTTGAGACACTGTCAGTCGATCCAATTCTCCGAAAATTCCAGAAATATCTACCTAACCCAGAATGGGAGCTCACGATTTTTGTTCTGTTACACAATCCGCCTTCCAAATGCCCAAGATGGGATACATTATCAGGCCAACCACCAAAGGATGCGGAAGGTGAATTTGTCTCTTGCCGTGTTTGGCCTTGGAGTCGTAAGCTGCCGCGCCCGAGGGACTGGTATCTAGCCCTACCAGATTTTATTCGTGGCTCGGTGAACCTCTCAAACGAATTGTCATTGTCATTGTCCTTTATTGGACGTCTTGTCAAGTCATTACTAGGCGTAAGCTCGCGGTCTCTCGCCAATTCTATTTCCCAGATATGAGTCAGCTGTACTCTAGACGGTATCAATACTTATTGCCTAGTGTATTTAGCTACGTAGTATGTATACTGCATATCTTCCGGCCTAACGTGTTTTGCAGCCGATACCAATAGCCTGACACTCTATTTTGTCGGGGACTCCTTAACTACGTCGGGTATGTTACAGCGCTGAATTCGCCACTATCTCATATTGTACCACCGCTACCTTATTAAGTAGGTAGGCTCAGCTGATAACCTTTTAATTCCTCTTGCAAAGCACTCAAGAAGAGACCTCTTTCAGTTGCTTGAATTTAACATATTTCAAAGTTCTATTTCAACGCAAGGCATTGTATGGTAAACAACGAGGATGCTAAGTAGGTACCTAGGTAGGTATGAAGCGAGAGAACGCCGCTACATTTTGTCAAACTCTTGGAAAGCTTACATGGCACATCAAAGCGAGTAGGTAATCGACCCTTGAGTTAAACCTGTGGTAGACGACCTTACCAAGCAACCCTTTAGCATCTTGGCATCTTGGCTCGCCGCGCGCCCACCGCCAAATAGGCCGCGGAGAGCTTAACGTGTCATGAGCCGTGCGTATCTGACTCGAGGTCTTTCCGCTGACCCTGACCGTCCGTTTCTATTCCCCTTTAAGGGTTAAATACGCTCGAGACCAGTACCTAGCCAGAGCTAGAACTAGAGCTAGACGCACTTGACCCAAGTCCGCATAGCTTTCAGCGAGGAGAATGATTTAACTCCACAATTTCAAAACCTGCTTTAACCACATCCTCATACCGAACGAGGATTCGAAAAGGTGGCACGACTATCGACGTTAAATACGTGTATATGTATATACACTAGATATTGACAAAAAGCCAAAGAGTCTACTAGTTAATAGTGTATGTATATTTTAGGGAATATTTAATATATGAAAAGGGGGGATATACCAGCTAAGGACCTATCATCGGGTTGTAAAAAAATGTAGACCTTGTGGTGTTGAACCCCTTTCTTCAATCGCCATCATGGAGTCTTTACATTCAACAAGATCGGTATCATCATAACCTAATTTATGAGCATCCTTACTTAGGTAGATTTGGTTTAATATTGCTTTGGCTAGTACATACCTAGGTAGGTAGCCTGCGTTCACCATGGTCTTACAAGCAACAGCCTGTTATTGCGGTACTTATCAGCGTTACTTATATTTTTCTCTAGCCTGGGATATGTAATTCTTGCTAGGTATTACATACCTCTACATCAATTAACCACAAGCATAATTTAGGAGTTTCAGACACATTATCTCAGTTCAGATCTCAATCCCATATTAGTCTCTTATCTTCGGCCACCTCGTTTGGCTATAATTCACCGTAAGATGGTGGTTCCTTAAAAAGTGAGGTTCTAGATTTATTCCTGCCCTTTGACCGGGTCCCTGATCTGCAACCAAGTAAAAGACGTCCGAGGCCGGAAAATGAATCGGAAGTTAGCGTCTTCTCCCTGCTTTTAGCCACACAGCAATAAGCGAACAACACCTACGTCTACAAGATGGCATATAACTTAACATACGAAAAAAATTCAACGCGGTCACAAGAGACAGGATGCATGATTTGGTTGGATGATCAGTGCTCTCATTTTTTGAGTGGCGATACTGAAGAGCTAGAAAACTGCTAATCCAACCATCCTCCAGAGAAGGCTTTTCTTCTTCCGCTTCCACCGACACAGACAGGGCGTCTCCATATGTGTTTTGGTCAACAAATGAAGACTATTGTTGGTACGTGTGTTGAGCAACAATGACCTAACAAATGTTTACTCAACCCTGTTCTCCACATCGTCAACTGGCCATCATGTTAGCTACTCCATCTCTATCCAGGTAAACATGTCAGCATCCTTCGCCTAGCCTCTCCTACTAGTCTTCTCCGCGAGCGCGAGGTCGCCCGCCAATTAAAATATTTCAGACTGTGCCCTTGCAAGGTATGCAATGCAAGTGCGTTCTTCCGGTACTCGATAGGCACCGAGGATTCGTGTACTGCTCCGCCGCGCGAATTGTTGAATGCGGGAGCATTTTCTGCCAGCGGAAAATGAGATAAACTGAGGTATTAAAAGTCGAGTATGTACGTCGCAATGGGGTATAATGTGCAATAGAAGATGTTCACAGAGTATCTGGAACCGAGCACACGTGGGATGCCCACAGGCTCGAGGCAACCCGAATCCTCTAGGCTGGTGCCGACGAGCTTCCGATAGAGGGTATCAGGCAGCTCGCCGTAACGTTCGTGAATCGTGTATCGATGGGGAAAAAAGAAGAAAAGACAAAACTCCGAACCGCTTCGCAACCGCGGAGATGCGACCTCCCTCCAGGGTTAAGAGAAATGCCATGCAAATTGTACCATCGATAGGGGTAATTGTTCCAAAAAACCGAGATCACTCCAGAGTGGAAAATTTGAGTATCCCTGATTGCCCTCGAGAAGCCAGAGACGCCGTATGCGGGAAAGAAAAGATGCTGGATGATAACAATGTTGATCGGGGTAAACGCCACACCTTGATCAAGGAATGACACGATAACCAGTCAGGCCGACCAAACCAAACCCGTCCGAGTCGGGTTGTCCCCTTAAAACGCCACCCATGCTAGATAATTATACAGAACCGAGTTGCAAAAGGGCCTGGATAGCCTCGCGCTCTTGCGCATCCGAGGAGGCAGCCAAGGCGTCCAGATCGATATTGTCGAGACGCGGCTCCCGAAGCATGCCGGTATTCCCGGAGAAAGATCGAAAACCACAAGTGTTATATACACGGGAAGGAAAGTGATTTGCACCCTGGCGAGCCTCGTTCGGGTTAGAGTACGAGGCCGCGCGTAGCGCCGCAGCTCCTACAGCTGCCCAGTCTTCGTCGTCTGTGGCGTCCTCGGGATCATCATTCATGATCATGTCTTCGTTATCGGGCGCCGAGGAGCAGGATGCCGACGCGGGTCCGTCTAGAGAGTCGAGAGACATCTTATCGGCCTCGTTCTCCATCATGCTGACGTCCCGATCGTCGTGAGAGAAGGCTGCCGAATTCCTGTTGCTGGCGGGAGCACGTGCGCTCAGCCGGGATCGGTCAGCGTTCCACCCTGCACCTGCACCTTTCGAGATTGGTATGCTTGTCGGATAGGAGCCGGCGTCGCCTGCGCGAGCGGACTGCCGAGACGCATCTCGAGAAGGGTGACCACGTCGCCTAGCGTCCCATCGGCCCCATCCGACTTTCTGGAATTCCACGTCACCATCGACTCCACCTCCTTCGACTCCGTGCCCTTGTCCACGTCCTTCCAGCGCCGCCACCACCAGCCTCCGCGCCTTCGGTGGAGGAATTCCCGCGAACCCCGGAACCGAAGTCGTTAGATAACCCATGATGTAACGAATGGCTAAAGGTCCGTGGTTGAGGAGGATCTCGGGAAGGTGAAACTTGGCTAGCAGAGCCGGGGATATGGCTCCGGTAGACTCGAAGGATGGCGAGCTGACGGGACTGTGACCAGCACCCTCGTGAAGGTCCAGGTCCGAGTCGACGGTCTCGAGCCTGGCCCTTTGCAGCTGAGCCTTCAGGCCGTGGGGTGGTAGCGTAGGTGATATAGAATTAGGGGGAGTCGGGAGGGAATGAGTTCGTGTCACAGGAACGCTCCGAGCAGCCGCTACAGCAGTTAAGTTGTCTCGGCCGGGAAAGGAGGTCTTTGGGATATCGCGAGCAGCAGTAGCCGATGCCATGGTTGCCATTTTAGGAATTGGATGCTTCGAGGCGTTTCTAGGGATGTAAGCGACACAGAAAATATAATTGCTAAAATTGTGAAGTTTGGTTGTGGAGAGATAGGTCGAGGTTGGTCTCGTGAAAGAAGAAGTTGAGGATTCGGGATAGGCCGATGATGACAGCAATAAATAGTAGGTGAGTCACTTACGGGACAATTCCGAAGTAGGTGAGAGGCGGTATGGCGAACAGATTGATTTAATTTTGCTTTCGTCTGTGAAGAGAAAACAAAGATTTAATAGGTAGGCGAGACGGCGAGGCTGACGCGATTATCTTGACTGTGACAAAAGATGACTCTTTGGGTGCAAAAAAGATTGCGGTGATGTTGATTTCTGTTGTTGTTGATGTTCCTTGACGAAAGGAAAGATCAACGTTGGAAGGCGAGCGACGGCTGCGACCTACTAATGTAATTTGCTCACTAAGACAAATGAATGTGGAACGCTGAACCTTGGAAGGTTCTACTGGCTAGGTACTAGGTACACTAATACTGGCAGGACTCAGGGGGGAGGGGGGGTGTTGTCCAGCGTGGTCAGCAGGCGTCGCACAGCGCACAGGGAGCGAGGAACGAACCTGATTTGCTCAAGAGCAGTAGCCACACCGTGGCCCTGCCGTGGCCCTAGCAAATTAGGAGTGGTGCCTCTAATGCCTTCCCCAAGCCAAGCCAAGCTAAACCTCAAACATACCTAGGTACATATACTCTGTACGGTGTAGCTGAGCATCCTGATTCCTGCCTATGTGCCTATATCTAAAACACCTATTAAATACATATATGCATGTATACCTATGTGCGTGTCTTTAATACCTGGATAATAACGATTCGGATAAGACCTTCGTAAACAATAACTTCCGAAGGTACATTTCGTCATGACCTGAGTCCTGACCTCCTGAGTCTTAGACGCCAACAACATTACTGGTTAATGTTATACATTATCTTAACATGAATCAACAACTCAACCCTACCTAGGTACCTAACCCAGCCTGCCTGCCTGCCAGCAATCACCTCTAGCCTACGTAGTGATAATACCTAACGTAAAAATATTGGTGTGGTTGATGTTGTACTGTGGCAAGTGTCATGTCTATACGGTCTTATCATGGCGGCAGACAGGGTTGTGATAGGTATGATCTAATCAATTCACCTGTCAACTTCTTTGACTGGACAATGACAACTTGACTCGCCTGATGATGTGGTTGACATTGGGTACATCTAACAAAAAACTTATAAGCTTGTACTTACCTAAAAGTGAAGTACGCAGCCTCCTCGCAGCTCTTTGTTGTTGTCTATTCCTTGGTGCCTGGCTTGTTTGTGTCCTATGGAACCTTCGGTGCATTCCCGAGAGATGCAGCTTATTCCTAAACCAAATCCGGGTGGTAAGAACCCAATGAATACTATGTAGATATGACGTGGGCCACATGCTTTCGGATTGCCTACCTACCTGAATAATACACAAAATACATACGTACTGCACGTCCCAGAGATCCCGGTGACAAGTATGGATAGATACAGTAAGGCGAGGAAGATTAAAAAGGGAGTTTCTTTGATATCCCCGTCCGAATCCCCATCATTGCGCAGATGGTGAATATCTGGGGTTTTCCACAAAGAAACTCTTAGAGTGTGTATGCCAATCTTCTTTGAAGACGGGCTTGGTGCTAGAAACCGCCATTGAGCCGAGGGCACGAGTGCCATCCATTTGGCCACCCAGTTATCTCGCATGTCAAGGGATGGAATGGCGCTATCTCTGTCCAAGAAGCAGTTGGGTTCTTGTGTCTGGAGAAACCCTTGTAGCCTAGCCGAGACTAGAAACCCGCGTTATCAACGTGCAGGAAATCTTCTGTAGGTCCTATATATACTTCGCATCACATTCTTTACGGTCCAATGGCAACGAAACCGATATAGGAAGGGCGAGAAGAAGGCTGGGGATTCCAATCCTGTCAATGCTGTAGAATTCAAGGATCGTACACCAAACACTGTTGACCATGTGCAGCCTCAGCTTCGCCTGTTCGCCGGCTATACTGGTGGTTTAGTGTACCTACATAATTCAAATGTCTAGGTTCTCTGCTAGCTTTGCCGACTGTCAATGGCGTACACGCTTCGAAGGTATTCAGTTCAAGGTTGCGCATCTACATTAAAAAAAATAAAATAAAAAAAAGGGTCGAATTCGGTACCACATGATTCTCAAATTTTGAACGGCTATGAACCCAGGAATTCCTCACGTTGTGCACGCGCTCAGTTGTGATTGGATCAGAACTAGTATCGCGATGCGCGACTTTGCCCCATTCCACCAATGCTCAGTTAGCCGCAGTCCTAGCCGGTGACGAAAGGACGCAAGGAATAACGGGTCCATGGTGTAATCCGATGAATTGCTTCCCGGGATGAAAGACCAAGACTAATAGCTAGTAGCTTTGGAGATAGTTATGAGTCGTCATTAGCGTAGCTGTACATATGTCACGATGTTTAGACGTAAGCCAATTAGCCCTGGCAGTCAGCAGCTTAATCGTTGATGATGGTACCTACCAAGGCAGATAGATGGTGGTAGATCCTGGCACGGTTACCCGGCAGCCAAAGATGTGATAGAGCAAGAAAAAAAGGCAAAAAGGATACTCAAGTCGGGTAGTACATGATCGTGAATGGCCCAGTGCATACCTACATATGTATGTGTAGGTATGTATCTGAAGAGGGGTTGAATGTTACGTCTGCGTCTCGACTTCGTAGAGTTCGACTACCCCGCCAGAGACTTTCGAGAGGACAACGAGGACGACCCGTCATCCAGTACAATTCCCCCACGTTTTGGGATAACGCGATCCGACGAGAGAGGCTCCCACATAGCTCCGTGGGGATGCGCGGATGCTGCAGCCAGGTACAATCATACCTAGGTAGTTAGGTATGTATGTAATATGTCTTGCTCAATAATTTCGCGATACACATGCCTACCTACGTGCCTAGGTACATACGCCTTAGACCTTGGATCGCGGATGGAATCGTATAAGCGTCAGTTGAAGAATTGGGTCGCTGGGTCCTACATTTGAGTTTTGTCCAATTCGCGAATAGATGCATCGCACGCATCTCAAAACCAGCCCGGCCCATCGCCGAAATCCAGTTTGCCTGAGGCGTACCTTCAGGCCGAGCGTTATCGTCTGGGTAATAGAGGGCCGATACTCGGAGTAGAAGTAGACCAAGGCTCTAATCCGTGCTGTATTAACTTTGATCAACCGTAATCTTCCAGCAAGGAGTCGGTCCGTAAAATTACTGTGTTTTATGTGTATGTGACACTACTTCGTGGTAGGACACGGGCGAACTTTCGCATTCTTCGAGATTCTTTTGTGGGATCTAATGGTACCTTAGCCATGGCAATTGATAAAACCAAATTGTCATTCTATCTCAGCCGCCGTTCTGTTGGAATATATACTGCCGGCATGCCTGTCCACTTTATTTTAGTACTTCGCCCCTGAACAAGAAAGATATAGAGAGGTAAACCTACCGCCTTGAGGACTGCCAATTTCTCCTGCGATTGCATGTAGACGTGGCGATATTGCCGAATGCTTTCGGCCAGGACGACCTCCTTTGTCGTATGACCTTCACATATAGCTTTCATCTTCAGCTCCATCTCTTTCCGTAGAAATGGCTTCCCGAGGCTGGTCTCGAAATTCATTCTGTCAAAACCTTCGATCAAAGCCACACCTAGCTGCGTTGGGATAAATTCCATAACTCCTCCTCTCCCACCGGTCGTAGATGCCCCACCCCGTCCTCGGCCACGACCTGCTCGGCCGCCACGGCCACCCCGTCCTCCTCGTGTAGCTGGAGCATCATCTCCCCCGTCGCCGTCATCTGCTGGCCGCGAGGTTCGAGGTACAGTACGAACATATTCTCTTTCTTGAATCCTCTGGATGTGTTCTGCCATCGTAGCATCTGTCCCAATGCCATTGGCGTCCATAAGTGCAATCAAATCCGCCTCGGTTAGGTAATTGGGGGGCGCCGTCTTGCCCTCCGTCATGAGAGCTTCAGTGGGTTCGAAAGCCTCGCCTACGGTGAACTTAGGAAGCTGTACAGTCCCTGTCCATTTGTCGTATACGTATACGTCCAAGTAGTTTCGCTCCAGCACGACGACGCCGTGGGCGTGGAAGTATTCTTCGCCGTATACGATGTCGACGTCCGTAGCGACACCCTTGGCGTCCTCCGAGCAGCAGGCTAGGAAACGTCTTACAACGAACTCGTAGATCTTCTTCTCTCTATCGTTGAGGACCGACGGTGCCGCGTAGGTGATAGGGTGTATTGGAGGATGCGCCTTATCATCGTTACGTCCTTGTCGCGGCTGCTGAAATCCACCGTTGACCAGATTCTGCGCGAACTCGCCCCAGGAATCGGACGGCGTCTGCTTCTGGACCAATGCGCGCAGATTCATGCCAAAATCGAAGCGATCGGTTTCCGTCCTGGGATAGCTGATGAAACCTTTGTTGTAGAGGTTTTCTGCAGCCTCCATCGCCTGCGAACCTGTCATGCGCAGAAATATCGTAGCCATCTTCTGCAACTCGACGGTGGTCAACGGCAGTGGCTTCCACTTTTTCGTGGGCTTCTCCTGGACCTTGATTACCTTGGCCTTCTTTGCCGCGAGACATCTCTCGTAGAGAATGACGACCGATGCCCTATCGAAGAGACGATTCCGCGACCAACTAAAATTGACATCTATGCCCTCTCGCTTATGCATTACTTTGATGCTCCAGAACGGTTCCGGCTTGAAATTTCTGACCCTGAAATATCGGTCTACCACGAACCCCAGGGTTGGGAATTGGCAAGATCCTGCGAAGTTAGCATAATACCACTCGACGGGCCCTCTAGGTAACAAACCGTAGCTTACAACAAGCCTCTGAAGGGGACCTCCCAGCGTTCTTATATTGTTGGTTAGGAACCGAGTAAACGCATATCCTATCCTGAGGTCGAGTTCGATACGAGAAGCCACGGCGTTGACCTGCTTCAGGTCAAGATTGACGAGGTTGCGAGATGCGTTTAAGATATGTCTAAGCACCATCTTTAGCAATGTACCTAGGTAGTTACAGGGCAAGTGAAGTAAACGACTGACGCTCTCTCGATGTTGCTAAATTTGGCTCTTCTAATATCCAGAGTCCTATTCCCTTTCTTAGCGGCCTCACATATTTCATATCCTATGTGTTCGCCTTCTCGATCGCAATCCGTCCAAATGCACAATGCGCTGGCGTAGCGTGCCTGCTTCTCTATGTTTTCCGCTACCTTCGTCTTGTCCTATAGTCTATATTAGAAACCTGCTCGTATCAGACACCAGAAACCGAAACGCGCACCTCGGATATGACTATATCCACTGGCGCATCAAACAAACGTTCGGGCGGTGGATATTCCCAGCTCTTATACTCGGCAGGGAAGACGGCGGAGGTGAGATGACCGAGAACGGAGGTCATGGTAACCTGGCATGGACCCCAGGGATTCCCAAAATCATAGTCAAAAACATAATTCTTGATGTACTTCTCTGGCGTATTGTGCTAAGGCGAGGTAAGTAAGGTAGGTAATAGCTAGCTGGCAAGCGCCAGCCAGCCAGCAAAAGTTGAGGACTAACACTTTGAGCCCGACCGCCTGAGAGATGACCTGCAACGGCTTTCGCGATAGAGGGCTTCTCCGCAACGCAGAGAATTCTCATAGTCGGTTGGGACTTTGTAGAATACTCAAGAATGGTAGATCTAATGCTGGATCTTGGCGTTGCTATTCGATGTGCCCTTTCGATACGACACAGACAGCTAAGGAAGCGTCTCATAGGCAACGCGGGGACTCGTAGTCGAGAACAGCAAATAGCTATCTAGGAGATAGCGTGCCATGTCTATATCATCGTCAATAGAGTCTCGGGTGGATTTGTAATTTGGAGGGTTGATAATTGTGGAGAGATTTGTGAATTTATATTTCCAATGTCCAGCTTCCAGTTTTCAATATCTATCATCGTGTGCCTGCCTTCCCGACTTTTTCTTTTTCTAAGTCGGGACTTCACATTTGATATCCCGGACTAAATTGGCTACTTGATTGGTCTAGGTAGTTCAAAGTTAGTGTAATTGTTTACCCCTGCCCATGTCAGAAAACCAGAGAGTTTTGTGCTAAATTGGCTCGTGCACTAGATCGGAAGAAGTGGATAGGACTTACGCAGCTATGTAATCAACCTGGCAGCTGCTTTGGGCACCTGGGCACCGTACAGTTCCAAGGTTACTAAAGATCAATTTCTATCTGATCAGAGTCATGACGTTATTCTAGAAATAACAAATAACATCAATCATCCGTTGTCGTTTTTATCTCTATTTATTCCTTCAATTTTATTTTATATATCCCTCTCTAACTATAGATATACTTCCGAATACACCGACAATCCAAAATGGCGTTGCCATGGGTCGAGACCCTCGAAGACTGCGCCGACTATGCTGTAGTCGTTAAACCATACCTATCCCAACTCTACGAAACACCTCTGATGGTAGCTGACGCCGTGTCCACCCACGACTCACTCGTCGATTTATACAAGAGCGCCAATCCTTTGATGTCAGGATTTGGGCTTTCGATATTCTTCGGTGCTTTATTCTTAGTTGTGTCCGAAATCAACCGGAACTACTCTCAGGTTGATCGTATGTGGAGTCTATTGCCAACAATATACAATGCACATTTTGCAGCTTGGTCTCATCTGAATGGTCTCCCGAGTAGGAGGGTCGATCTTATATTATTCTGGAGTGCGTTATGGAGTGTACGTCAAAATATATCAAAAATATAAAGCTGCCACATGGTTTGATCGTTAGTAGCTAATATTTACAAGGCTCGATTGACCTTCAATTATTGGCGGAAGGGAGGCTATACTGTCGGGTCGGAGGACTATAGATGGTATGCTATTTTACCTATCCTTGCAGATTTGGTTAAGCCCTCTCTAATGCATATTGTAGGGAGATAGTGCGTGCCAGAGTACATCCGGCCTTTTTCTTCCTGCTCAATGTCACTTTCATCTCGTTCATCCAGAGCATATTGCTCTTCCTCCTCGCGGCACCGACCTATATCATAATGATAACTTCAATTTTCGAACGGGACATCACGGCGGCAGATCTAGGCTTTGCGGCGGCAGCACTTGGGCTAATCACCTTGGAGTGGTTCAGTGACCAGCAACAGTGGGGTGAGTACCTACATAGTATCACAACTCTCATGTGAGCCATCGCTGACGGGTATCCCAGATTACCAAACGGCCAAGAAGGAGTACCAGAAGACGGCAAAGGTGCCGCGGGGATGCGGATTCACTCAAGAAGACCTTGATCGAGGTTTCATCACTACCGGATTGTGGGCTTACTGCAGGCATCCGAATTTCGCGGCCGAACAAACTATCTGGTTCTTGTTGTACCAATGGAGCTGCTACGCAAGCAAAACCCTCTACAATTGGGCCGGCTGCGGTCCTCTATTTCTGATCATGCTATTCCAGGGATCAACCTGGCTCACGGAATTAATTACTTCGGGAAAGTATCCGGAGTACGAACTCTACAAGAAGCAAGTTGGCGCCCACATGCCTAGCTTAACTCCGTATAGGACACCGGCTGGGACGCTAAAGACGAAGGCACAGAAGCCAAAGCAAAAGTAGAAAGGGATTCGCTATGGCCATGGGGCATGGATTCTAATGACCGGATGGCGTACGCTAGATGCGCTCACTTGCGCACAGGAGGATAGTCCCATCACGATATAAGTCTAGGCTCTACTGTATCATGACGCAGTCGTGCAGCTCGGACCGGAACATCAAAGCTCGACCGCAAAATCTATTTGTCCTCGCAAGCTGCGGGGGAGATGCCCTAATGCATGGAGGCTAAGTAGTTGATCTTGAATGGATGCGTTGGAAATACGCCAACGTCTTATTCAACAAAATAATTTTGCTGATGGCCAACAGTTCTTCTCCAATTCAATCGTAGATGAAGATGTAGGTTTCTCATGTATGCAGCCCCAAAAGTCAATGCCTGCGGCCCGCCACGCAACCCACGATCCTCCAACCCCACCAATTCCGGGCTGTCGACAAGACTTAAGACCGACGATCATGGCGGACAACATACGGAATCGCCTCCCGACATGTAGTTGGTGCTGTAACACAAACCCTCCTGCAAAATCGTTCTGCCTCTGTGATCTTCCATTCCAGGAACTCGGAAGATGATTCGTCTGGACACCGCAGAGTACCCTACTATGTGGATAACATTCACAATGAAAGGAGGTACACCTGTAACATTATTTGGCCGAGTAAAACGTTTCTAGCTTCCATCCCCTTATAATTCATGAACACGGCCTATTACCACCATCGGCTCTAGACAGCCTACCGCCAAGTAACTAGCTGGCAGTGACCTCACTTGGAGCAAATGGTAATTATGTAGTCGCTCTCGTGGTTAATACCGTATCAAGGAATCTATCTAGGTGAGTTTCTAGGCGAATACCTACCTAGGTAGGTAGTCTACGATCTGCCGAGGGGAAATCACGTATCCTGTCGGTATAAGTATGACATATCTTTGGCAAACATATAATTTACCGGCCGGCAACACTTCACGACGGCGGGCGAGCGGTGGTATGAATACACACCTTCGATAGTGCGCTAGAAGATCGTCAGACCGGCATTGATTTGCACCTGGAAGTTTGCGAAATGCTGAGGGCGATACCACCCCCGAAGGTCCCGCCTCTGCCAACCACCTATCTACTCCACCCACCATTGGCGCCGCCGCAGACACTCAGACACTACAACAGATAACATTCACGATACTAGTGTATGCATCGTGGTGTGCTTGGGTCCCAGCAGGAAAGTGGGGCCGGAGGACCCTGACAGCAGCTAATGAGTGTGTAATATAATTAATTGACTGCTGACGATAACCCTTGCTGCAGCAGAGGCTGTCGAACTCGGCGGTGAGGGTTATCGTCCGCCCCAAAAACTACGCGAGGTTAGCACAGTACCTACCTAGCAGGTAAATAGATCAGTCTTTCCAAGGTTCCGAGAAGCCCTGAGAGTGGGGGTCGTAACGGGATGAGGGTCGATGTTGTGCTTATCCCGTGCGGCATATGCCATACGCATACATACTTACGCTACGCAACGCATACATATATGTCTCGTGCTCTTCCCCCGTTTTGTTCTTCTTTTCTTCTTTTACTTTTCTAGTCGTCTTTTAGATCTGAGACTCGAAGCCAGCCAGCTATTTCTTTATTTACCTATCTACTTCAGCGGGAGGAAGGCACCTACAATTCGACTTATATCTAGCTATTATATACCTATCCAGCTTCTTATACTTACCTATTTAACTAAGATACTGCTTACTACAAGCGAATAATCTCAATTATCTAAGCTTCTGACCGTCATCTTCTACTCTTCGTCCCCAAAGTTATAACCTATCTATCTACTTCAGCATCATGCCTGCTCCTAGAAAGACGCTCGGCTTCAGAATGCAGAGCCGCATATCATTCCCCAAGGCTCCTACGCCGACGGGCCAGGCCTCCGCCAAGGGACGGAGAGCGAACAAGAAGCAGCCGTCCGAAGCTTCCCGCAGCTACTTCCCCGATACCTCGTCGTCGTCTTCCTCGTCAGAGTCCGAAGATGAGACCCCCTTACCAAGGATTAGAATCAACCAGATGATTGGAGCCAGCTATCCGATCCCGCCTCTAGAGCGGGAGTACACCCCACCGACCGAGGAGCTAGACGTCGCCCGGCAACTAGCCATGAAACCCCTCCCACGGTCTCTACACAGCTCGCTCCAGCGTGCTGCTACCTTCTCCAGGGAGCCGGTAGTCGACGACGACGAGACTCGGGCGATGAAACTAGCCAACGCCAAGAGGGAATTGCTCGCTCTCGCCGGGCAGTTCTAGACTTACCTTGAAATGCACGAGGGTATTTTTAACCCATCTTCAAAATCAAAATTAAATCCAATCTCGTATTGGCAGAACTATCACAGGCGAATTCGACGTCGCCATCGGCTGGCTGGCTATTCCCTTTGTATAATGCATTATACCCAGGGATGCGCGCGTACTGGATACGCTTGCTGTTTCGGAGTGTTTTAAGCGGGCGCATCTTTTAGGGCAGTGGAGATTTCGAATCTTACTGGGAACCCCGGCTAATTTGGAAGCCCGTATCCATGGTTGCTTTGTTTAAGGAGGATCTTTAGGTTATCGGTATTGGATAGATAGTGTTATTATAATAAATTGACAATTTGGTTTCATTTGCAATGCTTGGCTGGCAACATTTGACGTTTCGGCTTCTCTTCATGTACATGTGATTCATTATGGACGTTGATATACCCTTAGATCATACCTCGACGAGTCTGGAGGATAAGTTGAAGCCGTAGACGACCGTTGCAAGTAGGGTGACGAGGTTGGCCAATGACGAGATGCCGTGGATCTTACCGAATTCCTTGTTCAGTGCAGCCATCTCCTTCGAATGCGGCGGACCGTCAAAGCTGGCCTTTCCGTCTTTCGTCTCTGCCATGAGGCTGTATTAACAAAAGGCTCCTCTATCCTCTTCTGTAGATCTTACCTTGCTGTCGCCTGAGAGCGGTAATCTTGTTCGTCTCGGGGAGTAGGTATGCCAGATTCAACAATCCCGTCGCGAATATAGTCCCGAGCGGCAGCAGCACTCCCCAGCGGCTCGACTCGTGAAATACGCCGGCGAGGCTGGAGGGCACGCCGAACAAACTCTTACCACCCGGGTATGTTAAGGCGAGGAGGACGGGGCCAGCGGTTTGGATGCCGAAATATAGAGGGAAGACGGCGCGCTGGAGAATAGCGAACTGAGGCCGCTCGAGGACTCGAAAGGAGGTTATGGAGTTGAAGAAGGTCTAGTTATTTTCGTTATTTTCTATTAATTCGCTATGGAGTTTGATCGAGACATCGGTGGGCAGATGGTAGAAAGCAGAATCGTAGGATAAAGAACGTCGAGTCACTTACGTGGAAGACTTGCGTCCCGAGAAGTGTTCCGTAGCTATAGCAGAGTGAGGTTCAGGCTTACTGATTCAACAGTTGTAATGGATTAGGAAGCTATGAACTTACGAGAGGACATGGTAAGGCGCTAAAGAGAAGATTATAGACATTGTGGGGAATGCTTTGCGATAATTGCGATAATTCGTAGGCACAAAACAATAATTGCGATGTAAAAGTGAAAGAATCAGGTAAATTCAAAGAAGCTATAAGTGTTAGCTTCAACCAGGAAACTTCGGTAGCTACGATAGACTTTATACAACAGATAGACTTCGATGACGTTTGGAGGTGAGCAGGTGTGCAGGTGTGGTGTGGTGCGTTGCGGCCCCTCGATCGTGTCATCCCCAGTATTTTCGCCGGGAGGAGCTTGGGCCAGGTCAAGGTGCTGATTGGCCTCGGATGATTAGGCGCATTTGCTCGAGGTCAGGTGCCTGCGCGCCTGCCTGGTGGACCTGGTGGGAACGACGACGCGCCGCCGCAGGGATAAATTAGGTATCTAGGTATCTAGGTCCATATATAAGATACTTGTCACTTCTAGGCAGGTGTTGGTGTCTCATAGGTTAATAAGGTTCCAAGGTTTTAATGGCATTTCACATAGATTCGTGATATATACTAGATATTCTCCTTTACTAAAGCCTAAATCTTAAAGAGAAAATGAATATCACCATGACCTAACACTTCTACCTCTTCTACCTATTTTCGTTCCTCTAGGTGTACACTCATTTTATCTCTTCATATACACAACCCTATGCGACCATGGCGGATAAGGAGGCTACGGTATACGTCGTCGACCTCGGCTCGTCGATGGGTGACTGTCACAATGGTAGAATCGAATCGGATCTTGATTGGAGCATGCGCTACGTGTGGGACAAAATCACCACGACGGTTGCTTCGTCGCGGAAGACATGGACCGTTGGAGTAGTCGGCGTGAGAACCGACGAGACCGACAACCCCTTGCAGGAGCAAGGTGAAGAGGGCTATAAGAACATCTCTATTCTACAGGAGATAGGCCCGATGCAACTGCCTAGCTTGCGCAACCTGCAGGACCTCATCAAGCCCAGTGACACCGAATCCGGCGACTCTATCTCGGCTATAGTAGTGGCCATGGATATGATCGAGACGTTCACCAAGAAGCTCAAGTACAAGCGCAAAATTATCCTGGTCACGAATGGCGAGGGACCTGTTGACCCGGATGACATTGACGATATATCGGCAAAAATCAAGCATTGCGGTATCGAACTTGTAGTCTTGTAAGTTCTTAGCGCATCAAGCCGGAGTGCTCTGCTGATGCATTCTATTATTAGAGGTGTAGATTTTGATGATGCCGAGTTCGGTTTCAAGGAAGATGATAAGTCGAGCCTGAAGGAGACAAACGAGGGGCTCCTGAAAGAACTCGTTGATAAATGTGATGGCCTATACGGCACCATGGCAGAGGCTATTGCCGAACTCGAGATGCCGAGGATAAAACCCGTTAAGCCATACAAGACATATGATGGAGAGCTTACTCTTGGAAACCCCGCAGAGCACAAAGATGCTTTGAGCATCAGTGTAGAACGGTACTTCAAGACGCACAAGGCCACGATACCACCGGCTAGTCGAGTAGCCATCTCGACCGACCCTGGCCCTTCTCAAGCGGCCGGCGGTGGCGAGATGGAGAGTGTCGAACCCACTGGCTCATTCGCAGCAGTGAAAAATGCACGTACGTACAAAGTCAATGATCCCGAAGCGCCGGGAGGTAAGAGGGACGTCGAGTTTGAATCTCTGGCGAAGGGGTATGAATACGGAAGGACGGCTGTCCATATTAGCGAGTCGGAGCACAACATCACCAAGATCGAGACCAAGAAATGTTTTACCATATTAGGCTTCATACACCAAGAGAAGGTAAGCCAACCACGATTCTCAAGCCGTTTTCCGCGCTGACCCATCCAGTACGACCCGTTCTTCAATATGGGAGAGACGGGCCAGACAGTCGCTCAGAAATTGAACGACGCAGCCGCGCTGAAACTCTCGTCGTTTATCCACTCTCTTCAAGAGCTCGAGTCGTATGCGGTGGCACGAATTGTGACGAAAGATGGGAAGGATCCTGCTCTCGTTCTCCTTGCTCCCCACATCGAACCTGATTTTGAATGTTTATATGATATTCCGCTGCCCTTCGCAGAAGATGTCAGAAACTACCAGTTCCCTCCGCTCGACAAGGTGATCACGGTCTCCGGTACTATAAAATACGAAGACCATCGGCTGTTACCCAGTAAGGACCTCACAGAGGCTATGGACGATTATGTCGACGCTATGGATATTTCTACTTGGGCGGAAGATGAAGAGGGGTAAACACTATATGTCTACAGCAACAGTACATACAACAAAGCTAACATCTCTAAGGAACCACAGTTTGGAGTACGCGGCAGTTGAGGATGTGTTCTGTCCTCCTCTTCATCGTATCAATCAAGTCGTTCGACACCGTGCGACTTATCCAGACCAGCCGCTTCCCCCAGTTGCTCCAATACTGCTGAGATATTCAAACCCACCAGCAGATCTGGTGGCCAAGGCTAAATCCAGGCTTGAAGACCTGATAGCCGAAGCTAATGTCAAGAAAGGTATTACCTCGCCTACAGATAAATACGTCTTAGGGATTTTGAGCTGACGTCCGTGAAGTACCGCCTAAAGCCAAAGGCAAACAAAAAGGTAAAAAGCCCGAGCCGATCTCCGGTCTCGACGTCGATGCGCTCCTCAACCAACCTCAGAATAAGCGCAAGAAGCTCGACCCCGAGAACGCCATCCCCGAGTTTAAGCAGATGGTGGAGTATGCTAGCGAAGAGTCCGAGATCGAGGACGCAGCAAAGCAGATGGGCGGCATCATCCGTTCGCTTATCTCGAACAGCCTCGGGGACAGCGGATACGACCGGGCCATAGAAAATCTCGGCGTATTCAGAGACACGATGGTGAAGTGGGAGATGCCGGCCTTGTACAACATGTTCCTAACAGACTTGAAGAAGCGCTTACTCTCGGGCGCGCTGGGTGGCGATAGGAGAGAGCTATGGTGGCAGATGAAAGGGGCCAGAGCCGCTCTGGGTCTCATTGACCAAAGCATATCTGATCCATCTAAAGTGACCCCCGAAGAGGCTGCAGAGGTACGTGTCACTTTGAACTTAGGGTTGTCCGATACGTTACTAATGTATTGTCCAGTTTTTCAAAAAGTAATTCTCGTCGTGGGATTCAAGCTTCACAATATAGGCAAATATTTAGAGGTGATAGGAGTCCAAATCTCGGCTACTTTATCTCGTTCAGAGGAACAGCATATAGTTACTGCCACGGCCCTACGATGGTTCAACAAGATCTTCGCTAGAACGCGAGAGGATAAATTGTGGGTGGACTACATTAAGAGAATCTGTCCCTTTATGTAAGGGGTCAGATTACTCGGATTGCAAGAATACTTTGGGATGGCTACGGCTAAATGAGGCTCAGGAGAATGGAGGTAGCATTGGCTGCTAACAACATTCACTTAGGTAAATACCTAACAAACAGATAAGAACATGTCGTCTCAATGCGCATAGTCACGAAGTTCACGCATGATCCTAAGAACAGTCACGACAAAAACATGTTAACTTAACCCAATATTTACTAATGAAATTGCTCATATTATCATTGAGACCAACCTTTTTTTATTTGAATCACCTCTCCCTCTATCTCTCTCCTTTCATTACAACATCAACCCCTTCTCGTCCCCTTTCAAGGTGATCGATGAATTACTTCACTTACTCTAACTTGTCCCCGGCGACTACACGTTGCTGATGGGGTTTATCATCCATATCTTGTCGACTAAGTCAAACAGCACAGGGGCTACCTTTCACTGCAATTCTCAAAACAATAGTCCTACAGCATATCCTCAATACAACATCGAACAAGGTCCATCCAATAGCAATATTTTCCTTGAAATCACCCAAGAGGAAGGAGTCAAGCTTAGCTGCTATTTGAGCAATTTTCAAGGTTTGTCTCTAAAATATGCTGCATATCCCATGAGCACACAACCTATTAGGGAAGCAAGTTTTTCGTAGCTGACTCATTCCTCATATCAACAAGTGTTACATACTTAAGACCTCCATCTCGTCAACTTCTCGCAGCAGTTGACCTCGTCGTCATTATGGCCACCTTGTACAAGAGAGGAAACGTTGAACCCGAGCCTAGGTACCTAAACACTACAAACGCTTCGTCTTATCGTACTAACTTCCTCCTTCTCAGCGACGGCGATAAGTTTGTTACCCTTACGATTGTATCGGGTAAGAGATTCTCAGCACATACGCACCTACTCGCGTACCATTCTGGGTATTTCCGGCGAGAATTGAATAATGGAAATGTAGAAGGGTGGATATTCATGCCCACACATGTCACGGAAGCTGCCGTCTCGACGTTCGTGACGTGGATCTATAATAGAGTAGCTCCTCTCCACGCCGACACCGGTCTTGATCACGAAGATCGCGTTCGCGAGGGCTCCGAAAGCATCCCCGTGGACCATTTCACACCCATGGTAGAACTCTGGCTTTTCGGCGACTTTATCGAAGCGACAGAATTCAAAAATTTTGTGATGGAAACCATGCACGAAGACACTCACTGTGGGCATCATTACTTCGCCAGCAAAATCCCCCCCGTATGGAGTCGCATTCCCCTGCGGTGCGCTCTGCGCCCATTCTTAGTCAGCGCGTACTGCTTCTTTCTACGTGACATGGAGACGGAGGATATGGAGGAGCTGAAGAACGACCTAACGCAACTTCCACCTGGCATGTTACTAGAAGTCTCTATGAACATCATCAGGAAGGTGTCCCAGGGGGTTGGGACACCATCTGGGAGCAGAATCAAACTAGACTTCGAAGTAGAAGAGTATCTAGAAGCGGTGTAGCTTTTGAGGCGTACGAGTAGGATGATCCCGGATATACGTATAAGGCGAAGTATCATTTACGCTGACTTGTGGTCTCCGAGGATTCGTGGCTTGACTACATATACGAGTTCAACTTCAGCGGAGGCTTGTACCTAGTGTATTGCAGATAGCTTCCAATGATCAGCAGATAACTTTTCAGACGGGCCCTCCCGAAAATTTACCTTGCTTGAATATCCTATGAATTATTTGTGGCATGCGGACATTCATACCAACAAATTACAGTTCTAAGAGCCAGAAATGACTATAAATTCCATGGGCCAGGGGTATTTTAGATGCTTGCCATCAAACACAGAATCTGCAAGCTTGCCTAATACCGATCGTACTTATCTATGCTAAGCATTAATTGCCTAGGTGCTATACCTAGGAAATATATATATAGGCAGGTATTCTGCATGTGAGTGCCTCAATTACTAGGTATGTATGATACCTACCTAGTAGGTACACCAGTATCTAACTAGGTACGTACATATTTATTTTATTAGTTACACACACGCATGTCATCATTTTGAACCTTGGGACCTTCAATGTTGAGGTTCAATGTTCCTTCAAGCAGGTACTTGCTACTGGCTATGTACATGTGGGTATATGAGTGCTCATGCTTTCGCTTGACAATTATAATAGGAAATAGGAAAGAGCACTAGCTAGCACTGATGTGGATACCCAAAGGTACTATGTAAGGAAGTCACAACTCAGTTACACTCGACGCTTCACTTATTCAGTGCCGTAGTGCCGCAGTGCCGCAGCGGTCTAATTGTTTACATAAACTGATCTAACACTACTTCGTGGAACATCGGCGTAACTTGGTATACCTACCTTAGGTACCCAGGTAGGTAATGTCAGCTCGATCAAATCGGATTTACCGAAGAAAATACAAAAGCAAACTGATACAAAGCCTCCTCCATTAGAGCCCGAGCCTTGCACAGATTACGTGGACTTGAAGAACCCCCTACATTTCTTTAATCGTCTTCCCATTCTCTAAATCCCCTCCAGGTCTCGAAAACGAAGCTCGTATTCTCGGAGACGGCATCGTGTGCTAAAGTCCCAGACTTGCACATACAACCACAATAGACGCAGCCCGTCTTGACTTGCAGATGGAGAACATGGATAGCTCCCGAGGTTTTACACCCTTCGGCCAAGGTAAGGTGTCCCATGATGACGCCTACTTCCCTAGGAAATTTATCCTTCTTTCTCCTTTCACTTTCTAGACCGCATATCCAAGACAGCTAGCTTCATTTCACATCCTACTCCTATAAGAATCTCACCGCCAGAAGACTTTGCTGACTTAACTCAATAGGTCGAGGAGACATGTCTCGATTTGCCCCGACTAGCACAGCCCAGGCAGCCGACGGCGATCTATCGAATCTGCGCACTATGGGAATAGGTGAAGAGGCAGAACAAGGTCTGCAATTCTGTCCCTGGAGACTCATTCGACGTTACGCATTTACTCACGGTGATAAATTAAACCAGGAGGAAGTAAGTATGCCTCCTAGAGCTCTGAGTGAAGGATTATTCATTTGATGTTAGGTGGCGGAGGTCTTCAAGCTGGTGTTATTTGAGAATCGTGTCTGGGACGTGTGAGTATACCCGTATCTCACTCACAAATACCTTTGTACGTATGTGGGCTAACCTCACAACAGCTTCTTTCTGCTGGACCCAGGCGACACCGGAAGAGATCCTCTTATTTTAATACCTAGCTCCCAATTCAAAGAACTTGTTAATGAAGTCGATTTCCAATTGAAGATAGGGCTCTCCATACCAAGAGGCGAGGCAGGGGAGAAGTTCCATCTCACTTTTGGAGATCGTGGCATGCCTCGTCCTCGCTTCCTAGGTCGTGCCGACAGCGACGAAACTCTCGAGAACCTCAAACTTCAAATCAACCAGCTTCCCAAGGATAACTTGAGAAACTTAAGTGCCACTACTATCCATATCTATAAGAATAGAGTGGATAAGATATATAACTCTATCAAGTCGGGGAAGAGGAAGAACCCGGAAGTGACTAGGGAGAAGAGAATCGAGCGCCAGAAGGGTTATGGACGCATGATCAAGCGAACCCAGAGATACCTCGGACTCCGAGCCAGTATCGCACCTGGACCTAACTCTGGCCAGTTTCCCCCATTGCGCAAGCTACCATCTTGGGTACCTCTTTCTCAGAGTACATCGGTTGCAGGTTGGGGTGTATCTAAGCCGGGTCTCTTCAACTCCAATCCACCCGTGAGATTCATCTGTGTCGATATTGAGGCGTGGGAGAGATCACCACACGTAGTTACGGAGGTGGGATTCGCGGTACTCGACACCGAGGATACAATGAATATGCCGCCTGGTATAGATGGTCGCCAGTGGTTCCCTCTGATCCAATCGTATCATTTCAGAATTAGAGACCATCTAGACAAGGTCAACTTTATGTTTGTCAAAGGGTGCCCTTACTCGTTTGACTTTGGGTACGTTCTCTTCATTCGAAAGGAAGACACAAGCTTACATCTAGTAGCGAGTCTCAATACGTCTTCTCCAGAGATATTAGTCATGCGATCGGCACTATCATAGGAGATAGAGAATCCGAGGATAAAAGGCCGGTCGTCATGGTTGGGCATGACATCGGTCAAGACTTGAAGTATCTCCAGCAAGTCGGCTTTAACATCTGGCAGGTGCCACAATTTTCGGACGAGATAGACACGAAGTCGATGTTTCAACGTTTACGAAGATCGACTAACGGCCGTGGTCTTGCAACTATTTGCGAGGAATTAGGGATCCCGGGCCGCAACTTCCACAATGCAGGCAACGATGCGACACACACTCTGCGTGCCATGATTGCTATGGCGGTAAGCCAGACGGCAAAGGAGGCTGCAAGACAAGAGGGTGACAATGCTGTCGAATCAGGGTAGGTAGACATTATTAATCGACTAGTCTATTGTAAATGCTGACGTGTTTACAACCGCACATAGGGGTGAAGAGTGGAGCGATGGTGCAATGGATGATGGAGGCCAGCCTCACGTATCGCTAGATCCTTGCCCGTTTCCTGTGAACTCTGGTAAGTAAAGAAGCGGCACTATAATTGCTTTGAACGATGGATCACTGACGCACGCCTGACAGTCCCAGGGGTTCAAAACCAACAATGGTAAATCCCCTGATCTGCGACAACATTCAGAACCATACTTCCGATTTCTCTTCAGCTATGTCAACGGGTGTGCAACAATTTCTCTGGCGACAACTGCCATCAGCTCTCAAGAAGATGGAGGACAGACATGTGGCTCAGGCTGCTAGGGTCAGTGGCATATTTTCAAAGTTTTCATCTCGGTGCAGGTTTACGATGAGTTCGAGAAGAGACTTAGCCCCCGAGTCAGGGCTGTATTTGTATTGCAGGGAAAATGTGCAACTGATACATAGCCGAACGCAATGATTTCCCTCTAAACCGTAACCTTAACGCCGTCGCTCCATGCATGCTGTGGTGTTGTACATTTTATATACCTAGGCAATTACCTAGTAGGGCACAGCCGTTACGGCCTTGCGAATGGCATAGCTCCCTAGGTGCTAGCTGTTCTTCTCCAAGAACTCCTTCGCCTCGTTGACTTTCGTAGCTAAGTAAGGGCTTCCACCTCGATCGGGATGGTTCAGGAGCATAAGCGTCCGGTGGGCTTTGCGGACATTTTCTTTCGTGAGGGCTCGTTCACTAATACCGGCTGTTTAGCAGTTGTCCAGCAGAGACGGCTTCTCTTCATGACGGTAGGCCATGGGGGGGTCGTACTTGAGGGATAGGATCAGAGTGGCTTCTTTCTTGGTCATGCGCGGCTCGAAGCCGCCCTTGTAGAAGGCCTTGCCTAGAGCTCCGACGCCGCCCCGGGAACGCCGCCATGCGACGAGTCCTGCTCGGCCCTGGGATTCGGTGTCAGTTTAGATTTGTTAGGTGGTGCATATACAGGTGGGTGGGAAGCATACGAGGAAGGCAGCGACTGCGACGCCGGTTCCGATTGCGAGTGCTGAGGCCATTTTTGGATTTTGAGGTAGGTGGGTTGAGGTTCAAAGGTGAGGTCAATCGCATGGAATCATTTCTTTTTCGATGTGCACGGACCTCTTAGTGGGTTGACCGATGATGTTTTTATCGATAAGAGAGGCTATGAGGTAGTGATGTACGTACATAGTACCTAGTAAAGGTGAACGAAAAAGTTAATCCGCACCTATCGGAACGATAAGGCCAGACCCACCAAAATTATCGGTGTGGATTAGAAAGTTTTTGGGTTTCTGGAGGGGCCGAGTTAAATCAATTAAATCCATTAAATCAATTATCACGATTCCATCTACAGTACATCTGTCTCATACGCCGTCAAGATGAGGTAAGTCATGAAATGATTTCTGTTATTGACGTTCTTGAATTCCTTTGGAGCGCTTGGATCTGTGGTCTTTGGAATATCGATTGTCGACTTGGGAATTTGGGAATTTTTTGGAATATTGCTGGGAGCGTTGAATCTGCTTTCCTCTAATTGTATATGGTATGAATCGATGATGGTGGCTGACTAGATCTATCCTACAGGATCGAGACGTGCTATTTCTGCAGTAGGCCTGCCTACCCCAGCAAAGGCATAGTGAGTTCTCCCTCTCTCTCCCTCCCTCCCGAACACTCTCTTCCCAGAGAAAGGCAACGCAAAGCAAAGCAGAGCAGAGCAAATCTCTAACCTCAGTCACCGAAACAGACATTCTGCCGCAACGACGCCAAGCAGTTCCGCTTCTGCCGGTCCAAGTGCCACAAGAACTTCGTGATGAAGCGCAACCCGCGCAAGCTGAAGTGGACCAAGTCCTTCCGCAAGGCCGCGGGCAAGGAGATGACGGTGGACTCGACGCTGCAGTTCGCCGCGCGCCGCAACGTCCCCGTGCGCTACAACCGCGAGCTCGTGGCCAAGACCCTGCGCGCCATGGACCGCGTGTCCGAGATCCGCACCAAGCGCGAGCGCGTCTTCGCCAAGAGGCGCCTCGCCGGCAAGCGCGCCCGCGACCTCGCCAACGACCGCAGGCTCGTCCTGTCCCACGGCCACCTGCTGCCCCGCATGCGCGGCAGCGAGAAGAGGCGCCTCGCCGAGGAGCAGGGCCTCAACCCCGAGGAGATCGACCAGCTCGAGCAGACCAACATGGTCGCCGAGAAGAAGGCCGCCAGGGTGTTCGGCCAGGAGAAGATACGCCAGCGGGTCCGCGTCGACGGCGGCGTCGAGGTCATCGGGGAGAGGGGCGCGGACGACGGCGGCATGGATGTGGACTCGGACTAGACCAGACGATGTTTTTTACGATACCGTACGTACAGGGGAGGTTGGTGCACTACGGGAAGCAAGGAAAACTACGAGGAGAACTGCGGCACGAGGGCGACGCTAGAAAAGAACTACGGGCCGCGGCGTTCATGTGTGGATTGCTTTTGTTTCTGCATGCCATGGCGTTGGTGGATTCTAGGTGTCTGGTTCCCTTTCCCTTTCCCTTTCGCTTTCCGCGATACGAAATACGAAATACGAAATACTTGACCTGCCTAAACAACTCTGATCCCTACCTACCCTAGATACCTAAGGGAGTTGGTGTTTCTGGTGCTTTTATGCCGGATAAGAAAATCCGTTGGTCTCTTTGATTCGCGGTGCTACGCGTTGTGAATTTTGATTGTCTTTTGATCATCTCGAGGACGTATATAGTCCTCGTGCTCATCGGCTTGGTGAATGTGGTATGTGGTATGTGGTATATGGTACATAGGCCCCTTATAGACGCCTCGCCTCGCCTCGCTCGCCGTCGCTATTTCATCCTACTCCAATGCTCCGGGTATTTTATTTTCTCTGCCATCGGCTTCTTCCTCTTCCCCCTAAAACCAACCCCAAACCACTCCTAAGTCTTCAAAGGCACACGGGTAGCTAGCAGTTATCCATCCATCCATCCACCATCACACCTCGACCTAGGTATATATAGGATAGGATATAGGATATAGGTATTACCAACAATTATCCCCCCGCGGTCTAGAAATCACGACGTAGGCAACGTGTCGGGCTTGCGCCCCCGCCCCGGGCCGTGCATGTAGTGGATCTTGGGCGGCTGCGGCAGCGACTCGCGGATGTCCTGCAGGATGTGCGCGTCGAGGGCCTCGCGGCGCTTGCGCTCCTGCTCCGGGTCGTACGCCGCTCCTGCTCCTTCTTCCTCCGAGGCCGTCGTCCAGTTCCCGGCGCCGCCGCGCCCCGAGAGCCCGCTTCGCGCCGGGGGCTGCGGTTGCGGCCCGGGGGTGCTGGGGGATGAGGGGGTTGGCGCCGTGGTCGTGGTCGTGGTTGTAGTTGTGGTTGTAGCTGGGGTTGAAGATGGTGGAGGGGCGTCGACGAAGTTCCCGGCGCCGCCGCGGCCGGAGCGCGCGTATGTCCGCGTGCCGCTGTCGTTGCTGCTAGCGATCGGCGGCGTGGACTGCGCGGGGGCGTCTGCCGGGTCGTTCAGCGGTTCGTCGTCGGGGAGGTGTTGCGGGTTTTGCGCCTCGAGGTCCTGTAGAGCGAAGTTGTTCTTAGTCGAGCTCCCTTAGAAAGATCTATGTACCTAGGTAGGTATAGGAGAATCGGGGTAACCCCACGAACCTCGGATCTACCCTTCGTCGCCTCTTCGATATCCTTCTGAGAGTAGAAGTTGCCGGCCCCGCCCCGCCCGCTGCGGCGGTATACGTCTGCCATGGATATGAATTATCTCAATGTGCCTATCGTATGGTTCGGTACAGGGTTCCTCTTCACGGAAGCGTTACGTTTAGGTACTAACTAGATAGATGGGTTAAAGAAGCGCCGCTTGGTTCCTCGATCAAATATCAAAGGTATCATACCAATATGGATCTAACACAGGCTTTCTAGGCTAAGGAAGATGGCGGCTAATAGGAGCATTTTACTTCATTCGACCGCGCGCGTAAATACCTAGCCCTGGACGAGCGGGGTGGTTGCGATGACGAAATTGCGCGCTTAATATGGGTAGAGATTTACACTCGATCGCGTTATCACAAGATTCAAATTAGAGATGAAGGAAGTTTTACTTTTTTAATTACTTTTCCCTGTGGAGAGACAGCTATCTACTATCTACTATCTTATGTATCTGATGTACCTACCTACATCTAAAGTTTGACGGGTAATTCCAACCCTATTAGGAACGGCTTCTTGCTTCTTGCTTTGTGCTACCAATATTAGTTCGTGCAACCTGCCTACCTAGATTAAAGTCCCGGTAGGTAACGACGTCATTGAGGGGCTCCGTAACTCGTAACTTATTCTCCGATTTGAACACGATATTAGATACTACCTACTACCTAGGATATACTACGACGAACTATAGATACAATATTAGAGGAAAATAACGTGCAACCAAGACTTCACTAACATGGTCTATATGTTGTTAGATCATATTATTATTGTTATTATTAGCTTAGCTATTCTATCATCTCTTTTACGTCCTTACTAACAAGTCGAGTCCTCAAGAACGGCGAACTATAACTACCTAATTGATAAGGTACCTATGGAAGTGTCACCAGTGAATATATTACTAGATCGGTTTATGTTAAAAACCATGCCATCATATCTGTATTCAGAGAGAAAGAAAAAAGATATGAGATGCCTCTGCAGCTTGGTAGCCATAGAAGAACACCGCTATGAAACGGCTGCGCCTCCGGGAGCGGGTGGGATTCAGGCACCAAACCTTAGAAGCTCCGCCGGGGCATCCAAAAACATGCTCGTACCTGCATCTGGTTAAACGAAGCGGTAACTCGACGTGCGTACATATATCATACACGTAGGCGTGTACCAAACCCAAAGACGCCGAGCCCAGGCTTCCGGGAGTACCGTAAAGCTTCTGTTTGGCTGGACAGATCTTAAGTGGTCAGCAGAGGAATGGGCCTCATTCATTACGCGGCTCTGCAACTCGGTCGAATACCTGCTCGATACTGTACGTCAGCTACTGTCCGTATGTATGTATGTATGTATGTATGTATGTATGTATGTATGTATGTATGTATGTATACATATGTATACATATGTATATGTTTCTAAGTACCTAGGTAGGTAGCATGACTTCAAGCCATCGTTCTTTGAACTTCGGCGTGTACACATGGTATACACGTGTGGAGGGAATAGAACGATAACGTGACGGATCACGATATGTAGGTAAGTAGTGTACATACGGTCCCGACAAGTCGATATCACTTTTTAGTAAGCTGGTAAGGTGATGCGCGGGCCGGGTAGGGCGGGTAGGCAGTGTTGATCCTTTGAGCAACCCGCTTTTGTTGTTCAAAATAGCAACGCCGCCATCGCCAGTTTTGAACTTGCATCCCGTATTGCCCCTTGTCGACCCGCAAGTCCTGGCATCTTGATCTTGGATTTCAAGTTCGGTAGCTTGGAATCGTGAGATATCTACCTAGGCTGCTTGGTAATGTGTACCAATATTCTTGTTGGTAGGATATAATATTCCTATTGTATTGTACACTAGTGTATTTCCTCGATAGTAAAATATTGTGGAATTCGAAACACTCACCATCAGGCAGCCCTAGGAGGTATAGTAGGGCGACTTTCGAGCTGTTGTCAGCTGGTGCTCTTCCGTTATCCTAATAAGGCATAGCATGGTTCGTAGAGTCACTTGATTTCCGAAGTCTGCGGCGGTTATATTCCCGCATGATCACGCCTGGTTGATAGTGTGATGTCAGAAAATAGCCATTCCTTCAGTTCGAACATGCTCTCCTGATGAGAAGATCTGCCAGTGTACACCAGAATGTACACGTATGAAAGCCAACTTACCTTGGTTACCTATACTACCTGGTAGGTAAAATGAGGCTGGAGCATTAAAATCTCAGTGTCCGTTTGGAACAAAACTGTGGCTGCTCTTGCAACCGGCTTTGCAAGCGAGTTTGCAAGCGAGTTCCTTGTACCTAACCCTGCTAATCCTAAAATCGCATCAACTGTGATTGACAAAATTATTGATGTCGTCTAATTTTGACGTCGTTTACACTGGGGAGCATCAACGAAAAGGTACAAGCCAATCGAACGAACTGTTGCCTTGGCAGAGAAGCACCCCGGCTTATCAACGATCTTAAGATGTGACATCTCATTTGCCAATGGTGGGAGTACCGTGGACTAGGTACTTTAGGTAGTGTAGGTATGTAATAAAGGCAGCGAAATTGAACGAATCATAAAGGCCAAAAGATAAAAGGGCGACAATGCTGGTTCCATACCCCGTGATCCATTATCTCCACTACCATGATACCCTTTCATGTGTACACTACACTAGTTCGTAACGAGGGAACCTTAGGCTTAAATACACATGTACTGCAGCTAATAGCTGGTTCTAGTGTAGTGTATTTGGGAATGATTGAACTGCTGTGGTAGCAGTGCAATGGTTCGCTTACTTAGGAAGGGGAGACGAGCCCTGATCAAGAAAACTTCCAAAATTTCAAAGAAATTTATAAGGTACATGGTAGATGTTTGGTATTTGCCCTTATAGAATGGTCTGGACCGCACAATTCCTTGGCCAGTCGTGCATATGGTAGTAGAAGGAACCAGCAAAAGAATCGATATGGTGCCCAGGTGTGGTTCTGGACTCCTAAGGCGCATGATGATAATACCAAGTTGAAATCCCTTGCTTCAATTCATATTGGACAATATTGTTCAATTGCTTGGTGATGTCTCGTTTGACCAGTATTCATGGACGCTCGAAATCCATAGAAGAGCTCGCATAAATCTGGGAAGTTAATTAGTTTTCTTCAATGCCTTAATCTGGGATAGGTTTACATCTAGGTACCTAGGTAGGTAAGGAATAGTCTGGTTATGATCTTCCAATGTAAAATAAACGGATGGTCTATGTATAAAAAGTGAGTATACATAGTGACTTCTCCTTAAATGAATAAATAAAACCGCCACCTGCCGGCGCGCAAGTAGTGTAAGAGCTCATGCACGAAAGTACCAGCGGCATCCAGAAAAGTCTATTAGCCTGCTGATCTCGTGGGTTTTTTTTGTTACCTATGCACTAATAACGTCTTCATTCAACATACATTAGGTACTTACTTACACTGCCTACACTACATATAATGATAAGTACTTACCATAGCTATAGATTGGTATCCGGTGTTACTAAGACGGCGGTTAAGTTCATGATTACCTAATGATGATGATGATGAGTCTGTTTACGTCCGGATGGACGTATGTATCTAGGTATCTAGGAGGGAGCTACATACATCGGCGCGTTTGATAACGCATAGGACGTCCAGAGTACCCCGAGGGGCAGAGCTGGAGTTCCGCCTGACATAGGAAATTCATGATTACCTAAGTACATTATAGTGTATTATTAAGCTTGTCTTTTTCTTATTAGGTAGGTACCTAGGTAGGTAATAAGTCTGGAACTTTAATGATAATATTACTTAAACGCTTCTTCTATTAAAACATTAAGATTAAAGATGGTAGCTATTGTAGTAGTATGATAATGGTTGTTATATTCTGAAGGTTTTATGCTTCAGTTTCAAAAAAAGGATTTCACTTTATCCTTTTGATTACATAACCGCCCCATACTATCACTTACTTATAAGCAGCTGACATTTGACGGACTGATGTATATTTACCTTAGCAGTGAATGTACTTTTTCGTTTCAAGGTTGTTTCCCCTTTCCTCCCGAGGCCTTATTAAACCCCCCTCCAACTTCAATAATTCCTTAAAGCTCTCGAAGTCTTGAGTAAATTTACACATCTAGCTTCTGCTAAAACCATAAAGGATTCACTAAAACCAAATATTATCTATATAAATAAAGTATAAAATCCAGCACACTTGGCTAAATACTCTTGGTAGGTATATCAGCTAGGTACTTATGTACTTACGTGCTAAGAATTGTCAGGGGTTAACCTTACCCGTTACACTACACTAGGTGACGCGCTCACGATCGTAGTGTTGATCCGTTTAGTCCGGGGTCGAAATCGATAGTCCTTGATCAATTTATAGACCCGGCCCGGTCACAAGGTTGTTACTGACCCGAAGAGGAGATATCCACATCCATGAATGTTTACTAGTGTATATATGTATCCATTTATAAATATCGGACTGTCATCTAACGCTTATATGAAATATATTTATATAACCAGGTACCGATTAATATTTAAACATAGTGTAATAACATAATAAGCATAACATAAATATACCCCTTATCTTGTTCCCCTCTCCCTTTCATTACGCGTACACCCTTATTAAGCCAGTCTCAACCTCAACAGGAGTTGCTCCAAATGCGAGCGCTTCCTTAATAAAATTTAGTCAATAAAATCATTAGCGAATAATATTGACGGTATGCCACGTTATACCGACCAGGTGCCACTTGTCAATTGAGATTTGCATAATGAACTCTTATTGTCGTTGTATGATAGGCAAGTTATGCATACGGAATTCCGCATTATACATACCTCCTAAGACGGTAACTGATGAATTATATCTCAGTAAAGTCAAAGTTACGAAACAGGTAGCTTGTCTTATCCATAACGTGTCTTTTCGAGACTCCGATGGAAGTTCGAAGCCTCGTTTTATTTGCCCGGCTCCGCGACCTTTTACTATTACCATTTATATCCCAAGGCTGGGGGCGTGTTAACTTCCATTCAAGCTAAGCTATGCACGTGCGATGGTAATGTACCCTAGGTACTTAGGAGGTAGCCAGTCAAAATTGAGGGCTCCTTCTCATCTTGTAGATAAGATGTAAGGATAATTTATGAAGTACATCCTATTATTTAGGCTACCTCTCGAACTTGACCTCGTTTCTTGTTTTGTTGATTTATAATTTCAAATTTCAAATTTCATATGCGGTTAGGTTATTGCAACTGAATATACCTACACCAGATACCTAACTTAGGTACCTAAGCCAGAATGCTGCCAACTGAACATTTTATAATATATTCATTCCCCAATTACCCTCTGCCAAGAGACGTTTGCTACTGTTCTAATTGACTTACCTAGAGCAGATACAAACTTGATTGATTGCAACAATTCTACCCTTTTCGATTTACATACACGTGTAGTTTAGATGTAATAACTTCCATCTTGTCTAACATGATTTCCCTGATCCACACATCATATTCAATGATGGTTGGCTCTGACTAAGAAGTCGTCAAGCATCTTTTTTATGCTGTTTCGACAAGTTCCAAATTGTGCCTGGCTGAACCCTGGACCCAGACTACCTCTTACATGTACATACCTAGGTACATACCTATGTAGGTACCTACACTAGACTCCAAAGCTTGTCCGCCTCTTAAGCTAGCGTACTTAAGTACAAATATAGGTACCTTACCTAATGTAGGTAGTACCTAGGCAGTAGACTTCCACCAAGGTTAGACTGAATATGTAGGTACCTTTGTACCTACCTAAGATACAGGGGCCGCACCACTTGACGTGCAGCGCGTGCGTTGTACTATGTATCAGTCTTCCAATGCGCTCTTGTGGATTCTACTTTCCAAGGAGGTAGATAATAAGACGGACAAAACGGGGAAAGAAGATGGGGGAGGACAAATTAATGGAGGAGGGAGGGGGAAAGAGAGAGACAGGCAGAGAGAGAAAGAACCAAGACACAATCCAGCATGACTACCACACCACACAACGCACCACATGCCAACTTGCTCACTTATTTCTTTTCTTTTCTATTCCTCCAGCAATGTTTTCCATAGTGACCTAGGTAGTGACCCAGCAGCTCCTGACATTGGATCACCTACCTAGGTAGCTTACCTAAGGTACTGTAACCATGATGCCTTAGGTACATACCTGTACATTGAAGGAATAAGGAATACCAAGGCAGCTAGGTAAGGTCAAGAAGAATAAGCAGGTGAAGATGGCGCAGTCGAGCCCGTTTCCAACGACCATTGTTCAGATTTGGATTTGGGTCAGTACATGTGTATTTAGGTCGGGTTGTCCTGTCCACCTGACGAACAACCAAGCAATGTAGGTAGGTATCTGATGCTAGGTATCCATGTATCTGCGTAGTGTATCGGTACGTATCTGTGTACTGTACTATACAATACAGTCAGTCCGTACCTGCCTAAACGTACATATCGGTACGAATTCTTGTAGCTGGTGCTAACTTTGAATCCATAAAAAATAATTATTTTTTGTGCAATTGATTGATTGATTGACCTTTGTTGTTTCCTCAATTCCTAAAGGATTAAAGAAAAAAAAATATTATTATCAACCATCGGACGGCTTTTATTCTTTCCAACGCCCGCCCTCCACTACACCACCAAACTTCGCCCTGACCAATACATATCATACACCACCCACCATTGCCGAAGAACACTTATTGCTTTGCTTTTTGCTTCTTGCTTCTATTTTGCTCGCTCATTTTTTGCTACATTCTTCAACGACCGGGTGAGACACGAGCCGTAGCAAAAGAAAATAAAGAAAAAGAAGAATTTACCATCTACAAAGCGAATATTTTGTCGTTCTCCCATTCAAGTGTTCGGCAATGGCCTCTTCCAAGGTAATGAATGATCGAGTTGCACTAATCTACCTTCACCTGTCGTGCCCGCTCCAGCTCGCTTCCCGGAATAGAGCAGTCATGCTGATCATTCGTATCTATCCCGACAGGAAATGCAAACATCAGCGAGGCCATTGACCCAACACCGCCAATCTATCTCTTCGGGCTCGCCGTCTTCCTTGGGCGCCGCGAGGCCATTGTCCCATTCCCGCAACAACTCCCACACCCACACCTACTCCGCTTTGTCCAGCGCCCTCAATGCCACCCATCGCGTAACACGCCGGAAGAGTATGACCAACACCGCCGCCAACGTCGCAGCCGTCGCGGCCGCTCTCGAGGAAGCTGGCGACATGGTCGGGCCTCTCCCCATCGCCGTCAATTCCCGCCGCGGCACCATGTCTAAGTCTGCCGCCGCTCGATCCTCCATCGTCGGTAGCTTACCCTCTCCACCCGCGAGCTTGCCTACGCACAGGTTCTCGATGAGTATGAAGCCCGAGGGCCCCGAGAATGCCATCGACGACGACTCGAATGATATGTCGGCCGACGAAGGGGATGCGGGACTTCTGAATGCTCGCATTAGGCGGGCGAGCGACGGTCAGCCCTTGACGAAGGAGGGTAGGAAGAGCAACCGAATTGAGCTCAAGTGCGATAAGTGTGGAAAAGGATACAAGCATAGCAGCTGCTTGACTAAGCATTTGTTGGTGCCCATTTTCTTGTCCACCACCTCTCTCGTGCACTCACTTGCCCAGGCCGCTGGATAATAGATGCGTCCTCCTGTCTTGAAGATAAGGATGATCTGGCCGAGACCCCCCAAGCCCCGGGTAATTGAACATGAACCTGTGTTGACGAATTGCTTGCTAGGTGGGAACATACTCCCGAGTGGTCTCTCACGTCCAAGCTGCTCATATCCAAGCACCAGCAAGTTCAACTGCTCGAAGCGGCTTCGGTTCTCGTCGCCATGAACATCGACGAAGAAACCACCCCTCCCGACTCGGCCAAAGACTTCGCCAGCGACCCCGAATCGGCCTCTCCTACCGCGTCGGGCTATTCGGAGCTGCATGATGGCCATAGTTCTGCTGATACCACCCCGCCACCGCAGCCGGAGGCTTATGGTACCACCGATACTCTTGCTTATCGTACGGCCCCGAAGAGGAACAGCAATGGAAGCACGTATTCGCGATCTTTCCAGTCGGCTCCGTCGGGACCATTCTTTCCGGGCAGTATGCCAAACGGGAACGGGTTTAGCTTCGGCCACTTCCGACATGCCAGTACGGACCGACGCCCTCCTTCTTCGGGCATGAACAGCACCGGCCAGGACGATCGCGACCTGGCAGCGGCCGTCGAGCTGCTCAGCTGTAGCATTGGCAGCAACGGAGGGGGCCGAGATGCCAGGATGCCTAACGACGCCCCTCCCGTGCCGCCGCTGCCCGCCCAGTACCTCGACCACGCAGCTTTTGCCAGCACGAGCTTCATCAACAGTTTCCCGTCGGGGCAGATGCCGGAGAGTTTCACCCGAGGTGAGCTCCGGCACACGGAGGACGTGAGGATGGAAGATAGCGAGAGTAGCATTATGGACGAAGACGAGGGCGATCGACGCTCTAGGGCACGTAGCAGCGAGGAGGACGACGAGATGATGTTTGGCCGTATGGAGGATTAAGCTCCAGTTCGCTCACTCGAAAGACGATATGAAACGAATCACGGCTTTTTGTTGTTTCCTTTGTGCCACGTATATCAAATTCTGTAAACGAGGTGGTTCGCTCCGCGGCCGATATCTCAGCACCGAAGAATGGGGGAGCTCTAGAGATAGATACCCTGGGGCATTCTCCAAGAGGTTAAAGTGAGGATCGGAGGGAGCGTCGAGCGAACACCCAACCAATCGACATTTTAGGGGGGAGGGAGTATGAGAGAAGTATTAGGGGGGCAAGGACGGGTTTCACGGGGCAGAGAGTGTGATGTCCGATAATAGGACTCAGAACACCTACTTGTTCTTTATAAATGAAAACCGACCAAGATGAAGTTTTCGACTTACCAGAAGATGCGTGATCATGCATTTGGGTGCTGGTTGGCGATGATAGGGTCGCCTAAACTCGGAAAGGTTGAAGTTGCCAAGGATTAGGGTTACTAGGCTCGACCATACTGTAGGTAACGGAGCTGCGAGTCATGATGTGCATGTAAATACACGGTACCTAGTATATATGGTAACAAACAGAACGGCGCCGCGCGTTTGCAAACACATAAGAAACCTACCTACCTAGGTACCTAGGTAGGTTTTCCGGAGAGAAACTGGTCTAAGGTTGAAAGTGTTCACGCAGGGTACCTACCTAGGTAGGCAGGTAGGTAGGTAAGAAGAGAAGAATTAAAAAAGAGAAGAAAATTCCGAAGATCGAGGATCGAGGATCCAGGCTCCTTTTGAGAAGCGAGGTTTGTTGTCGATCAGCCAGGCAGTGGGGTTATGTTGGTAAGGCGGCTCGAGAGACGAGTACCTAGACGGAGGAGTAGAGACGTCACCGGTGCTAGGTACCTACTTGCCTCCTTACAATCAATACCTACATGTACCTAATAAGGTACCATGTAAATGGACCGCTTAACTTTTTCCCCACATGCAAAGCGGGAACTGGACCCCGCCATAGAAAGCCCTGGCAGCCTGGGTGCCTGCCTACCTGGGTAACATAGGTGCTGCTGATCGTACGAACCTTAGCTTTTTAACCTTAAGCTTCCAAGGTTACCTATTACCTACACTACTTGTATTCGTGCCTACCTAGACCTAGACCTTGTATTAGCTTTTAGCTGTCCAGGTAGCTACCTGCTGTGCCTATCTAATCCTACTCTGATAAATATCGATGAATATTGATAAATACTTACGTATTTTACTCCTTACTACATCATTTTGGTTTTTAGAACCTTGGTAGCACGCGACCGTATCGAGGTCGATTTCTCAAGAAACGTACCCCTATTCTCCGATTAGTCAATAAAACAAACAGTCGCAAATCTTCCCGAATTACCTGCGTACCTACTTAGATAAGCATTTAAAGTAGTAGGCAACCTCTTGGTAGCAAGCGACGCAAAATGCGAACCAGAAAACAGACACGCGCGGAGGAGGAAGCTGAAGTTACGCCGCTGACGCCTCCCGCAACATCCCCATCGACAGTCGTAACCATCACCAAGATCGAGAGTCCGACAGTTTCGACTTCGACTTCGCCTTCGCCTTCGAAGCGAGGCGTGCAGTCTAAGCTGCCGCAGCTGCTTCAGTTCCCGCTGGTTACCTCCCTCAGCTTGTCGCTCGCGGCGCTGGGCTACTCGCTGACGTGGAGCTACACGAAGGGCCCGTTGGTGCCGCACGCGAAGATCCTGAGTACTTGGACTGATTTTGAGATTGTGACGGGATGGAGAGTGTGAGTATCCTGCCTTTGATAGATGCTCGAGTTTATCCTTGTGCATGTGCGTGTTCGTGCAGGTTAGGAAGGGAGTTCAGCTGTTAGTGACGTATTTCTAATATTGCTTTCTCTGCCTTCTATAGATTCGAACTTGCGCTGGGGTGGTTTGGCAATTACGACGGCTACGATATCACGGCGCTTAATCTCTTATCCCAAGGCCCGCAGCTCTACCTCCTATACGCCTTCTACGCATCGCCACCTAGCGCTCTCCTCCTGACCCTCGCAATTGAAACCCTCGCGACTTACATCCCGTTCCGCCTTCTCCGGCCGCTGTCCACGGTACACGCGGACCCGCACAGCGTGCCCAATGCCGACGTCGTCGCCGACCGCCCCATCGCGCTGCTGACCACCCTACTCGCCGGCGCCATCTACAGCGTGACCCTGTTCTTCGCGTACGCCACGTACCTGCCTTCGTACCTGGTGATGCACTTCACCAACCTGCCGTCCATCGCCTCGGCCCACGAGGCCACGTACGTGGGGCTGCTTCCCGTGACCCTGGTCCTCGGGTTCGCGGCGAGGGTGTTCGTGTTCACGCCCGCGGAGGCGATGGCCAACCCCAAGAAGGAGGAGGAGGAGTTCGACGCGGCCGGCGCGAGCCTGCGGGAGACGGTGCGCTGGAACCTCTGGGGCTGGAGCGCGCAGACCAAGGTGGTGATCCAGCGCACCGCGCTGCTGATGCTGGTCACGGGCGCGAACACGTTCGTGCAGGCGCGCCTGACGATCGAGGGCGTGGAGACGCCCGGCGCCGCCGCGTGGAGCAGCGTCTGGGTGCTCGCCGCGGCCGTGACGGGCGTGGGGCTCGGCGCCGTGGGGAGTGTCTAGCCCAGACTTGCGTACGTGGTATCTATCTACCTAAGCTACTAGGTAGGTGGCGAAGGAGGGGGGCACAAGACTAGGGTGTAGGATAAGAGCAGCAGCAAGGCTGGCAATCATCAGATGATAGACGGGGGATGTGATAGGCATCCATGGTTGAATAGTAAAACGGTCAGGGATGGAGGCGTATCTCGGGTGTGCTTTGTCGGCGGGACACGATGTACCTTTAAACCCGAGCTAGTTGTGTCGTTTTTTAATGTTTAGTTTATTGCTCTGGAACGCAGATGTGATGTTGGGGCTGCCGTGATGGGCTGCTATGTGGGTTTTATGCTATAGAAGGAATGGGAGATGCTTAGGGCGAGAGGGTGCGGATGAGGTAAAAGTTGTATTGATACTATAACTCGAGAATAGCTGATTGGGTACCTACCTAGGTAGGTAACCAGTCTCCCTTGACAGGTAGGCCTCGAACAGACTCCCGCGTTATATCTAAAAATTGAAACTTCCGGGCCCCTACTTTTCTTCATCGGCGTGGCTCGCCATATGCTCCTTCAGTATTTTCATTACGTTTGCTAAGGCGATAAATTTAGCATCCTCATAATCAACTAGTTCTAAATCCTCAGCGGCAATATCTAATGGGGTCTGGTTTTGGATATCCCGTGCGTAGACATTTGCGTTGCGCTTCAGCAAGAGAGGAACAACGCCCTGTCCCCCATAACCGCAGGCGACGTGTAAGGGCGTTTGTCCCTCATTGTCAAGCATTTCGATATCGGCGCCAGCATCGAGTAACCTCATCGCACATTCTTCATCCCCTTGTATGCAGGCATGATGTATCGCTGAGTATCCATCCTTGTCTTGTGCGTGGATGTCTGCGCCGCGCTCAAGAAGGAATTCTAAGGTGGCATAATTGCGACGAGAAGCTTCCATAAGAGGTGTCCTACCGTTATACCCAGGCGTATTGGTAGGGGCGCCAGCTGCTAGCAGCATTCTTACGATGCTGCTTGTTGAGAAATAGGATGCACCGTGAAAACATGTCTCTCCATTATTATCCGTTGCAGTAACACTAGCCCCGTGATTCAGAAGCAAGGCTACGACAACTGCGCTGTTTCTGGAACAAGCATGATGTAAGGGTGTACAGCCGCGATTATCTCGAGCATGGACGTCAGCTTTGCTCAGAAGAAGAAACACGGTGTTCCAGAGTATGCCTTGCAAACAAGCTTCATGGAGCGGTGTAGACCTATTGATATCTAAGGCATTGCTATCTTCGCCGTTGTCTACTAAGAATTTGATGAAGCTACATCCATACACTCTTTAAAGAAGGCCGAAAGATATATCAATACTAATAGGATCATAGTTTCGTTCCGATAATTGGAGTTTCCATTGTCTCTTCACGATTTGCAACTCTGCGACATTCTCGCATTCATATGTTACGACGCGATGAAGGAGAGTCTCGAAATCCAAATATGTTCTTCGTTGGGAAGAATTAGGGTTTAAATTTTTAGCTCTGTATGATGATCCCTCGGCAATGAGGAATCTGATGCTATCTGCGATCTCGAGGTATTGATTACTGGGGAGCTATTAAGTAGGTATCCTAAAGCTGTTTGGCCGCAACAGTCTTCGGCGTTGAGCATAGCACCTTGGTCGACAAGGAAGCTCAAGGCAGAGTATTGTCTATAATGTGCGGCTATGTGGAGCGGTGTTCTTTTCAGTTGGTCTCTAGCATCAATTCCGCCGAAACGTGGAAGGATGTATTTGAGAATATTGATATGTCCCCTCGCAGAAGCAAAGAAAATCAACTGATAACGAGTTTCTGGTACAGGAATGGGAGGCCGAACGTTATTTTTTCTGTTGTTACTGCTATGATGGATACATTTGTCATCGCTGTGGTTTGGGACATTAGATGTATTTGAATCCGAAGAGTCAGTTTCACTATTCTGCTCAATGCATCGCTGGAGGAGGCGTAAATGACCAAACAGGGCAGCCAGTGACGCAATAGTGACCGACGGAACACACCGATATGCTTTTGTATTCGTATTGGTCTCGATTAGTGTGTAGGGCAACAACCTTTGTTGTGAGGTTACAGCCACCATCAACCATGGCATGGTAATTGGTGATTGATCCTCAAAGAGAGAGAAGTAGGCCTTGTGAAACTCTGGACCCATGTCCTCCTGAAGAACTTCATCCTTGATTTCCTGGGCAGATCGAAAATGGCCTAACTAATATTCCATCACATACTCAAGAAAGCAGTAGTGATTCAAATCGCACATTTCGTGGGATGAGTCATCCTGATAACATTCAATCAATTTACTCGCCTTCTCGCGGAACTTGACATCCGTGAAAACCTTCAATGACAGGTATGTTATGCAACTTTCTGCCATTGATCGATGAGCCTGGGGCATCGTAACAGAGCTTCTCCACACATCAGATTGGTCGGGCTTTGTCGTATCTCTTCTGCTTGGGCCTCGTAGCAGAAACTCCTTAGCTGTCTGATGTATGAAGAAGATCCTATTATCATACTCGGTAATGAAGAACCCACAAGTATGTATCAACCATTTATGAAAGCTCTCATCTGAAGAAAGGTCTATCTCGTTTTCCGAATAGGCCCCGATGTGATCTCGTACATGAAGAGCGATATTCATTTCCCTCAAAGTAAGAGGTCTCTCTGCTGCAATCACAAGATCTAAGAGGGTCCCAACTTGGCCCCTATCCTCTGATTCAACATGTTCCAAGAGTTTCTCGTATACTCGGAAAATTGTCGTCGGCGGGTTTTTGATGAGCTTCATCCATGCCTTTTCGGTGTCGTTGAAGTTCCGGACCAAGTCATCAAACACCAATTTGACCCATAAATAAGTTCTTTGCTCCGATTCAGGATGTTGAAGAGCTTCTCGGATCAGATTCTTTCTCTCCAGGGTCCATTTCCTCTTATTTGAGAGCCTATCTAATCGGTGGTCGACAACTAGGTTGATTTCTTTCTGTATCCGTTGTTTCTCTTCTTTGTTGTCTCCTGAGAGGTGTACATATGCAGTCTCAAATTTTTGGAACTTTTCCAAGATATCTGGGTATCCCCTAGTGGTGATGAGAAACTTTACGCGACGTTTTCGAATATCCAAAGGCGAATGTAGCAAGAAGTTCCGCAATAACCCTATCAATGTACGACACCAATCTGGGTCACACTCATCCAAGGCATCTAATATACAGATAACCTGACTGACTTCTTCATGGCTGACTGCTTTCTCAAAGATTTCCCATAGCGTCACGGAATCTGAGTAAAAGTTTGAACCACTAGCCTTGATTTTCTTCTCGCAGTGATCGGCGAGGAAGCTGTTCTTGCAAAACAAGCAGTGAAGCAAAGCACATAGTGCATTTGGAAGACTCCGTTGTTCCGGACTATCCTTGAAGAAGAAATAGCACACCGCGGCAGTTTGATCATCAGATGAGAGGACATTCTCGACTAGGTGACGAGCCAGGACAGACTTCCCGCATCCCGGGTCGGCAGAGACGAGGAGTAGTCCGTTCGATCCCGCCTGCCATTGCTTGAACTTATCGTGTTCTTGGAACCATTCGCAGGTTCCCGGCACGCGATCCGGATTGAACTTCATCCGTTCTTTATAGTTTGTTGTTTTGAATTGACCAGTTATTTGACTTTGCTGTATTCGACGTTCATCTTCCTTACGCTTGATTTCTTCTACTCGATAAAGCCTCTGTTGTTCGGAGATCTGTTGGATACCACTAGCAATTTCACTAAGCTTGCCCGCCGAGGGCAATAAGTCGCGAAGGTGGTCGACAATTTCCTGAGTCGTATATTGAGTCATATCTCTCTCAAAGCTTGCTTCCAGGTTTTCAATATCTCTTAGACGGCTCTCCCAATCGTTGAAACCAAGTATCGTCTTCATGCCTCTCACAACCGGGTGGTCACGATAGCAATATGCGACACTCCGCATTTCATATTCTAGCAAGGACTCGTAAAGACTTATAGCCTTTTGCTTGAAGTTGTCGCGGAGTTTTGCGAAATCGGCATTGCTTTCCCATTTGTCTTTAAGCAGCACATTAGGTAAGTACATATACCAATCCATGCGAGAAATGACATGGCTGAGGCCCTCGACCATGGCTTTATCGGCAGCAAGTGGACTAACAAGAGTCTAGAATGAAGTCAGAAATGGCGAGAAGCTATGTTCGAGCACAAAAAGACGTCTTACCGGGAGAACAGTACAGATACCAGCCCATGCCACGGCTGCCGGCGGAAAAGGCCCCAGCATGCTACCCACGATAGTATTGAGACCTTTAATAAGCGTCGATGCATATATTATGCCATCTCTGAGTCCATCATGTTTCTTTGCTTTTTCTACGGAGTTCAAGACCACAGATTTCATACGTCCGAAGCGTATTTGTCCGGTGCAATTAGTGAATCGGTTGACAGCCGTCAATGTCACCTGGACAGCGCCATCTAAGCAGATTAACAGCTTATTCAAGTGCACAAGGCATGGGCTAGCTACCTGCTATAATCTGCCGACTTAGGATCTTCTCGTAAGTTTCTACCAATTCAGAGTCTTTCTCCTTGATCGAGTCGTATGCCTTATTCCAGAGATGAAGAGAAATGCCCGATGTCGGGGGCTCTTCTGGAAAGGCTGTAGATGATGAATCATATGGGACTTCAACGAGTTGCTGAGATTTACTGTTGACTGGGGATACTGGGGATGGTAAACGGTCTCCTAGATATGCACTCGTCGGAGATTGAATATTAGGAGGAAGCCCGGCCTTCCCTGTCTGTTGGCTGTTGCTGGTCTCCGCGCTGGAGGAGTCGACGGGTGACACATGGTTATCCTCAGGATGCGACTTCGATACCGACGTAGTTTGAGGCGAATTTGCATTGGTGGATTCGCTGATTTTTTGCTCGCGAGTCTGACTCCGGCCAGGTATACGGCGAAGCGTCTCACGTAACTTAGACTTCAACTTACCCATTGAACTAGCCTTTTGATGTATTTGAAGATTCAGAAAGATATCTTCAGCTCAGCCTCTCAAAGCCATATGTATGCATGATTCCTGCAAGACACGTGATTGTCACGAATATAGGCAATAAATTTGACCAATAAATGCTGCCTCATTTTCCTCGGTGGCCGTGAAGGGCGATGGCAGCCTGGACATGTAACCACCTACGTCACGGCCGGAGAGAAAGGCCTCCAACCAGAAGCCTTAGCCTTTCTCATTTCTTCAATAACAGCAGATCATGGAAGGCGATGAGACCGACCAGTTTTGTTGATGTTACCGAAAGATCCAGGGTTTGTCGATTATATTAATATATACTAAACCAGAGCTTCGGACGTTTTGTGACATATAGTTCCAATATGTGTCTACTGAAGCAACCGAAGAGACAAACCCGATTTATATCTTCACTTTTACTCTCCATGGTGAGACGCATATATGAAGACTCTTGGCACGAATGCTTAAAGGTACTTAGGTATTTAACCTATATCCATATCTAAGAAGTTGCGTAAGTAAATAGTAATTAAGGTAATATAAGACGATAAATGTAATATACCTAGGTACTCGAGTACCTGTCAGGCGGGTTTCGTTCGTTATTAGGTATTTCGTGATAAGTCCCTTGTTATTATTAAATGTGTATGGACTAATAAGGTTAGGAGAAGTGATGTTAGTTGCAAGAGAGGTACCTACCTAGGTACCTAGGTAGGTATTTATTTATTACCTAGGTTACATAGGTACCTAGGTACATACATGTACATGTAAGCTTCCAAGGTTTGTCGTGGATACCAGGTACCTAGTAGCGCCCGCACCTTTAGTTAATCCACCCGCCCCACCTGCCTTGCACTTTCTAGGTACGTACCTAGACAGGTAGGTACTTATTTATCATTACCCTGACGCAGCTACCTCCGCAGCCCGTGGCTTTTCTAGAACATTAATTAAGGAGCTCGGACCACAAACCTTGACGCGACAACTTCTTATTTCCTCATCATCTCTTCAATCACATTCGCGTTGATATTCATCTTCATAAACCTTGATAATCAAGCGACCAATCACCATCATACCCCCCATCGCTGATTTTTTTTTTTGACATTTGAATGCCGCACCCTTCCAAATACCAGCCCCTAGCCTCGTGCAATCCGGGTCGTGATTATGGCGACTGCAGTAGAAGCAAACAGCAATGATGGTGGGGAGCTTGATGGCGATATCTCTCCGAGGAACAAGGAGTCCAGCATCTTAACACATCCTATGCCGCGTTTACATGCCACGAACAATGGCCTTGAATCCCTCAACATGCGCGCCGATCCAGACGCTCAGGCTACCATTACCGACTTCCTCGACTTCACCGAATACCTGCCATCCGACATGATGCGATCGCTTACCCTCATAGGGAACCTTGACCAAGCATACATCGATGCATCGACAACCGTGAATGCCCTTACTACCACATGGGGAAAGCTGCCGACTCTGCCAGCCGACCAACGCCCCGCGCCCGCCAAGCTGCGTCAAGAGATATCCGAGAATATAAATCGTGCCGTTAGCTCGCGCGTCTTCTCCCATGCCGAATCTATCCGTATCTACGAGAATGTGATTAGGCACTACAACAGGGCTAAGACCATCCACGCGAAACTGCAAGCAATGCGCGAAAACTTCCCTACTTCAGAGGAACCTAAGAGTCCTTCCCAGGTTAAGTCACCGCAGATGATTCGCACCCCTAAGATCACTCTTCGACTTGACAGCAATGGACAGAAAATCCAGAGACCACCTCGGATCACCGTTCCGGGCGAGGTTCTCGCGCCTTATGAGATTGATTTCAATGCTTATAGCTCGCTGAGCGACGAAAGCTCTGATGGTGATGAGGAGGAAGAGGAGGAGATACCGGCGTCCCCCCCAAGACGAGTTGCGACACCTTCAGCTCGCATCCGGGTGATCAAGCCTCACAAGTCCCCCAAGCCTCCTAAGCAGAAGGCTCCCAAGCTGCCGCGACCTCCTCGAGTATCGACCAATAGGTCTGAGAACGCGACACCCATGATGTCTACGAGCACTGCGCTGGCGCAGCTCAAACCACCACCTGAGGACGCGGTTGCCGGGAGCTCTGACGCTCCGTGGCTCCAGCTGACGCCCTACGAGCTCGCGAAACTACGGAAGCGCATGAAGAAGAACGCCGTGTGGAATCCTAGCGATACCATGATAGCTCGAGAGCTGAAGAACCTGGGACGTGGTGTCGAGGCCTACAGGGCCGCCCAAAAGCAAGCCGAAGAGGAAGGGAAACCTTTCGAAGCGGCCCTTCCGGCCCCGGTGGTCGATGCCGAATCCGGGACTCAGCATCCTCCCGAAGGTGCTATTAGCGCTGAAGCTCTGACAGCAGATGAGGTACAGTTAAGCAACCGCGGAATGAAGTTAAATGAGGCCAAAAAGCTGAAACGTGAATCTATGGCAAGAATCGCAGCCGAGGAAGCAGAAGAATCAGCTAGGAAGATGATGGAAGCTGCTCGGATGTTTCTTAGCCACGAGGCCTCTCCGTCCGTCACCGGGAGCCAGGATAAACCACCTGAGACAAGCCAGAGCCAAGGCAAAGCCACAAAGCCCAAGACGAGGAAGCGAAAGCGCAACTCGATGTCGGAGACACCCGTTTCGGAGAAGCCCGAGGGGGCTCAGAGCTTACCGGCGAATCAGCCGCCGAGCCAACCTGAGCGGCCCCAGCTGAAGCGGACCAAGACCGAGACTCCAGTTCCGCTGCCGCAGCTCACTCCGAGGCCACCGTCGGTACCGCCTCCCGCGCCTATCGCGCCTACGGAGACTCCTGTCCCCATTCCGCACCTAGCCAAGATTTCCCAGGCTGCTGCGGCGTCCAAGACACCAGTACCCGTACCCGTCCCGGTCTCTTCCGACACGTCTATGGTCACTACTAGGTCTGCCGCCTCTTCGTCGGCAACCAGTCCGGCGCCTCCATCTAGCGTCACCACGACGGTGCCTGTCAAACCACCCGCGGAGACTCCCGTCCCACTACCTATTAAAACCTCCACAACGCCTATCCCACCCCCTCCAATGCGGGAGCTATCTAAGCGGGAAACTAGACAGAATCTGCAACCGGCTCCCACCCCCGCCCCCGCTAATCCTAAGCAGTCACGCTCGGGACAATACTCCAACAACTACATGCGTATCCGACCCGCAACCACCATCCACACGCCGGCCTACCTCACGCGGCAAAACCGCGAGTCAAGAGCCATCTCCAAGCCTTGCGGCTGAGCGACCTCGACGTACGAGCACCGCTCGGAACACCCCAGCTCCGGAACAGCGCCAGCCTAGCAAGCGCACTAAACGACCTGCTCCGGGCGTGGTGACTACAAACTCGGGCGGCACTAGCGCTATAGGGAAGCGCAAAGCCGCGCCGCGCAAGAAAATTCGCGGCAACCCTAAGAAGGAGGACGAGGTGGACGATGATGACAATCCCATCGATCCTGACGAGCCGAGATATTGTCTCTGCAATGGTGTTAGTTTCGGCACTATGATACAGTGCGACAACGTTGATGTGAGCGCAAAAAAGACTACTGCAACCCCAGCACGAGCTGTCACGAGAGCAGACGTTCAGAAACTGACCACTCCCCACGTACAGAATTGCAAGCAGGAATGGTTCCATCTCGACTGCGTGGGACTATCTGAGATACCGGCACGCACCACGAAGTGGTACTGCCCCGAATGTCGTATCTTGCTGAACATCGGAGGAAAGGGAGAGGTGACTTCACGAGGCGTAAGGATGTGATGGGGAATATTCTACCCCGATTCATCCATCTATAATACGCAACAGCCCTCGCGACAATTACCCTTCTTGCCCATTACTAACGATTGATAATGTTCATCTGAACTTTTCCTTGATCGTATATTACAGCTCGGTCCTGTCGATTCACCGAGCTTTCGCGTCTAGGGACGCAGCAGTCTGGGAAATCGAGATTAGAAAGTGATGCCCTAACACGATTTCACACGATTTCTACTCGGGAGTTGTACATAATTCTAGAGTTGAGGCCTGCTACAACATTGTGCACTGAGAAAGTCGAGAACTTCAAAATTTTACGCCACTGCAAGGTTCTCTCGCCGCGCACCGTTGTTTGCATACGTCATATACGGCCCTAGGTCTATTACCAACTTCCTTTCCTACCTCGATACGGTTATATTGTTTTTCTTTCGCAATATGCCTATCGTCGCATACATGGTCATCAAGCGCTGTCTCGGTCCGAGAGGTGGCTGGAATCTTGGAAGCGAGGATTGAATGGGTTGCTTGGTCCAAGGCGAAGTTCGGCTAGAGACTTGAGAGCTATATCCATATAACATATTGCTGTTCTCTGACACGGGTATCAAGGATGAGATGTCAAGGATGGCGATATCTTGGAGAATTCCAAGCTGAGTCGTCAGGTCTCAGTATTTCATCAAGAGGGGGGGGGGGTACAGTGATACTAGTAGCCAAAGGCGAAGGGCTTGTAAGAAGAGAGGGTTGCTGTGCATAATTATATAGGCGCGATTCTTCGACGCGACTTCATATAGTTAATTATTTGCACATTTAATGCTTCTTAAAACCCGATGATACATACTGCTTCTTGCGCTAGTCATCCCCATGGCGGCATTCGCAAACAATCGTTCATGGTGTCAACGTTTGCCTCTAAAATGCCGGTATTTTAGCATAAACTCGCGAAAGTCTATTATTAGGAAATAACACTGATTAGAATAGAAGCGAGAAGATGGCGATTATTTATAAAAGTCAACTTCATTTCGAAATTACTTACTAGGCTGCCTAGTTCGGTACCTACATAGGTAAATACCTATATGTAGGTATATATCCAAGTTGAAGTTAAACCCGAACGTCACACTACCTACACCACCTGGTACAGTATTAATTATTTAACTTAGCATTTTTTGGTCACCTCACTTGAACTTCCTCTTATCTTAATTCTAGATAATCGCGATAGTATAATTCTCATTTCTTATATCCTACTTACAGGCCCTTCACGATGACTTCCTCTAATAGTTATATGCCTACATTCCCGTCTGATCATGCGGTCGATGAGAAAGTCAAAAACTTCATAGCGAGGTTCTACGCTGTATCCGACGATCCATCGAAGAACGAGGAGTGGGTGGATTACTTCTTACCTAATGCCGTGGTTATCATCGGCGATAAGTCGGCCAAGGGTACTAAGGGTATGAGACATCGACTTTTGTTTAGTTGCTACTAAGAGCTAACTCTGTACTTTCGATCAGAGATCCGTCGATTACGCCAGGGAATGTGGGAGCAGACAGAAGCACGGAGGCACAAACCGGAGAAGGTGTTTCCGGCCTCGTTCGGAGGAGCTGACGGTAGCGAGGGGGTTACCGCTGAATATATGCTTCACGGGTCCCTCGACTTGGTCACGAAGAATGGAGAGCAGCAGGCGATATCGTGGGCGGGCTATGCAGTCCTAAGTGAGACGCAGGGGAGATTGAAGTATCAACTCTATCAAGTCTACTTACAAATGAACTCAAATAGAAAACCAGCCTGATACCTAATGTCATCCATCGGCTAGCTGAGATGATGCAATAATATGGCTTTTTGTCAAGATAGAAACCTTGAGTTTATTGTTTGGACCTACATTTGCATCTAGCCTTAGGCATGAGACGGCCGTCAAAGAAAATAGATCGTCAGCACACCTTGATCTTTTCAACCGAGAAACTGCTCCGGGTATTAATAGTAAACAAAGCTGCTCTCGTGGCTCTGGTCTTCGGTCACGCATCAGCTGACCTTTCACCCTTTTGCCTTTGCCTTTGCCTTTACCTTTACCTCACCCTCTACCTCTACCTTAGACATATATATATATATTATGATCACGATGGCCGAGTGAAAAGTGAAGAGGGAGAGGTTCTTGGACAGGTGGCAGACAGGGTGTGACAGCTAATAGATTACGATGATGACAAGAAATCCCGTGATGAAATCATTCGGAGTAATGTGGATTTTGCTTAGCATTGAGATTCTTTGCTCACTTTGTAGGTACCTACCACCCTATTTCAGCATCCCGGTATTATTCAGTGGCCCCTTTTTATTTTATGTTATCAAAGGGTCTTTCGGAGTGTACCTATGTACCTACCTAGGTACCTTGGGATGTTTCAAAGAGCGGATGACGTAGGACTAAGTACTTAGAACGGTCTACGTATTGTAGAATTCACATGAATAAATGCATCGATACTGCTAACGCTGGCTAGTAACATCATTTGCCGTCATCGTCGCTTTCCCGTTTCTGCTGTTCATAGGACATAAGACAGGGGAACAGCTCCGATGACTTGACAATTGCAGATTCCAGCTCAGCTCAGCTCAACAATATATGTACCTAGGTAGGTAGGTACCTACCCACTACCTAGGTACCTACCCAAGTAGCGACACAACAACACAACAAGCTGCTTAAAGCCCCACTTAAGTGTTTCTAGACTGGGAATAGTGAGGGGCTCTCTCTACCGAAGTAGGTTAGCTAGGTATCTAGGTACCTAGGTAATTGTGCATGTGCTGCATTGTTCATATGTATCTACAATGGGAACTGGTCGGTTGCGTTCCCAGTTTAACAATTGTACCTGGTGAACCCGAGCTATCCATGTGTAGGTAGGTATGTAGGTATAACTAGGTACCTAGGTATCTACCAGGCAGTCAAGGACTCAGGCTAGGCCGGCACAATACAACGTAATTGATAGGTAGCAAAAGTGCTAGTTGCTATTAGTTAGATTATGCTACCAGGTAGGTACCTAGGTACCTAGGTATGTTGGTAGGTAATCTATCGTTCCTTAGGAATGTCACTCCGGCTGAAGGAAGTGAGTTGTCTTCAGACAAGTCTAACACTCATGCAATTTTATATAACTCAACCAGACAAAGGGATTTCTAATGTAGGTTGTTCATGCATTACGTATCAACAGAAATGGGAATAATAGGTGGCTAGATATCTGGTAGGTAGCTGGAGGCATTAGAAGTAGGTATGGATTTATGCGTACCTAGGTACCTGGGTACATACTCACCTTCGCTGTTGGTACCTACATGTAGCGGCTTTGGTCCTTGCCTCCGACACCCCAGACGTCTTAAACGCCCCTCCACATGTGCCTATCGCGCCTATCTACAGGTTGGAAACTTCCAAGATTGCCAGATTAGTGATTTACACGTAGACCTCCAGGGCTATATCCTTGTCGGGCTATTACCTAGGTACCTAGGTAGGTACCCAGGGGCCAGGGCTACCTATCTCATCCCACCACCTATTCCCCTCTTTCCCCCATCCGCATCCCCATCTACCAGCCTTGGAAGTACTGGGCCAGCAAATTGGCATTATACCTACCGTACCTAGGTACCTACCTACCCTTACGTATCGCATCTGCCCCGCCTTTCCATCTCTACACTAGGTACCTAGGTAGACTTGCTGGAAGCCATGATAGGGGACGTGCCTCCGACGAGTCATACAGTCGTATCCTTGTTCCTCTGACCTCTTTCCCGCCCCGGCCTTTCAACTTCCTCTACCTCTACTACCGCCTGTCATCTACCATCTACACATCTATCCAGTATAACCAACTTCTCTCTTTAAACAACCTTAGAACAAAGCGAAATAAACCACCATAGATTCGATACCCTTCTGTGAATACTGAATACTACAAACCAAACCAACCTGTTTATGAAAACCCCTACGAAATCGTAATAATCTCTACTGCCGTCCTACTCGGCTACCTGCGTCTTCTTCTCCTTTGTGTTTCCCCTCCCAAACCTCAGTAGCCTACCTAGGTAGCTTCGGCCTCACGTTTCTCAACTGTCGATCGCGTACAACGCGCTTGTATATCTTTGTCTTCCATCGACTCAACTTCTCGATCCGATAATTAGAACTGCGATACCGTCTGACTCTTTACCTTCCACCCCCTTTTCCCAGACCTATCCGTGATAGCCTTGGCGATCCCTTGCGTTGTGAGTTGAGCTCACCCTTGAGCTCCTCGCTGGCGAGCAGGAAACTGCCCCAGCTATACCGCTAGCACTATCCTATGCCCGGTTCGTCCACCCGCGATACCTCCCCGAACTCGTCCTCCTCCGCGGGGAGGAAGAGTCGTAGCAAACGAAAACAGAAGCTTACAGGAAGTGATGCGCCAGGTTCAAAGAAGAAGGAAAAGAATGTCAAAGATAGCGGCGGGGTTGTCGCGGCGGTGACGAGACATGGAGCTAAGTTCACGTACGTCTGCTTAACTCTCGTCGGATCGTCGTAGAGTTGTTCATTTGTTGGCTGTTCGGGTTACTGTGAATGAGACCGATGTTGACCGTAACTTAGTGATGGCAGCGCTGCTAAAGATGCATCCCCGCCATTTGGCTTCCCCCTGGCCCAGTCTCCCGAGCTGAAGCCCGCAACTCCCGCCTCGATCCCCACGAACGGTAACGTGGCAGCCTCTCCCTTGTTGGATGCAGTCTCGACGACCTCGGTGTCTGCTAGCACAGCGCCGAGTGCTGCCGAATGGGCGAGGGCCATGGGTGCCTTCGCCGGCTCGCCCTCGAACTTGATAAGTATCATGGGCGACTCCCCGCCGACCCAACCCTCCTCGTACGAGGACCAACGGGCGTTGCCGTACGCTTGGAGCGCGCAGCAACGGCAGCATTTTGTTAACGGCAATGCTTATTCGGCTTCCCCTCCGAGCGGCATCAGGCGACCCTTGAGCTTCCAGCTAGACTCGCACTACCCTCCGAACGATGTCCGATCTCAAGCGTCGTCGCCGCCTGGAGCGCGAAGAAGTTCAATGCACTCTCCGTTTCCTCCCCCGCGGATCGGGTCCCACCCGCCGTTGCCTCACCAGCCCCAAGCCCACTTCTATGGCGCCCCGGACATCGACTTCGATTTGAGCGCCAAAGCTGGCTTGAAGCCAGGCGATAGGGGCTTCTACTTTGGCTTCGACACTCTCCCAAACCCCGACGGAAGTCACGGGCCGGGCGGGGATAACGTTGTGCTCGCAGGGTACGAAGGCGGTATTGATATCTACAGCGTTGGGAAGCATGCCGTAGAGCCGCTCGCTAGCTTGAAAGGGCTACGAGGTGGCGTCTACGATGCGAAGATCCTACCATGGAACGACGGCCCGGATCCGTACGGCATCTTTCCTCTGATTGCTCTCGTCATCCACGGGCCAGTGGTACCTCCGAGAGCCCCTGAGATAGCTGTCGACCCACGTTCCGATGGATCGCCTAGTCCCCGATTAGAAGGTATTCATACGCCTCAGTCGGACAGCAATCAGCGGCAGGTTAACGTCGGAAAACCGCTGCCGACGGTCGATGCCTACCAGACCACTGTCGAGGTGTATTCTTTGACAACGAACAGGCTGGTCGATGTGCTTTTGCGAGCACCGAAGACCCCTATCAAGACTTCGATGACAAATCCGATATTCCGAAGCCCTCAGCCGGCTGGCGACTTTCAGATTCGCGCTGATGCCGGAAGCATCGTGGTTTCTTCCGGAGCCACCGGCGAGTGTTGGATCTACCGGCAGTTGAGATGCGAACAAGAACCTGGGTACCAGTTCGGCTGCGCGGGCAAATTGTGGACGAGCTTGAACGGCGATTCAACTCCCGAGCAGGAAAGGGGCCAGAGCCAGCTTCCTGCGGGTAAGCGTCCGCTGATGCCCATCATATCGCTTAGCGGTAGATGGCTGGCGTACTGTCCACCAGCGCCGTCGCCTCAACAACCGCTCAACGCGTCCATCCCGGTCCCGCTGGAAGGGAGATCGCCCGGCATAACGGCGCTCGCCCCTCCCATTTTACCAAATGAGAGTTCCGATGTCGACCAGCCTATGCCCGACGGCGTGGTAAATCGTATCATGAGAGAAACCACCCAGGATCTGCTACAGGGAGCTCGGTGGGTCGGAAAGCAGTCGGCTCAGCTTTGGAAGAATTACTGGTCCAAGCCAGGCCAACAAGCACAGCCCCGACAGCCCCAAATGGGCTCTCCACCCTGGAGTGGAGGTTATTCGGGGAGACCAGATACCTCCCAGTTCCCCCCAACCTATGGAATACCTGGCCAGGCGGTAACTAAGGAACCGGGCCTCGTGTCGATTTTGGACTTGCAAACTTTGTCGAACTCGACCGCGATCCACCACGTCACCACGTTCAAGGCGCCACTCGGCTGCAGCTTCCTGTCATTCTCCCCGACGGGGTTGTCCCTCTTCACCGCGAGCAGCAAGGGCGATGTCCAGACGGTATGGGATTTGATGCGTATTCAGTACACGAAATCCTCCGCCTTGCAGAATTCGCTGCCGAACAACGGCCACACGACACGGGTAAGACAGGTCGCGCAGTTCTCGCGAATGACCGTCGCCCGGATAGTGGATGTCGCATGGGCGAAGCCAAACGGAGAGCGGGCGGCGATGGTGACCGAGAGAGGCACCGTGCACCTGCTGGATATGCCGTCGAGCGCGTACACGTGGCCGCCTCCCCGCCGCCGCGTTAGAGTCCAGGACGGATCTCCTAGAAGTTCCGAAAATACGCACTCGGCGGTGTCGCTGGCCTCGAACGCCCTCAGCTCTGCTTACGGCGCCACCCGGACTCTGACCTCCCGTCACCAGCGCAGCCACTCGAACTCGCAGACGGCGTCTACTATTATGGATCGCGCCGGTTACGGAGGCAAAGTGCTTGCTGCAGGAATTAGTCATTCTCTGGGCAACGCCGGGACCGCCATCAACCAGCTGCGTCATACCGGCGACAACCGCGTCAGCCTCCCGCCGGGAAGCATGCTGCCCGGACCGTTCTGCGCGGCGTGGATCACCGGCAAGAAATATCATACCTTGTTCGTGCTCGGGGATGGCTTGGTTCGCACCTTTCCGGGCAAAAGCCGAGGGCCGTCGATGGGTAAAGAAAGACCTCGTTTCCATCGTAGCAACAGGTACAGGGATTTCAAGCTTAGACACCTCCCGGACGATCTGATCGCGCCGTCTATCAAGCAGATCATCGATCCCATCGAAGACCTCGATCTTACCAATCACGATCACGAGGGCGGCAACACGTTGATTTTCAACCCTCGACCCCAATCCATCGATTCTGATTATAGTCCGGAGGCGTCTATCCCGCAAGCTGAGATAGAGTCCAGCGCGCCTTACCAGCCGTTCCATACCGACAGGAGGGTGGGCCTTTACGTGTACAGTGACGATCTTTCAACCTCGGTATCTCGCCTCCTCGCCTCCGCGACGCTCGAAGATAAACCGAGACGTGGTGAAGGCCGCCAAGTTACGGCTTCGTCGGAGCAGCCTTGGGCCTTCGGGCAGGTCATCAGCGGCGTCATAGTGAACGCGGGACTAGCGAGCTTTATCGACGAGGACATCAGCAGCAGTGTCGACGACCATCGAGCTTTGCCCGCGTCGGCTATGGAGCGAGTGCTGCAGGTTGGCGAGCACGACGAGCAGATCGTCGTCACCACGCGACGTCGCAGGGGCGGAAACAGATCGACCGACGCCGACGAAGACGGATTCTTCGAGGACGACTGCGAGGTGCTCGACTTTGCGGACCAGAGAGTTTGAAGCAGGTGTTGGAATCTTGTAGAGTTGACGCTGGGTTGATGACGTAGGCGTATTAGTTCAACACGGAGTTGGATGCTCAGACTGCGCAATCCGTCTGCAAGAGGCCACGAGCAGGGCTCTCTCGCGACGAGACATCCTATCGGACCCTCGCTTGACCTTGGTTTGGATTTTGGACGGAACGGATCGTTAGGACCGGAGTTATTGCATAAACCGCCTTGCATTACCAAGACACGAGAGATGTATAGAGTCCCGTCGTCGATAGGAGTTGAACACAACTCAATTAGATACCATCAAGTCACCTTGGCATTTCACCTTTTTTTTGAACGTAGACAATCGTGATTATATAGCCATTTCTTGATGTTATGATTTTATGATTTTTATCTCAACCTGACAGCATTTGACGGGACGTCCAATTCAGGGCAGCGATCACAATAGCATGCCTCACGATCACGGAGCAACCCGCGAGCAATCCAAGTCCGCCTTTGTTCCAGCCCAACTCCTGCCCGCCGCGTACCTCAGGTTACACCGCCTTCGGGTATCGGGAGAGAGGTCCATTAGATAGCAACCCATTACGCCTTCTTCTTGGCGGCGGCCTTAGCCTTAGCAGCCTTCTTCCTGTTGCTGCGGATCATGACGACGCTGAGGAAGGAGCCCACAACGGCGGAGCCGAGCAGGATTAGGATGACGGGTATACGGATGGCCCAGACGCGCGGGGGGAAGACGTTCTGAAGAGGGTGATCGGAGTCGACGAATGGCTGTAGGTTGTGTTAGTGGTCTGCGAGACGAAGAGGACTTTGGGATACAATTTGGGGGGCTGTGTTCTGGTTTAGGGAGAAGGGAGAGGGTAAAAGATAAAAATAAAATAAAAAGAGTGAAATAGGATAGGAAATAGGATAGGAAGGGTGGATGTACCATAGCCAACGTCCAGATGGAGTAGTAGAGGAAGACGACGGAGGCAGCCACGAGCATGGCGAGGCCAACGAGAGTGCCGAGCTGTAGAGAAGTATTAGTTAGAAGCTATACAGTATGCAGAGAGCTACACAGTTATAATCCGATGCGCAAGGCACGGGTGGGAATGGGCGTACCATTGTCGATTTTCAAAAGGGTAAACAGGTAATTGTTGTTTGTAGTAAGGAGCGTACAGATTAGTGAACGATTGTTCAGGATTGTTGATATTATGAATTCGTTTTGTTACCTGGCGAGGTGGATGACCTGGCTAGAAATCTCGAGGTGGGTTCGACCAAAGGGTGGAACGAGACGCGACCGGGACACGATTGAATAATTCTATTTATTAGTATTATTAGCTTAACTTAAAGCTACACTAGTGTAGAAAGCTAGGTACCTATGTGGCTTATTGGTGACTGTGGCTTGCGTTTCTTAGTACCTAGTGTAGGTACTTAAGTTTTACACTAGTGTACCTAGGTAGTGTAGATGCAGGGGCTGTTTTTCAATGTGCCAATCATATCATTTTAATTGCCCCACTCTGTCCGGAAACTGCCAGCCTCGTCAAAAGTTTCGTCACGGTAAGTCACGATCACCCTTTTTTTTCTTCTTTTGCCTTGCTTAATCCAACTTCTTATCGCAACCTTTATTTTCCCTCCTTTCTCCTTTTTCAATAAGAAGCCATCAACAACGAAGAAAGAGGTTCTTCAGAATTCTACCATATGGTTGTCAATTATTCTTTTAGACCATTCCTTTCTTGCGTCAGTGCACGGAGTCATTAGACAGTACGAGCCAACCATGGCAGAGGTCGAGACGCGCCACTTGGGCGAGAGGTCGCCAAATGAAGTTCCCATCCCTCGCTCTCCGCGCCGCGACAACGATCGCGGTCGACCTCGAGATGGCGGCGATAAATACCGGCCCGCACGAGATCGCGGTCGCCGCTCCTCACCTCCCCGAAAACGTTCGCCACCTCGCCAACGCACGCCGCCGAAGATGCCTACCGAGGAGGAAAAACAAGCTGCCGCGAAGGCCGAGTATGAGAAGCTTCTAACCATGCGGTCGGGAGGAACCTATATCCCGCCAGCGCGCCTGCGAGCGCTGCAGGCCCAGATCACGGATAAGACGAGCAAGGAGTACCAGCGCATGGCCTGGGAGGCGCTGAAGAAGAGCATCAACGGCCTCATCAACAAGGTCAACGTTTCGAATATCAAACACATCGTCCCGGAACTGTTCCAGGAGAACCTGGTCAGAGGGCGAGGCCTATTCTGCAGGAGCATCATGAAGGCCCAGGCTGCCAGTTTGCCCTTCACCCCGGTATTGGCGGCCATGGCGGCCATCGTCAACACGAAGCTGCCGCAGGTTGGCGAGCTGCTGGTGAGGAGGTTGGTCTTGCAGTTCAGAAAGGCCTTCAAGCGGAACGACAAGGCCGTCTGCCTATCCTCGACCATGTTCATCGCCCACCTGGTAAACCAGCAAGTAGTTCACGAGATGCTGGCTGCGCAGATGTTGATCCTCCTGCTCCAGAAGCCGACCGACGACAGCGTGGAGATCGCGGTCGGCCTGACGAAGGAGGTAGGGCAGCATCTCGAGGAGATGAACCCGGCGATTGCCAACATCGTCTTCGATCAGTTCAGGAACATACTGCACGAAGCCGATATAGATAAGCGGGTGCAGTTCATGATCGAGGTTCTGTTCCAGGTGCGAAAAGACAAATTCAAGGATAATCCCGCCATCAAGGAGGAACTAGACTTGATCGAAGAGGAAGACCAGATCACCCACCGAGCCGAGCTGAGCGCCGACCTCGACGTCCAAGACGGGCTCAACATCTTCAAATTCGACCCCGAGTGGGAAGAGAACGAGGCGGCCTACAAGAGACTCAGGGCCGAGATTCTGGGAGAGGGAAGCGACGACGATGATGACGACGAAGACGACGACGAGAGCTCCGAGGACGAGAATGAGGAGCAAAAGGCAATAGAGATCAAGGATCAGTCCAATACTGACCTGGTGAACCTCCGCAAGACCATATACCTGACCATCATGAGCAGCATGGATCCCGAAGAATGCGTCCACAAGCTAATGAAGGTCAACCTACCTCCCGGGCAAGAGCCGGAGCTACCTTCCATGGTAGTCGAGTGCTGCAGCCAAGAGAAGACTTATTCCAAGTTCTTCGGCTTGATCGGAGAGAGGTTCGCCAAGATCAACAGGCTATGGTGCGATCTTTTCACCCAGAGTTTCGAGAAATACTACGAGACGATTCACCGGTACGAAACTAATCGACTACGAAACATCGCCAGATTCTTCGGTCACATGTTCGGTTCGGATGCCATCGGCTGGCACGCGATGTCCCTTATCCACCTGAATGAAGAGGAGACGACCTCGGCGAGCCGAATCTTTATCAAGATCCTATTTCAGGAGATCTCGGAAGAACTCGGCATGACGAAGCTGCAGACACGAATGCGAGACGAGACGCTGCAAGAGGGTTTCTCGGGTCTCTTCCCTCGCGACAATCCTCGCAACGTGCGATTCTCGATCAACTACTTCACCAGCATCGGCATGGGTGCTCTGACGGAGGAGATGAGAGAGTACTTGGCGAATATGCCGAAGCCGGCTCTTCCCGCACCGCCTGCGGCTGACGACTCCGACTCGGATTCGGTATCCAGCTATTCATCATACACCGGCTCCTACTCGTCTCGTTCTAGATCGAGGTCTCGCACGCCGCCACGAAGGACAATCAATAGGGGCCGTTCATTATCACAAACGCCGCCGCGACGGCGCAGATCGCCCTCGGACACCAAAAGCAGAGGCCCGTCGCGCTCTCGCTCGTACTCTTATAGCCTATCTCGGAGCCCCTCCCCGCGAAGAACTAGCAAGAGATACACCGGCTCCCCCAGCCCGGCCCGCGGCCGTCGAAACTCCAGCTACTCGCGCTACAAATCAGTCACTCCCCCGCCAGCACGAGGGGCCGGCAGAGCCCGTTCGTACAGCCGCGACCGAGGCTCCAGCCGTTCCCGCTCATACACGTCCTCTCGAAGCCGCAGCCCACCACCTCGCAGGGCAGCGGCCAGGGTATCGCCCAGCCGTAGCCCGCCGCCGCGGAGGACACCGGCGAAACGAGATTCACTCTCCGCTAGCCCGCCCCCACGTCGACCGCGCCGCGACCCGAGCTACTCCCGCTCTCGATCCCCGCCTTCGAAGCGCGGTCGCCCATCCAACCGGCCGCCTTCGCCACTGCCCGTGAGGCGCCGCAGGAATACGAGCTCGGCCAGCAGCGCCCCGCGCAAGAGACCCAGGTACGACAGCCGATCGCCGTCTCCCGCCGGCGTGAAGAGGAGGCGGTACAGCCGCGGCTCGAGCCGGAGCATATCGAGGGCGCGATCCCCGCCGCCCCGCGGCAGAGGGGCTAGCAGAGACGCAGGTGGAGATAGGGGTTAGGAACCCTACCCATCGAGGTCGAGGTCGAGGTCGAGGTCGAGAGGCGGGAGTGAGGGTGCGAGTAGGAGTAGGAGTAGGAGTGTAGAGAGAGGATGGGGATGTAAGTCTAGGTCTAGGTCTAGGCAATGGGTGTCTCGTTCCAGGTCGAGGAGTTACGAGTCCGGAGGGAGGCGAGGAGAGTCACGTTCTAGGGAGTATAACTACGAGTCATGGGAGAGGGGACGCTCCTTTCCCCGTGACTCCTCCAGTTTGACACCGCCGCGCTCGTCGGAGCGGATAGCACTTGTCGAGACGATAGACGAGGTTATGGATTAGGGTGGGTGTAGGAGGACGAACTACGGATGCACGGACTTGAGAATCGACGAACTGACTAGGTACTTAAGGTCGACATCCCCTTAGCATTATTCACACATGTTTTGCAATATTTACATTTGCACAGGTTTGGGCATTGCTAGCTGGCTGGGTTCAGTCAGATGTTTAATATTCCACAGACTGAAGTTGGCGTGGTAGAAATAAGTGCTAGGCATTGAATTACACAGAGATTGACTCTGATTTATAAGGTGTATCAACAAGATATATCGTGACGGCATCTAGCGACGGCATCTAAGCGTTTGTGTGGGTGGTGGATCTATTATATCTATCACGGGATATCTAAAGTAGGGATTCCAGGACCTTCACCCAAATCTCGCGACCCAGATTTGACCGGGATTTCGGGGTTTGCCAAACCCGTATATTCCTTTGGTAGGTAGTGAACCTATTGTGTGTTATCTGCAGGTACTCGGATAATATTCCTCTCCGAGCTCCTGACGTAGTAGGATGCGTGGATGCGTGGACCCCAGCCATGTTACCGATTCGGCTGTTGGCTGGTACCATACCTAGGCACCCAAGGCAACACCAACCACGAACTGGTAGAATGTACTTCGCCGCACACATACGGGGGCAGCGTTGCAACCTGACATGTTCATAAACCGCAGACCACCACGACCACCACCATGAGCTCTAGCAACCCAATCGAACCGTACCGGATCGCGGTGCCGGACCAGGCGATAGAGAAGCTGAAGAAGAAGCTCGAGCTGGCGACGTTCCCGCAGGAGACGAGCTTCTCCAACAATTGGGACTACGGCGCCCCGCTCGACGACGTCAAGAGGCTCGCGAGCGCCTGGCGGGAGACTTACGACTGGCGCCGCGCCGAGGCCGAACTGAACGATAAGCTCCCCCAGTTCACTACCACGATCGCCGTCGAGGGGCACGAGGACGACCTGAGGATCCATTTCGTGCATAAGAAAAGCGAGAAGCCGGGGGCGATTCCGCTGTTGTTTTGTCACGGGTGTGAGCCTGCTCTACTTTACTTTGCTTTACTCCGCTCCGCTCTGCTCTGCTCTGCTCTGCTCTGCTCTGCTCTGCTCTGCTCGTCTCGCTCTCATATATACCATATTCCCCTTCGATAAGGGTGCTACAAGTAGGTAGAATAACTATGTAATCGGTTAGCTGACCGCGGAGAAAGGGCCCGGGAGCTTCCTCGAGGTCGCCAAGATCCTCCCGCTGCTCACATCCAAGAAAGCCGACGATGACGACGACGACGACGAGCCGACGTTCCACGTGGTGGCGCCCTCGCTCGCGAACTTCGGCTTCTCGCAGCGCACCTCGAAGCCCAAGTTCGGCGTGGCGCAGCAGGCCGAGGTGTGCCACAAGCTCATGCTGCGGCTGGGCTACGGCCGGTACGCGACGCAGGGCGGCGACTGGGGGTTCATGGTCACGCGGGCCATGGGGTCGCAGTACCCGTCGCACGTGCTGGGTTCGCACGTGAACATGATTTTCGCGAAGGCGCCGAGGCCGCTGCGGTCGCCGCTGCTCTGCCTGCAGCACGTGCTGGGCTGGTACACGGCGCAGGAGAAGGCGGGGCTGGCCCGCACCGTGTGGTTCAACGCCGAGGGCAACGGCTACAACAGGCTGCAGTCGACCAAGCCGCACACGGCCGGGTTCGCGCTCGCCGACAGCCCCGTCGCCCTCCTGGCCTGGGTCTACGAGAAGCTGCGGGACTGGACCGACGGCTACCCCTGGACCGACGACGAGGTCTTGACCTGGGTCAGCTTGTACGTCTTCAGCGAGGCGGGCCCCGACGCCAGCGTCCGGCTGTACTACGAGGCCACGCACGCGGCGACGCCGCTGAGTGGCCTGCTGGAGTGGAACGGCGAGGTCCCGCTCGGGCTGTCGTATTTCCCCAAAGACGTGATCGTGGTGCCGAGCTCGTGGGGAGGACCTGTGAGTCGCCATTTATATAAATATATATACCACACACCTAAATCCTCGCCCCTGTCATTTCCTGCGCCGCCGAGAGAGGTACCTACCTGAGGTAATAAATGCTGACTCTGAACCGCCGCAGTGGGACCGGTGGTGTTCGAGGCGCGGCACGACGAGGGAGGTCATTTCCCCGCGTTCGAGAAGCCCGAGGTGCTGGTCGCCGATGTTAAGAAGATGTTCGCAAAGAAAGGCGGGATTGGAGCGAAGCTGGGTCTCTGATTTCGTTGTTTCGATTTCGATGTTTCGATGGGTAATGTAATGGGTAGTGCGTTTTATTCGGACGGACGGACTGAATTGCTACTTACCTAGGTACGTCTTAGCTCGCTTATTCGTGCCACCCTAACAATATATAAATTAAAGTACACCGACGATAGCCACCCTCTCGATTTCATTGGTGAAGCCTTGAGGGTAGTCTTTAGCATATGTCGTCGTCGTCGTCGTCGTCGTAACAGCCAGGGGTGAAAAAGGAGAGGCTCCTGGTTGAATTTGATGCCCCTATGTCCCGATGGAAATCAGGGTATTGCACGATCTATACTTATCTCTAGACGCAAAGGAACCCGCCTATAAGTCATCAGGAGTTAGGCACATGCCAGGGAATACACCATCCTTCGGATTATGGTATCTACCTAGGTAGGCCCAGACCGGAGTTAGCGAGCTTTGCGGCGGCGAACTTGGGTCCAGACTTCGTTCGGTTAAGACGTATCGAATCGAACGGTGACACACCTAATACGCTTGATGCGATTTGTGTTTTCCTTTCGAGTTATTTTAACGCCGTAGAACCCAATTTAAACCCGTTCTAATGGTCTTAGAGCTGTAATAGCTCTATCCCCCTGAGGTGCTGAGAAATCCACGAGAACAAGTCGGAAGACACGATCGTGCCGCATGTACGATATTACCTGAAAAATGACGAGGTGCTCACCGACGAAGAATTTGTAGTAATACATATCATTTATTCCAAATTTCTAGATTCGCTTACTGCCCCTTACCTTAGATGACCGCATTCATCATCGACACTAAATATCGTGCAATATATACACCACGACTAGATGATCACAATCACCCACCCACTACCTAGCTACCAAGGTACATAGCCCCCGGTGAATTAGCTCTCCGCATCGTGAAACGCATCGCCGGTGTCATCCGACCGCAGGCTCTGGGCCGCGGCCGCGAGGCGCCTCCTCTCGGCCCTGCGCCTCCACGGCCTGTAGACGACGACGGAGCCGAGCCCGACGGCAACGAAGAGGCCGCAGATGCAGCCGCCGACGATCTCGAAGTGGTCGCTGATATCGGTCAGGCCGTCCCAGAACGATCCCTCCGGCTCCGCCACGTTCTGGACTAGAGACAACACCTGGATGATGCCGATGAAGGCCGAGACCACGACCGTGATGCCGGTCAGCACGATGGAATAGTACAGGATGGCGACGGTGTCGCGGGCGAACGCCTTGGACGTGTACAGCGCCATCATCAGGGCGCCGTCCGTCGTGTCGAGCATGCACATGCCCGCTTAGGAGTACGCCGAATCTTAGCATGAGGTAAACGAGCCGTACGGGCTCTCGCCTTGTCGAGGAAGAGAGGAAGAGAGGAAAGGGAAGAGGCAAGGAGGGCACACACCTGTGAACAAGAGCGGGAAGATTAGGATGATCCAAAGACTCGTCCCCTGTGCTCCTTGTATGCTAGCGATACCCAGAATGGCTATCTCGGAACTCGTGTCGAATCCTAGTCCGAATAGGACGCCCAGGGGATACATCTAACATCATGTTAGGCCGCCAAATTGCCTCTCGCAATAGATCGCTGGAGGAGGCGGAGTTGAGTTGCGGGGATCAGTGTTTGAACTGGATGTTTCCATCCCGGATAACAGTCGCGGAGACGTAAATAAATATGGGGGTTAAGGGGCTAGGAGATCTAGCTAAACCTGGAAAAGGGGAGGAATAGGCAGAGAGGACGAAATACAAAAACCCACCTTCCACGGCCGATCCACGATGCGGAACAGCTTCCGGAAAACGTTGGCAAGGAATCCGGCGCCCTCGAGCTGCAGGTTAGCCGCGGCGCGGTCCTCGTCTTCGCCGTCCCGCTCCGGGTGGTGGGGGTCGGGCTCGCGGAGGACGGCGCGGAGGCGGCGCACGAGGCGGTGCAGGACCCAGCCGTTGCCGAGGCACAGCAGCAGCAGGAAGGCGGCGCTGACGCTGGTGCCGACGATGCCCCCGACGTACTGAAAGTTGGCGAAGCGGTCACGCAGAGCGCCGCTGGTGGCCGCCACCACCACGCAGGTGACGATGACGATGGTGGAGTGGCCGAGGCTGAAGAAGGTGCCGACGGTGACGGGGCGCTGGCCCGAGGCTATGAGACGACGCGTCATCAGGTCGATGGCGCTGATGTGGTCGGCGTCGAGGGCGTGCCGCAGGCCAGCGTGTACGAGAGCACGGCCGGGCTGATCATGGCCGGGTTGTAGTACAGTACCGCGGCGATCGCCGCCCAGACGATCATGTTCGAGAGGACTACGAGCCCGATGATCCGCACTACAGGTAACGGGAGGCCCTTCAGCCGGTCCGGAAGCGGCAGATGACAGTGCGGTAATCGCGGCATCTCGACTCTCGAAGCGATCCCTCGCCTACCTATCCTAGTTTGAATAAAGGGTAGTAAGTAGGTAGGCAATAAAGATGTCGAGAGTCAATATATATTCGACACGACACACTTCAGAGTATTAGTTATTAAATTGAATATTGAATATTGAATTTAGACTCTTAGAGATCGGATCACCTTTAAAAGTATTTGACTTTTGACACCATGCCACAAGCTTGTTCCTTCCTATCCCCGCACCGGTCAGGAATTTTATCTACTTTGGTCCTAGGTTAGGTACCTACGATAGTACAGTCTATACCTACCTGCCTCAAGTATTAACTATATATCCCGCGTAATAAACTCTTGATCCGGCGCATCGGTGCTACTAGTCTAACCTTGATTGTCCTAGATCTACCTACCAAGCAAGTCCGTCCATGCAAGTCTATCTGAACGGCATCACCAGAATCGATAAGATATTTAAAACCTTAAATTGATTACTATAAATCTTTCATTACCATTACTCATAGCGGTCTTTAGAGTGTAAGCATATCTTAGGTACCTACCTACATATGTAGGTAAGTACTTACGTAAGTACCTATTTATAGGCTCGCCTTATTAAAGGTCATTCTCGTCGAGGCTCTACGCCGTCCGCCTTACTACGACATTTGAATCTATTATAAAATTATATTTATATAGGATCAATTGATATTTTCGAGGTAGAGTAAGACCCCGTTAATTGCTGTTCAAACGACATGGTTTCTTTCATTCTTTAGCAATAGCTGTAGATTTGGTTTCACCCGATGCCTTTACAACGTCTTCTCCTTTCGAATACGAGTCTCTTAGATCGCTAGACCGACCGACCTAGCAGCTGAACTAGCTATGATACACAAATAACCTCAACCGCGGACAGGCGCTCGTCAATTTGATAGTTTGGGGAAGGGGGCGTAGACTGTTTGTTTCCTCTATTTGGAGCGACATCCGAATCAAGCGGATTTGCCCTGCTAGAATGACGTCGACGGGCAGGGCAGTTGCTTCCTAGCTATTCATGTTAGGGTATTCTACGCTTAAGGAGATGGAGATAGATAGATAGATAGCTAGCTTCTCTTCCCACCAGATTTCAAATCCTTGCTTACCTGAGCTCGCCATTCGTAAACTCCCGAAATATCGCTAGCTCGTGGAACGCATTCGCTAGTATCTGGACCTTTGCCTCGCTAGGATCTGTCATCGCCAGCTCAAGGTCCACCATAAAACTTGCTCCGACTGTAAATTGCGCATCATATCTCTGCCCTATCCGTCTCATATCATCGAGGATGGTGTTCGCCTCGGGAGCTGACAAGAATCCGTTGCGTAAAGCCATGCTTAAGAGCCCGAGTATAGTTATTTCGACGACCTGAAAGTAACTGTCTACCACGAAGTCAGCATTCCGCTCGGGAACGGGAAGTATCATTTCTTGAGAATACACCCCGTAGGTCCCAACTCGTGGGGTATATGTATATTCGTAGACGCGCCTCGAGCACCAAGAAGTAGTGTGTATAAAGAGAGAGCATCACGTACTGGGGAGAAGTTAGCATTCGCGTATAGATTGATTGTGTATAGATTGATTGGGAACCCCCAGCTCTAGAAAGGGGTATCGACTTATCTAGGGCAGACAGATTTTGGGTTACGTACCACATATTTTCATAACATGTCATGCAAAGCATGAAATAGAACCAAGACTCCGGGTCCCGGAAATCTCCGGAGCGCATGGTTTCGCAGAGCATCGCGTTAGCTAGGTATAGGAGAGCGATATGCCATAACGGCGTTGAGCATGCCTTGTTGAAATCCAAGCAGTAAATTAGGCCCAGCCTTTTGAGCTGGTTCACCGAAGCCTTGTGGATGTCACTCGCAGTAGCCGTAGTGGTCGTGAGGTGGGTCACTTTCACCACCTTATCCGCAGAGTGTTGTAGCAATGGCCAAAATAGCTCCATCACGGTACAGTGGTAATAAAGACTAAACGATAAATATGTCAGGATGATACGGGGTAGCAGAGATGACTGATCGAGACACTAAGTTACAAATCATCGCTAGCTGAGGATAGTCATCTTCAATCAGGGGGTCTTACTGTAGCATTAAGGTGGAATGGCGGTTGCGTCTCCCCCGCGCTAGGTCGAGGGAGAGCGATGCTGCCCAGTCGAACAGCTTGTGATATATCTGCTCCGCGAATTCAACTGTAGCTTGAGTTGCAGGGACAAGGTCGCGTCTGCCAAAATATGCTAGGATAATTTCATGGGCAATGAGGCTGAACTTGCACATCACCTTGAACAGTTCATCCGCTCGCGCCGGCACGAAGGTTATGGAATGCGAATAGGTGTAATTAGAATACCCATGAGTCTCGAAGTGCTCTCCAGGCATGGGAAGCAAGGGCGGTGTTTCGATCTCCGCCCGGTGAAGATGTAACGAACGTATACTATGGATCATAATCATAAGCAGACGCTAGATAGGACAGATCGGAATGGGTCATGAGCGTCAGCGCTAGGATGACTCACCAGACACATAAGAAGATACCCCACTGTGGCAACGAGAGTTAGCAATTGCTTCTTTAGGTAAAGGGTTCAGGGGTTTCGAGCATGGCTTAGGAGTAATATTTCCTCAGCCAGCCCGAATAGAGATGTTTTTAACTCCTAAAACAGGCCAAGAAGGGGGTGGGGGGGTGAACTCTCGATTTTACATACTGACGTATGAGATGCGGCTCTGATCCAATCTTGGTGATGATCCAACCAGATCGATGCTGATTCATCCTCAGTACTCACCCCAAAAACTGCGGCGCTCGGGGTTAGCCGCTTGCTTAAGTATAAGACCACGCAGGTATAGAGATCTGGATGGCATCGACGCCACGGCATCGAACAGGTTGCAGGGTTTGACTTACGGCCCATGCGCTTTCCCATCTTGATCCCTTCCTCTAGGTATTGGTTCGCACTACGACAGCGAGAGTCAGCAAGTACTTCTCCGGGTAAAGGGTTTAGGGGTCTCAGGCACGACCTAGGAGCAACAACTACTCAGCCACCCCGATTAGGAGTTTTTGTTTTATTCCCAAGACAGGCCAACGAATGGGGGAATGAACTCTTGATGTTACATACAAATCATCACGGCCTCGAGAGGCTAACGTGCTATATAGAAGCTGAGCAGCTGCAACCGCAGTTAGTGTGTTGCTGATCTTCTCCGTTTGCCATAACCGTTCGGCTTCTGACTCGAAAGCGACGATAAATTCTCTGGCATCTGGCTGCAGGCTCGAATACGATTGCTGGACCGCGTTAGCAATCATTATCGGCAGAAATATACCTAGGTAGTAAGTATACTTCTAGAGCGACTCGTATCTGAATTGTGACCTACACATGCCCACCCCAGCAAAGCATTCACGAGCAGGGCAGAGCAGAAATGAGACGTCCCCTGCACACAATCATCCAGGAATAAATCGGCATCAAACAAGGGGCACCACGAGTGGTCGATCTCTAGGTACAACGACATCAGCGTCACGGCTAGCTCGTTCGATATGGGTACGTCGGTCCACTTTCGGAAATTTATAGCATTCAGCCGATCGTCGACGATCTCGTGCATAGATTGGAGAGGCTCGATGTTTCCTATACCACGGTCTCTCGCGCCTAGGGTTAAATTCGGTGTTAGCCCGTCCCCGAGAGAACTCTCGTTCGGTCCACCGGGAACGGCGGAGGATGATATGGTGACCCCTAGCCCTAACCTTTAAATGCAAATTAGCCGAACGGTAGCAAAACAGCTCTTGCGGTTAACGTAGCATGCATTGACCTAAGCGTGTGGGGGGCGGGGAGGGGACCTACAGGACCGGGGCGCTGGAATGTTCAATGATGGTCGGCCGCAGCAGATCGGCCAGGTTGATAAAGCCGATCTCGACGGGGGTCAGCATAGGGTAGGCGGTCGGACACCGCATCATGAGCTCGTACTCGGGAGTTTGCTGAGTCTCGGGTATGAGGTCGGCTATCAGCTGCCAGTTGGATAGATTCATAGGCAAAACGGGCCCGTCTTCGAGGTTCCTCTTCACGAAGGCTAAGATGTCGGAAGGATCATTCGCTCCTTCGGTGGCTAGGTTCCTGGCGGATTTCAGTCGTCTCAGGATGTCGAGCGAAACCGCGTCGGGGGCGGATTCTAACAGATCGAATATCTCCAGCATATCTTCCGCAGAACTCCTGAGGGATTCGACCTCCCTCTTCATAGCCATAAAGGGGGTCTCGTCGCTGCTGGCGGTAACGAAGTTACATTCCACGCCGGTCTTGCTACAGGCCGTGCATGGCCTCTTGCTATCGCACTAGTATGTACGGGTTAACGGGGTGCGGGTCTCCCCGCGAAGGCCTGACGCGGAGGGAGCATAACTTACTCGGATCTTCTTGACGCGGCAGTTGTTGCAGGCAGCCTTGGAAACGGTACGTTTCTTGAAGGGGGGGCCGGCATCCTTTTTGAAGAACAACTCCGGTGCGTTCGCTTCGGCGGAGCCAGGAGGCGTCGGCGCCGGAAGCAGGCGTTTGTAATGGTCGGACATTGAGTTCCTACAAGTCTCTGTTGACCTATCGTCTCCATAACAGAGCTCACGTCTGCCTGACGACAAAGTGGGACATGTTGGTCCGGGTGGTCTGCGATGTTAAAAATTGTATATCGTGACGGCTGCCAGGTTGGCCTCGACATCGAAGACGATAGATCGAGTGTGGCCAATCATACCTTTAAGATGGTTCGGCCCTCGAGCCCTCGCTCTGTTCCGTTCCGTTCCGTTCTGTTCTGTGAAGTCTAGAGATGATCTGCCTAATCTCTCTCGGACTAGGTATGCCTAGCATCTGGTGGACCAGCGAGTCTGGACCAGAGTCTAGTTAAGCTTGACCGAGTGATCGATTTATTTGGGGGAGTACCTAAGTATTTATATAGATTATCGACACAAAGGAATTGCCGTAGCCCGTACTAAATAATACTAGTATCAGTATCAGTATCAGCACCAGTGCCCATGAGTGATCCGATCGAGTGCGAAGACCGGGACGCGGCTTGATTCTGTTTGCAATGTTACTTATATCAAGTAACACGCAGTGCGTCATTTGCGATGGGAGGGATACGTATGCAGAGTAGCAGAGTGACAGGCTACGGAAGGTATTGTAAGGGAACAAGAGGCTGAGAGGGAACTGATGTTTGCCATGTTTGTCGAGCTGTAGGTAGGCTGGTAGGCAGGTAGGTAAGTAGCTACCTACGAACCTACCCAGGTAGGTAGGTACGCTGGAGTGCCATTGGCTACAGATAGCCAATGATGGATATCTGGAGCACGTTCCGAGCCAATGAGAGGTCGTCGTCCAGAGCTGTCATCACATTCTTAGCGTATCTAGGTACCTAGGTAGTTAAAAACGTAAAACCTTAGTACCTTGTGGGTGGAAACCTTTATATTCCCGTTACGCATAAGTGCATAAGTGCATATCTACCTCGGTACCTGAGGTATAGATTGTGGCGAACCTCCTCAGGTATCTAGGTACTTAGGTATGTTTTTGCCACCCATAGACCCTGATACCTACCTATTTAGCTACTTACATTACACGTGTAGGTAGATCCCGTAGTAGAAAATTTCGTCGATTTGATCGAAGATACCTCCATGCATTGCACGACGTAGTACACTAACCGTTAACCGTTAGCAAGGTTCTGACTAATTTCTCCGGTGATCAAAACCTACGGATTAGGTACCTATCCTATAGGTATTAATAGTCCTGGATAAATACTATTCCAGCATTCCACCCCATAATCATGAAATTCGAATCAACCCTTAGAGAATGGTGATCCAAGACATACATCTGGAATCGAAATAAGGCGACTTCGACGTCATGGATTTACCACTAACAGGTTTTATTACCTAAAACTGAATCGAATCACGGTTTCGTATGGATGAGACCCATCTACTTAAGAGTATAAGGAGGACTAGGCAAAAAACGCTATCGTCTATAAATATATAATATTATATACCAACGGTATAATATTAACGGTCTATAGGGTGAGCATCTTAAGTTTTTACATCTCGCGTCGAGATCCAATTAGAAAGTCTCATGCATAATCGGCAATAATCTTGTGGTCACCGGCGCCATGAGACTGCTCGAGCTCCGCTTTCCGTATCTTTTCGTGTTTCGCAGTCGCGTACGATAGAGCCGCAGTCCATATACCTAACAGGATAGCCACAGCAATCATAGCCCACATACCTCTCTATAAGAATATTAGAAAAGGTTACATCGCCTCGACGGCCTGGGGACACACAGCTGGGGCAGAATGACTTACAATAAACCACGGTGCCATGCTAGCTCCGTAGAAGACGATGCTCCACCACGCGTTTATGGAATTGCTTCCTAGATTCATGCCAGCTAGCACGACGGCTCGGAACATGTGCTCCTCGTAGCGGAGAGCATCGTTAGCCCAAGCGAAGAACGTAGCTTGGCAGGCGTAGACAGAGCCTGCCCAGTAGTAGGCACCAAACACGACCGCGGTCGATGCTGGATTCGTCGGGTCCTTGGAAACGGCCAAGATCATGGCAGAAGTGGCTACACCCGTGACAGCGATGAAGTAACCGACGAGGTACCGCTTGCCGCTGAGGAAATCGGTCAGCGTCGCCCAGAAAATTGTCGATATTATGCCGACAGCGGGTATCCCCGTAGGGTAGTTGTTTAGCTGGGCCACCGAATATTTAATCGTCGGGTGGCTCTTCATATACAGGGACAAGAGGGCGTTTGTGCTGAAGGACTCGGTCTCTCCAGCAATGATCCAGAGCACGACGAAGCCCCAGAATAGCCAAGACGAGAAGGTCTTTTTGAAGAACGTCCACGATATGGGTGATCGGTCTTCCATAGGTGGGACTCGGGATACCGCTAAGGCCTTCTCGGACTCGGTGAGGTAGAAAGCCTGCGTCGTTGATGGCGTGTCCGGGAAGAAGAAGAAGCCATATACCGCAACTGGTATCGTGATCTATATATAGCACATCAGATTGTCGTACTCTTCATGCCAGAGGCGGAATTTTGGAAAAGGGAAAAGGAAAAAAAAGAAAAAAAACCAACAATACAGAATAGAATAGTCGGCTAAACTTACAAGACCATCTATGATAAACAACCAGCGCCACCCGCTGATGCCGTTCCTGCCATTCAAACTAGAATGGATACCGGTCTGGATGAACCCTCCGATCATCGTCCCAGCCAGGCCGGACGCCGTGAATATGCCGGACCTCTTGCCCAGCTCGCGCTCCGTGTACCAAGAGCCGAGGATATAGTGGGTGCCGACGAAGGTAGTAGCTTCAGCTATGCCTTGGAAGAAACGGATAGCCATGATGCTCTGGGGTTTGTGCACGGAAGCCGTGACCATGGTCAAGCCGGCCCAGACGATCATGCAGGCCGGGAAGAAGTATCGCGGTTTGATGTAGTGCAGAGACAGATTCGCTGGGATCTGGCCGATGACGTAGCCGACGGTGAAGCACGTGGCGATCTCGTTCAGCTGGTTGCCGACGAACCCCAGCTCCTCCTTCATGCCCGAGACATAGGCGTTGTTGAGATTGGATCGGTCCAGCTGCGCTCAGGAATACATGTTAACAATCCAAGTCCGATCAATCGATAATCCGACCGATTGATAGCCCGATGGGGATACATGTACGGATAGCGAAGCTTCGAGGGATAATTGCGACAGATACGTACGTAATTGGTGAAGTAGCTCAAGCAGCAGAAGCTCAAGATGAAGAAGTCGATCTTCTGTACTAGCTTCTGTTCGCCGGGTTGATACTCGGTGTGGAAATATTCCCGAAACCTTGACCTCGTCAGCGTGGTCGTCGCCATTTTCGTTCTAACTCTTGGCTTTCCCGGTGGAAAGAGGGACGACGAAATACAATAAAAATAAGCGACAATTGTCTATGGTCACACAGCAATGGATCTTTTCCCCTTGATTACATCGCAGCAATAAGAGGAGATCGCCATGTCATATATACGCATGCCAGGTGAATGCTCGCACGCGCTATGACGATACGCTATCTCTGATATCGGGACCTCACCTGGCAAATGTGACCCTTTCGGAAACGCTGTTCCTGGCCAAGTTAATAGAACTAGGTACCTACCTAGTCATTTACACTTGTCAGCTATGCCTATGTACCTAGGTAGGCAGGCTGGAGGGCCGAGATCCACGGTGCTGGGATTTGCGGGGGAGCTAGGTGCAAACCCTTGGTAGATAAGAAAGCAACTGTACTATACCGCAGTGGGCAGAAAACCGGTCACAGGAATAAAAATTAAATATTTCGGGGTCAAGCTACGATAGCGCCTTTTTCGGGGCTTGGCGTAGCCCCCCCTTTTTCTCTCTCGCTTCGGCTTCTTATTCGTCCTAGTGTAGAAGCGTTATCGGGTTGGAGATTGGAGAGATTGTAAGAGGAGATAACATAAGTCCTCAGTTACCATACTCAGGCTAGGAACTCAGGCGGCCAGGCACCTAGGTATGTACCTAACTACCTACCTACCTAAGCAGCTAAATAGCCCTCCGTTATCTACCCGATCGTATCGTTGGAGATGCTGATAAAGACTGAAGCGTAATTTTTTTCGGCTTCCTTCCGATATTATTCGTCTTATTGATTGATATACTCGTGTCATCGCCCTAAAGTCTAGATAGGTGGCTTGTATAAAACTACCTAGGTATATACCGCACAATTCAAGATGCGGAGGAACGAAGAGACACCAAGTCGACGTTCATTAGCGCGACGAGGTGAATTAAAGATCGAGACGGAACTCCGGTTTACTAATTAATACCTGACGATATCGGATGTATCCGACCGGAGTAGAGCTGAGGAGCATCATCCCCGCGATCTCTACCACGTTGTGATTTCTTATATATAGTAATATAAGGTATATATATCGATTCGGTATGTTCGTATGTCTAGAATGTAAATAAATATAATATTAGCTCACGACGGAATATTCACTTTTACTTTGTTAATAAATTTATCGAATCCCTTATTTGGATCTCGCGGTTTCGGAAGCAAAGATGTCGAAGGGACACTGGGAGGACCTCGCCGCCAAGAAGCGCGAGCAGCTGGACAAGTCCATACCGGACGAGTGGCGCATCCCGAGCCACCTCCTGCCGCCCGCCGATCAGGACGACGTCACCGGCTTCCCGGAGGCCTCGGGCTGGTTCACGCCGGAGGAGCTGGCCATCACGGACCAGACGGCGCTGCAGCTGCTCCCCAAGCTCGCGTCCGGAGAGCTCAAGTCCGAGGCCGTCACCCGCGCCTTCTGCAAGCGCGCCGTCGCCGCCCACCAGCTGACCAACTGCCTGTCTGAGACGTGCTTCGAGCGCGCCCTCGACACCGCTAAGAAGCTAGACGAGCACCTCGCGCGCACCGGCAAGCCCGCCGGCCCCCTGCACGGCCTGCCCATCTCGCTGAAGGACAATTTCAACCTCCGCGGCCTGGACGCCACCGTCGGCTTCGCCTCGCACGTCGGCGACCCGGCCGAGTACGACGCCGTGCTCGCGGACCTGCTGCGCGAGGCCGGCGCCGTCTTCTACGTCAAGACCAACGTGCCGACGGCCATGATGATCGCCGAGAGCGTCAACAACGTCTTCGGGCGCACCGTCAACCCGCGCAACCGCAAGCTGACCAGCGGCGGCAGCTCCGGCGGCGAGAGCGCGCTCATCGTCTTCAAGGGCAGCCCCTGGGGCGTCGGCACCGACATCGGCGGCTCCCTGCGCATCCCCGCCTGCTGTACCGGCATCTTCACCCTGCGGCCCAGCTTCGGCCGGTTCCCCACCCTGCGCTGCCGCTCCGGAATGCCCGGCCAGGAGGCCGTGCAGTCCGTCAACGGGCCTCTGACGCGCACCATCGACGACCTCGCCTTCTACAGCAAGACCGTCGTCGACTCCGAGCCTTGGCGCGCCGACCCGCGGTGCCTGCCCATCCCGTGGCGCACCGTCGCCCTGCCGCCCAAGCTGAAGTTCGCCGTCATGTACGACGACGGCATGGCGCTGCCCACGCCGCCCGTGGCGCGGGCGCTGCGGCACGCCGTCGCGAAGCTCGAGGCCGCGGGCCACGAGGTCGTAGAGTGGTCGTCGAAGGACCAGAACGAGGGCCAGAAGCTGCTGGACCGCATGTTCGTGGCGGACGGCGGCAAGGCGATCAAGAGGGAGCTGGAGCGGACGGGCGAGCCGATGCGGCCCGAGATGCGGATGTACGAGGAGGCGCGGGAGCTGGGCGCGCTCGAGTACTGGCAGCTGCACCTGGAGCGCCAGGCGTACCAGAAGCGGTACCTGGACCGGTGGCTAGCCGCGGGCATCGACGCGATCCTGTGCCCCACGTCGCCGTACAGCGGCGTAGAGAACGGCAAGTTCCGGCACGGTAAGTCTCGCACATCTCCGAACGTCGGCTGCTTCCATCCGTTACTGACAGCAGCCTCCAGTCGGCTACACCGGCGTCTACAACGTGCTGGACTACTCCTGCATCTCCTTCCCCACCGGCCTCGTCGTCGACAGATCGGTCGACGTTGCGCTCGGCGATGCGTACGAACCGCTTTCCGACCTAGACAGGAACATCCAAGCCGACTGTGAGTATTATGTCTGTGCCGTTACCTATCAAATGACCCGCGTCTCTAACTGTCAGGTAGATGACGCCGAAGCGGTTCACAGGATGCCTGTGAGTTTGCAGCTGGTGGCGCAAAGACTGGAGGAGGAGAAATGCGTAGAGATGTGCAAAGTCGTGCTAGGTGCATTATCGTAGACAGTAGCTCTATTCGGAAGGTATCTAGATCCGGTTAGACGAGAAACCTGCATTATGCATAGATCAAGACTAGTGTTGTCAACGCTAGTGGTAACTTATTAATCTGTGAATATAAGTCAAAATTTAATAGTTACAGTAGGTAGTTTGGTTAAATATGACAAGCGATAGATATTGGTGGACATGGATATCTGAAATAATAAGACTTTTTACAGATGAACAAGGCGCTCGGAACTATCAATCAGCCTTAGTCGTGACCTGCTATCAAACTCCGATATTACACCTCTAGAAACCTCGCCGACCAAGTCAAAACTGAGAAGAACTTTTTAAATACAGACCTCTCAAGCTTGAAACCCGACGTCGTCGTAAAAGATATTGGAAGAAGCCAAAACAACACCTAAATCGTCAGGTCATATAACTAACGCTTAATCAATTCTATGTTTGGTCCACCGCTCGACCCTAAAAATAAAATTGCTGCTGAGATTGCCCCGGGGGTGCTTGCGGGAGAAAGTCAAAATTCATATCTACACCTGCGTAGAAGGGATCCGGTGACTCTGGCGACAAATCAGCCTCTAGAAAAGCGGTATACGGATATAGTCGCCTACCCCAGAATATCGAATCGTAAAGATCCATCGGTGCTAAGGTGGTAGGATCTAGCTGGTTCAGATCCGGAATCCCTATAGGCTGCTGGATTGAAGGTTGGTATGGCATAGTTCTGAGTTCGCCTGTCAGTACCTGGTTTGCTAAGTAAAAAATGTGACGAGCGACTTACGCAGCGAAATCCGCAAGGTTATTCCCGTTTTGAAGCTCCGCCATGGCAAGAGCGGCGTCCTGGTGCCTGTCGAACCCGGGCTGCATGCGGAATTGAGGGTTGATATTTTGAAGGTTCTGCGGAATAGCAGCTCCAATAGGCGTGCGAGTGCCGGACGCGCTCTCGCTCTTGATCCCGGAAGCCCCGTGTAGAGATCCATAGTCGTATATATTTTTTAATGCCGCCAGCGCCCTAGAGAGAGGGCCGGACAACTCGATGTCCCTATCGATTTGACGGATGTGCTCAGGAGCAGGGCTCGTCTGCTCCTTGGCTGCCGCGGCCGACAGGGCTGATATAAGATCCCCCTGGAGCTGACGGACCTCGGGGTCTAGTTTCGTCTCGCACAGTATGCCGAGGAGAACGGCAGAAGAGAGTCCATGGTAGGTGAAGGCCCAGCTTCGGGTCGGGATGAATGATAGCTGGTGCATCGACAGGAACATCCGGACGGTCTCGGTCAGATTGGTCTTGCACTTGTCGGCCAAGGATTTCTTCTCGTCGGGCCCCAGCCTGGTACAATCTCGACGGAGAGCCGGGCGACAGCATACGGAAATTACGAAGGCCGTGTGGAGGCGTATGGCGTAGTGCTGAAGTTTATCGACCACGCTCTTGCAGGCTTCCTTGCTGCGTAGCTGGGGATATACTTTCTCGCGGATGGACTCGACGGCCTGACAATTGTCGATGATTGTTTCGTACGAGTAACCAGCGGTGGCGTCCGGGTTGAGCTTCTGCGAGATTACTTCGCATAGGGTGTACATGGCTTCGAGATACGACAATCCCTCGACGGAAGAGCTCGGGGAGAGCGGGATCGGACAGCATTGGATGTTGGTCATGTTAGGACTGCGGCGATGGTGAGCGATATGCTTTGCGCTATGACTAGTTAGAGCTCTTACCGATCAAAGGATAGCGACGTCAACGTATCGTGCCATTGGCATGTCCACCTAAGCTGCGCGTCAGCGGGATCACGCGTAGAGGTAGTCCGAGTCACTCTTACCATAGCTTTCTTCTTACGTAAGATTTTACCGACATCTCTGTCGAGGCGGTATCGTCTGATGTCACAGAGCGATGAAGTCCGAGCGATTGTGCCAATCGACAGGTCATGCCGATCAGGGCCCAAGAAGCCTCGGCTTTCATGTCGTTTAAGAGACAAAACCCGATCAGGAGCAATGCCTGAATCGAATCCAGGTTCGGCCTATAATAGGGGTTATGAGACTTCAGAGCAGGATTTTGTACGATCGACTCTTTCCGTACCGTAATAAGAAGTTCCCTAGTCTAAGGAAGTGGAACGATATCTGGACATATCTCTGAGCATCTCGCGTCCGAATATGGTAAGGCGAATCGCGATACTGCGAGCCGACGGCCATCACGGAGAAGAGAATGGCCAGCCAGGATGCGGAGACGCGCCGGCTCGACTTGCTCTGCTCCCTAGCGTTCTTGGCTCGTTCTTCGAGATATATCATGATGCGAGATTCTAGATCGTCAATGTCAATAACAAATCCCCAAAACGGGTGCGCAATTTCTTTATACGCCCTAAATAGGCTGTTGGGGGACATATTAGCATGTTGACCTCGGGACGAAGATAACGAGCCAATTGCTAGATTTGATGCTTACATCATAACTTCTCGGTCTGAAGGAAGCTCAGAGAAGATATCTTGGGTTAGCCGGTCGAGATGTTTTGACGACATTAGGGGGAAAGGCGCAGAGTTGTCGAGCCCGAGAATCGGGCGCATATCACGACGGATATCAACTCCGTCTTTGGTCTCTATAGGAGATGGCTGATCCCGCAATAATGCAGGTATACTATTCTGACCGACATAACGTGAAATATCTAGAGATTCCGGTTCGTCTTTTTGATATATACCGGTCAGCATATATACCTAGGTAGATATATATCATATCGATATGGATATATTGGATATTCGGTAGAGCATACCTATTGTTTGGGGCCAGCCCTCAGGTTGATGATCGCTACCTTGATCATTGCTGACACTATCGTCCGGAGAATGAGGTCTCTTCTTCCCCTGGCTACCCTCTGCCGATATAGAGGCTTGTTTGGAGGCGCTCGAGCGATTGGGTTTGTAAGAGCACAACTGCGGATGTTCCCTCTTGACGCAATTTTCACAGGGTTGCTTGTTGTCGCATTTCACCTTCCGCTGCCTAGATAGACCTTTAGTATAGACCTCATCATGCTATGCTATACTATAATGTGCCACACACCTGCATGGCCAACACGCCGTACCTAGAAAGCACCTGTAAGCCGACGATCTCAACGTTATCCAACTCGAAATAACGGATTGGCTAAACGGATGCCCCGCGCAAGGACAGAGAAAGGGCGAAATCGGAGAACGTACCGTATCGTACTTTGCGATGAGAGTGAATGATGTGGCTAGCTTGTTCCGGGGTCAGGTCCTGGATAGGGACCTGATTGATGTCTTGCTCCGATGACATGAGCGCGGGTTCAAATTGTCTTATGAGACAAACCCCGCCACGCAAACGCGGCGCGAGCTAGACTTGGAATTTCAGCCTCGCCTCAAAGTCAAGGCTTCCAATGGATGGAGATGAGATGAGTACCGAGTAGAAACCTATGGCTCGGCTAAGCTGTAACCGATCAGGGGGGGTCTACCTAGGTAGTCCTTAGCGCAGGAATTGCTGAATGGCAATGTTAGGCGCAGGGCAGGATCAGTAAAGCCTTGTTGCGTTTGGTGATCGAAATGCGAAATGCGAAGGAGGAATTGATAGAGAATGCCGAAGACCGAAGATTCCTTTGGACCGGTTTGTAGCTTAGGTGAAGGAGCGGGGCAAACCCGATGGAGCTTTTGGTGCGATTTGTGAATGTAGAAAATAAGCTTGCCAAGACTTTTAGGAAAACACTCCGAACTTTCCGAAGCTTCACTTTCATTCGTAATAAGGTCCTACCTAGGTATTACATATTAGGTAAACGGAAAAACATACCGGCTTCAACCTTGCAGGGGCTTTCCTACACTAGTGTAGTGCCGTACCTACCTAGTCCCCGCAGTCGCAGTCGAGTCTACCTGCCCCGCTCTGCCTGCTTGCCCTCCCCCTCGAAGTTTAAAGTACACTAGTACCTTAAAGCCTGTCAAGCTCGGGCCATCCCGCATCTTTATGTAGTGTAGTGCACATACTATTAGGTACCTAGTACTTGAGGATTCCCACTAATTAGGTATGGAGAAAGATCGAAACGACTCGAGTGGATGTCTCCAAATCAATCTCCCCTTTCTCTCCCCTCCCGCCCTCCCCCTCCGACGAGGTATGTATGTTATTAACGCGTCTTTGCCTAACACAAGTATTAAATTCACGCTTCTTTTACACCTGCTTCGTGTTAAATTCGCGTCATTAGGGGCCCTCTTGACTTCCTCGCCTTCACGATTAATTCGTCGCCAATCATTTAGTGAGTCTCACGTTCCTTTTTCTTCTTAGCTTCCCCACACTCGACAGCCGAGTCAACACTATCCAATCGATCATCTCGAAGTTTGTTGACATGACGAGATCCTCCACAGTGGAGATTCGGCATTTGGTGAGACCTGTTCTAACTTCCGCTACCTAGTCGGCTAGTGTACGTATGTGTACACATGGCCCCTACGCTACCTGTTACATAGCATTGTTTCTGTCCAGTGTCCTAGTTCTGCCGTTGTACACGAAGCCGTGCGATGCTGGTGATAGCACTGATTGGTCCGAAAGCTAATGTGGCCTGCCTAGGTAGCTACGTAGGTAGGGAGCTTCTGACTTTAGCCTCTAACCTGCATCAAGTGTGGCACCAACCGACCGTTCGGATCGCCGATCGATTGGGTTAGCCCTCGAGCTTTACCACGTGTGATATGGCTCCGCGATCTGAGTCTGCTTACCCACGTACTCCATCCAAACCACGGCTCAACATCGCTGAGTTCGATATTTGGTTTCTCGAGTTTTCCAATACCTATAACCTTAATCTCAGACGGTCTCCCTCGGACTTGTCCCCGCAGAAGAAACGGTCTCTGTCGTACTACTCGGACCTGAAATACTATGAGCTACTTAAGGTTCAATACTTCAAAGGAAGCCATGCAGCAATTCAAGACTTGTTTGACCGTGGAGCAAAATATATTCACAGCAAGTGGGTAAAGAAGCCGCGTGCTGAGCATAGCGTTGCTCCCTTTCCCACCCAGCTGCCTCGTGCGACTACTGAGCCCGAACGATGTCAATTGCTAGAGCTTCTCAAAGCCATCTTGGAAGATTTTTGTTCGACGAGCGTATCGGGTTCTGCCTCTCATCGAGTGTATGATGAACCTTCGTCCCCCACGAGGAGTCGACGTACGAAACGTCACTCCGATGAATGGCAGGGAAGCCCGACCCCCAAAAGAACTAGGAGCGTCGTCTCGGAAATGGACACCGAATGCGACCCCGACGACGAGAGGTCTCCGAGTGTGCTTTCGGTTCTTGATAGGGGCCGCGTACACACGGCAAGTCCCGTGCCTAGTGAATTGTCGATCCAAGCAGGTGACCCAAGGGTAGGTCGAAGTAGAGCCGTATATGGACTAACCAAGTCAGCAAGCACGAGCAAATCAACATCTGCATCCCGGGTTTTTTCGAGCCGTGACGAGTATGAGCCGCCACTGGCTTTTCAAGAAACTCAGACTACCGTCGTAGCGAGCAATCTAGGAAATATGAAGCTTCCTCTGCCACAACCGCTACGAGCGATAGGGTCAGATTCCGACTCCTTGGCGCCGTCTTCCAGCACCGAGCGCGCTCTCCATATCTCTTTCAATAGCCACGAGCAGCTTCAGCAAGATGTAAGGAAGCTTCTTAGGAGTCGGCCTTCGACGTATTCAGACTTCAACCACTCGTCGGAACAGGATGTAACACGTCCTGTGACTCCCTCTCTGCCTCCGACTTCCTTGCCCCCAGCTTCTCCAACTCCGAGTTCGCCTCCAGCTTCTCCTACGCTCTCTCCTATAAAGGAAAAGCCCAGCAATATACCGCCGCGCGTGACATATGGAGGCAGTCAGGATTTCGAGCAGCGACTTTATGATGTTTGGCGTAAGCATTTTCTCTTTATTTCATAGACCCGGAATTAACCGTCATCAGCTCATCTTCCTGATCATTATAACCGGGCTCCATTCGTGGTTCGTTGGGAGATCTTGCGAATTGCCCTTCACTGCGGAATATCTATGGACGACTTACGCGTTGCGTATGATCCATCTTGGACCGACCAAAAGACGTTGTGGGCGAGGCTTCAGGCGCTACCTCTATTCAGAGGCAAGAGCTTGCCCGAGAGGTCCCGGCCCGAAGCGTGGACTGCCGCTCTAAATGACAAATTCGGTACTAGGGATCAAGTAGTCGTCCTCACTGCCTCTCTTACAGCTAACACGTCAAAGGCCGGGCCCTTGTTTACTCTTAAGCTCAGCCCTTTAAAGTTAGAACTTTCGCATCGTCTCAGCCGTAGGTTTGGATCTGATCGGTTTCTTGAGCTTGTGATACCGTCGATGGGCTCTCAGGATGTAAGAAATCTCGGCGAATTCGCCATGAAGAGTATCCAGAAATGGCTTTCCACGGAGTCTCATGTGCTTCTCGGCCGCGTATGGACGTCGTTCTTTCTCAAATCTGACTCGTCTAAAAAGATTAATAATGAGAATACGCTCGGGCCGCAGACCAAGACGATTCACCTGGAGCGAGTATGATTTTTGCTTCTTGTGATAACGAAAAAATCGTCAGCATATCTGATACATTCTATTGATAGGTTTATATGTTCGCCGAAGATGGCGATGAATTCCGCCGTCTAGGATCGCGAGAACATTGGTCACAAAAAGGCGAACCGGTGGGCATGCATACCAAGATGGGACGAGGGGGCCTCATCGATTGGCTCTTGCAAGTTCCTAATAATCAAGACCAGTCGATACTAAAGCTCTTTTCGCGAATTGCGCTAGGTATTATCAATCAATATCCCCATGCCCTATACCCCATGCCCCATGCTTTATATCCCATATCCCATACCCCATAAGTAAGGTAGGTTGCTTACAGCTCCTAGGTCTCAGTCGTACACGTCCCGCCGTCATCGTCCGGCCCGACCAGATTCGACATCTATCGGAGGATGTCCGGTCCCCCGCCGGTAAAGTCATGAATGATGGTATCGCGCGCATGTCGTACGGCCTCGCGCGAGCTATTCGCGATTATATGGGCTTGCAAGACGTACCGGCGGGCTTCCAGGGGCGATTCGGTAGCGCCAAAGGCTTCTGGATCCGGGATCCTACCGACACTAGCGGGGACATCTGGATAGAAACGTCGCCTTCTCAGCGAAAGTGGAAATGCGACTACGTCGAAGATGATCATCGCACATTCGAAGTCCATAGCGAATCTCGGGAGCTTAAATCTGCCAACTTGAATCTCCAACTTCTTCCCATACTCGAGGACAGGGCAATCAACACGGCGCTGATGAAGGCGCAGGTTGGGAATTTCATGAGAGATAGCTTAAAGAGAGACCTCGACGCCCAGAAGGCCGCCATGCTAGACCCTATCCAGTTTAGGTTATGGGTTTACGAAAATTCGTCGGCGAGCCGCCGGGCGGATCGGATCAAGCACAGCCAGGTCCCATTCACGGCCGGCCTCCCGAGCGGTCGGGAAGACATCATGTCTTTTCTCATGGATAGCGGCTTCGATCCCGTGAGGTTGAAGTTCCTGAGCGAGATGGCTTGGAAGATGCGTATGGAGAAGTGTAAAGAGCTCCAAGACCGGTTGAATGTGAAAGTCGGCCGCTCCACGTATGCATACATGGTTGTCGATTTCCTCGGGGTTTTAGAAGAGGACGAGATCCACCTCGGGTTTTCTTCGAAGTTTGCTGACGAGCAATCGGGTTTCTACGAAACCTTCCTCCACGGCATGGACGTCCTTGTCGCCCGTACACCGGCGCACTATCCGAGCGATATCCAGAGGGTGAAGGCGGTCTTCAAACCGGAGCTGGGTTCCTTAAAAGATGTCATCATCTTCCCCACCAAGGGTGATATACCCCTCGCCGACAAGCTGTCCGGCGGCGACTACGACGGGGACACCGCTTGGGTATGCTGGGAGCCCGCGATCGTAAACAATTTTCAAAACGCGGCGGTGCCGGAAGTCCCGGACCTATTTAAGCGAGGTGTGGTGCGGAAGAAGAACCTAAGCTACCTCGAGCTGGTGGGGATGGAGACAGGCGACATCACCTCGGAATTCCTCGACAGGGCTTTCCATTTCAACATGCAGCAGAACCTCCTCGGCACGTGCACAAACTACAAGGAAAAATTCTGTTACGCACAGAACTCGGTTCGGAATGAACCCGCGATCCTATTGAGCACTCTTATCAGCCACCTGGTAGACCGAGCTAAACAAGGAGTCGTTTTTACGGACCAAGACTGGGCTCGGCTGCGCAAAACCCTGAGCCGAGTCGACCCTCCGGATCCTCCGTACAAGAAGGAGAGTTGGAGCGGCAAAGGCGAGCCTACACACATCATCGACCACGTCAAGTTCAGAGTAGGTATTCCCACGGTCGAGAAGGAGTTGAAGGCGTTCGACGAGTCCCTAAGCCACGCCGAGCATTACGACAAGGATCTCGTCAAGTTCTATCAACACTTCGAAAAATTCCAACGACCTTACGACGTGCGAAGGGATGCCGTCAAAAAGTCAACTTGGGAGACGGTCTTGGAAGAACTGAAGAAGGACATCGACATCGTAGCTCAGGAATGGCGCCGATCTCGCGGCGAGTGGGATGCCAAAGTCAGCCATGTCTACGACAAATGGCAAGATATCGAACCGACCGATAAGGTAAATTCCAAAACCATCAAGTCTCTACAGCAAGACGACCAGGTCAGTATCGGGCTCTCGAGCTGGGACCTTTTGAAGGCGTCGTTCGCCTTCAAGAACTATTGCAAATCATCTCCGGCGTTCGTCTGGTACATCATGGGCAAGCAGCTCGCGCACCTGAAGGCCATATGCACGAGCCAAAGAACAGGTTCCCCGCCGGTGCTCATGATCTCTAGCATGTACGCCGGTTCGCGGCCCGATAACAAATACGCCAGAGCTCTAGCGGCGAGGACGGACAGGCGCGACTTCGCCGAGAGCGAGGCCCTCGACGAGGAGGCGGCCACGACCTTATCCGACGACGAATTTTAGGTAGTTTCGCCGACTAGGAACGACGGACCTCGCTTGTGGGATATTATCATCCCAGTCCTCCTGTATAGCTGGCTCCGTCGTGTGTTTGCGAAGAAACGATATCCCTAAATCGACCTGCTTGTTTGGTTCGATGTTGGAGATTCACCTAGGTACCTAATCTAAGGGAGCCGGGCCACTGGGAATGAATCAGGCTTAACGGTATAGGATTTAGGAGGAGTGGTTGGAAAAGTGCGTATGTCCTGTTTACGAAGGATGCATATAGTGCGGCGGCGGACAAGGTCGAAGGTCCTCAAAGCTGGACTACAAAAAGCTGTACATGTTACAATCGGTATATAGCAAATAAATCCATCAATCAACCACTTGATTCATTGATTCAAGGCGACCATAGCTGAAGTACCTGGCATAGCAGCCGCTTATCGGAGAACATCGCTTACCCAGGTACCCTTGCTGCCTTGGTAGGTAGTGTATATTAATAGTATTCCAATAGTCGGATAAATCACCGCCTGGCGAATTTCGCCAAGCTACCCACATAGCCTCATGTAATTCTAGGAGTATTCTTCTTGGTTCCTTAATAGTATCGTATATCGAGTCCATCTTATTGGTTGATGTTACGTTAGCGACATAAACACCAGCAGCCGAGCCAGGCAGGATCTTCAATATGATGACCATGCTGCCATGGCAAATCCGAATCCAACCATTTGGTTCAGCAGCTTACCGTTGGCAGCCGCAGAAGTGGACCGTGATGCAGTCTTATTTAAATATTGCTATTGGATCATCATTTCCTGATAGCTTCATAAGCTCCGTATTTCGAATATCTAATCCTATATTAGGTATATCTTGATACCTATCGTATATCTGCCCTATAACCTCGGGACGCCGCTTTGCCAAATAAGACGATGCTATACGAGCAAAGAATAGGAAGCGACGTCGTTGCGGTAACGTCGTAAGAGTTAACCAACGAAAATAAATAATAGGTACCTACTTAGGTACCTAGGTAGGTAAATATAAATTCAAGACGAGCCTCTCATCTGAGGTGTCGGCTAGATCTCGACTACATAACATCAAGCGACTCTTTAGCAAAGTCCTTAATATCAGTTTTATATCCTTAAAGCAACGTGGAAACCATGTATTCCAAATATACGGCGGCGCTGCTCATCGCGGCTCTTTTCTCTCATCAAGTCGCATCCCAAGGGCAGTTTAAGTGTCTCACACGAGAGCCTTGGGGTTATTATCCAAAATGCTGCATGAACATCGACGGCCAAGTCGGGACGAATTGTGAGTCTCCCATAGGATAACCTATCCTTCACGAAGTAGAAGATAGAAGAGTATGGGAAAGACGTAAATGTTCTGATACGTTCTCTTCTAGGCGTCGGAGCGCATCAGATGGGCGCCACGAATCCCATCTGGGAATGCAATCTCTTCGTGTACAACATCACGGGATGTTGCCAGTCTATCGTAAGTTTATGTCAATCCTGGTCGACGCTCACGCAGTGCTGATAGACTTGGTTTATAGGGTTACAAGAATCCATACAATAACATCACGATCGATCTTTGCGCAACATCTGTCGACCGCTAGAGGTGATACCGCGACAGGGAAGAATACAACATTATTGGGAAGTAATGACGTCGGCTCTTCAAGGTTCTATAGGAAGATGAAAGGAAATAATCATGTACATATATTCAAGGTGTGAGAAGGTTGAAAAATCAATTGAGTAAATAGGAAATGTACATACATAAAAAAACCATATATTTACATACCGGGGTGCTAGGTACGTATCAGGGTAACGATTCGGCCAGGCAGCCAGCTCTACCAGGACAGATCGTGATCATGATGTGATGGGATTAGGAGAGTAGACAGGGATAATGACGGAATGATGTGTACCAGGTAGGTATCCAATAGATATGAATGGCGATAAGACGGTGATATGTGATACATGCGGACCTAGTACGTAGTGTAACCCGAGGTAGGTAGTCAGACTAGGTACCTAGGTACCTAGGTAGGTAGGCAGGTGTACTGGTGATAACTTCACCTCACCTATGTACCCCGCTGGAGATTAGGTAGAGGTGACTTCCAATTTCCATGGATGACGTTACCTTATGTACCTCCTAGGCTGCTAGGTAGAGATCTCGCTTCCGGCTCCTGCGGGGAATTGATTTCAGCCAGAACGGGTGTAACTTGAGGATACGTCAATACATACACCTAGGTATGTACCTACCTGGACTTTACCTACCTACCTAGGTAGGTATGTACATACATACATACATACATACATACATAAGGTAGAGGTATACTCACGAGATAACAACTTCCCGAACCATCTCAAATTTCCCAAATCTTCAAATTTACAAATCTTCATTTCCAAGGTTCTATTCACCAAGGCGTCCCTGTCCCTAGCCGACACATAACCTTAAGCCCCGGTCATATTTATACACATACCTACCATGGCTACTAATACTATTCCCCAATCCTTGAAGGAGTCATTAGAGGCTACCAAGGTCGAATACCGCCAGCTAGGCAAGAGTGGTCTAAGGATCTCCGTTCCGGTGTTCGGTTGTATGAGCTTTGGCGATACCAAGTCCCAAACATGGGCCGTTGACGAAGCAGAGGTGAACATATCATGAAACCTCATTTCATGTAGAGGCTATTATAGTATTCGCCTATATTCGATTATCTCGGACTTACTAATATCGCCCCTATAGGCCTTGCCTCTACTTAAGTACGCCTTTGACAAGGGTCTAAACACCTGGGAGTATGGATTCTCTACCAAACATCTTCTAATTATATATCGCTAAATCATACCAGCACGGCAAATGGCTACTCGCAAGGTGCTAGCGAGATCATCGTCGGGAAGGCTATCAAGAAATACAACATTCCGCGGGAGAAGGTCATCGTCATGACGAAATGCTTCTGGGCCGTCGGGGAGACTCCCGATGTCCGTCACCACCTATACATAGACGCCGTCAAGGGCTCTAAGGACTATGTCAACAATCACGGCCTATCTCGTCTCGCCATCTTCAACGCCGTGAACGCGTCTCTGAAGCGCTTGGATCTCGAATACATCGATGTGCTCCAGATCCACCGCTTCGACTACAACACCCCTCTCGAGGAGACGATGAAAGCTCTGCACGACCTCATATTGTCCGGCAAGGTCCGATATATAGGAGCGAGCAGCATGTGGGCTACAAATTTCGCGCGCATGCAGTTTGTGGCGGAGAAGAACAGGTGGACCAAGTTTATCTCCATGCAGAACCACTACAACCTGCTCTACCGCGAAGAGGAGCGAGAGATGAACCGCTTCTGCAACGACACGGGCGTGGGCCTGATCCCGTGGGCGCCGCTCTGCCGCGGCCACCTCGCGCGCCCGCCCTCGGACTTCGGCACGACGGAGCGCAGCAGGCTGGAGAAGGACACCTCGCCCGGCTCACACGGCACCGTCGAGCCGGACCTGTCCATCATCGGCCGCGTCCAGGAGGTCGCGGCGAAGCGGGATTGGAAGATGAGCCACGTGGCGCTGGCCTGGATCAACAAGCGCGTCGCCAGCCCCATCATCGGCTTCTCGAGCATTAAGAGGATCGACGAGGCTCTCGACAGCAGAGGAAAGGTCTTGACGGACGAGGAAGAACGTTACCTCGAGGAGCTGTACCAGCCGAAGCAGGTCGCCGGCCATGCTTAGAAAACGCACATTACGCGTGGTTTGGTCGTTTGGACGATATTAGGTTAAGCCTCGATGTTGGAGGTATTATTTATGTGTGTATAAGTTTGCTCGCGCGGAATTCGTGGAGATTGAGCATTATGACATCCATAGTCTTTAGTTTGCCATGCTTTACGGCATCTTTTTCCTTTTCATGTAAAGGGCTACATAAATAGCTCCTCAGTTAACCCTGCTGCCTGTAACTATTGTCTTACTTTATTAATTGAATACAGTGTTTGGTAGAAAGGAGCTGACAATCAATGGTATGAGCATTTGAACCATTTCAGGGGTAAATATTGTCAGCAGCCTACCTACCTAGGTAGGTACACAAACAAAATTAATTTCTGTCTGATTATAGTCTCATTTGAGTTTCAACCTAGTAGCCATAGTCGATAGGTGAGTTTGATGGCTTCCTCAGGAAAGGCTCTTTGTTATGTCATCTTAGTCTATCGAATACATGGTTTCACTGTTTCTATAGCCTTCAGTCTAACTTTCTTCTTCCACACGATGCTACATGTTATACATACTTGGGTAGGTACATACGAAAAGGGAAAACAATAAGACCCAATAACCGTGGGTAGTCCAATTTCTGTCTGCTTCCTGTAGCCTACACCTATTCAAAGCGAGACAAAGCTACAAGAGTTTGTCATTCATGCAAGGCGCACACAAATTTTACAAACCTTCTTTAGACCAAGCGGCTTGTAATATTCGGTATGTAGCAAAAAAAGTTGTGCCTGATAGCCTACTTTCCTCAGCATGGTGTGTACCTACCTACCTACCTACCTACCTCAGAGGATCATATAAATCCCCAGGAGATCCCAACTAGGGCGTGGCCCTGGTTATTAAGAAACAAAACAAGATCTTCAATAGATCACTTCGATTCTAGCACGTCTACAGTCTACAGCGAAGTATATCCCAAATACGAAAAACAACGTTTACTACTCAAGTCCAAACCACAAACTCGCCGACGGCACATACACTCCACCATGGCTGACGAAGAGAGTATTCAAGCCAGACTGGCCAAGTCTAACGACTTTAGAGCTTCCCACCTGGAGTTCCTATCCAATGATCCGACCGTCTCGATCCAGGCTCGCGACCCCGATTCCAACAGCGACGACATCATCCACCGCAGCCGAGCGACCCTGCTCCTCCAGGGCCTTCACACCACGGCGACTGGTAGGGACCTTACCAACATAGCAGATATCGTCAAGTCGAAGCCATCAACCCACAAACTCTACAACAACCCTTCCGTGACGTTTGAGCCCTTCTACTTCTTCTTCTACGGCTCGCTCCAAGCTCCGTCCATGTTGAAGGATGTATGTTCACTGGACTCCGACCCGGGCCTAAAACCTAGCTCTATTAAAGGCTGGGAACGTAAGTGTATTTCAGACTCTTTCTTATCCCGTTTATTATGTCTTCTTTCCTCGCTATTATACTTGCTAACTAAGAGTATATAGTTATGATATGGAGTAGATATCCGGCCCTGGTTCCCAAACCAGGCAGCGAGGTCAAGGGTATGTACTGGAAATGCGAAAAGCCAGAGCACGTTTCCAATCTCATCGAGTACGAGACAAACGCGTATCGCATGGAGTACTGCGAGATCACCACAGCCGAGGGAGAAGTCATCGGAAACGGACGCACTTTCATTTCGACTTTTGAGAGAAGCAAACTTAGAGAGGGACGATTTGATCTCGAAGCGTTCGAGGCCGAGCTGCGCCGTTAGACATATGTTGTGGAAGAGGAAGACAGCAGCCAACGAGCTGGCGGCATTGTGAATTCATGTCATTACCTAGGTATCTACCTAGGACCTAGGTAGATAATGAACAGAGATATTGAGCTGATAATTATGCTATGATGTTACCGTATCCCCGAGAAAGCGAGAAACTAGCGTAGAGTGATTAACAAGGATGAGGATAGAAGAGGTATCCATCTGTTTGGGTTGAACTGAGTACGAAATACATCATCATAAATGTAGATTTAAATTTGTGCATCTTTGTAAGTTCTCGATTTCTGTATTAATAGAGGAAGCCACATGGATACTAGGTAGTGTTTATGTAATCATATCCGCTAGCGTAATTGCCCTAAGTAACCCCTAAATAATCCCTGGCGTTGATGACATCAATACATACCCCTAGGTACATTCTCGATAACGATAAGCCTCCGCATCGTATCCTACCCGTAATCGCGGGGCAGTTCCAGACATCCCACCTCACACCTTCATGAAAACATGAAAACATGAACGAGTAGCACTAGGTACTCTCGCATCTTTCACACAATCTGCCTATGTCTTCTTGAATACCTCTAGGTACCTAGGTAGATACTCTATTCAGAAGCTGCCTAGTCGCAGATTGATCAAAATGCCCGTAGACTACAGCAAGTGGGTAAGTAGTTAAAATATCCCTTGCAATAGAGGCTCTGATGAAAGAAACTGACATATACCATCAAAGGATGCTCTGGAGCTCAGCGATGACTCCGACATCGAGGTACATCCCAATGTCGACAAGCGTTCCTTCATCCGCGCGAAACAGAACCAGATTCACATGGAACGACGGCAGCGAAAGCTCCAGATCGAGACCTTAAAATACGAACGACAGATCAACGAAGGATTGATGAAGAGGATATCAAGCCTCCTAGGCGCCCTCAAGGCTCACGCTGCCGATGCCGAGACCCGGAACCCGGGCGAGGTTGCATTCCAAGCTGTCATGGAGTCGATAGGAAATCCGGAAGAGGACAAACCACCAGCCCGGCCCGAAGGCGTCCACGCCCAGGAGGAGCAGCCTCCCTCGTACACCAAGATGATGGCGACGTTGCTGGATCAGGTAAACAAGGAGCTGGACGGGAGGAAACCCGAAAACCGCTACAACGCCATGGTGGACGAGATCGGCGTGCATCTGAAGAATGTCCAAGATTTACAGAAACAACTCCTGACGAAGTTGGCAGAGCTGGAGAAGGAGGAAGGTCGTAAGATCACAAGCGAAGGTATCCACACGGGATTCAACAGCTCGCACGTCAACAAGTCCGAGCCGTCCGCATCCGGATCAAAGAAAGCCGACGAACCCCAGATGGAGCTCCTCAATCCCAACTTCTCGATGACTAAGCCAGAGGAGTCGAAGCCTTCCTCGGCGGCAGAAGACGACGATGATACGGAGATCGAAGCCTCGCCCGACGCCAAAAAGTTCGCTAACATCAAGCCGGCTAACTACCGAGAAAGTCACGCGTTTATCGGTTTACATTCGCACATCCTGGCCGAGAAGGAAACCGACGGTCTTCTCGTCATGGCATTCGACGCCCAACTCCAAGGCAAGGACGATTTTGCACGGCAGTGCGTCCACCAAGCTCTGCTATTACAGTACTGTCGCGCGCTAGGGAAGGATGGCGTCGCGCTCTTCTTCAAGCGCATCACTACCAAAGGCCACCAAGCGCAGGACGTCTTCTACAAGGACGTACAAGACACATACTACAGGATCAAGAATCGAGCAGCCGAGATTAACTCCCAGCGGGAGACCGACGGCGGATCCGGGGAAGGAGTGGAACAGATTCAGCTGCACGCCGTCGAGCCGGGCACCGAGATTAAGATCAGGATCCCGCCCGAAAAGAGCGAGGACGAAGCCGAGAAGAGAGGACGCGAAATCTTCGACGATTTCTCGGCCGACATGCGAAAGGCTCTGGAATCCGGAAGCTTGGATAAGGTCAACGAAGTTTTGGGTAAAATGACGGTCGAGGATGCCGAGGAAGTAGTCGGCCTTCTGAGCGAGGTAAGATCCCTCACACGATATCGAACGTACGTTTTACGAGATGCTAACAATAACGACATAGGCCGGGATCCTGAGCGTGGAGGAACAGATAATAGATGCTACGACGGAAGAGGGCCAGAAGCATCTCAAGGAGATGGAGGAGCAGGCCGCATTGGAGTCATATACGGATGATCCGGAGTAGTAACACCAAAACTTGGTTTGTCTCAGAGACAAACAAACTTCTCACAATGACAACGTAAATATGTATTGTCCTCAACGTACATGTATGTAATAAGCTTCTATTTTGAGGGCGTTGTGGCTCTGGCGAAAGATAAACTAGCCGGAACCACTAAATCGATCTACAGAGAAGATATTTATATGCCGACGAATTCTTCCTCGTTGCTATGTGTGATGATACTACATAACAGCTAAATTCTTCGGTAGATGGCTATTTCTAGTTAATATGGTTAACTCGGACTGTATAAGGAGACCGGAGTTTGATCGCGTTTATTCCTTTGTGATGCCCACACCAGACAGGACTGATACAGACGAGAGGCTGAGGGATCAATCAAGTAGGGACTTACAAGGATATAAGCATATCAAATTCATGATCGAATTTATTTATGATTAGATCATGCAAGGGCGCCACGGGAAACCTGGATATCTTGAATATCCTATTCAATACCCTTTCTCATTTCTTCTCTTGCTTGGAATACTCCTAGATATATTAGACTACTATATCCTTTTAGTCAATACGAAACCTTAGGTACCTAGGTTAGCATAAAGGTTCTCCAGGCAACAGATATTAGCTTCGGAGCATTGTTCGGGCTCACGAACTAAAATTCAAATAGCGTATCGAAGTCCTGATGTGGCATTTCCGACTAGGTGCCTAGATACCTAGGTACCTACCTAGGACCCTTATGGTCGGGTTTGGTACTAGGTACATAGCTTTATGCAAGGCGTTGTCCCCTTTTCTTCGTACAGAGTACATCCATTTGCGTAACAACCTTAAGAGGCTTAACGCGAATGCTTGCGCGGCTCAGTAGGTACATTAGGTAGGTCCGTTCGTCCCAAGTGGTTGGACCCTGAAAATTGATGAAAACCTTAGCTTCCAAGGCAGGGCACGAATAAAGTTGTTTAGGTGGAAGGTTGGACCAGTTTTGTGGCGCGTACTATGGTCGTGTATGCAGGTAGCGGAGCAATACTTGGATGTTATCGATATAATTGCATACCTCGTACAAACCAGCCACAATTTGCACCACAATACATTTCTTCTAATAGTGGGACGGAACTCCTCTGCCCCCTATTTCTATTCTCTTCATTCATTTATTCATTCATTCTACACTATCCATTCTATCCATTTTTCTATATTAGCCAAACATCAAACTACCAACTTCCGAGCCTCTCATCGCACATCAAAGCTCAATACAGCACGTTCATACATTTATTCGTAACAGCCAATGCTGATCGGGCCCGTGATATGAGGACCAAGGCTGTAAGGTTCAATCCAAAACCGCTTGACCGTCGTGTCGCCGCGAAATCAAGCGTAGCTGCGTTGGCAGGTTGGTAGCTGGCGGGCGGCGGGTCTTAGTCGTTTCAAGTTCCAAAGAGGCTGACGACGTCTCTCGCGTCTCGTCGAGGCGCAGCGCATCGGATGCCGGGGATCGCCATACTACACCCCACAAAATACATAAGATACGAGCCAGTCGAGAGGTCGATCTCGAGCCTCTTATTATGCTACCCTCTGTAGTGTACCTACACTCGTACCCTTAAACGCTGCAGGGGTTGATTCTTGCTTCTCAGGTTCTCTTTGTCGTATTTGTTACATACCTAGTATCGTTATTTACGTTGGCAGGTTGGTTCGCTATGTTGGCTATGTTGGCTCTTTGGCTCTTTCAAGCCTCCTTGCCAACTACACTAAGAAATTTGTAAGTGCTCGTACTTAAAGGGTTATACATCCCTTTACCATCTTCTATGTAATAGGTTTATATCTCTTGCTCTCGTTTTAGTTATATTCCCATTCATTTTGTCGATATACTGTATACTGTTAGACCACTTTCCTTGGGTATTTTTATTATAATAGTATCCTCGACCACAGTATATACACATATACAACAATTTATACAATTTATACAACAATTTAATACAATATGGTTCTTTCGTTATGTACATTCTTAACTGTCGCCGCTGCTCTCGCGGCGACGGCTCATGCCTTGCCTCAAGATGGTAGCGAGTTTGGCGGTTCTTTTTCTTCGGCGACGTCTTCCTTTGCGGTAGCAACTTCTAGTTCCGTAGCAGCTGCTGCGTCCGCCTCTTCCTCATCGACGACGGCTTGTAACAACTCGCCTGACCTATGCAGCCGCACCTATAACAACATCACCCACCTAGGTCGGTAGAACCAAACCCTGCAATGAAATTAAACGACCAAGCTAATGTTAAAGTGAACAGGTGCTCACGACTCTTCGTTTCTACGAGATGCGAGTACGGGAAATTCAATAGCTGGCAACCAGTATTTTAACGCAACCATCGCCTTAGATGCCGGGGTCCGATTGCTCCAAGCCCAAGTCCACGACGAGGACGGTGCCATTCAGTTATGTCACACGTCGTGCAGCCTGCTCGACGCCGGTACGCTCCAGAGCTGGCTAACGGCCATCAAATTCTGGATGGACTCTAACCCGAACGAGGTGGTAACGCTCCTCATCGTTAACTCCGACGGCAAGACCGCGGCGCAGTTCGGGACCGTCTTCAGCGCTTCTGGTATCGATACGTACGGATATACCCCGTCGGGCAGCTCGTGGCCGACGCTGCAAGAGATGATCAACGCAAACACTCGGCTGGTGACCTTCATCGCCTCCATCACGGCTACCAGCCAGTACCCTTACCTATTATCCGAGTTCGATCATGTCTTCGAGACGGCGTACGAGATAACCTCGCTTTCCGGCTTCAACTGCACTCTCGACCGCCCGTCGTCTCAGACCTCATCAGCCGCTGCCATCCAAGCAGGGCTTCTGCCTCTCATGAACCACTTCGCCTACGATTTGCTCGTCGGCTCGATCATGGTCCCGGACGAGGATAACATCGTCACGACTAACAGCCCTTCGACCTCCGCCACGGGCAACCTGGGTCTGCACGCCCAGACCTGCAACCAACAGTGGGGTATCAAACCCACGTTCATCCTGGTCGATTTCTTCAACAAGGGACCGTCCATCAAGGCAGCTGATAACCTGAACGGCATTACCGCCGTGGGCCGATCGACAGCTAAGATGACCGCGGAAGTGGTGACAGCCACTGCAGGCCCGAGACGCCGGAGCAACCTCGGAATGGGCACCGGGGCGCTCGTCGCGTTCGTAGCGGCCGCCTTAGTCCTTGCTTAATAACTCGGCAGGAATAATATAAGATACGTATCGAAAACTACAAAGTACAAAGTACAAATATACAAAAAGGCAGGCGTGGGTTTATTTTGTTTGGCAGCATAGCGATGGCGTTCTTACTTTTTTTATAATCCCCGGTGGAGGGTCACATATCCCGGGTTAGGATCTAGGACATAGCTAGACAGACAGGCAGGCACTATCGGAGGTCAAGATTGCATGCCGGAAGGCTGTCTATAAATCTCGGAGAGATGGACGGCACGGGCTTTAGAATTGAGCCTCGTGGTATATATCGTAGATAGATATAATTTAGAACGGCCCGGCATAGGGTCTCGGGGCTATTCGCTTAGTCTCGTTTTCGTGTGTTAAACAGGTGTGGGACTGTATATGATTTGCTGTGATAACTTCGCGGCGTGGAGCACACAGGTTATGTAGTAAGATAAGCGGGGAGTGCTATTTTATATCTACGGCTTCGGCCCACTTTTCGCATCATCTTAGTGTCCTTCGATGGACGTCTCATACAGGCACGGCGCAAATAACAAATCTCGCGTGCTAGGTACCTAGATACGGCGCAAGACTCCTGATATGCGATATGCGATATGCAGTGAAATGTATGTATGTCATGGTATGGTATGGGTATCTCGATTGCGAAACCACTGGCACTCCCTATGCGAACCATCAAACGACTTTACATCCGTCCATGCACCTGCCCGTCTACACCAGTCCTCGCGATGGCACGTTGTAGTAGAGAGTACGGCGGATGATGAACGCCTGGTAAGAACCCGACTCCTGACCCAACAGATATCGTACATTGGTGGAGGCTCCGACCTAACCGTGATGACCAATGTCTTAAAGTGTAGGCGCCGTCCACATTCATCATCAGCCCGGATTCCGAATCCAACGAAGCGGTAGAGAGTACGGTCATAGTGAATGAAGCGGCCCGTGCCTTATGATATCGCATCACCGCTTGCCGTGTCCTCCATTGTTACATCTTCTGTAGTAGCGCCATTGCCATTGATTCCGTTCGTTTCTCCCGAGACCCCATAGATAAACGCCTCTAGATTCTTATATGCCTCCCCTAACTCTCCATTTGTGACGATGACGTCGTAGGAACCGCCGGATTCCGCCTGCTCCATATCATCCTGGGCGGCCTTTAATGTGCTCTGTATGCTCTCTTCGCTTATGTTGTCTGCTTTCCTTAGTCGGGCCTCTAGGTCATCGATGCTAGGCGGCGAGACGAATACAATCCGTGCAGAGTAGCCATTATCTCTGGCTATCTGAGTGCCCTGGACCGAAGTTAGTAGGCGATTTCTGCGTTGATGATATATATCTGGACTTACTTCACGATCCAATTGGATCAGTGGAACTTTCCCGGACTCTTCTAAAGCTTCGGCTGTCCTCCGATTCGTTCCGTAGTCAAACCCGTCTCGGCTGCTGAACTCGAGAAAGTAATCACCATCCAGTATAGTGTTAAAAGTCTTGGAATCGACAAAGTGGTAATCCTGGCCATCGACCTCTCCATCCTTCGGAGTTCGTGTGGTGTGCTGAATGACCTTGCCGAATACATCCTCGTGCTTCTCCAGGAGCATCGAGACCAGCGTTGACTTGCCAACCTTGCTCGGGCCTGTTATGATGATTGGCCGTCTATCTTCCGGAAGCTGACCGTTCGCCTGCACCCCCTCGGCCTCGTCCGCTAGCTTCGACTGCTCCTGGAAGATGGCGTCAACCTTTTGCCAGTCGTCAATTTTGTCGAAGACGGCAAGCTTCGACCTCCGGGCGATCCTGAGGGCTCTCCACGTCTTGCTGGCCTTGGCTTCAAGTATCTCTGACTTTTCCTTCTCGCTGCCTGCGAATTCCAGGTTGAGGTCGTCCGCAGCTATCTTCTCCTTGAAGACGTTCAAATCAGGGAGCTTCCACCTCTCCGGATCCTTCAACGCCTCCATCGCCGTCTCGCCGTCTTCTTCCTTCAAGAATTCTAAAGATATCGAGCCCATGGGTACGGCCCGTAGCCTCTTGTTGGTCGCGATACGCCTGGCGCTAGCTTTTGCCTCGTTGAAATCGGCGGGGGAGACAGGATCTCGCTTGATAGGTGGGCAACCCTCGACCTTCCAACGGACCCAGCCCTTGTCCCTCGAGATGACGCTCTCGACCACGCGGAAGAAGAAATACCCATCGTTTTCGGCTTGGATGTAGGTCGTGATCCTATCCTTCATGGATCTCGCCCATTTGGCCTGGGTGTGGTTAGCGATACCAAGCCTAGTGCTTTTTTATTGGGACTTACATCATCTTCTCCAAGCTTCTGATCGGCATAGATCACAGACCTGTTCTGCGCCTTGATATTGGCGAGTTTTGCCCTGGCCTGGGGAGTAAGCGACAGGAGGAAGTCCAGTATGATAAAGGCTTGTATAAGGATATGGCGTCTGAAGTATAGATCGCCTATCTGCGTAGTTGTTAGATCGAGTTCCGCTAGCGGGAGAGCCGCGGGGAGACGGGGAGCGTACCTCTAGCTCGAAAAGCTCCCTGCCTGTAAGGTATTTGGGGTTGTTGGTGCTGCTGCGAAGGTCGTCCTCCCCCTCCGGATGCTTTCTCTTCTGGGACATTACCTTGCTCTCGTTGGAGCCCTTTGTGCTCCTCTGGAGCTTCTCGACTGTCTCGAACGCAGACATGGTCGCCTCCAGCCTAGCCTTGAACTTGACGAGGTGGGCAGGATCGAAGAGCGCGGTAGGTTGGCTGAAGTAATGCTGAAGCGACCAGAAGATGGGATACAGCGCATCGGCGTCGAGCGGCTTCTCAGAAGTCGGTTTGTTCTTCGCGTCGAACGAGACGGCCTTGGTCGAAACCTTGCTCTCCTCCTTCCCATCTTTTGCGGAGTCGGTTTCCGTATCCACTACCATCTTATCGGCTGAGCCGTCTGGTTCGATCGGCGTCTCCTCGAACGCCGTAACATTTTCGACGTGATATTCTCCGCGCAGGTTTACCGAGCTCCTATCTCCTAGGGGGAAGCACTGGAACATGAATATGAAGACTCGACCGCAGAAGGCCGTATCTTCGGCACGAGAAAGTCGGCGCAGGAGATCGTTGCAGGATCTCAGGATGACCAGCTTCTTCGAGCTGAGGTTGTTTGCTATTATCTGCTCCCTTCGCGACTCGAGAAAATCGAAGATCTTGCGGCATCCTTCGGTCGTCTGGCTATCGAGAAGCTCCTCCACGAGCCAGAAAAGGAGGGCATGGTCGCATTGGTCGCTATCGGACAAGGCCGACAAGAAGTCGAAAAGGTTCCAAATCTGGACAAACTCGGGCGAGTCGATCGAAGTTGAGGCCTGAAAATGGTCAGGCGTCGACGTCTAACAGAGGGATGGGGGACTCGTCACTAACAACTAAGCTACTGAACACATGTCGTACAGCTGTTTCCACGACAGCGAACTGGCGATTTCGCTCCTTTTCCGAAACACTACCCGAGTACGCCCACGGGAATATGGCGGGAAGCTGTACGAGGAAGCTGTCGAAATCGGCCTTAGTGAGAGGAGGCTCGATGGACGCGCTCGGCTTGGCGGATCGCGCATGGTTTAAGGCATCCTGTAGCAGTGTCGCGAAGGCTTCTACCTGGGGAAGTTCGAGGTCTAGGTTCTTCGCCGAAGGCATCGCGAATCTTAGAGAGGCGTATTTTCAAGGGTAACTGTCGATCGTGACTTTGGATGCGCGGATTCTAATGGGATTGGATATGTAGGTTGGACCGTTGGAGATTGTTAGAGAAAGGAGCCGGGAGCCGCGAGCCGGTGAATGAAGTAGTGAATAGCTGTAGAAAAGATTCTTGATCATGTTTAAAAGATAAACATTTCCGGTAAGTTTTTTGAAAGTGGGTGTTGGAAATGGAGAAAGAGTTCCGGCTGGTCTTTGTTCGGATAATGTAGACAATAAGTGTTAAGCTTCCACTGAGATAGGTTGGAATTTTGGAACTTTGGAAGTTGAAGAGGAAGGCTGAGCTACAGTAGAGGGACTGTTAGTAATCTGGTACCCTAGCAGCCTAGGTACCTAAAGTAAGTTCTGCCGTGATTGACCGCTAATATTTAGTGGAAAATGCAGGGATTGAAGTTACCGTGCATGGATAGCAGGTGCATCTTGTGGCGTAACATGTAAGAAGGAACAGGGGGGTAACTCGATTAAAAAATAAAAAAACTTAGTGATAGGCGGCGAAAAATACGTGCCACTGTACGGAATACAACAATTACCTATCAACAACAGCACGCGACAAGGCTGAGAAAAATAGGTAACCTCCACCTAGGTACCTAGTTATTAGAACCTCATTAAAACGTTTGCGCCACAACGTGATACCACCTGCATACACAACCTTTTCTAACTCCCGGCCACCAAGCAGCCAAGGCAATATTCTACAACAATATCTACAATTATTTCAATCTACGACACCTCCCTGATAGAAATTCATGCCTACACCGCCCAAGCTTATAAGCTAGGCAACAGGCACGGAATTCCTCGGCAAACCGCCAGGACAATCTACGAGCCATGCCGACCGCGAAGAGGCTTAAAAGCGATGTAAAGTCGAAGTCGCGCAACGCCCAACCGCGACCGACCATCGCTGACCTGGAGGGCGAGAGCGAGTTCTCCCAGCTCGCGAGGCAGCATTGGCTGAAGACGACCAGGCGGAACACGAGAGTCAAGGTCAAGAATGACGTGCTGAAGCGTGACATATGGGACGTGCTGGAGAAGGATGGCTTTCCCTACAAGTCGTTACTCGTCCTCGAAGGACTGCAGACCCTCGAAAGCTATCTCTGGCCTGGCTACTCCGAAGACTCCTCCAACTTCCACGTCCTTCTAGTAGCCCTGATCACGAACGTCAAAGCGAGAGAAAGACTCGAGACGTGGAGCATCTTTGAAGATCGTCCCGCTGAGTTCTCGAGCTTGTTTACTCGCATCCTATCCATGAGCCTCGACCAGACGCTTTCTCTGACGATACGGACCCACCTCCTCTGCTTTATCATATATGCTTTCCAGAGCCTCGACTGGGCGAGCGTGCGCAAAGAGTGCGCCCCGCTGGTCTCCGTCGGTATCTGGCATAATCTTTCGACCGAGTCGAAACGAGAGACCAGGCTGGGCCAAAGCCCCCAGCTCAGAAAAGCCTGGAAGGCGGCGGGCAAGCGATACGATTCGGCAGACGACTCGACTCAGGCTCGGTTGCGGTTCGAGAGAGCCTGGCTCTACACCTTGACGCTGGACTTTCTACGCTTGCTCTATAGCGAGAAGAGGAAGGAGGAGCATGTGCTCTATTGCGAACGATTCGTCGAGTTCGTCTCGGACTTACTGAGCCAGCTCCCGACGAGGCGATACGTCAACACCTTGCTGCAAGACCTACACATCTTGCCGGCTTTACGACTCTCCCCGATGTTTAACGACGAAGACAACAGCCTGCTTCGTGACCAGTGCTCCCTGCTGAGCCACTACGTGCACTTTAGCATCGACGACCAGACGGGGGCCCAGCATAGCCTCGCGGAGGCGTACGACAGGCATTGTGCCGAGCTCGCGCAACTCCAACGGGTAGCGCTGCGATATTTCAAGGATAAATTAACGGTGTTGGCATTGTCCAACTACGGGTCCATAGACAAGAGAGGCGAGCTCGAGAATCTCCTAGAGGCTCTAACAGACGAAGAGACTAGAAGGCTCGCAACTTTGCTCGAGCTTAGAACCGAATATCCAGAGTCGGTCAACATTCCCATCGGCCGGATGTTCTTGACGGAGGTTCTCCTGTCCACGTACGAGAAGCGCCGGACGTTCCAAGAAGTAGCTCGAGATACAAGCATTCTTCCTACGGAGGATAGTCTTTTCGATCAAGGTCTGTTGAGAACAGACAACTACGACGGGTCGACACCTCTCGCGCTTCCCAAACTCAAACTACAGTACCTGTCGGTCGGTGATTTCCTCTGGAGAGCTCTGGTCCTTTACCGGTGCGAGTCCTTCTACGGCATCAGAAAAGACATCGGTGACGCGCTGAGGCGGCTGCGACCGGAGTCGAAGCGCCCGGGGGAGACAACATTCGCCGGGTTCTCGAGGATGGCGCTACCGATATCTCGCCCGTCCATCTTGGAGGTCATGCCCGCGCTTGTCGGCGACGACAAGCCGTCCGCGGTCAAGGCCGAGATTTCGCTCGACGTACGCCGACTTGCCGACAACATCCGACGAGAATGGGATTCGTTACGCCCAGACGACGTCGTGTTTCTCGTCGCGGTAGATGCCTCCGCATCTAAAGCTATCTCGAACGGAGGCGCCCACGCAATCTCCGAAGCCCAGAGGCTAGGCTTGATCTCCGTGCGGAGCGCCGAGGTTGCCCAGGTCATGGACGACAAGGGGAAATCGATCAGAGACCCCACGGCTTACTTCAATGGCCATAACCGATCCCCGACAAGAAGGATACAGCTCAGACTAGACCCGAAGACCTATAAGGAAGACGCGGATCGAACCTCCAGAGGCAAGCCGGACGTATACGAACGGATAAATCTAGTCATCCGACGAAGCGGCAGGGAGAATAACTTCAAACCGGTGCTGGAGTCCGTCCGTAGCCTCTGCCTCTCCGAGGTCCCCCTCGCGTCGTGGCTGCACGAGAACTTCCTCGGCTACGGAGACCCCGCCGGCGCCACGTACAAGCATCTGCCGAACCGGGTCGGGAAGCTCGACTTCAGGGATACCTTCCTGGACTGGCAGCACCTCGTCGCGAGCCTACCCGGAAAGACGATCGAGCCGGGAGACGAGGTGACCGAGAGCTTCGGCCCCCCTTACATGCTAGAGTCGGTGGACAAGCCTCTAGAAGAGAAAACGATCAAGCTTTCTAAGAAGCGAAGAAGAGATGCGGAGCCCGCCCTGAATGCCGAGGTTGAGACGTACAAGGTCTCTACATACAAGCCGCCCAACGCCGGGCCGTATCCCGTCGACGCCCCGAGGTTAAACAGCGTCCGCTTCACGCCGGCTCAGATCGATGCTATAACCTCCGGCACCCAACCCGGACTTACCGTCATCGTCGGCCCGCCCGGTACCGGCAAGACGGACGTGGCGACGCAGATCATCAATAACATATATCACAACTTTCCCGAACAGCGCACGCTGCTTATCGCGCATTCGAACCAGGCGCTGAACCAGCTCTTCGCGAAGATCGTCGCGCTGGACATCGACGAGCGGCATCTTCTTCGCCTGGGCCACGGAGAGGAAGAGCTCGACACCGACGGAAGCTTCAGCAAACACGGACGAGTAGAGTCGTTCCTCGAGATAAGAGATCGTTACCTGCAGGAGGTCAATCGATTATCAGCCAGCATGGACGCTCCCGGCGCGCACGGAAACTCCGCCGAGACGGCGGGATATTTCAATTCCGTCTACGTCCAACCGGCCTGGGCCAAGTTCACTGAGACGGCCAAGGCGGACGGTTCTTCGGCGGCCGACATCATCGAAGCATTCCCCTTCCACAACTATTTCTCCGACGCCCCTCAGCCCCTGTTCCCTCCGGGGAGCGAACGGGGAGCTGTCCTCGACATAGCCAACGGCTGCTACCATCACGTGTCGAAAATCTTCTCCGAGCTGGAAGACGTTCTGCCGTTCGAGATCCTCCGGCGAGACCGAGACAAGGCTAACTACCTCCTGACAAACGAAGCTCGCATAATCGCCATGACGTCGACGCACGCCGCGATGCGCCGTACCGAGATCGCGTCCCTCGGCTTCCACTATGACAACGTCGTCATGGAAGAGGCGGCGCAGATCACCGAAGTCGAGAGCTTTATCCCCTTGGCTATGCAGAAGCCCGAAAACGGCCAGATGGCACTGCAGAGGGTCGTCCTCTGTGGCGATCACTACCAGAACTCCCCCGTCATACAGAGCCTCGCCTTCAGGCACTACGCCAACCTCGAGCAGTCCCTCTTCTCCCGATTTGTGCGCCTGGGAATACCGGTCACCACCCTCGACCAGCAAGGCCGCGCCCGTCCGTCCATCGCCGCGCTGTACCAGTGGAGATATCCCAACCTCGGCAACCTCCCGCACGTCGAAAGCCTGAGGGAGTTCCAGACCGCCAACGCCGGGTTCAAATACGATTATCAGTTCATCAACGTCCCCGACTACAAGGGCCGCGGAGAAGTGGAGCCGACACCGCATTTCATCCAGAACCTGGGCGAGGCGGAATACGCTGTCGCCATATACCAGTACATGCGGCTTCTAGGATACCCCGCGTCGAAGATCAGCATCCTCGCCACCTACGCCGGCCAGCGGGCCCTCATCAAGGACGTATTATCCCACCGGTGTGCGAAGAATGCTATATTCGGCCTGCCTAAGATAGTGACGACTGTCGACAAGTATCAAGGCGAGCAGAACGATTGTGAGTATCTTCTCTTCTTGCCGCTTAGGAGTAGTCGGGTCTAACCACGGATAGATATCATCCTCTCGCTCACACGAACGTCGAGGGTCGGCTATCTCCGAGACATCCGTCGTCTGACGGTAGCGCTCTCTCGTGCTCGGTTAGGGTTATACATCCTCGGGCGGAGGGAAGTCTTCGAGGCGTGCTACGAGCTGCGCCCCGCCTTCGAGCTGCTGCTTCAGCGACCGGACAAGCTTACTCTCGCGACCGGCGAGATGTGGCCTTCGGAGCGTACCCAAGCGGAAGAAGACGGGACCGGCGTACCCAACGAAGCGACGATGGAAGGCGTCGAGCATCTGGGTCAGTTTGTCTACCAGATGACGGATACTAAACTTAAGCAGTTGCGTGCGGAGCGTAGCTTGCCGGAGACGACAGAGCCCGTCGAGCAGACTTTAAGACCCATCGCCGAGGATGACGAAGTTGGCTACGTCGACGTGAGTGACGAGGAAGCCGGCGAGGATGTCGTCCCCAGCGACGGAATCGAAGCTAGCGAGGCTTAGTTCAAGAAGAGCCGTCTAGCCACATGGAATCGCGACTATATTATAGCGCGATATGACGTCAACGTGCCTGTTTGTATGTATAGGGTGCTATTGGGGACTTGAGCACGGATCATGAGGAATTAGGCCCTTGTACAATGACGAAGAGGATCGCGAACAAAAAGTTACATTTACAACATAGAGGCAGATCTGAGCAGCATAGATATTATTACGTCTCTTGTTCCCTGGCCCCCTGACTCTATGCTATAAAACTATGCTATAAGACTATGCTATAAGCACATAAATCGTATCTAACGTGTGTATAGCAACTCGAGATTGACCTTAAGGCTGCTGTCTGATTTTTGCTTTTCATTTTTGTATTTCTCGCTAGAATATCTCTGTGTGCAAGTTCGCGAGCTATCTAAATTAGATGGGCACGAAGATTTAAAAACTAGACGCATCCACTCCACCGTGCTGAGATATTGTACCAATGACAGGCGAATGCTAGCCCTGTGCCATTCGACCGGTTAGGGCTGTAACCGGGGGCCTCGCCGTGGCTCTGGTTCCGCCAATCTCACCGCAGCAGATCCTAAGCACATGGGCACCGGCAGCCGTTGGGCTTCCTTTATCACCAAGACAAATATTAAGACTGCCTACCTGTAGCTATGCCTAATTCCGTTTAACGAGATATTCTACGTTAGTAAGGGTACCTAGGTAGGTACATAAACAAATCGCCTAACGAGGTTTCCTTCTTTTCGAATGGAAAACGTTGCGCTCTGGGCACTCCAATTTATAGATATCCATCCCTTAGGTCCTGGGTACATAGGCTACTACCTAGGTACATAGTAGTGGGTAGGTACCTAGGCAGCTACATAGGTAAGTAGATAGATACGTAGCTGCGCAGGTATGGATCGTGTGGCGCTGTATTTAATATTCTAGAAGGATTCCGACCCGTTACACTAGGGCCGGGGCAATGACAAGACTATCGACAGCTCATAGTCACACCATGCACATTTTCATCATTTTCATTTATGTACATATGTATAGGTAGGCTTTCATACATAATTTATTCCTTCATTCGGATCATCGAGCCATTCTTTGGTCTATACTATACTACACGTACCTAGGTGCTTCGAATATGCGTCATCGAGGTATGAGTTCATCGTGAGCCAAGCCTACCTACCTACCTGAGTAGGTAGTTAACATAACTTATCCTTAGGCATTATGCACGCATGTTGCATATAATACATATGCATGTTTATCCCATACACACCAAAGCGTTGTGGAAGGCAGTAAATCGTAAAGCAGAAATGACTCTGGTTTGATTTTTCCTCTTCGTTGTTCTAGCTGTTTTCTTGAGTGGAATTTTCAAGTCGGCATTTTTGCCACTATGACTTTCAACCACACCTACCTAGGTTCCTAAGTACTTTAAGTACCTAATTAACTCATGTCTCTTTCTTTTTATAATTTCCAAGGCTCCTTCTCTTTTTTAAGAAACCTACACTGGTATATATCCTCAAACTTAGATTTGAGGATTGAGAGAATTAATCCGTTTAACCGCAGTGCTCATCTAGCTACTTGGGTGTTAATCCGAGATGGGAGAACCCGCCGAGTGCATAAGACGCGTCAACGGGTGGAATGTACGACAAAACTAAATAATGCCTATGTCTTAAAGAAGTGACGTTAATTATATGTTACACCAGTAGGTTTTGTTACATACCTAGGTACATAAGTACCTAAGCTAAACAGCTCCCACTTCCAATAAAAATTGTTACGATAAATTTTTCAAAATACAACAACGAGCCTATAAACAAATGAGGGAATATTAATGCAGTTTACATTATACAATTAACAAACCCATTCTTCTCGGTTTACTGGGTATGGAAAAGTTAAGTGCTATTCTAGGCTCGGGCTAAGATCAGGTTTCTTAGATGGGATGGATTCCATTGTTCCGTTTTGTAACCGTGTACAAAGATCGCTAGCGTATCATCAGGTGGTGGCATTACAGTATAAAGTCAGACCATAAGTTTAAGAAAGTGTCATAGCAAGCAGCGTTTTTGGAGATAAGAACGACTTAAATTTTGCGAATAATAGAGCTAAAAAGAGAGAGCTGGTTATTGTGCATATTAATACACCTAAGTACCTAATTAAAGTCGACAAGAACGAGTAAACGAATAAGATAAATACCTTGGTATTATATCGGTTGCTGCCTTTTATTCTACCACCGGTAGCTATCTCAGCATCCCGTGGATTTGTCATAAAATAATAATCTTAAGGGAGATAGGTACGTACATACCTAGGTACCTAGGTAGATAAGAGGCAACTAAGGCATGCAAACAATCATGGCATAAATAGGTAACTATCGTCAATATCTTGCCGAGACTTTGTTCGGATTTAGGAGACAAGGTAGCACTTACACGCGATATTTTAGAACGCGGGGAGTCTTATTAACTAAATGCCTATCTGCGGATTGGTGTGGGAGCGGAGCGAGGGCGAGGGCAAGTTGCCCACATTCATTAGGTACCTAGGTAGGTAGGTACATATGTCTTTAGGTGACATAACTTAGTCGGCCACAAACAACCTTGGAAGTATAAAATTATTTATTAATAAGGTAGGTACTTGGGAGGGAGGCGAAACTTATGACTTTGGAACGGTAACAACAAGAAGCGGTAAGCACAAACAAGACGTAGCTATTGTTAATTTGGTATATTACCTAGGTACTTGTAGGTAAGTTATTTAGTTTTAATTTGATTTAAATACCGGTGGACACCTAGGTAAGTAATGAGCACCTAGGCAACTGCGACAGTGGGATTGTCAAACGATTTGCTACTCAAGGTAAGCAGGCAGGCAGGTTGTTAGGGGGTGAGACGTGAGTTCATAAATTCAGAACGAAGCAGCGAAGATAGGGAAACTGCGCTTCCACGATTTGCTTAGAGTTTACATAAGGAATGGCACTTAAAAAAAATGGCACTTTAAAAACTTAATGATCCACGTATGTACATAAGGAAGAGGCACTAAGGTAGAAAGCATAAGTTCTGTGGCGTAAGTACCGACTCATTGTATTTTATATGTCATGGTACGAAATCGAACCTAAATAATTTTTAAAAAGTGGACCAGCCTCAGGTTGGTGAACTTAGGAAGTACGTACCTCCAAGGGTGTTCATTGTGCCGTTAGCTAGCTCGGTAGGTGGGTGCAGGTGTTAAGAGGTACCTAAGGAAAGTACCTAGTAATAATAATTAGTGAAGCCCAGTGCGTGTATTCTTGGTGGTGTGAGAGGGCCGCACCCAGTCGCAAACCCAAGCCATATTTCCCCTTCTCAAAAAATTTCCCATCATAATTTTTTTTCTACTCTCCTACACCACCACCTTTTTGATCATAGATCAACCACGCAACCTAGGAAGACATCTCCTTCTGAAGGTTGTTTATTTTTTCCCTCCTTGTCATAACATCGAGGACGGTTATTTTTTTTGTGTATTCTCTGCATTTCTTTACAGGGAATACATCTCTCCACTCAATTAATACCTCTCTGCGACGAGATAAATTAAATTCGATAGGAGTCTCTGCGCGCGCGCCCGTGCCCGTAAAGAACCTCACCGTCGAGTCTATCTCCGTTTCTGACGACTTCCCCCGTCGTCTGTCATCCTTAGACATTCCACTCTAGGATCTCCGGCCTACTTCGTTTGTTTGCGACTTACGCTCTTTTTTTTTCTTTCCATCCTTCTGCTGATCGATACCCGGTTCGCCCTTACCTTTCTATCACGTTTAACGAACAGGTCCAAGCTTCGATATCCGACGCTTGTGTTTTTGTTCCTCTCAGCTGGGAAGAAAAGGAAAAAAGGCGACGACTGAACAGCCTAACTTAATTTAATTGAAGGAAATCCGTCTCGCCAAACCGAGATCCTCATTCACTTCTGAAGTCGATCGCAGTCTTCACCTCGGATTTGATATTCGATTTACCTCCCCTACCGCCTGCTTTCGCGATCTGCATCTCTTTCTTTCCGGTATCTACGCAGCGAAAGAAAGACTTCCGATCTACGACGCAGACAACGAGTACCAAAAAAACAATCTCCATCTACCAAACAGATCCCAGCTCTAGTAGCTTCGACAGATTCTCACTTATGACTTCGCCTCATTCTAACACCCCGGCGTCGAACAGCAACACGGCCGCCTCGGTACCGTCATACGCTTCTGCCGCCGGTGCAGCGAAGAAGTCTACGACGCCGGTGGTCGCCACCGGCTCGAACCCCCCGGTTGTTGCTACTGGTTCGTCCGCCTCCGCACCAAGCCATGGTAAATCCTCTTCTATCTCGCCTATGAACGGCCGCCCGAGCGTAATGCCAGCTCTCCCAAACGTTCCTCCCGTAGCACACGGCACTTCGAGCGTCAACGGAGTAGTTGATCACAGCCGAAAGAGTTCGGTTACCATGAGCGCGAACGGCCCTAACAGCTACTCGACTAACGGTGGTACCGCAGGTAGCAAGGCGAACATTCAATTCGGATATCAAGATTCGCCCGCTGCTTCTCACAGCTCCCCCCAGGCTGGACCGGCCCCCATCCCTATCCCGGACAGCAACCCGCGCGTAACTTCGCCTCAAACTTCCCCCTCTCCCATCCCGCAGCCCTCAGCCAGCGGCGGACGACCTCCCTCCGGGACCGCCCAGCAGGGTATGACTTTTGGCAGCTTCGGCGGCGACAGCGATGTGAGTAACGACGACGCGGTCCGCCGCGTGCACGGCAGCCACGAACACGATGCTAACCTGACCTCGCAGCGCTCCCACATGCGAACGGCCTCGATGTCGCAGGACCCCGGCTCCCTGGCGTCACAGCACTCGCCTCACATGAGGAGAGGGTCGAACGTCAGCGACATGAGCAACCAGGGACCGCCCCACATGGGTCGAGGCAACTTCCAGTCGGCCGGCCGCGGTCGAGGGTTTTCTAACAACTCCTTCGGCCAGACCATGGGATTCCCCCCTAACCACTACAACCGAGCGCCCCAGAACGCGGGACGAGGCGGCATGGCTCCCAGCTTCCCGAACCCTCGCCAGCAGCAGTACGGCACCCCGCCACCGCACAACCGAAGCCCGGCGCTCCCGCCGGCGATGCCACACCACCCCCCGAACATGCCTCCCTCCGGCATGCCGCAGTTCTACTACGGTCCTCCGCCCCTAGGACCACAACAGGTACCACAAGTAAAGCACCCTGCCCCCCCTCATCCCCTCTAGTAATGATCGTGCGTACCTCAAAGTTGGAAAGAGAAAAGGAAACCGCCGCGAGGCCGAGAAGTTCTCGAACCCCCACCGGCGGACCGACTCTCTCGACGACGAGCAGCAGGGCTTCAGTCAGAAGCCTCGACGCTATAGTAAGCGTCCGGATCAGCGATTCGTCTCGGACGGTCCTCGGCGCCGCGGTTCCGTCCCGTTCGACAGGATGGAGGCACCGCGCGTCACGGGCTCTCCGATCGTCTCTTTGCAGCAATCTTTTCCTATCGTTTCCTCGCTCCCGCCAAACTCTCCTGGACGCATAGATCTGTCGCCAGAGAGCGGCAATTTTGACCGGTTGCTAATCAACACTCAGCAGGGATACTACCAACAGCAGTTTGACCCCAACATGCGGCCAGGCATGCACGTGCCCGGGTATCCGGTATATCCCATGATGAACCAGGGCCAGTCTCCCGTGCCCGCGTTCCAGCAGCCGTACACCGGCCCTTACAACGCCCCAGGCGGACAGCCGATGTCCCGCAACTCTTCACAGGTATCGACCGAGCACCGGCCCGCGTCGAGCACCGGCCAGAGCCAGGCGCCGGTGGTCGCCCAGGGCACTCCGCAGCCCCAGCCGGCGCAGATGAAGCCCGCCGTGGTGGCATCCCCTCAGTTCAACCGTCCGCCTAAGAAGAACATGGCCATCAAGATCAAGAACGCGGCGGGAGAGACGGTGGACGTCAGCAGCCTAAAGATCCCGGCCTCGCCCGCGCCGAGCAGTCAGCAGTCGAAGACGCCGCCGGTCATCGCTTCCACTCCCACGCCTCCCCCGAAAGCGACAACACCGAAGCCTGCCACGCCCGCGCATTCGCGAGCCGACAGCGTGAGCAATTCGAAGACGGCCGAGGAAGTCAGAAACGAGTTCAAGGAGAAGATGAAGCAGGCCGCCAGCGCGGACAAGGCCAGAGAGGAAGAAGCCGCCAAGGCCGCCGCCGCCGAGAAGGCCAAGGAGGAGGAACGACTGAAGGCGGAACAGAAGGCGGAACAGAAGGCGGAACAGAAGGCGCAGGAAGAAGCCAAAGAAGCCGAGGAGGCAAAGGCGCGCCAAGAGGCCGAGGAGAAAGAAAAGGCCGAACGGGAGGCGGCGGCGGCGGCGGCGGCTCTGAAGAAAGAGGAGGCCCCTGCAGCCGCGGCGGATCCTGAAGACGAGCTGGAGCGCATCATCCGCGAGATGGAAGAGCAAGACGCGAAGCGCGAGAAGGAAGAGGAAGAGCGCCGCGTGAAGCTAGAGGCCGAAAGGGCCGTCAAGAAGAAGGCCGAGGAGGCGTCGCGATTAGCAAACGCCACCGAGAACGATCGTAAGCTCCGCGAGGCCGAGGCGGAGATGGAACGGCTAGAAGAAGAGAAGGAGCGCAAGCGAGCCCAGGAGAGCACGAAGCCGTCCGTCAAGGATCTTATCAAGCAGCCGGCCGAGAAGCAGATGGAAAAGACAGACGCCCCGTCGACGGTCGAAGCCGCCGCGAAGCTAGCTACCCTGTCTCTCGGCGACAAGCCCCTCCCCGGCGCCGGTGCTAAGCCTGCCCAAGGAGGACGCACCAAGCCGGCCGCTCTCAACCTCGCGCCCCTCAAGACCAACTCGGTCGAGCCTCCCCAGCCCAGCGCCGCGCTGCAATCCCTCAAGACGGCTAGGCTCCTAGGCTCCAGCTCCATCAGGGCGGACCTGTACCCCCCGGGGATCCAGTCGCCCAACCCGGCCCTGAACGCCGCCGTCGCTAAGAAAGGCACCTCGTTCCAGTACGACTCCGCCTTCCTGCTTCAGTTCCAAAAGGTGTTCACGGAGCAGCCTTCTCTCGACTTCCACCAGCAGGTGAAGACCCTCATCGGCGACAGCGAAGGTGGACGCTCCGCTTCTGTCCGGACGCCCGGCGGCGTCTCCAACCGGCAGAACTCTAGGACAGGCGTCCCCGGCGTCGTCGGCTTCGGCAACTTCAGCCAGGCTATCGGAAGAACGTTACCGCCCGGTACCACCTCTTCGCAGCGGTTCGAGATGAGCAACGACAGCAAGCCGCGCCCCCCTATTAACCCCATAGCCAGCTTCCAGCGGCCCGGCGGCGTGTTCCCCGGCGGCAGCCAGATGGCCCGGACGCCGTCCAGCTCCAACATGAGCATGCCGCACTCTCCGCGGCAGGGAAGCCGTCGGAACGCCAGCAAGCAGAATACCTTCAGCGCCAAGGTGGAAGCCCAGGCGGCCAAGACTATGCCGCTCACTGCGGGACTGAAGATAGAAGCTCTTAACACCTCGGCGTCCGGCTGGAAGCCGATTAGCCTCACCGCTAAGGGTCCGCCGGCTGGCCCCTCCGTCGGCCAGCCGGCCCTCCTCGACCCGTCCATGGTGCAGCGCAAGGTGAAGGCCGCCCTGAACAAGATGACGCCCGAGAAGTTCGACAAGATCTCGGACCAGATCCTCCAGATCGCGGCGCAGTCCAAGGACGAGACCGACGGCAGGACCCTCCGCCAGGTCATCCAGCTCACCTTCGAGAAAGCCACGGACGAAGCGCACTGGGCCTCCATGTACGCGAAGTTCTGCAAGCGGATGCTGGAGATGATGAGCCCGGAGATCCGCGACGAGAGCATAAAGGACAACAAGACCGGGCAGGTCGTCAGCGGCGGCGCACTATTCCGCAAATACCTCCTCAACCGATGCCAGGAAGAATTCGAGCGAGGCTGGAAGGGCGCCCCCGCCGAGGACTCCAAGGAGCAGGAGGAGGAGAAGAAGGCGCGCGAGGCTACGATGCTGTCCGAAGAATACTACGTCGCCGCGACCATCAAGCGTCGCGGCCTAGGCCTGGTCCAGTTCATCGGCGAGCTGTACAAGCTCAGCATGCTCACGGAGCGCATCATGCACGAGTGCGTCCGCAAGCTGGTCGACTACTCCGGCGTCCCCGACGAGGCCGAGATCGAATCTCTCTCCAAGCTGCTCCGAACCATCGGAGGCAACCTGGACGCCACCGACAAGGGCCGAGTCATGATGGACGCCTACTTCGGCAGGATCCAAGGCATGGCCGACCTGCCCGAGCTGCCCAGCCGTCTGAGGTTCATGCTCATGGACGTCCTGGACCTGAGGAGGGCCCACTGGATCTCCAAGGAGACCAACAAGGGGCCGAAGACCCTCGAGGAAGTCCGCGCCGAGGCCGAGGCCCAGGCTGCGCAGAAGGCCGCCGAGGCCGCCCGAACCACCCAGAGAGGCGGCGGAGGCGGTCCCGGACGCTCGCACATGGGCCGCGGCGACGCTAGGAACTTTTCGGGCTACGCGCAGCAAGCCCAGAACCAGGTCGGCATGGACGACCTGCGTCGTCTGAAGGGTGGTGCGAACCGCACCTCGAGCTCCAACCTCACGTTAGGACCCATGTCGATGCTCAACTCTCGTAGCAACAGCGGTCGTCGCTTGGGCCCCGGCGGCTCGCTCAGCAGAGGACCTGAAGACTCCGGCGCCTCTTCGAGGACCGGAACCCCTCCGGTTAGGGAAGCGCAGAGCAGCACAAACTCGTTCGGGTAAGTTTCCTTTCTTCTTTTCCTTCGCGCCGTAGCCTCGGAAAAAATTGCTAACCTGGACTAGTCTACTTGCCAACATGGACTCGGAGAATCCCGCGTCGCCGCCATCTACGGCAGCCTCGCCCGCTCTCGCGAAGGTTGTTCCGGATGCCGCGGCCGCATCCGCGAAGGGAAGCAGTTAAAACTCCGTTTTCTATGATCATAGAAACGTCTTGCATTTGCGGTTGCATCGTCGTGCATAGACTAGGACACAGGACGTCTGCGTTGCATTTACAGGGGGTTCTAAAATGTGTCTTAAAAGTTTCAGGTTTCTTTTTCCATTCTTATGATACCTCGCGCCGAATAGACCTATCCTCACACGACCTGTCACCATAAAACGAACATTTCCCCTGGAATTTTCTCTTCCCAAAATTGTGTTTCATTACGTTTTCTCCTGCTTGCAGCAGCACGAGACAAGTCGACGGGGGTTTGAGTGACAGGATGCTATTTCATAATACGCGCCACGTTGTAGCAGCATGGCGACCATAGTCCGGTCGGGGAAGGGGAGTTGCAGATCAAGGCGACGAGACCGACAGGGGACCGGAAGTACGGTGGAAAAGGGAGGGTTTCGAGAGCGCTACCGCTGCGGACTTCGAGTCGTACGCGTGGATCCGGTCATCACGACCTGGCAAAGACCGCGGAAACCAACGGGATTTGGTTGTGTATTCTTGATTGCATTTGGATTTTGGTCACGGCTGGCCACCGGTCATCCTCGTTGCTGGCATTTTGTGTTTTAAGACGGTCGGGGGTAAGGGACCGCGGCGGAAGCTGCTCGATTGACGACTAATGATAGTTGACGACGGCACGCGTACTTAGAGGACTCGACAGACGTGGACGGTACGCACGACAAAGACGGGAGAGGCAGCTTCGTCTTCACTCCCTCGTACCTGATCCTCGATCCTAGATATAGAACCGGTGGCAGCCAACGAAAATTGATTTACTAAAAAAAAACGTCTTGCCTATGATTATGATGCGTGTATATATGTAGTTATAGTATACTGTCCAATGTGCCCTTTTTTTTGGATAATTTGCTAATGGGATGTAAGTTTTCCCCTTACCAGCCTTTTGCTTCCACTGCTCTGTAAATCGAGTAGAGCAGGGGAGTCGTAATATGGATGGAGGGGTGACTTATTGCTGAAAGACCCAAAAGGGGCTTCGCGTCCAAGGTACGGTATAGCAGCAGCAGTTTCACGGATGTCACCTAGGTACGTAGCTTCGTATACCTGTATCTTACTCTAGGGGCCATCCACGTCAGAGGCACGCTGTCGGTACCTAGGATGTAGGTATGCCAATTTTACAACACCTTTACGGCTAGGTACCGATATAAGGCTTAGGACTTACACAGAGTCACAGACAATCGATAGCAAGAAGACGGATGCTTAAACACTATGTATTTAGATTTATTAGAGACGATCACCTCGCCTAGACTAATCTCACACTGATAAACAAGCAGCTCTCCGCCCCCATGCCTCCCGGAACTCCAACCGCCATGACCACGACGACGATGATGCTGTAGCGGAAATTCAAACCCAAACCCGAAATCCACAATTCAACCCGTAACGTCATACCGGCCCGTAAGCCGCCGGCGCGAAGACCGGACAGGGCCTTCGACGTTCGACTACACGGCGATGAAGCCGAGCTTCCCGAACAGCGTATCCATCGCGACCCACTGGCGACCGCACTTGTCTAGGTACCTATCGACGACGGCCTTGACGGTGCCGAAGCGGGCGCGGTTGTGCTCGGCGAGCGCGAGGACCCTCTCCCGCTCGGCGGCGCTCAGGCTGCCGCCGTTGCCCTGGCCGCCCAGGCCCGTGGCGCCCGAGGCGGCCTTGGAGTGGGCCTTCTCGACGTCCCACAGCGACGCGAAGTACACCAGCTGGTTGTACACGTCGCGCTCGCTGTACTCGTAGCGCATGCGGCCGAGGCAGCCGGACGCCAGGCCCTTGGGCCCGAGGCACCGCGTGCCGTACACCGACATCTGGCGCGTGCGGTTCCCACACGAGGAGTCGTCGCAAACGAGCCAGGCCTCGTAGTACCGCGCCGTCTCGGCGCGGACGGCCCGCTCAACCTGCGCCACGATGCTGAGGTTGGGGATGAGGGCCGAGCAGGATGGACAGGCCACCCCCTGGGGCGTGACGCGGGTTTCCGGTTCCACCGGGGAGAGGAGGCCCTCGAAGGGAGACGAGGCTTTGCACTTGCGGCAGCGCAACGAGAGCCGCGCGCAGTCCCGGAAGCGGATCTCGTCGGGGATCTGGGACTCGAGCGGGTGGATCTCGACGTCGTTGGACCCCGACTGGTTGGAGGCCGAGTTGTTCGCGTAGCGGCGCGTGTCGAGGCCCAGCTGCTCGGCGAGCTGCTCGGTGGAGGTTCCGGTGATGTTGGCGCAGAGACGCTCGACGGGCGGGAAGATCTGCTTGCCGATGTACCACTCGACGTCTACCTTGAGGCCGGAGTCGGGCTTCATCACGTCCTGCGGCGTGTACGAGCGCTTGGCGACGTGTTCCGAGGATTCCTTGCTGTCTCCGGTAACGACGTACGAGATGACGTCTCCGCGGCGCACATTCTTGCCTCGCGCGATCTCCCGAAGGGCAACCTGGACCTGCGGCATCGAGTCCGCGTTCGGGTATTCCTTAGGCCCCTTACCTAGCTGGGTGTAGATGATATATTTAGCCACGGGAATCGCCTGCTCCCGCATCTTGCCCGTTATCTCGCGCAGATACTCGTGTATGCGCTGGACGGAGACCTCGGTATCGTCGCCGGAGAGGATCTCGTTCAGGATGCGAGACGAGATCTCCTTCGACAGACCGCAGTATTCTCTGCGCTTCATGTCAAGACCCTTGACCTCCATCTTCTCGACAAACTTGCCGCCAGGCACCTCCACAAGGTTGATGGCCGCGTACTTCTTCTTGGCCTGTAGCAGGATGCGCCGGAATACGTTGTCGATGTCGATCTCCAACAGGCGATATCGCTCGTTGACGGCCTTCTTGAACTCCTGGCCGACCTTGAGAGCGTCCGCGACAGAGTCTACGTTGGCGTTGATCATGACCGAATCGGTATCGCCGTAGATAACTTGGAGAGCCTTCGATTCCGCAAGCTCCTTGGTGCTGCGAAGAATCTCGCGACCTTTGTAGGTCGTAAGGACGGCGAGAGGTCTGGCGTAGAAACGCGACAGCGTGTATCCCAAGCATCCGTACATAGAGTTGGCTGTCAGCTTCAGCGCGAGCTGTTTGATATCCCACGTGGCGAGCTGCTCGGTCGTGGCGTTCTTGTCCTTCATGAGCGACTTGACCGCTCGTCGCCGACTTACGAGGGTGGCGATAAGCTTCGGCAGTATGCCTTGATCTTGCTGCGCCGGAACCTCCGGTACCGCGTCGTCATCGTCCGGCTGTCTCGAGCGTTAGCACAAAGGCGATTCCTAATAATCCTAGGTGAACTTACCAGCGAGCTGCGATCGACGGTGGTGAAGCAGATGTTAAACTCCTGGATGATGGAAGGGTACAGGGAATTGAAGTCCATGACAAGCACAAACTTGTCGTAAAGACCCTTTTCCGGTTCGAAGACTAGACCACCCTTATATTTATCTTTCTTTTTGCCCACGGCGGCATCTTCGTCGTGATTCTCCTCTTCGACTTTAGGTCGACCCCTGAAGGACTGCTTGTCGGGGCAGATGTATTTGTTGCGGTGGAATTCGTGCAGCAGAATGTATTCGTTCCGCTCGGCTCGGGTGCCCGTCAGCGTTCGAGCCCACGAATTGCCCGCCAAGTTCGTCAAGACTTTCGTCAGAGGCAGCATCTGGGTGCCTAAGGCTAGCGCGGCGATGAAATATGTATCCGCTTCCATATGCGTCACGTAGTCCATCAGACCCTTCTTCTCCGCCGCCCACGTCTTCAGGGCGGCGTCGTTGTCGAAATCTCGCCTCCGGGTATCTCCGCCGAGGTAGATGTTGCACATCTCCGTCAGGCTCCAAGATTGGCACTTGTACATGACGGACTTTCCGGCGTCGTTGGCGAGGTCGCATAGGAGACGGCCAGTCATGAGCTGGCGCTCCGCAAATACGTTACCGCCCGCCTTCCCTATCGACGCCGGCCACTGGGTCCTGCGCAGCCGCCCGAGCCGCGACCACTGGGGAGTCTTCTTCTCGTGCAGCCGATTCAGCAAGACACTGTAGTCGACGCCTTCGAGCTGGTGGCCGAGGATCACGTCGGGGTCCACGAGATCGATCTGCGCCAGGAAGAACGACAGGATCTCCGACTCCTGCTTCACCAGCTTGGTGAAGGCCTTCTTCCTTCCCGTCGCTAGCTTCTCGAAGCCGAGGGGGAACGCAGATCTGCTCGGCCTCATCAGCGTGAACGTCCTCGAGGGCAGCTTATCCGCAGGCGTGGTGTCGGCGAGCAAGACATTCTCGTAGATACGAGCGCTTATCGCGAATATCTCCTGCTTGTTGTCTTTGGCGTTGAAGGTAGTCCGCATGGCGACGCTCATCAGCGTGAGAGGAGGCGCGTCTAAGTTATCAGTATCGCTCATGGAGGATACCATGTCGGGATCGCCGACGAGGACCTCGAGTTTAGCATAGGAGGCGTTCTTCAGCGCGCCAAAGTCAGCACCTTTGATCTTGAGCCAGCAGGGGCCCATGATGTTCTTCCATAGCACGAACTGCTCAAACAACGCGGTGTTGGTGCCGAAAACGTGGGAGAAGGTTTCTCCCGTCGTCTCCGAAGGGATCTGCGGCTCTAATATATGTTAGCATAGACCTCGGGAGTTGCCGCGCCACGAGAAGGGAGACAAACTTACTCGTATAAGGGTATAAGAGCTTTAGATACTGCCCTTCTTTCGGGATACCGGGGAGCTCAAAGGCATATTTCCTGGTGCAGGATTTTATCTTATGCATGTCGACTTTCATCCTGGTCATGATCTCGTCTACTTCGGAGTAGACATCCATCATCTCTACCTCCTCGCTCGTATCTTGTCCACCTTTTTGGCGATGCTGGCGAGGCAAGAAGTACAACTTCCTCAGGATGTTGTCGACTTTGACGAAGCAGCTCGCGTAAGCGTTGGTCTTCTTGTTCAGCACCTTCCCGAACAAGCAGAGCGAGCCGTTGACCTCCGTATAATCGGTCCAGAACATGTTGAGGCTGCCATCTTCCTCGACGGCATTTCTATAGTCCATCTTGCCAATCGCTCTCGCGTCGGCGGCCGGGCTGCTCATGACGTTCAGCTTGTCCGTGAGATCATTCCACGACGACGAGTCGACGGCCGCCTCGGAGGGTTTGGTCGGAGACGAGCTAGCGGGAGAAGGGTACGGATCAGGTTTAGCCAGCTTCTTTATAGGCCGAGACGCGGACAAGTTCACGCTGGTGACGTTGACCGCGTCGGCGTGAGAAACTTCCATCGTCTCTTCGTCCTCTTCATTCGCAGGCTCGACCTTAATCTGAACCTTGCGCGCGAGGACCGCCGCCGTGGGAGACGAAGGAAGCGGAACAGAATCGCTCATAGGCACGTCGGCAGCCGGCAGTAGAAAATCGTCGTCCATTGCCGAGAAGTATACGTCGTCGTCGACGGGAGCATCCTCCACCTGACGTGTCGGCGGTAGCCGCTCCTCGCTGAGTCTCGCTTTCTTGGCGGCCGGTCGACGATTTTCCGGGATGGGCGACAGAGCACGGCCTCGGCGCCGCTCGGGAGACCTGTATCGCTTCGGCGCTCGCGACACCGGAGCGGGTACGTTCGCATCGACTTCGCCCAGCAGGTTCGCCAGAAACCTTTCGTCGTCTTCGGTTTTCACGACCTAGCGCTGGGGTCAGCTCCGGACAGGGGTGTCACTTCAATGACAAGATCGAGCATACCTTTGGCTTCGGGAGAGCGGCAGCTTGGCCTTTCATGAAATACTCGCTTATGTTGCGGTCGTTCGCATCTCGCTTCGCCTTCTCCTCGTCACGTTTCTTCTTATCTATCACGGCATGAGTAAATTCCCTCGCGAGCGGAACTGGTTCGGCTATGTAATACCTGACTTGCGAGGCTTCCCTCCAAGTATCGCTTCTTCCTCGCTCTCCGAATCGTAGGTGCGCACCCGGTCCCATTCCTCTCGTCCGTCGTCGGCGTAGCCTTCGCCATTGTCGTCTACGACGAAATCGTCCTGGTTCAGACGATCACGAACAATCTTCTTGTATTGGTTTTCGTCGACTTCCTCGTATAAGTCTTGTTCCTGCTCGACCTCGTAGGAGTCGTAGGCCTTCTTTCCAGCAGTCCGCAGAGCTCTGAGCTCCGCGAGTTTATTTCGCCTGCTAGCGGCCTTAGACATCTTGATTAGGGAATAAAAATGACTTTCCGATTGTAGATTACGAAGAATAGGTCATGTTCAAATTGTAGAAGAGGGGGTTGTGTATGTTGTGTAAGTGGAGGTGGAGGTAAATTAATTGGTATACATTTTGGTAAAAAACTTAGGGGATCTTTCCACTTTAGTGGCAGACGCGACGCGCGAGCCGCTTTTGGGGTGTTACAAATCCGCGTTTCGCGAATCCCTGTCAGACTCATGACGCTAATAGGACCCCGGGAGTCGGGAGTGGCTGCATTATCTAGTGCCTAAGTACCTAGGTACACTACTAGGTACGTACAAAATTTCCGTCGTTTTATTAAGCGGGGCTCCCGTTAGCCATACGCAGATACGTACCTATGTACCTACCCAAACCCTAAATCGAGATAGGTACCTACGTCACGGTAAATTAGCTTATCGATAAGAGCGGTATCCTGTCTAATTGGATTTTCGCATGCGACAGCTTAGAGCTAGCAAGGAAATTTTTCTACGACTAAATATGCAAACAATGCAATCCCTCCTCGCATAGTTCTCATGCGAACTTGTAAAGCAAGTAATCATGTTTACTTGTAGGGCATGCATGAGAAAGGCTTTCATTTCCATAATCCCTCGTACCCTCCGCCTAGACAGCACGCTCGCTGTAACACGACCGGTCTATGCCTCGTTCCAATCCCGCCGGCATAGGAATTATGCGACGGCTGCTACCCCCGCGGCGACTAATATAACCCGGCACGCGGCGACAGCAGAGCACGGTATGACCCGGCCTGATACAAGAACGAGCCGACCGCTGTCGCCGCGAGAATGGGTCGCCCGGAAACATCTGCAGTTCTTAAAGGACCCGCTTCATATCGCCGAGCATATCAGAAACACATTAGCAAAGGGTAACTTCGAGGAAGCTGCTCTGGTCACGAGGAGAGCCAGCAGGGATACGAAAGTGGCCGTCAGCTGGAATCACTTGATCGACTACCAGCTGAAGCAAGACAGGCTGCACGCCGCCATCAAGCTATACAACGAGATGAAGAAGCGGGCCCAGCTGCCGAACGCCCAGACCTTCACCATCATATTCAGAGGCTGCGCCGCCTCGTCTCATCCGAAGCTAGCCGTGTCGGAAGCGGTCAGGATGTACAACTCTCTGCTGACATCCGACCGCATGAAACCGAACACCATCCACATGAACGCCGTCCTTCAGGTCTGCGCCAGATCCGGAGATCTCGACTCGCTGTTCAGCATCGCGCAAACCGCCAACGAGGGCTTGAGGGCGCCTAACAGCTTGACTTATACGACCATCCTCAACGCTCTACGATCCACGATCAAGCCCCAGACCGGGTCTCCTACCGAGCTTTACACCGTCGAGGACGAGAGCAACAAGAGAATAGCGATCCAGCGAGCCAGGGCCTTGTGGGAGGAAGTCATATCGAAATGGAGAGCCGGGTCCATCGTCATCGACGAAGAATTAGTCTGCGCGATGGGAAGAATCCTGCTGATGGGCAGCACTCACGATGCTAACGGCGTGGAGGGGCTGGTGGATCAAACAATGATAGCCCCGCGAGCGCGAGATGAAAAATTGGCCATCTCGGGGGCATCTCAAGAGGCGGAAAGCCTCGGCGGCACGGGCACCGGCGCAGGTGCGATACCGCCCGCCTCGACCGACCGTCATAGGATAAAGGCCCCCGGCGCCCCCGCGGTCAGCTACGCAGCTCCGGGCAACAACTCCCTCTCCATGATCCTTTCCGCCCTGGAGAAGACCGGCAAGACGGCGAAGGCCCATCACTATTGGCACATGTTCACCGTGTGGTACAGGGTCGTTCCCGACGCAGAAAACTGGCATCAGCTGCTCGCGTCTCTCCGTCGCGGGAAGAACAGCGCCAAGACGGTCATGTTCCTGCGGGAGATGCCAGCTAATCTGGCGGCCCCGAAGAACTTCCGCACGGCCATGTACACCTGCCTGCGGGACAACATAAACCGCTCCGCCTTCAGCCACGCTACGGACGTACTAGGAATCATGCTAGAGAAGCTCCGGTCCCCCGACATGGCGAGCTTGAAGACCTACCTCCGCGTGGCTTACGCCAACAAGCGGTATTTCGCGGAACAGTCGAAACGAGACCCCGTGGCCGCGATGACGGAATGGGGAAAGCAGGTAGCCGCGGCCGTCAACAACCTCTGGAGGCCGTATATGATACTCTCGAGGCAGTACGAGAACGCCGGGCCGGAATCGGAGATGAAGCGAGAGCTCGTCTCGCTCGCGCGGAAGATGATTGCTACCTGCGACAGGGTGATATTCGGCAAGATGGTTCCTCGAGAGGTAGAGGAGGCGATCAAACCAAAACGGAACAGTCTGAATAGGGTCGTCATCGCCCATTTCGAACAGATGGGCACGATCGATCTCAACTTCCGCAAAGTGAAAGATGTAGGCGAAGAAGGCGACGAGGAGGCCGGCTTCGACGAACTTGCACAGGAATTATGGGGGAAACGCGACACGGTAAAGAAAAACGCAGCAACGAAGAGCTGATAGTCTTTTGTACTGGTCTTCCCGATTACTATGTACGATATCACCATAGCATATGAATGGATTATGAGGCTCGAAATACCCCTTATATAGGTAGGATAGGACTATATACTATCGAATATATGTACCAACAGGTCAAAGTTTTTTTAACCTAAGCTATCCTACCCAGGTACCTAGTATATTTATTACCTGCATGTTGCCTACTAGGTAGGTAGTTCCTTCGTATGATATACTATTGAACTTTAGAACATGTCCCTTCCTGACGCTTTTGTCATGTCGTACCTAGATACCTCGTAGATGACAGAAGAGGTAATGATGAAAGTACGGGGTCGTCCTTATCATTGTCTAAACATCTAGGCAATTACAATGACGACAGCCTGGAGGTCGCAAAAGAGGCAAGTCCTCTAGGGCTCTCTCGGAAAGACCAAACCAAATAACCTGGAACCTTACGATTGCTGACCCACCCGCAACTTTCTCAATACCTATACCTTAGGCTAGGTACCTACCTGGGTAGCTTAACTTACAGACCTCTTCAGTCCGATTTCTCTCCTTCGCTTCTTCGCTTCTCGTCGACACCATTTCTCAATAAGTATGTCGCTATAAATTCTTGGACACCCGGAAACTATCGAGTGATAATAATTAGCAGCCAAGTTTCTTTTATTGCCACCTAGGCAACTTACACATCTATCTCGATTCTTGGTCCACAAAAGTTTTAGTTACAAGTCATAGTTCGCACGATGGTCAGCCTCCGAGAAAGAATGAGCAAGCACGCTACGCCTTGTCCTGGGCTGAATGTTCCAGACTTTACATTCTTTGCAGATCCGTCGATTTCTTTGTCCGCTAGGGATCGGCACGGATTTATAGACGAGATGGGACGCAACCGGAGCTCTCTGCGCCAGCGCTTCATACAGAGTCTCAATCGTAAAAGATCTCTTCCCATATGGCAGCCCGTCGACTATAGCAAGGTCCGCGACAAGAACCAAGAGCAACGACCCTCCATAATTCGAAAGAGCATTAGCTCTCTCTCCTCCTCGCTGAGAGATCGCTTCTCCTCGGACAATCTTGCCGAGGACGAAACCCGACCTCGTCGACCTTCTGTGATACGGAAGAGCTTCGGCTCCATGTCGTCGTCGCTAAGGGGCCTCCGCACCTCTATGGGCTCTCACCCGTCCCAAGACGAAGAACAGCATTCCGCAAAACTCTCGTATTGCAACTTCTCGGGGCCCGCGGCGTTTCCGACCGCCGTCCCAGCCCATCGAGACTACCGCGGCTTCGGAGACCTATCCGATTCATCGTCCGGAGACGACTCGGTTCCCCGGCTACCCGGCCTGGACGAGATGATCGCGAAGGCGAGAACCGACAGGTCGTCCGCCGAGGACCGACCACCAAACTCACTCTTCAGCATGAGCATATTCGATAGCCTCGACCGCCCAATCGCCGTAGACTGTCATGGTAAGTGTGCCTTTAATTCATCATACCACTCATGATACCATTCATTTTATCAGACATCACATAGCTCGTTGTTATCTTAACAACCACATGCATATTCCTTTAACGAATCTTCATGGCTACCTAGGCCTTCATGCTGACGACCGGTGCAGAAAAAATAAAAAAGGCAGAGAGCGTCGAGCCTGCAGCTAGACAGCCGACCTCTATCTCAGGACGCCTTCCGATCCGGGTCAAGCGTACCGACCCGACAGTCTCCAAGAGGGCGGCTAGGTCAAGAGCTGTCCAAGAAGCCCGTCAGGGAGTTCTAAGCGCCTCGGGCTGCCCAGGCCGCCCAGATCAGACTAACGATAACGCGAACAGCGTACCTGAGACATGGAGGGTTCCGGCGAAATGGATCGACTTCGTCTTGGAGACGTCGATTCCTATGCGAAACGAAGTATCTCGGACCGAAATACCGGTACCTGGTTTCAAAACAGAAGAAGAAAAGTACCTGCGCCTACAACGAAAGGTACACGTCTTCGTCCCGGACGAAAACGACCACGGCAAGCCTTGGCCGAAAAACCACTATCCAGATCTCAAATCGGCCCTTACGGACTTATGCGCCCGCTTTAAGCCATTCTACGCCCCGTTCGCAGCGTATACCAACCTGACCCACACCGTCCAGCTCTTCCCGCCCGATTTCAAATTGCCAGGCCATTTTAGTCTCATTCCAGGCAGCACCATGTTCACCTTGCAGGAAGCGTTAGACAATTGGGAATCTACGTTATTCTCCCGCAGCCTGTCCGACGACTATGAAGACACGGAAGACTTGACGAGCATGGAATCGACGTTGGACACGATCGTGGAATCCAGATCGGACGGGACGGAAGAAAATTCGCTACTTCACACCTATGATCCTGAAGGCCTGGACCTAGACGAGACTCTCGACATGGACCTAGACGAGACTCTTGACATGGAACTAGATGAGACTCTCGACGTGGACGACAGCATGCTAGCATCTGAGGCTTCGATTATAGCGGAGAGAAATCCGCTGAAGCAACCAAATCGGGTGACGCAGAATTCGCAGCCGGCGTGGTCGGATGGGTCGTTGTCAACAGAGGATTATGATATGACTATAGCTTCGCGGATGGGTTTCATCCCTTGAAGTAGGGGGTAGCAGTCTCTCGCATACGCATGACCGAGTACTGCCTCTCTTAGTTTGGTACTTGGGTTTAAGAATTAGTTAACTCTCGTTTGCTGTCCGCGGACGGGATTGGGTTCGGCTGCTACATGCAGAATGAAGGAACGATAGATTAGGTAGAGAATAGACGGCATTTTTGAACTACACTGCGTAATGCCATATATCGAGCATCTATGTATGTATACGGATGTACGTATGCATTTAACACATAGAAATGACCCGCACTAGATAAGTACCAGTGTACATTGACTAGGGTAGGACTTTGATTAGGACCTCGATAAGGTTACCGAAACGTCATTCGCCAAACTATATACATAGGTACCTAGGTAGCTCAAGCTTAGATTCGTCGTCCGCCATAACAAAGTAACAACTCTATACCTACAAATAAGCATAACAGACAGAAGCCATGGCGTCAAGCATACCGACACAGATCGCCGAGACGATCCAAACGGCGCACATACAGCGAGATCCCTCGCCGCGGCACGACTTAAACCCGTCGACATCCATGTCAGAGAAGCAGCCCATAAGCCTGCGCGAAACCTCGAGGCGTACTCGTACTCATCCTCAATCTCATTCCCATCCTCGCCGCCGTCAGCACCAGCACCAGCACCAGCGCCAGCATCGACGCATGGACGACTCGATCGATGACATAGACGATGATGATGATGTTGACGACGTGGATGATCTAGACGACCTAGAAGACGACGATAACGACGACATCCCGATCAGCGTGTTAAGACCGAGGCCGAGAACTAAGAGCTTCCCGCCTATGCCGGATCTGCGGTTCGAGCAGAGCTACTTGCATAGCATCTCGAAAGCGGAATCTTGGTGGAGGGTTGCCTGGATTACCGTGAGGGATCAGGTATGTTTTCTTTTCTCTCCTTCTGGCCCTTCCGCGGAAATGAAAGTGAGGGCTAGGCTATGGAAAAAAAAAAAAAAAAAAAAGGGCAAAGGCAAAGGGAAGGGAAGAACCGGATTCGGGAAATAAAGAGAGCTAACCGGACAACCCTCGTAGATGATGATGCCGTTCGCCCAAGGCATCGTGTATAACCTCGCGATATGCGGCTGGCACCACTGGAACCGGAACGCGCGGATCAGCGGCAACTCGGCCGGCGCGAGGATGCGGCGGTGGTGGTACCACGTCAACAAATGGCCCCTGCCATCGTCGGCTAAGGTGAGGCGGTGATTCCTACCGATACTTACAACTATCTATCCATCAATCATAACCTGGGAAGAACTATTTAAGTAATGGTTGGAAGTCTCAGTCGTGCTCGTTCGAAACCATAACCCGGCTCCTCTCTAGGTTCGAGTCTAGGTACGAGAGAGAAATGGCGCGTATATATCACGAACGCTGAGGAGGAAGAGCCAAGATGGGTAGGGGGAGGAGAGATGGCGACCAGGCACATAAGCAAGCACGTAAACGTAGAGTCGAGGTCTCGTTGGGGAAAAAGGGGGCAATTCATTAAGTCCGTACCGTTATCTTGGTGGGATTTCAAGGTCGTCCAAAAGTGAAGCCCTCGGTACTCGTTTGTGCTTGGAGTACCTTCCTAGAACCGAAGCAAAATCCACGTCCGTCTGTCCAGGTCGATGCAGCACGTCCATGCAAATGTAGCTGGTAAGTAGGTTTATGTATGTACATCGGTTCCATGGCCACTGTCGTCTCTCTCTTTCTCTCATCCACTCTCTCATTCACCCTCATACATGGATCCTACTGCCATTCCCCTCCCTACGGAATCAAGGTATTCGCGTTTCCTGTTCTGTCTGTCGTAAGAACAACGCAAAATCCCCTCGTAAGTCATAGGCGAGGATTTCCTCTCACATTCTCTCACACTCTCTCAAGTAAGGAAAGCCATCATGTAGTTAGTTCCCTTCGCGTGTCTCTTCCGGGACTCAAGAATATATTGCTTGCTTGCTTGCTGTTCACGACCGAGTTCATTCCCCGGCTCCGACGTTCACGTGCTTCGGGAGCGCCTTCTGGACCTTATCCGGGCTTTCCCTAAAAGCGAGGGAGGTCGACTGGAGACTGCTCAGGGCGGGCGTGGAGGGGCGGTTGGCGTGATCGGGTTTCGCCACCAAGGACGGCTTCTCCGGGGTCGCCTGCTTCCTGGTCGTGGCGACCGAGATGACCTCTTCGCTCTTCTCTTCGGGCGTAGCCTCCTTCCGCGCTGCCCTGCTCTCCGCCGCCGATGACGACTGGGTGGTGGTCGAATCATCCTTCTTGCTGTTGTAGCGGTAGTTGTCCAGGTTGAGCGCCGATCCGTTGGACTCGGCCGCCTGCCGTTTGGGCGGGAGCCTGAGCGTCACCATCATGCTGCTCTTGCTGTGCGAATCGTCCAGCTCGTCATCTTCCTCGTATTCCTCCTCGACCTCGCTGTCGTCGCCGTCCGAGTTGTGGTTGTCTTCGTAATCGCCGAGCTCCGGCTCGCTGTCGTCGGCCTGAGAATCGTAATCCTCCATATCTTCGTCCGAAGAGCCGCGTCCTCGAGGCTTCTTGGACGAAGACGCCCAGCCGTTGGTGCCGTGGTTGACAGCAGCCGACCGCCGAGGCCGACCCGATGGACCGGCCGACGACTCCTTCGATTCGGGGGCCTCGTCGTAGCCCAGGCTCGTCGTCGGGCTGACGGTGACGAGGTTGCTGGAGGCGTCTACCGTCATGCGCGACGGGGCCTTCACCTGGCGGCCGCTAGCGGTGACGACGGGGGCGGCGGGCTCGGCGGGAGTGGGATTGCGGGTGTTGCGGGAAGATCGTCGGGGGGTAGAGTCGGAGAGGAAATCTTCGTCGTCCGAGTAGGTGTACTTCATGCGCTTGCCTCTCGTCCGCCCTTCGTACATGCTGAAGCCGGGCTCGGGGCGCTTGAACTGCTCCTTGCGTATCAGGCGGTACTCGCGGCGCTTGCGCTTCTCCTCCGTGGCTTCGAAGCGAGGGACGGCCGCCAGCATCTTATGCGCCAGCTTCCTCGCCTTGGGGCCGCCGTCCGCCTTCTGCAGCTTCTCCGCCAACACCTTCAGCTCGTCGATGCTCCCGGCCACGCTCCACCAAGATCGGTTAAAACCCTGGGGGTTGCTCTCGCGATAGACGCGGAAGTGGGTATCGTCTAGGCCTTCGATGAGGTAATAGCGACGTTTATCGCTGTCGGAGCCCCACGGCTGTACGGAGAGGGGAGAGTTGAGGTCATCTTCGTTTCGGCCGGCTTTGTAGGACTTGTTGATGATACCCTTGATCACCTCGGAGGAGGACAGAGACCACACGACGAGAGTTCGAAGTAGCTTGAGCTGTAGCGCCATCGGATTAGAATTAATTATTTGCTTCTCTTCAAGCTATAGCGAGTTTTATGGAAGATAGGAGATGGGGGATGGAGGATGTTTTGCTAGACGTAGACGTACTCGTTCTGTGGGATCCATACTGGTGAATGTCTTGCCACCCGCCAGAGGGTTCTCGTCCTGCCAATCTCGCGCCCACTGGTTCTTGTGCGTGTTAATAGCATCCTCGAGCGCTCGATTATAATGGCCGGGCCTATAAGTAAGCAATTATTAGAATTAGAATACGTAATCGTAAAAATGGCGTAGGGTCGGGTTAGGGTCAGGTTGGGTATTGCGTCATACTTGACATCTTGCTTGCGGTTCAGCAACAAGCCCAGGACAGCACACAAGAAATGCTCGACACGTTCGCAAGGGGTAGCTTCGGTAACGTCTCGCTCGAGCTCCTGAGGGCCAAAATTGGCAAGGGATTTCGGGAGAGCTTCGTTGAATCGTGCACGGAACATGATGATGAACTATATGCGATTAGCTCGTGAAATGACGCGACATTTCGCGTTTTTCGGCGCGAAAAAAGATGCCGTCACGTACCGCAACGTCTGGATTATCAGCCAGGACATATTCGTGGGCCGGCGAAGGTGATCGCTTGCGCGGCGGTGGTGACGCCTCCTTCTTGGGCTCGGCGGACTCGGTGCCGGCTGGGAGCTTGTGGAAGAACTTGAGGATGCCCTTTTCGCGCTTCACCTCAATCTCGCTATCGGAACCCGAAGGAGCAGACGACAGCTCGGATAGCGAAGAGAGTTCGGAAGACTCTTCGTCGGCCATGTTGGGCGGCGATGAGCGATGGGCGATGTTGTCGATCCGAAGCTGAAGTTGCAGGTTGTATACGAGCTAGAGATGAAAGAATGTGGGATATGCGTGTGCGTGTGCGTGTATGCGTGTGCATGTGTGTGAGTGTGGGAGTTGTGGAGGTTTAAGAGAAAGTCAAGGTTCAAGTTCAGCACGAAATTTTGGGACAACGCTAAAATTCCACTCTTATTAGGCTTGAGCCGCAAAATCTAACAGGGGAAGGAGGAACAGATCTGATAGGTTAAGTCGGTCGTTATGCTACCTGCCCTGTACTCTATTGTATACCTACCTACCTGGTATACCTTCCTAGTATACCTACCTACCTACCTACCTAGGTAGTATACCAGTCTAGAGGTATCTGGTATCTGGTATCTACCTACGTACCTGTCTCCCTTCCGTTCCCATGTCCCATTCCCATGTCCTAATCCCATATCCTAATCCCATGTCCCATGTCCCAAAGTCCTAGATCGGTAGTCCTAAAGTATCAAGGTCTCAAAGTCACAACGTCCCAAAGCTGATAAGGTCATCATCCACTCATCCATCCCAACATTGTCATGACCATGCCCAACCCTTTGTCATTGATTCGAAAAACCCTCATCACCTCGTGTCGTCATGTTATCCTTCGTCTATCACATCAATCACCTAGCACCTGGATACCACCATCTCGAATAAACTAAAACATCCAAAGACCTTTTCGATTTCATCATCAGCAACCAAGTTCATTAGGAGCAACATGATGTACCCTACTCAGGTAAACAATCAGGATTGGAATTTGAAGAGGCATCATACCCAGGGTACGACTGACCTGTTGGCAATTGCCTACCTATTCCGCACCATGCGTTGGCCGTTCTGTCGGTCGGCATACATATCTAGGTATCTGCTCGGTCCCTAACAGGAACGCCCAATTGACTCAAGATAGGCCTAATGCAACGTTCCCAACGTGCTGCGAAACCATGCATGTGAAGGTCGACACTGCAATATACGATAAGTCCTGACAGGAAAATAAATCCAACATAGCCGAAGCCTGCCTTACCTAGGTTCAATCGTGCATCGTATTGATATCCCGAGCGTGCGTATCCGTGTCCCGTGTCTTGCCGTTGCACTGCGGTGAATTGGCCCAGACGGCTTAGCTCCACCTTGGTTTGGGGCAATGGGGCAACGGGACACCGTAGCCGGTAGAATTTCCCAACCCAGCCTTTCTCGGAACTGAGGTTCTCGTGAACAACCAAAGCCCGGCAAATTGGTCCGTCGAGGATGGTGAGCCAAAATTTACCTGCACAGCTAGGCAACAGCAGAAAAGCCGCACCCACACCGCCGAACAAGTTGTGACACAACCTTCCTTGCAATAGCCCGTCTCGGCATATTGTCCAGAGGCAACTCAATGCGAACGGCCTGTTTTCTCGTTTCTCGAGAATAAGCTGTTTCTCTGCTGGTAGCCTGCTTCTCCTCCATTACAGAGAAGTCATACAAGAGGAATCCTGCAACTTTAAGCTCGAGACCCCCTACGATAAGTCGTCGCTTGAGAAAATCCCGATTGAGAGGGAATTTCTGGAATTTCTGGACTTTCTTTCATACCTGCATGGTTAATGAGTTATATGATAACTAAGCCATCGATGGTAGCAAAGGCACGTAGGCTAAACCGGGTTTAGGCTTATAAAAGCTGCTAGAGCAAATTGTTATAATTACCACATTTGGTGCAGACGACTCAGATAGCTGCGACAAATACTGAACTGTTCAATATCATGCGGATGAATTATGAAGGGATGCGGAATCCTGAGCAGGGCGATGCGATAGTGGAGGTGCGGACGATAATCAGGAGCGGTCGCTCAACTACGTCTCTCCAGAGTTCCATCGCACCCGTTGTTCATTCCCGCACACGTCGATCACATCCACGTTTCGATGCGCCAACTTTCCATGCGTTAGGTTGGAGCCTTAACACCAAAAATTAGGCAGACTCTTTGATAGGTTTGGTATCGTCATTCTGTCAAGTTTTTGAGTCGCGAGGCCTATCATCTCACCGTCTCCGACTAGGAAATAATAGAAGTGACATTTTCTTTAACGCTGCAGAATCTACAATATCGTGGGTATGTATTGCGATTTTTTCTCGTGTCCCATCGTCAGGTCATAATGGAGGGGGATGGTCGTTGACGGGTCCCTTTGGAAACTGCCGAATAATCTCGATTGACGTGTTGTTTTAGAGATGAGTGAGCAAGGTTGTAACGGGACGGGACTCGCTCGCTTGGTTGCTTGTCGCTTGGTCATTAAGGATCAATGCGGGCTGCGGGCTGAGGAGTCACGGGCAAAAAGAGTTCAGCCTAGCCGTCCGAAGGCGGTCGAAATTTAATTGACTTTAGCGTTACCTTTATTAGCGTCACCCAGCTGCCCAGCTAGCATTAGTGCATAACGCCACATATATGGCTGACATATGGTTTACCTAGGTACCTACCTAGGTAGGTAATACACTAGTAGGTACCTCATACCTGCCTGGCACTGCCACCTGGTGAAAAAAAATTTACCCAGGTACCTACCTATGTACCTAGGTACTGTTACACAGAGTCACAGACCACATTTTTCGTATTCTACATTTCTACGCTTATTTACCTAATGCGTTTTTTTTTTAACGTACCGGTACCCTCCCAGAAGCAAATCCGAGGGCCCGCCCTGGCATCGTCTGCGCTTCCTTGTTTCCTTCAACCACAAAATTTATCCCCAACTTTTTTCTATTCTCCAGTTGCTCAATACGATCTTCACCGTCCTAAGAACAACTCCACAAAAAGAATAGACCGCATATTAGATCGCTCATTACCCTCAAGCCAAAATGAGTGACGCTCAGGCGACCGAGGCTGAGAAGAACGTAAGTCTACACACATCGTCAATCGTCAATCGTCAATCATCAATCGTCATCAGGGTTCTCTTAAGATCCCTCGAAACTTCTATTACCCCCGCCCTTGCCTATCAGACTTTTGTCCTAGGTGGCCTCTTCGCAACGAGCAACGAACATCATGAACATCATCTAACCAATTTTGCGTCTATAGATCGAGATATGGAAGGTCAAGAAATTAATCAAGCGTCTTGAGGCCGCTAGAGGAAATGGCACAAGCATGATCTCCTTGATCATTCGTATGCACCTTACCCCTCCCCCGCTTCAAATTCGATAATAAATACTAAATATAAAAATTAAAATAGCTCCTAAGGATCAGATATCCCGCGCTGCTAAGATGTTGGCTGAAGAATACGTATGTGACACCCTCTATCCGCTACTTCAATTTATCTATTTAGAAAGGGAGAGAGAGAGAGGAAGGCAGGCAGACAAAGACAAGAGAGAGAGACAAGAGACAGGAATGGAGGCAGAAAAAAGGCTGACCGTCGTTACTAGGGGACTGCCTCGAACATCAAATCTCGTGTCAACCGACAGTCTGTGCTCTCCGCCATCACGTCGACCCAGCAGCGCCTAAAGCTGTACAACAAAGTCCCTCCCAACGGCCTCGTCGTATATTGCGGCGAAATCTTAACTTCGGAAGGAAAGGAACGAAAGGTCAACATCGACTTCGAGCCCTTCAAGCCCATCAACACTTCTCTGTATCTTTGCGACAACAAGTTCCACACCGAAGCTCTAGCTGAGCTTCTAGAGTCCGATCAGAAGTTTGGTTTCATCGTCATGGACGGAAACGGCGCTCTCTTCGGAACCCTCAGCGGAAACACTCGTGACGTCGTTCACAAGTTCTCCGTCGACCTACCCAAGAAGCACGGCCGCGGCGGACAGTCTGCCCTCCGTTTCGCTCGTCTGAGAGAGGAGAAGCGCCATAACTACGTCCGCAAGGTTGCCGAGCTGGCTGTCCAGAATTTTATCAGCAGCGACAAGGTCAACGTAGCCGGCATCATCCTCGCCGGCTCCGCCGATTTCAAGAACGACCTCAACGCCTCCGACATGTTCGACAACCGGCTCCAGACCAAGGTCATCAAGGTCGTCGACGTGTCCTACGGCGGCGAGAACGGCTTCAACCAGGCCATCGAGCTGTCCTCCGAGACCCTAGGAAACGTCAAGTTCATACAGGAGAAGAAGCTCATCGGCAAGTACTTCGAGGAGATCAGCCAGGATACCGGCAAGGTCTGCTACGGCATCGAGGACACCCTTAAGGCTCTGGAGCTCGGCGCGGTAGAGACCCTGATCGTATTCGAGAACCTCGAGATCAACCGGTGGGTCCTGAAGGACAGCAACAACGCCGAGACCACCCTTCATACTACCAAGCAGCAGGAGACCGGCGACCGAGACAGGTTCATGGACAAGGAGACCGGACAAGAGATGGAAGTGGTCGCGCAGGAATCCTTCCTCGAGTGGATCGCAGAGCACTACAAAGATTTCGGAACTAACCTAGAATTCGTATCGGACAGGTCGACCGAAGGCAACCAGTTCGTGAAGGGGTTCGGCGGCGTAGGCGGCATCCTCCGCTACAAGGTGAACTTCGAGCAGTTAGCCGAAGTGGATGACGACGACGACTACTACGACGATTGACAGGTATGCCCGCAAAGCTCCCTGGCGTAATATTTAAGGCCATGTTTGGTCGTCCACGGGCATATCCCAGAAGATGTACGAAAGAAAAGAAAAGAAAGAAAAAAGCATTATTTCATAGCATCGCCTCTGCACCTTGCTGAATCGTCGCTAACATCGATCCGTAATAGTTTGAGGAATCCCTCGTCAGCGACGAGGGCCAAGCTCAAGCAGTCTCGCCTAAGCAGATATACGTCGTGGAAAAATCGGAGCGTCCGCTACCGCAACTCCCTGCGCCTACGCCGGCGTCGGCCTCGAGACCAGCACGAAAACCGACGACGGATTCGTTCGTGCAGCGGCGCATGACGAAGTCCGGCCCGGCGAATTCCGAGCACACGGCTAAACAGGTCGCGACACCTAGTCCGCTTCGCTCTATGATGACGGCTTGAGCTAATTTGCGGCACGAAAAGGAGGTATGATACCAACGATCTCTTCACGATGCTCACGAGAGACTAACACAGACAGCGAAGATGCTATACCCGGGGGTCTACCAAGAGTCCGGAAACGTTGGACCCGCCTACATCATAGGGCTTCATCCTTTAAGCAGCCGAGGGCGGTTCGACAAGTTCGTTCTTACTCGCTGCCCCCTCGACACATTAGTACCATTCTACTTCTGCTTCTCGTCGCCCCGAACCACCACGGTCCGGATTTCCGACGCGCCCAAGGTTCGGGACATTCGCGCAATGATTTCGCAGTGGCGAGCCACTCATTCCATTCGTTACGGTTCCTACGGGACCCTTAGATAGTGCAATATAACATACAGTCGCTCTTTTATAAAACCAGGATGTCATGGTTATTGGTGATTGGTGACCAGTAGACCTTGGACCTTGGACCTTGGAAGCAATCAGTTTGCCGTATTTTTGCCTTGTATTGTTGGGCTTACGTAATACCTTGGTACCAAGGTGATGAAAGGAGGGATCCATTGGAGGGATGGTGTTCAGGTACTTGGGTACTTAAAAAAGTCCCAGGATGGAAACGGCTAAGTAGATGTCGATTCCGCCCTACACTACGACCCGACCCGCCTTATGTAAAAATGACCTCTTATGTACCTAGGTACCCAGGCAGGTACCAATTACGTCAAAAAGTACATCTGTACCTTTTCTAAATTTCTGGGTTTGCTCCGCCTCGGATCGGTACTCCGGAACTGTAAAAAATCAAATGTAACGAAAAATCTGAACCGGAGAATTAACGTCGTCGGCGCGCCCTTCCCCCCGCCCCGCCCCCTTTTTTGGTAGCAATGACGACAGATACCCGAGTACACCGGCGCTAGGTTATACGTATGAATTGGGGACAAAGGAGCTCGGACTTATATAAACTGTCTGAAGACAGCGTCGAGGGCTTTTCTTTCTCGAGGGGTTTATAAAGCCTCTTTGCTCTGTCTACGTGGTGTATGTCTCGCATTACATCCATTCGGATCATAACCTACCTAGGTACACAAAACGAGAGGAAACGGGAAGGTATTCGGAATGGAGTCAGGCGGCGGGCAGCAACGGGAAAACGGCTTAGTCGCGGCGGTGGCGACGTCGAGAGCGAAGACCACCGTGTGTTTTCTCGGTCCCGTCTCGTCGTATACGCACCAGGTATGATGCGAACCTAGACCCCGTTAGCAAATCTACGTTTCGTGCGATTTATCGACTTTTTCTGGGGTTTTCGTTTCTCATAACTAACGGGTGCCCTCTCATCGACGCATATAGGCCACGCTAGACACCTTCCCAACAGATAAGTTCGATCTGATACCCGTTGAGACCATTAAAGGTACGTTGGATACGAAACCGAGATATTCATAACGAATATCGAAATGGTTGTCCCCACCCCCAATCCCCTTAGCTACGATATAGTAGATAGATCGAAAATGAAAATGAGAACCGAGCTGAACTAAAACCAAACCCCCAAAAGACATCTTCGACACGACGCAGAGCGGCCGCGCGACCTACGGCGTGGTTCCCTTCGAGAACTCGTCCAACGGCTCCGTGGTCTTCACCCTGGACCAGTTCGCCGACCGCGCCGGCGAGTACCCAGACCTGTCAGTGTGCGCCGAGGTCTACCTCGACGTGCACCATTGCCTACTGGGCTACTCAGGTCCCCCCTCCTCTCCCCTCCCTCCCTCTCCCCCCCAGCCCGAGAAAGAGAAAGAGAGAGAGCCCGAGAGAAAGCGAGACCCAACCCTGCAACACGTGCGGCGCGTGTACAGCCACCCGCAGGCCTTCGGGCAGTGCGCGCGGTTCCTGCGGCAGCGGCTCCGGGGCGTCGAGACCGTGGACGTCAGCTCCACGAGCCGCGCGGCCGAGCTCGCGCGCGCGGACCCCTCGGGCGCCAGCGCCGCCATCTCCAGCGCCGCCGCCGCCGCCGCCCAAGGCCTCCGCGTCTTGGCCCGCGACGTCGAGGACCGCCCCGACAACACCACCCGCTTCTTCGTGCTGAGGCGGGGCCTGGACCTCGACGCTGCGGAGGTAGAGCTCGAAGAAGTTCTGGGTTCGAGGAGGGGTGGGGGGAGGGGAGAAGGAGAAGGGAGAGAAGATGAAAGGGGACATGGAGATGGAGATAGAAACGAAGACGAAAGAGGAAAAGTAAAACGGGAAAACGACGTCTACGCTCGGACCAAATCGCTCGCCTCCTTCACGGTGCCGCACCGGTCTCCGGGCGCGCTGGCCGACGTGCTAGAATGCTTCCGGGGCGCGCGCCTCAACCTCACGAGCATCAGCAGCAGGCCGAGCCTGGCGCAGCCCTTCCAGTACGTCTTCTTCGTCGAGTTCGAGGGCCACCGGTTCCGCGACCCCGAGGGCAGGGTCCGCCGCGCGCTCGAGAGCGCCGCCCGCGTCGCCCGCAGCTGCCGCTGGCTGGGGAGCTGGGATAACATGAGGTAGGTGGTGGTTTGGGTGGGAAAGGGAAAACGGCGAGGGAAAATGGGAGGGTAAAAAGTGAGGTAGGAATACCTAGGGAGGAAGAGGATCTAGCAGAACTAGTTATACCACGGAGGAGAATATCATATATCCAAAATAAGAATCCCTGGTCTCAAAACTTACATGTCCTCTCTAATTTAATTTTCACAACCAAGCAGATTCATTAAAACGTTCAACATAAAAATCGGCTCGTACCCGACCTCCAACATCACCACGTCTATAATCCCGAGAGCCAGACTTAAGCATCAACAGAACACAACATGGTATCGTCGCTCTTCTATTTCTTCCAGAGCCGTATGGCCCGGACCGGACTAGGCTAGATAGGACTAGTTACACAAATGGATAGGGTACGTTGATGATCGGGCGTAATCGAAACAATGACTTTAATTACTCCAACCCAGCCGAGCCTGCCCCCCATCTATTTTAATACTACAGGGTTGTCGTCGAATAAACATGACATTTCTTATGCTGTCGTGCCGATAGCGGGCTTCGAGGAAGCCGAATCATCCTAAGCGCCGAAGTAGAAGTTCTCGTCCGGCGTGCGGCCGCGCATGAACTGGGGCTCCGTTCCCTTGACGTAGATATCCTCGTATAGGATCTGCGGCGTGTTCTCGGGGACGGCCATGGCCTCGGCGATGGCCACCTCGTCGTTGACGTGCTTGCGGGCGTCCTTGTCGATAGACTTCAGCTCGTCCTCGGTGCAGACCGCCCAGTCGAGGATCTTATGCTTGAGGCCGGCGATGGGGTCGTTGGTGGAACGCATGCGCTGGATCTCCTCTCGGGTTCGGTACGTGGTGCCGGGGTCGGACATGGAGTGACCGCCGTATCTGTATGTGACGTATTCGAGGACGAGCGGGCCGTTCTCCGCCACGGTCCACTCCTTGCCGTACTTGACAGCGGCCTTGACCGCGAGGACGTCCATGCCGTTTACCTTGAGACCGGGGATATACTGGCCGCGCTTGTAGTAGTCGGTGAGAGCGGACGACCGAGCGGCAGCCGTACCCATACCGTACTTGTTGTCTGAGTTACCACGTTAGCTAGGAAAGCAGCGGGAGAGCAGCGGGCACTCCGATTATACGTACTCTCGCAGCCGAACAGGGCGGGTAGGTTCCAGAGCTTAGCCATGTTGAAAGCCTCGAAGACCTGACCCTGGTTGCTGGCGCCGTCGCCGTACAGGATGACGGCGGCCTTCTTGCTGTTGTTGTACTTGTGAGCGAAAGCCAAGCCGGCGCCGACGGGGACCTGAGCGCCGACGATGCCGTTGCCGCCGTAGAAGCCCTTCGTGAACATGTGCATGGAGCCGCCCTTGCCGTAGGCGATGCCTTCGCGGCGGCCGAGGAGCTCGCCGATGATGGAACGGACGGTACCTCCGCGCATCAGAGCGAAGCCGTGGCACCGGTAGGCGGTGATGATGTCGTCGTCCTTGGTCAGCGCGTGCTCGATGCCGACGGCGACGGCCTCTTGGCCGGTGGACAGGTGGCAGAAACCGCGGATCTTCTTCTCCTTGTACAACCGATCGGCAGCCATCTCCATCTGTCTATGTGGCGAGGCCCGTTAGCAAGCGCGACTCAGCCGAGAATAGGTGTTCGTCTGCCTGCCAGCCGCAACGCTTACCGGACGACAACCATGTCGTAGTATATCTTCTTGAGCTCCTTCTTGGTGACGTCGAGGGTGTACGGGGGAGGGTCGAGCTCGTACGTCTCGAAGCTCTCGTCGCTTAGCGTGACCTGGAAGGGCTGGTCGTCGGAGTCGGGGACGGCATTCTTGTCGGCGTGCGAGCTGGCGGCGTTTGTCGTTACCGTACGGAAAGGTGCGACGGCGACGGCTACGGGCCTGGCAGCTCGAACACGCGCCAGAGGCACCGATGCTCTCGGGACTCGCAGAGCACGCGAGAACATGATGACTGTTGTCTTGGCAGAGAGGTTTGCTACGAGGTGAGGGTAAGGGAGAGGGGAGATATTATCGTGAGCACTGTTTGCTTTGAGCTTTGAGTGGGCGGTGGATTAATTTTGGAATTGAGGACGGGAATTGGAAAATGGAGAGCTCCGGTCGGTTAAGTCACTCAAAAATTTAACGTTGGGATTTTCCGCCCGACTTTTTCCTTGGGGCTGGTTTTTTTTAGTTTGGGGCAGTCCCGGCCGTGCTGTAGCTGACTTAGACTACTGGGCCTACTGTGCCCTGAGCGGGACTAATCCATATTTAGTACTAATTACTCCGTAGTGGATCCCGAGATAAGCTTGTTGAGACCTGTGTAAGATGGAAAGGTAAAATTTACTTTGTTCCTTCCTACCTTATCTGATCTTGTATCTTTGTATCTTGCGTTAAGAACATCAAACATAAGGTTTACAACATCGAACACAAGGTTTAGAACATCAACTGAAGGTTGCTTAATACAATTATGGAGAACTAAACTAAAATTGTTAGGGATCTAATTAGAATATATATAAACGGAAAGGGAACTAGATAGGCTGGTAGTAAAACTGTTTGCCTATCTCCAAGTTCCAAGTCATGAATGACACCAGTAAGGGACGTCAAATCCTACTCTCTTTTCATGTCACCATCGCTTAAAGAAAACGCCGGCTTATCCAATCACACGATACCTCTCTACTGAAGATTGAAATTATATTCCTCTACATGGTACATATTTTCAAGATTGAGGCATAGATGGTGGTAGAAGATATGGTAAGTATGTAGTATATTTGATCTCATCAACAGGACTGGAAGGGGGAAATTTCCAGCCAGCATGTTCCCGTCGCCCTATCCTCTCCCTTATTATCCAGTCGTAAATTCCATAACGTCCATCATATTCTAAAGTAGATCCCGAGGCGGACATGGGGTATTCCAATAAACAATTCTAGGACCTCATCCACGCTGCCCGGAGACAAGAAATCACACGCCCGATCCCTACCTCCTCTAACCATTCCTAACCCTATACCAACACCGACCGTCGCTATTCAATATTCACCCTCGAAAGTGAACATCTATGTATATCCTTCAGATTCACCTCTATAAACATGCTGTATACTCCCGTTCGTCGTTTTCCGTATAAGCCGATATGCCCAACCCTCGAGGTGATACTACACTGTCAAGGAACTAGCACGTTACTCCATCTGTCGTAACTCGTAAGACGCCGTCATAATGTACGTTGTCACGACGTCCGAATTCGTGAAAGCAGCGATCGCCTAAAGAATGTCAAGTTTTCCTAGGTCGCTTCGTCCGCCTCTGCGTCGCGACGCCGCTGTCGTCATCGTCATCGTCCTCGTCCTCGCTGTCGTCGCGCGCGTGGCTTCTCTCGTTCCCCTTCTTGATGGAGATCAGACACCCTTGCTCCTTCAGCCTCTTCGTCAGCGCCGTGCTCGCCCGCATCCCCGGAAAGTCTTTGGCGTTGTAGACCGTGAACACCTCGCTCATGGCCGTCGCGCACACCGGCGTCTTCGACCCCGGCACCGAGTTCGGGTCCAGAACCACGAGGCTGAACCTCAGCCGGAAGGCGCCGGGCGTCCGGCACGACAGGTCCGGGAAGCAGAAGAAGCACCCCTCCTCGCTGTTCTCGTCGAACCCTACGAAGGGTGACGATACTATCGTCCCCATCAGCCTCCGCTGCTGGCGGTAGTCGTCCGGCATCCCCGAGCAGTCCTGGTCGCCCGTCTCGTTCCATATCGTGCAGTGCATGACCGAGAACGGGAATTTGAGCTGGGCGCGGATCTCGTCTCGCGAGGCCTTGGCGTCCTGGATGAATACCTGCACTATCGGAGGCGGGTCGATGACCCTGCGATCTCTCTCGCCGAAGCCGCACGACCTCGCGGCTACCGGCTGCTGGCGAACCTTGAGCGTATACGACGAGGAAGCCGCGGCCGGAGTCCTCCTGCGTTCCGGCGCCTTCGACGAGCCCGACTCTCCGTTTCTCGAGTCGTCGGTCAGCAGCTCTGATATTTTCATCCGCTCGGGAGCGCGAGCCGCTTGGTGAGGAGGGTGAGGAGAGGGCCGAAGGCGGACTTCCCGTTGCGGATAGTCGGCGATAGGTCCGACCGGCTGCATCTCCGCGTAGTGATGCCGCCGCGGCGATCCTCCTATCTGCCTCGGCTGCGGAGGCAGCCTAGGAGCTTGCATAGAGCTCGCCTCGCCTCCCAGCTGGCGGAATCGAAGATGCTCCGGCAGCTCTCCGGCTCGGCCGCCCGCGCTCAGCGGGTTGGCGGGACGAAGACGACTGCCTGCCTCTGCGGCCTGTCTAGCGTAAGGACTCGGAGCCGCCGCCCGCGGTTCGAGGCCTAGGGTCGGAGGCTGAAGCTGCGGCTGTGCGCTTTGGCGGACGGGCGAGGAAGCCTCGTAAGAGTCCTCGTACGAGGAGTGCCTGTAGGCCGGAGGATGCTGCCTGGCGGGCGGTCCTTGGTCCGCCTGCGGCCCGGTCACCAGGCTGGGGAGCGAAGGCAGACGCACCTCGCGGCCTCGCGGTTCTTGAGGATAGTATCGCGGAGCGTAAGGGTCCTGAGCCCATGATTCGGGTGGCCTAGCCATAGTATCCACCATGGTATTACAACAGAAGCCGCCGTGCGATGAAACCTCGACGGCATCAAACGAGATGAGACGGGCACTAGTGCGCGTACGCAATCGACGGCTAGAGATCGCAGTGGAACTATAGATTTTTTGGGGGTTCCAAAGCACACGAGGGTGCGATACGGCACCTCGTCGTACGGTGTTGGTGATACCGATCGCACCGAAGCTTGTCCTAAAAGCTTCGAGCGACGATTCCAGATGGTGCGATGCAGCAAACGACAAACGCAATGGGCGGCTAAGACAACAATTGTCGAGATGTGGCAGCAAATAGAGCAGCCAAGCTGAACGCAGTGCACCCCGAATCCACCCGGCGGGAGGGCTAGAATCGAAGAAGATCCGCGAAGGAATTCTGGTCAGAAAGCGGATATTTACATATCTGTGGTCGTCGACGAGGGGCGCTAAGAGGTCGATATGGAAGAGCTGGCTAGGAATATCCTTGCAACGGAGAAGGCTGCTAGAGACGCGGTGCGACTATAACACAATACTATCTCGACTTTATGATGTAGGCGATTGTCGGCGCCGACGGGGTACGAAAGGTGAAAAGCGTGTCTGACGTGCAGGACGTAGGGGCCACAGACGTAAGCGAAGATTTTATGAGCTACCAAATTCCTCGCGGCGATCTTGATATTAGAGTACCTACGGTACCTATGTAGAGCCCCAGGCGGGAGAGGAGGAGGGATCGATAGTCCGTAAAGGATTCCCTGCTAGGTAATCGTAGCGGGACCTGACTTCGAGAACCGTCGATTATATCAGAGCCAGCAAGCGAACCCTCTCGAAGCGCCCCTTTTAGGAAAAAGAAAAAAACAAGAAAAGAGAAGAAAAAGAAGAAAAAAATGATAGTGGCAACGAGATATGCTTAAACTATTCTCGCGGGTGCTCTACTTTCAAAGCCTGGTGGTACACACACACACACACACGCACACACACGTACGTACGTACATACATACATACAAGAGCAACCAGGCTCGACATGAGTCAGTTGGCACGACAGCTGTGACAGTTTAGGATGTACGTACTTGGCACGACCCGGCTTGGAGAGGTGATAAATGAGAGAATGGTTGGCATACGGTAGATAGAAAGGCAGAGCAGAGAGAGATGTCGCACACAAACAAGGGCCAGGAGAAGGCTAGGCCTAAACAGTAAGCTGGCGGCGGCAGAGTTGCAGGAGTGGAACTGGAAGCGAGTTCCGGCTGAGGCGTGGAAACCGAGTATTTGGGCCCTCTGGTCCCCTCTTCTCAGCCCGCTGTCCTGGCCCCTGGGGCGTGGGAGGGAGACTCGCCCATCCACAGAGAACAGATACATCCACCATCGCTGCTGTCCTTCGATCTAGCGAGCCGGGGGGTCAATCTGATCCTTGCCTACCCCTTGCCCTATTTCTTCGCCTTCGCCCTCGCCCGTCTTCTCGAGTCACCCTTGTCGGTTCGGGGGGTGCAAAAGCGGGACGAACCAACTCCAAACAGTCCCGATTCAGCCACGGCTTCTCCCACATCATCCCCCCAAACTGTCCCATTCTTTTTCAATAACGTTAATAATATCCGTGCCGTCCTTGCTCCACCGAAAGCGGGCTTTTCGTGATAGCATGGGTCTTACCACCCGCGCCTTGACAGCCCTAGAAACCGCGCGACATTAATTACTCCTCTCGTTCCGCCATTCGTTTTGATTCGGTTTATTTTTATTTTTAACCAGCGGCCTCTGAAAAATAGTATAATCAATGCAACTAGCGATGGCATATCATCTGCCAGTCTGGACGACCAACGGTATTCTACCACAAGGATAGGCAGTAAATAAAACATTGAAAGAGGGGATGAACGAGAGGACACTAGACACTGGACACTGGACAGAGAAGGCGATAACGTTAGCGGAGAAGGTTGGCAGAGGAGAACCCTTTTTTTCTCCTTCCTTTTTTTCCCCTCTATGCTTTTTGCTGCTCGTTGCAAGAGCTCGACACCCCATCCCGCGGTTTCGATTGGGCTACCGACGGTTTCGATACAAATTCTGTATGGCGTCAGATCTCAGCTTAGGCCCCAGCTTAGGCATCGAAGTATACGATATTATTAGATTCTAGAGCTCGTCGCGAGCAGCAGAGGGCCACGGAGCACTTTGTTTGCCGGAACGTCTAAAGCTGCAAGCTGCTGTCTACCGGCGCTTAGGTCCTCGTCACCGACAGGCTAGAATTAGAGACCGACATAAATCCACCTCCGCGAAACTGCTTAGGTTTTTTTTTTTCTTTTTTTTTCTTATTCTTCTCCTCTCATGATAGATGACGGGTGTTGTGACATTTTCCGCTTTCCGCCGTCAGAATTTTCGACGGACATGGATGTTTTCATGGAACACAACGCAATCGTTTATCCAGGGGAATGCACGAACCACAAGTGTGGACACAGACGCACCCCGTGGGACTTATTCGGGCCAATTCGCCATTCAAGTAGTGTGAGCCCGGAACTTGACATTGCACTCACACGAAATTTGTTGATGTTCCATCCATAGGAACTCTTTGGAACGAGGGCGTCAGCGGTTGCATTACCAACCGCCGTAACATTTTGGTGGAGCCGAGCCTTTTCTTTTTCTTTTTTCTTCTTCTTCTCTCTTCTTCCTCTCGTTCTCTTTTCCTTCCCGCTGCCCACTACCACCACAGCAGGAATACATATTAGGTACCTAACTAGTGTTTAATAATCAATAAGACAGGGTTAGCCAAGACAAGGCAAGACATGGAAAGACAGCCAGGATAGGACAAAGACGGGCAGCCGGGCGAGCGTGGCGCGGGCCGCCCGTCCTCTCGCTGATCGAGAAACAAGACGATCCAACCGAATCGTGTGTTATATCAAACCGGCCTGGGGAGGATCGTGGGCTGCGTGGGCAGTGTGACACCGTAAGCACGACACAATCCCAGATTTGGGAATGCATACATACTACATAGTACATACCTCCTCGTCTGTATGCATACCTACCTACCTACCCTCCATACAAAACGGATGAGCGCATGCTGCAGCTACCGCCTTGTCTCGTATACCTACCTGCACCGCGTTGAATAATAATGAATTGTTTTGCCCGTCATCTTTTAATATGACTGACGAGTACCTGGCCAGCTGGCGTCTACATATTGCGCACGAGTTCGATTATCGATTGGAGATGCACTAATAGTTGCTTGTCCTGTACGGTTGTGACTTGTCCAGTAATTTCGTGACGAAGTATATATGCGGCCGTACAGTACGTAAATGCGGTTCTCATGTTCAAGGCTCTGATTTGAGATAATCCTAGGCCCGAGCCATCGGAAAATAAAACTATTCCGAGCATTAATCCGCGGATGCTGGTCTGTTCATTTTCCTCTTCCAGGTCTGCCAGGTCTTCCAGGTCTTCCAGGTCTTCCAGGGACCAGTTCGAGATGCCTGCTCAGCGGCGCAAGGGTGCCAAGTAAGATGTAGTGCAGTGTAAGGTTGATGGAGGGTTGGTGGTGGTAAGTGGTCGGTGGTGTATGTAAATGGTAGGTACCTAGGTACCTAGTGTACTTAGGTAAGGAATGAAAGGGCCTTCTGTTTAAGAATGCAGCCCGGTGGATTACCATGTTACCTTAAAATTCGGGTTTTCCTCTTATTAGTCTGCTCAGTACCCCAGACAGTGCAATTACAAGGATCTAAACCTAAGTGAAAGGGAAGCTACATGCTAGGCATTAGTGTATACGATACGTAATCCGTAGTGTATGGATGTAGTCCATCAATTGATCCTTCCCCGGTCGAAGAAATAGATCATGTAGGTACATACAAGGTTTAGTGTCCGTGGCCGTAGCGTAAATCCCTACGTATTACATAAGTACTTACCTACCTAGGTACATAATAGGTACATATTTAGGTGTGTACGGTAACTTACCTACTTACATAGTACACAGATGATCATCGTCTTGGTCTTGACAACCCTCTATAATATTACGATCCTACACACCTAGAACATAATAGTAAAGAGAAAGATAGAAATACCCGAACTTATCTGTATCTATCTGTTCTTCCTATACAAATAAACTCGGTTTGTTTTCTACAATACACTTCTCGACACTTTTACATACCTAGGTATTTTCACGTCCATCCCGGAAGACGAGCTATACCTAACTTCGAAAGCTCGAAGGCTCGATTCGAAGGTTTTCAACCTCCAGGGCTGTTACTATAGGCACAATGTAGGATTTCTACCAGGTTTGGTAGTGGTCGATGAAGACTCAAAGAAAAAAAACATGCACGCCTCGTTCGTTTTGTCGTTTGTTGCCCCGATCCAATCAGGCACCTCCGAACACTTGGACCGGCCCGGATGCTCTCGTCCCCTTTCAAAGCTACGCTCACTCCTTTCAAAAAAAATATGTATGACGCCGATTCCTGCTTCCTAACGATAGCTGCGAACCGGCACTTCTCCTAGTGGACGGTATCAGACAAAAATGCCCATCACTAGCGAGCGGGAATGGACGAGGCCGTCTCTTAGTCTATAGTCTATAGTCTACTGCTTGACGACGTAACGCGTGAGGGAATCACCTATGTTGGTCCCCGATTCCACGGATGAAACCCGCAGCAGCGCAGCTAGCCACAGCCCGGTCGTTGCGTGTCCATATCCGGCCGATTGCAGCTGGATCGAGTTCGCCAAGATGCGGCACGGCGCTATAGCTGCCCAGGTTACGCATAGGACATAACATGCTTGGGGATGGAGTCATCCCGCAACCCCGGGCCCACAGCACTGCCTTTGTTATAAGAAACCTCGACCGATCCGTTAACCTACAGCTCGTTCTCCAAGTTCTGGCCCGAATAATAATGATGCTTGGTTCTCGCCGTTGCAAAGAAGAATCCAAGTCCCCGGAGTTTAAATCTTATATGCAGATACTAATCCTACTTTCTATTATGTCACGATAATCTACCTCTTTTATTATATTGCTCTCGACCTATACGTTTCTTCATCGGCACGCTAATTTTATGTAATCATTCTTTGGGATATTATCCTTTTAAGAATGGAGAGTTGTCTTGTCTTTTATTTTATGCTAGTTTGTTTTATCTCATTTGGTCATGTCTTTAAAGCTACCTTGGCCGTCATGGGATATTCCGCTCTTATAATCCATGGCTTAGTATACTCTCTTATTCGCTGTAAACTTGCTCACTGAAAGGTATAAATTCGAATCCACCAGCCCTTAATTTTTTATACCAGGTAGGCATAGCATTTGTAAGAACGGCAACTGCTTAAATACTTGATTGGTCACGATCCATATCTGACTACTAAATCCTTCCTCTTATAATTTATTACCCTTCGACTGTCCTCGACCCACAGAGCCATGAACGAAAGCGGCCAAGACTCCAAGTACCTGGACGACGTACCTACCTGGACGACATACCTGGACGACATACGTATCAAGCGAACAGATCCAACCAACTCCGGCTAAAACGTCTCTGAAATCCCTGCCGCAGATCTGACAAGCTAATTACGACAGAGTTTAGGATTAACAAAGTGACCCTCCGAATAATCCTTCGTGTCACTCCCAACGAACAAACTACACTGCTCAGGAAGGAAAACTAAGGGGTCGAGGACCAACGGCAGGGCCGACGTCCACTCATAAAATTTCTGCGTCGGCGGAAGCTCTCGATGCTACCTCGATACTACTCTCACGGCAGGGTCGAGGCTCGTTCCAATCTTTGGAAAGTCTGGGTCCAATAAGAAATTTTCCCTACCTTCAAACGTTCGCGCTCCTCGAGTCTCATTTGCCGCAGATGGAGGAGGAGCACGCTCGCCTCCCGCAAATTCCAAAGATGACATGTCTGATCCGTCCCTCGGGAGTATCATATCATCCTACCTCGGTATATCGTATCGTCTGACGTCTAAGATCACATCATTTCTCGAGCTCGAAGTTCTACCACCCGAAATCAAAGGTAACTAATTAGGTCCGAGTTTTTGTGTAGTGTATACGTAGTATCATAAAGGAACGTCGAGATGTGCGGCACTTTGGGGTCTACACCACACGTGTAGGTGACCAGTCACTCTTCAGCCTCTATCGTACGATGGCGGCAGAGTGCCGTCTTACATACCGCTTAGTACATATCTAAGCTCTTATGTCGATTACCAGGGTACGGATGTGATCCCCATGCCTTGACTCGCAGCTATTTATGCAAGCCACGGAACGGTTACCTACCTAGGTACCTTACCAAAAGGCCCCCAAGCTGCTAAGGTTCTCTTATGAGTCTCGCGCGAGAGGGAAGCTAGGTACACGGACGAGCGCATGGTGATTGTTTCGAATCAAACCCTATAATATCGGCAGCTATATCATATCTAGCTTCCTTCATGCTTAACTCGATCTTAGTAGATCTAGGTAGCTACCCATTGTGTTTGATCTATTTAGCGTCAAAATATTAGCACTTAATAGTTGATTTAGGAGGCAGCAATTTCACTTATAATCATCTCGAACGATGATATTCAAAACGGCATACCTGAGGCTCTATGTAGGTAGGTAGGTACCTAGGGCCCAAGGTTCTATCTACCAAATCTGAGTATCTTCTTGCTACGACAGTAGAGAACGACTAAAGAAAGACTAAAGTAAGCCAGGATAAATAATCAATCAGCCGTCAAATTTTCTCAAATTTTCTTGTCGATCTTCGAAGATCCATAATCCGGAAGAAACCGCATAAATTCGAGGCTTGTTCCTGAAATACAAGCCGCCACGCGCATTACCTTAGCTCTGTTGGCACCCCTAAGATCTCTACTACGAAGCGGTATAGAAACCTCGCTCTCGGTGCCATCTCATGCATGAAATATACGTCCTACTACCTCTTGGCCGGGGCAGGGCTCTGATTAGGTTATGATTATCAACGAACCCGGGTAAAGTCAACAGAGACACTTAGAGCCTCGTATTCGCAACGGCGGGATCAGCTATCTAAACTAATATGCTCATAACCTAACGTCAAGATCGCATAGTCGATGCGGCCCTCTCGCGAGAGTTGGATAAATCTTCGCTTCGGTGCCATCGGAACTTTCTTCACAGCAGGCAGATGTAACCGGTCATGTGCGGTCTGCTCTCGGCTGCAGGCGAACAAGCGATCCCCAAGACCGGGAAACGCTGATAGGCTTTGCCTTAAACGCCTTTATATAGTGCATATTCCCGGTCGTTCCTAGCCACTCCGCAAAATCCACTCTTGCGGATTCGTCGTTGCATGATGGTATATTACCGGGCTGGCACGCATGCGAGGGTTAAGTGTGCTCAGACGCTTATCCGTTCGCGGACGTGTCGACAGGTCACCTCCCGGCTGCATGGTGCGGTGGCATTCTGCAATCTTCGCTAAGATCGTGTAGCTACCGGCTCACGTACCGGCATCTACTAGCACCAGTACCCCTTATAGCCGCCGTCAAGCATAATTAAAGACATGCCATAATTGAAGACAGCCCTGGAGGCTTCGAGCACTCTACATAGAGTCTAGCTAGCCACATCACCCCTGTCCGACCAGCCTACTATCTAGGAAGACAACTCATCTACTATGTAGTTAGATATTGATGGTTTGCCAAATACCTACCTACCTAGGTAAGTAGGGTTACAGCGCAACGAGACTATCGTGCAGACACCATGCTACCTGGTCAACTCGACGCGAGCATGAACGACCCTGCTATGTAGTAGATATACAGTTGATGATATATTACCTACCTTGTATTATGCTATTCTGCAGACAAATTTAGTCTCTTAAGAGTTGCTACCCTCCTCGTTTATTTCCCATCTGCAACACGGCACATAGGAACGTCTCTAAAGGCCAATCCCAACCCTAACTCGTGGTCGAAGCGACGGTCATTGAATGGATATATAATTTCCCCTGTACTAAATCCACGTCGAGAGCATTCGATAATTACTCGCTTAATGTATTACGGAGTTTCGACACAAACCTCCTATTTCCGGATACGGACGTCTAGAAGCTACCTGGCGGTGTAGATCGGTGCCGCCACCGAGTTGTCGTGCCATAGTTATTCTCGACATTATACAATATTCTCGACCGGCACTATCCATGCTATCAAAGGAAAAAGAGTACGTATGCCTTTGTAATATGGCTCAAGGTGTCCTAAATTTATAAACTCATTAGATGACCTATAACGATATATAGATACTCATTCTCGATACCTAGATGGCTCGACGAAAAAGGCAGGGGGGAGGGGGAAGGGAGACGAGACGCGCGTCATGGAAGTATTTATACTACCTGACTCTGCCGTTAATGGTGACCTAAATATATGGTTGTAATTATATGCCCTAGTGTTCTGTACGGTTTACTTTCTATTCCCGCGATCCTGGATAGGCCTCGAGGGATTTGAGATATAGCGAACTCATCCGTTTTGCTGTGGTAAGCTAATACCTACCTATTTATGGCTATTTGAGACCTAACCTACCTAGAAAAATTAAGCAATGGTATTGATCTTGTAGAGAATGCGTATTGTTGTTTGTTAGGGTCGTTAAACCTCTTACATGTTGGAGGAATCTGGATTCTCTTGAATCACGTCTGCCCACAGAAATCCTACGAGTCCTCCATTATATCAAGGATGCTTTTATAGATCTAAAGTATAGAAATAGGGTTGGAGGTAGGCAATATCTCTCAGTTCGTCATATAAGAGAAAAACCATTTATAGCGTAGCTTAGTCCTGGAGATCCTGATCCGTTGGCACTGTATCCAAATAGCTTTGGTTAAGACATTCTGGCTTTTGTCTAGCGAAAGAAAATAGCGAATGGCCTGGCGTCGTGGCTTTTGATAACGGTGTAGCTAGCCGTACACAAAAGATGTCGAATCAGGGCATTCAGCCGGCTTGATACTTTCCCCTCGTTCGTCTAAAACATCATAATGCATCTAGCAACTTCTAGAAGCCACCAATTATCTCTACAACAACAATGATACCTCACTTGCATGCCAGGAAAGAGGCAGAGAGACCAGCAGAGCCTCCGGAGAAAATGAACCGGGACGGCGCGAGATGATATCACTTGTGGCCATTGTGTCGTCTTAGGTGAGGTTTGATATGCAGTCTCCAAAATCGAAATTGTTAGATCTCGTACCTCCCCAAGGCACAGGTCTCTAACAGATTGGTACTTATGATTTCATGATGAGCTGAACATCAAGATCGTTCTATGACATCACCGACGTTAGGTAATTACATGTATGAGTTGAACAATAAGGAAGGCATCTAAAGCAAATCCACGGACGATAAGATGAAGAGGCTAAAAGGATAATCGAAATCCAATTTCCCTAATTTACCTACAAGTTACTCCCATCATCATCATCATACCTATCATCATACTAAAAAGCACAAAAATCAGACACGGCACAAAATGACACCATCATCCGAGACCATGCGCAACATCGCCCACCAAGCCGAGCGAGACCTAGACACCTACGCGGCCAAGACGGGCGCGACCAAGACCTCCCGCAGCGACGAGGCCGGCGTCGACACGAGAGCTACGAGGAAGTTCCCCGGATCCGACGTACGGTACGACGCGGACCTCTCCACAAACGCCGGCTACAACAAGCGGATCCCACCCGAGGAAGGCGGCGCTGTGGACGCTCGGGGACGGTACGGCCATCCCCACTCACAAATTTCCTCTTCTACCGTTCTTAAAAGCAAAGCACCCTGCCCACCTAGGCACTGACAAGCTACGTACCACAGACAAACGCGCGGCAAGCACTTCGAAGGCATCGGAGGTCCAGAGGACAAGTTAGCCCGACAGGTCCTCGACCGCGGCGGCAACAACGAGTTCGACGCGGCCGGCTCCCGGCAGCACGAAGTCGGATCGAGCGTTGCGGACCCGCCGGCGGGGCACGGCGGCAATGGTGCGATGGCAGAAGGCAGGGAGGCCGTGCGGGCGAACATTGAGGACGCCAAGCGCAACCCGCCCAAAGACCGCTTCAAGGGCTCCGATTACTACACGCCCGAGAGCGTGCCGGGCAGCATATCCGCCGAGGGCTACGAACCCCCCGAGAGCGTCACCCAGAGCTCGGAGAGGTATGAGTAGGAAGAAGGGGTTGGGATGTGGAATCAAGGGGAAGGTGTGCTGTAAGATATTAAAAGGGGGTATTTCAAACCACACAGGCTGATAGGTACTATTATAAGACAAGGGCGCTGAGACGTTGGTAAACGAAATATCAATCTCAATCTCGTCGTATGAATAACCCACACCCCGCTCGTCACAAGGCTCAAAAGACCACGCGTATATCATAGGTTCATGTATTGGCTCTCTCTCTCTCTACTCGGAGTACATCAGATACCAGTTGTTACAATGTTCATACAACTACAGCCCAAACGCCTTCATCATGCCTCATGCCTCATAAACACAGACCCTGTTATATACACACCAAACCCCATATCCTCTCCGTCCCCTTTACAGACACCTCCCGCCAAGCCTACAGCTCCCTAGTCCTAGCCTCCGCATCCAGCGAATCAACCTCGCTCCCCAGCGGCGCCATCTCCTCCACCGCCCTATCCACCAACCCCAGCCCCAGCGCCGGCCCCTGTTCCCTCCCCTGCATCCTCTGCACGAAAGCCAGCAGCCTCACGGCGCCGGCCGGCGTCACGCCCTCGATGCGCCTGGCCTGGCCGACGCTCTCGGGCCTCGCCGCGCCCAGCGCCGCCTTCTCGTGCGTGCTGAGCCCCGACACGTTCTCGTAGTCGAGGTCCGTCGGCAGCCGCAGGCTCTCGTCCCGCAGGAAAGCCTCGCGCTCCGCCGCCTGCATGTCCACGTACGGCGCGTACCGCGTCTCGATCTCCACCCGCGTCCGCAGCCGCCCGTCGTGCCCGGATATCTCCGGCACGTGGCCCTCCAGCTGCTTCAGCGTCACGTCCGGGAGCCGCAGCATGTCGAGCGCGCTGCGGTGCTTGGTGTCGAGGCGGTTCGCGAACCCGGACGCGATCCACGCCGGCGCGGTCAGCGTGTACGATCCGAGGGCGCGCGTCAGGTCCCGCATTTTCGCATTTTCGTCCGCGTACCGGCTCCAGCGGCGGTCTGACACCACGCCCCACTCGCGCCCCTTCGCCGTGAGCCGCAGGTCGGCGTTGTCGGCGCGCGTGCTCATGCGGTACTCGCTGCGGCTTGTGAACATGCGGTAAGGCTCCGAGACGCCCTTGGTGATCAGGTCGTCGATCATGACGCCGATGTACCCGTCGGCGCGCGTGACGGAGACCGGGCCCAACCCCTGCGCCGCTCGCCCCGCGTTGATGCCCGCGATGACGCCCTGGCCCGCCGCCTCCTCGTACCCTGTGGTCCCGTTGATCTGGCCTGCGAGGAACAGGCCCGAGATGGCCTTGGTCTCGAGGGTGGATTTGAGGCCGCGCGGGTCCACGTAGTCGTACTCGACGCCGTAGCCGGCCTGCGTCATCTGCACGTTCTCGAGGCCGCGGATGGTGCGGAGTATCTGCTCCTGGGCCTCGGCGGGGATCGTCATCGACAGCCCGTTCGGGTAGATGGTGTCGTTGTCGAAGCCCTCGGGCTCTAGCCACACGATGTGCCTCTCTTTGTGACCGAATTTCAGGATCTTGGACTCTAGAGACGGGCAGTACCGCGGGCCCCTCACGGTCTCGCGGATATGGATCGTCTTGTCTAGGTTATCCCGTACGATGTCGTGGGACCTGTCGTTCGTGTAAGTGGCGTAGCAGGGGAGCTGGTCTTGGAAGGACACGCTATCGTTGAGGTAGCTAAACGGTTCCGGCGGGTCGTCGCCTCGCTGCTCTTGCAGGACGCTGAAATCTATGCTCCCCTTGTGCAGCCGAGGAGGCGTGCCGGTCTTGAGCCTGCCAAGCTTGAAACCGGCTTCCCTTAGAGACTTGCTTAGGCCGAACGTCGCCTTTTCTCCTATCCGCCCCGACGGGTAGACGTCTAGCCCGATATGTATCTCCCCGCTCAGAAAGGTCCCGGTGGTGATGATGACGGCGCTGGTAGGCAATATCTCGCCAGATTCGAGACGCACGCCCGTGATCTTGCTCTTGGACGGACCGCTAGTAGGGCCTACGCTCTCGCCCAAGACGACGTCCGACACGCTACCTGTTATGATCGACAGGTTCGGGTACGACCGGAGCTCCTCGCGCATGTGCTTCTTATACAGAGCTCGGTCGATCTGGGCCCGCGGCCCCCAGACGGCCGGGCCCTTCCTCCGATTCAGAACCTTGAACTGAACCCCGGCCTTGTCGATGATCCGTCCCGCGACGCCGTCTAGCGCGTCGATCTCGCGTATTATCGTGCCCTTCCCGATGCCGCCGAAGCTAGGATTACAAGAGCAGACTCCGAGGTTGTCGAGCTTGGGGGTGACCAAGGCCGTTCGCGCGCCGGATCGCGCCGCAGCAGCGCATGCTTCGGTACCGGCGTGGCCGCCGCCTACAACGATAACGTCGAACGTCCTATCGCTTTATGTCAGCTTAAAGATATAGGCAGCAGAAGAGGAAGTTAAATTGCCGACCTTGCGTCTTGAGCGACAGTGGCGAAATTATTTCGATGAAGACACGAGGCAAGAGGTCGTCTTCGAGCCGTACCGATAGGCCGGCTTAAACCCCTGGGCTTCCAGGCTTTCTTCATATTCGTTGCGCTACGATACAACGAGTCTTGAAGTCAATTCATCGATTAGGTATTTTCATGTACGTTGTTGAAGTCTCGGAATTCAAAACTCAGAATTCAAAATCCACAATTTATCGATAAGATACTGCGATAAGGGAATTAAGCTTAAATTAGTAGACGGTGTGAGCCACCATTACTAAATACGGTAGGTGGTGAGCTTTCTGCCGGACATATTATCTACACCTTCGTTGCCCTCAAGAAACGACTTCCATATCACGGCGATTCATTTACACCTAAGATAGAAATAATACTCTATGATTATGAATTAAGTATTGGTACCTAGGTAAACGACATTCAGATGGATTTTATCCTGATGTACCTACTTGTATACGATAAGGTTAATAAATGAGACCTACTAGAAACTAGAAGTGGTTTAGATCCCGTATGCGGAAACGTAAGCGGAAAACTTCCTCCATGGCTTCACCTTCCCAGGCTAGGAGAGTTTATAATAAAGTTCCGTATTAGGTAGCACGCCTGGAACTTATCGCACCATATTAACACGTGGTAACCAGGGCCATCTACTTAGTTAGTTGCCTTACAATTAGCATCTAGGAAGTCGTGATTGCTGTGCAACGATGAGTGAGGGTTCATCGTAAAGAAAATATATTTAAATTTTCGAGAGGTTGCCTATGTATATCTGGCGCTTCTAGCATCGAACCCTGTCGTGAGAGCCTGTGTAGCGTGTAAATATGCCTCCTTGCTAAAATACTACCACAGCCATCGCCATCACTAAATGGTGTGGCGCATTGTGTACCTAGGTATACGATATGAACACCGACCCGTTGATACCGAACCAGAAAATAGACATGCGCGTATTTTCCCAAGCGCCTGATATAAACCGTCGTAATATACAATGCCAAGCTGGAACTTTATGACTTAAAGAGTCCCGGGGTCGACTACCTCTATTTCCTACAGCGTTTAAAATCGGAATGTCAACTAAACGACATCCCCGCCTCCCTCGCTGAATATTCCGCGTACCGTTGGATTATCGAAGGCTCTATTGGCCTTTGGGCTTGCCCTTATTTTGGGATATGATCCTGACCGCATCTTTGCTAAACACGTAGCTCAAGCCGCTCCAGACAGTCGTGGTGGCAACCAAGTACCTATCTCCATGTTAGAAAGCATAATGGCGAACGTGACCCAAATGTATTTTGGGGTTCCTGCTGACTCTAGGATGTAAAGGAGAAACACTCAACACTTACTGGAATCCCATCATAGCCACGCCTATATCTGCGCTTACGAAAGGCGTCACCATCGTTGCTCCCATCAGCCCTAGTTGCAAGAACGTGTTGTACTTGCTGATGGTCGTAGGCCGCACTTCCGCCGACGGCAGAGAGAAGTCCCAATAGCGCGTGAAGGTTTTCGGAGGCGGGAGAGAAATCCACCGATAGTAGATGGCGGCGATACCTAGACCGACATCACGACCGAGTATTATAGCCGCTAGCCACACTTCATTGATCTTAGGTTAGAATGCCAGTTTCTATAAATAAATAAAAGGGGGGGATTAATAAAAAAAGAAAAGGGGGGGGAGGGAGGTGGTATAACGAAACGAGGTTGCTAGTAGACGAACTAAGCAATACGAGACTCGAATTAACCATGCCATCTCATATGTAGTAAATTAAAAAAGCCTCACCCGGTAGGGAGCCTCTATAAGCTAGGCACACAGTCAAGATTGTCATGAGTATCTTATCTGCCATCGGATCAACAACGCTACCGACGACGGTCTGAAGTTTCCACCGACGAGCGATCCATCCGTCGAGCAGGTCCGAGACGCCCGCATAAGCGAACAGGCCCAGGGCCCATCCGTGAGCGTCGTGGACGATGGCATAGCCGACGAAAGGCGCGGTGACGAGGCGCGAGAACGTCAAGATGTTGGGCACCGTGTATATGTTCTCGTGGGGCGTCAGCACGGGTATCACTTTAGGAACCACATTCCGGATGCTCCGAAGCGGACTAGTAGGTGACGGCTGAGACGGGGTCGGCCGAGGAGATATTCTGAGATTACGTTAGTCGATAAACGCCAGATAAGGCGTTGCCGCGAATTAGGGGAGCTTGAGCTTGAGCCTGAGCCTTGAGCCTCAAACAAGGAATTCTACCGCAGAGATAGATTGTGTGGGAAAGGAGACCAGCTAGGAAGCACATGGGCACGCTGGCAAGGGCGAGCAGCATAGCTAGGACGACGTACTGATCCTTACTCTTAGTCTCATCTTGTTCTCGAAGGTACCTGATGGACCGTGAGAAGCACCTCCTAGACCCAAACCTAGACCGGATGGTGGCTTGAGAACTACTCGCCGAAGCCAAACTGAATTGCGAACACGTCCGTCCTTTCACAATATCTCCTATCCACCCTCTAGCCTCATCCGTAGCTGCATTTAGACGATATGACGAAGTAGCACCTAAGATATGCGAACACCTCCTCCACGCATACGGCATTTCCCTCGCTAATGCTCCTGGAGGCGTTATGAGGTCGGTAGGAAACAGATTGACGCCTAAGCTCGACCTCGAACTCAAGCTCGGACAGATGCGGGAAGCGCGCGCGCCACCGCGTAACGCCCGTGAACTCATATCGAGCGTATCATATTATGACCCAATCGCAAAATCCACCGAGATAGGGACCGGAGCACGGAGGGCCTTTTACCAAGCGTGGGCTGGAAGGTGAAGTATCCCGGAGGAGGAGTCTGACGAATGCCGACTTCGAAACCACGCCAGCCGAGATCCACCCTACTATCTCGAAAATAAGTATTACGGGGGGGAAGGATCGGATGAGTAGCGTGTCGACGTCTTGGGATCGAATTGAAATATCCTATTAAAACTAATGGCTATTAAAGCTAATGGTTGAGATTGGACGTTGATGTTCACAGTTGAAAAGTTCTCTCCGACACCGTGTTTGAGTCATGTGAGACGTCATTTGCACTATGAGAGCTACCTGGGTACCCGGTAGGTACGAGCTACCTAGGTACCTAGGTAGGTACTGCGGGGAGCTTCTGCAGTACCTAGGTACGTACCTCCCTATCTTTCCCCACACTCAGGTACTCAGGTAACTCCAGCAGGCCCTACAGGTACCCACTGAAGAGCCGCTTAGAGTACAAGCTTAGTAATAAGCATAAATTGAAGGCGAACTCCGAACATGGCCCAAGCGTCAACTTCGACTTAGGTACCCTTATTATCCCATGATGCTATTGTTCAATTTCTAGATTTATAGGTAATCGGCTTTACGGAAGGGTCCTAAAGGTAGGTATCTAAGTATTCCAGAGTCGTCGAGGGGCGTCTGATAGGATCAAATAATGAAGAACACCTCGTACAAATCACCAGGCATAGTAGACTATCAATATTGGAGTATACGTCTGTATTAATTGGACCAATGAGATCTATGCTATTAGCGACTATTTCTTCTGCCAACCAAGCAAGTTCTACGTCGATACCTAGAGCCTACCTACGGCGGCTTGTAGTGCGAAGAGAGTACCAGAGCAATCCTCCAGCAACGTATACTCACAAACTCTACAGATGACTTTTCTCCGAATGAATCCTCCCTAACGCCTTAACGCATTCTGTAATGATGAGGAAAGATCCTGTTGACACTCCGCCGTTGCGCCGCCACCGTGGGAAGCGGCGAGCCGAAAAAAAACAAGCCCTACCGGTACTCCTACCGGGTATATAAGACCTTAATATGTGTTTAAGAGTGTCAGAGGTCCTAAACCGACCCGGCTAATGAGCTAGACAGCACAGCACCTAGGAGAGAAAAAAAATGATTAGAGAAAAAGAAAAAAAATATGACGGTCAGCTCCCCTGGGTCCAAACCATGCTCGATAGCAACGTAATCATCCGTGATCGATGTCAGAGGAGAGGGGAGAAATCAGAGGTATCGAAAACTCATCATCGCTTGTCTTCGTTAGTTGCCAACGTGTTATGACTCTTCCGTGTCTCGTGCTTGCTTCAAAAGGTACACCTTTTCCCTTCCAAAACGCGCAAGGGCGGTTGCGAAAACCCAGAGTGTACCGTAACGCCATGCTAGAGTACCAAGCAGGAAATTTGCAGATCGAGGGGGGGGTAATAGTACAACAGGAGTAAAGCATTCTTATATATTCGACCGATCCGCCGGCTACATCCGCGGCTGCTTGTTCAGATCGTCCATGGACATGTTCTGCAGCACCGCGTTCAGGTCTCCGGCTTCCGTCGATGGCTTAGAGACTCTTGCGAGCGTTAGCAGGTTGCGACGCCTCAGCGCGGAAGAAATACTAACTGCGGATAACCGTCGTTGCTGATGAAGCTGCTTGCCCATTCCGCCTCGGTCACCACGTTCGACACGGGCTCGGAGTTTTCGATGCCGAGGTGGATAGCCGGGGGTGTGGTATCCTGACTGGAAGATAAGTTGTGGGCGGGATTTTCTGATATGGAGGCGCCGTAGTCGACCGGAGCTTGGTGGGCACCTCGGGTATCGAAGCCGTTGCCTATATGGCTGTCGAACGCGGCCGAGTGGCGCCCGGACGCTCCGGAAGTATACGCGTCGCCGTTATGGCCGGAGCTGTTATGCTCGTACGAGTCGCGGTGGTGGTGGTTCGAAGAAGGGGTAGCTGCCGAGGCCGCGGCCGTCGCGGACGCCTCGAACATGGCCCCGCTCGAATAAGACGGCTGGCTAGGCAGGTGGCTTCCGAGGAGATGGCCCGAGCTTAGCGAGGTCCTGTCTACGTGGCTGACGCCCGAATAATCTAGATGGCCGACCCCGTTCGCCGCGTGGAAATGAGAGTGCCGGCGGGCCGACGCGGGCGCCTGGGGAGAGTAGCCTACGGACGATCGCGTAGCCATTCCGTACGACGACATGCTGCCCGGCTCGTAATAGGCGGCAGACGCCGCGTGAGGCGCATAGGTGGCGGGAGCCGGCAACGTCGGGGCCATGCTATAAGACGAGACGTACTGCTCCGGCGCTCCCCAGGCAGGCTGCGCGAAGGGAGCAATCGTAGGCATCGACATCGACCTCGCCCCCGCGCCGCCCATGCCGTATCCGTTGTACGGATGGGCCACCCCCATAACGCCTCTAAAGTGTGGCTCGGCTAGCAGGACCTCCTGGTCGTCGACTGGGGCCCTGAAGCTGCCGGAAGATATCAGGGGACCTCGAGGCGTGATGCTCCGCAGGCTAGGGTCGTGGGACGGGGTGATCAACCTGTGATTCATGACGTCTTCGAGGCTGTAATAAGATACCATATGGTGCTGTATGCCCTGATAAGTAACGCTGATGGTCTTCTTGACTAGTCCGTCCTTCTTGAACTGGTACGAGTCGACGAGGGAGCCGACGAGGGCCCGCTCGGCGTCGTTGCGGCCGTTCGCCACGCTGTCGAAGTTGGCCGTCGAAGCGGCGGCACTCGCCAGAGCGGCGCCCATGCTGTTGCCGACCGAGTTGGACCTCGAGCCGCCGGCGGGCTTGGAGACCCCGCCGTCGTTCTTCGCGCGCTTCATAGCTCGCTTCTTCTCGCCCGGCTGGAATGGCTTGTCAAGCTCGCGATATAAGAGAAAGTTGCCTAGGATGCGGCTGGGGCTCCAAGGCACGCCGTCGGTCCATCTCTTGATCCCCGACGAGTGCTCTTCGTAGATGAAGACGTTGCCGCTGACGATGAGGGACGAGCGCTCCCTGTCGTGGGGCCGCCTCGGGACGTGAAATAGGTGGCCACTGAGACACGCCTCGAACAATATGAGAGCGTCCATCGTGCTGGCGATGTAGCCGCGGAATGTGGGATGCAAAGGACTCGCCGCGGGCCCCGAATGACCCGAAGCGGTTCGGTCGGCCCCGGAAATGATGCCTCCGGAAGCCATAGTAGTCGTCGCCCTAGGGTGCGCGTCCTCGACGATAGACTTTGCTGCCGGTAGTCGAGATGTGAGCTCCAGCTTAACCGACGACAGACGAAAGCTTTCTCGATAATAGCTAAAAATGAGTATCGGCAGGCCGAAGTAAACTGTATTTCCGAGGAGAGAGTCCCAGCACGTAGGTTGGCTAGTTCGCCGCGCGCCTGGGTGTAAGATGCTCTTGGGTCGAGGGAGGAGAGTAGATACGCTCGCGTTAAGACCTAGTCTTCAACAGGAGAGAGTTAAGGTGCAGGACCCGGATCGGCTAGAGAACCCTGGTGCGGATCGTAAGCTCGAATGCGAAGCGAGAAAGGCAAGAGCGTGCGATGATTATTGGAATCTTACCTCGAGACAAAATGTTTATAGTTTTGAACGAGACGAGAGAGAAAGGAGACAAACTTCGCTTAGCAAAGGATAACAGGTCGGTAAGAATTGGGAGAGGGACTGAAGTTCGTTAAATACTCTATCAGGTCCTGCGCCGCAGAGACTACCCAACCAGCTATTCTGGCAGCGCAAGAGTATATAAAGAATGGCTGCGGCGCCACGCTTGTCCTAGCTGTCTCGTACGGTAGGCTGTATGTTGCGGGATAGGGAGGAGGAGGAAAATACCCTTCGTGGCGTGCGGCGAGAGGGACGATCGCTAGCACGCGGACCTGGTTGTGGTGTTCGAGCGTACCTAGACCGAACGAACTTTAATCAGGGTAGGTAGAGTACTTTGCTTTCTGGAGGGCACAAGCTGGAGAGCGAAACGATCTCCGAATGGCGTATGTGGTAGACTAATGGAGACAAGTCTGCGATTAAGTTCGTGGCTGCCGTATCAGAAAGTTACGACTAGCCTCCTAGTCGTGCGTGTGCTCGGATAGGCTTGGAAGGTATGATCAAAGATGGTGGCCCAGGTGCGGTCCAGGTGGCGCCCGCCAGAGTCTTTAAGCTTTCAGATGCTCAGGGGAACTGCAGACGGACTCCGAATTGGTGCGTCTGTAGGCGTGCTTGTATCTGTGTAAGTATGTATTTCCTAGGTACCTAGGTAGTTAACCAAATCCCCTCCTTTGGTTCTTAGTCTTCTTGTCTTCTTGATCGAGAGATGACCTAGTTTTCGTCTAGGAGAGCTGTTGCTGCTCTGGTAGGAATACGCCTCGGTGATTTCGAGGCCAGCCAACGATATGAATATTGCTTACTGCGATGTCGAAATTCGCCACACAAAGAATAACCTCGTGAATTAAAGGGCGGAGAGTTGCTGGTAGTATAGTAGAGTTGCTGTCAATAACCGTCACGGCTTGAGAGCGACAAGGAGTAGCTGCTAGTGAATGAAGTGGGTCGATGATACTGAGTTGAGGCTGTAAACTCTGTTGTGAAGTTGGGAACCGACTTGGTAACAGAACTGAAATCGGAATAGTGAAGAGCTGAGAACTGTGAATTAGGAACCAGGAACTGGGAATTGAAATATTGTTGCAAATATGCTGCGCTGTATGTGCGTCGCGATCACCTTGGGAAGTCTTGGAGTCCTGGGAAGTCTCGAGAAGGATGGCACCCGCAGAATGCGTCTGGAAGCAGTCCTAGGAATTGTAGGTATTATCTTGTCGACTGCTAGTTTCCTAGTCCGACCGAGGAGATGAGGTAAGTGCTGTCTAAACTTTTAAAAAAAGTCGAACAAGGTACCTTACCTAGGTAGGTAGGTAGGGAAGGGACAATTCGAGATGCGTTAAAAAAAAAGGGATGACGCATATGTTCTAGGTTCCAAGGTCGCGCGACTATTTATACATTGGGAAGTTGAGCTCTGGGATTCTGACGCGAAAAATAGATAGGTAGGGAAGGACCATACGACCGCAGAGTACCTAGGTAGGTATGGATCTTAATTACCTAGGTCTCGATTACCTATTATCGACCTATGTAGGTGGGATTGCTGTTCCTTCTTTGCTGGTGTGACTGCTTCCCAACACCTTTCTATACCTTATGTACCTAGGTACCTTAGCACGTCGCTCCCAGTCGATGGTGGCAGGTACGTAACTCGGAAGGTGTATACATGTAGTAAGTCCTTTACTTATGTAAACTTGGGAACTGACGTATTAGGTGCACGCGGAAGTGAGCTACGATAGAAACTACGGGTGGAGCTTGCTCGCTTTTACCATATACCTGACTACCTAGGTAGGTAGTAAGCATCCGTATAGAATCTACTGGTTACCTGGGCGATGCGTACACAATTTTATACGTACCTACCTTACCTAGGTACTTTACGTATACGCACATTACACGTATTCTATATTGTCATCTTCATCGTCATCCTCTTCATCGTCGTCCCTTCGTCCTCTTCGTCCCCTTTCTAAACACCTTATTTACCCCCCTTTTCCTACTTCCCCAATCCCTAGCCATATTCCTTTTCACCTCTCATGGGAATAATTTCTTATCATGTCTTGTATCCTTGGGCCTCGAATCTTTGTACCATATGAATTTGTTGGGTCTATCTAATAAATACCTAGGTACGAAATGAATTAACCTAGTATCTGTAATTCCGTACATAACAGCGGCTGGAACCGGATGAGAGAGTCGGTTCTCGTTACTAATTTGGTTATTGGATACTAGAGTTGAGAGCCGGTCCATCTTCGCCCTATTTTCACACCAGTGACATCGTCTATCTTCAGATATATTTGAAAAGGCTATTGTACTGGAGTGAACTACGACGCATTAAATTCGTAGCTTAGCTGCCTTGATAGACTTTTAGGGCTGCGGGATGCCTTACGACAGGTTCAGCCCCGAACCGGCCTGAGAGTACTACGGACCGAGCGAGGGACGCGATAATCCCGTAAGCTAAAAAAGGGAGATGGAATTGACAGGTTATCTATCTCTGATCGCGGTCCGGGGTAGAATCTTCAATGGGGATAGTCACATGCTTCGAATTTAACTGTAAAGAACATTCAGGTTATGTAGTGTTTTGTCGATTCGATATTCATTCAGAATACCACTATCATTATTTTTTACCCAACATCATTCCTGTAGGTTCTGTTTTAACACATGATATTTTATCACTACCTACCTAGGTAGACACACAAACTATTAGCATAAATCCATATTTGCCATTCACCATTCACTCTTATTGTGCGGCGTGGCGTTGAACGTGGCAATACTAAACTTACAAGCCTAACCTTAGATACATCGGAGATTGATAAATATCGAATCACTTAAGTACCAACCTAAGGTATCTAAGTGATTAGTTACTTGTATCGTTAGGTTAGCAAGAGGTAATTAGCAATGGCGGGATCCTAGACTTGAATCAAATTTGTACGGCCGATAATGAAGATTAGGTCAGCCATCCCTCTTTACTAGCTTTTGATGTAATATGACGAATAGATGATGACCACTTTCTAAGGGTCAGCTAAGAATCTACCTATTGTTAGGATAAGCTATGCTGGCTATGCTGGGAGGTGTGATGACAACTAGTTGGTAACGAATACTGTCTTCGGTCTAGACCGGGTAGTTAGGTGCTGGTTGTTGAGTATTTTACGTGGTTGATGGTTTCAATACTGATGACTATCTGAACGAAATTGTTCTATTATATGTCTAGAGAACTATGAGATGAATAGTGATAAGCACTAGGTTAATGAGATATTGAAACCCATGGCCAGTTGCATAAGAACGCCCAATTTGTGATTTTGATTTTACCTTGGCAATACCAATGGTTGAAATCACATAACATCAGGAGAGATCCTACCTATTAGTGAGCTCAGGTTTGATTCCTGTGAGCGCTATTGGCATCTCGTTGGTAGCTCAATTCTAACCTACCGACCTAGGTACCTAGGCAAATAGGTCAACATACCTACCTACCTAGGTAGCTAGGTATTATTTGCGAGGAACTCCTTGCCATTCCGATGCCCTATATTTCTCGCGAAGGTGGTCGCGGCGTGTAATTTCAGGCCGGCCCCTTGCGGACAGCGTTACCGCAGGAGTTTGCGATCTTATCCACGAGCCTGCTGCTATGCTCGTACGAGCGGGTCCTAAATCGGTTGGGAATTGCACTTATCAGCCCTAGGCGGACATCTAGAGCTTTCTCAGTCGGGATCTCGATGCGGTCCGGGGACATTAAGCTTCGTGCTAGTCTCTAGCCCGAGTCTCGAGCTAGAAGACGACGAAGCTCCGCTGACAGCTACGCCAAATGTAGAAAGTTTTTAAGTTCGTCTTCAACCTTAAGGCGTATCGCGCAGGGAGTATTCCATAAGATTGTCCACTTCTATGCTATCTATCCAGTACTTAGAATGTCGAAGTTGCTAATCCTGGGGAAATCCTCCGCGAGTAGGTTAGTTGGATCCTTAGCGAAGTTGACGACGTCCCTGGTGGAATAAAATCCGACGCGAAATGTTAGAGAGTGTTCTTGAGCAATGACCTAGGTTAGCTGAAAGATTATTCGCACGCAAGAGCACCAGATGGTAAGACTGTCCCCTCTCTTAGCCTCTTTGCCGGGTAGCCCCTATAAGACGACAGGCGACGGAAGAAACCTTGTTAGCATGCACCTAGGTATGCTGGACCTCCAAACCGTCAACGGTGCTTCTCTGCATCAAATCTCTACCTATATTCAAAGGGCTAATATCTGAGTATCTACCTAAGCAGATTGTCATTAAGGCACTACAAAAAATCCAGTTGGTGTTGTCAAGCGTCGACGCAATGGTTCTTGCTTGAGGTTTGTCGTACAGCGGGCCGAGTCAAGACTTTCAATTCGTCTCGACAAAAGGGGTATGTAATGTAGGATACGACGGTGGGCACAACCGGCATCTAGCGAATTCAATTGAAATTGTCATTTGGAAGATACGCACGTACGAAAGATTATGTATCGGCGGCTTCTGTACAGTTCCTTGCCTAGCCTCGTTGCCACCCTTTATCCTCGTCGGCTTGATACCAGATCGCCAGTGCTCTTCCGAATGCAGGTACAAGGTCAACAAACTGAAATATACTTACCTCGTCCTAAACAAACCGAGGAATCGGTAGGCTTGCGTGAGAACGACGTACGATAGATCCTCGCGAAGTAAGAATCCGTAAATATTAACCGAAAAGGGAATAGGGGAAAGCAGAGCCGTGACAGCCTCGGTGGGGGGCACGGGACGATTCCCGGTCTAATAAAATCGACCAGGCCGACCTAAGCAACTGCTAGGACACCGATGAATACCGCAAACCTTAAATTCTAGCGATGCTACATGGAACTACCCTGCGCGTCGTTCTACTTGATAGACAGCTTGGATATTCCATGTGAAGTCTGACCGACGCCTAGCTTTGCTGCTTCCGTGATCTGACAGGCACTCGAGGTTCTAGACGAGTACGGAGAGAGGGGGTCGAGTGACTTGTTTTGTAGGATCACCGCGTACGGTGCCTAGGTACCTATAGGTATTGTATCTATGAGTCTTAGAGTAAGAATAGAAGTGCTGCGAATATTCAGAAGCTCGCAATATATAGAAGCTCACTTCAAAAGCTCGCAGGATATTGGCGAGCTTTAAATATAGGGTCTAGCAGCAGCTGTCAATAAGCTGGCGGGAGGTTGTTGGGTATATGTTGACACGAGACACCTCTCGACGGCAATGCGTCATATACAAAATCGATAGGCCAGGATCGCTGGTAAGGTGCTCACCGTCGCCACTTAAGCTTTAAGAACCCTTAGCGTAGATCACCCGGAGAACGGACGATCTTGGCATTGGGACAGCGCCGGTCCCGCTAGACCCCAAGTCTCGATCCATTAATTGCTCACGCTTTACCCTCTAGGACTATAGTACGACGGAGTCGGATGCTCTAGCGCGCTCGGCTAGACGTCAGTTCTCGAGAAAGAACCAAGGACGTCTCGATCCTGCAGCACCGTACGCCTCTCCAGGAATCCCCATGGGCACCGGGATGGTGCCGTGAAGGTCGGATGAATCAGAGCCTCGAGATTTTTTCTCGTCTGAATCCTGAGCCGGGATAGGAACTACAAGACCTGGAATTAATAACCACCGTCCAAGCAGAAATCCGAGATTGATCCCGGATCGCGGGATCTGGTTCGCGGGTTTGTAACCCTTAGGAAAGCCCAAGGATGGAATATGTGCTCAAGCAGGGATAAAAGGGGCTATAAGGAACTCCGAATCTTACTCACCAATGACTCCACATTCCCAGTTTCGACATGTAAGCTTTGGGTTGCCGGTCCCTCTCTCCTTCACCAGACGTCCCCTGAACGTCCGAGTTTCACATTAGTCAAAAATCAATTCTGGGAGGACCCGGTATATGCTTACCATGCGCTTTCGGATAAATTTGCACTTCCGACATATGCATATGCGGCTTTCGATCTGCCCGAGCCACACTGGCGTACCAGCATGAGCTTGCTATGGATGAGGAGGCCGGATCTGACGCTTTTGCAATCGCGAACCAGTTCCCGTGGAAATGTCGTCGAATCCCACCATCTGGATTGAACACAAATGGTGCCCGCGGCCTAGATGATATTTAGTCAGCCCTTCTCCCCTCCAGAGTCCTCGGAAATTGTGCTCACATTCTTGCCGCCGCGACTTTTCGCCACGGTGTCGTGAGATGGAAAGTAGATTCGAAACTTGTCCTTCAAATCCAACCGAGCTTGCGTCGGGCCCTTGTTTTTGCCGCCCTTCGCAGTCCTTACCCCATATTCTTTCATGCCGTCGTCGCCTACGTAGTTAGCCGGACGGCGCATCAGAAGTAGAAACAAGGGCAAGCTGTACCTTGAGCGGCGTAATATATCGCCGATATTAGGTCCATGTTTATTGAGCCGAGGGACGAAGCTGCAAAATCAATCTCGACCCCTTCGGAAGTATCGAGCCCTAGCGACGTCACCGCTCGACCGAGGCCGCAATATCCTACGAGACTGTTAGCATATAGATATCGACGTGATAATTATCGGATTGAAAATTACCGGTCCGCTGCCAATTGTCACCTACATGCGACGCCGCGCTACTCCGGCGTTAGCAGTCGGTATAAAGTAGATTGGTATAAAGTAGATTATGCTTAAAGAGGGTGGCAACCCCCATCGAAATCTTACATGGTATGGACGAATCTGTAACGGTCTGCTTCCGAGAAATCGTAATTTGCGAGGCTGCTTATCAAACTCTCCTCCAAGCCTTGGGCTCGAAGAAAATAGCAGAGCTCGTCTCCGAACGGACCGAGTTTGTTAGATGATCGCAATTTCGGATCGTCGATCCGAGGAAGGTCTATGAGAAAAACCATATTCTCGATAACTCCATCCTCGCCCCACTGTAGCCAAAATTAGTAGCCATGCGATATGTCGCTAATCGAAGACATGTCGACTCACGTCGTAGGGAACCAAATTCCCGCTCGGCACGGCTACTCGCAAGTATCCGGGGTATTTTAGTAGCTGAAGTTTCGAATGCATGCTTCCGGTTGGCAGCATAGGCGGGAAGCAGAACTTGACGGTCCTGGAGGGTACGTTGGCTTTCATCTCTTCTTGCTGGAACGCCGCGTTATCGGATTAGTCTGACGGTGCTCGGCAGTGTCTGTAGCTAGGATGAGGATCGTACCTGAGCCTCGCTCGAAGCGAATGCAACGCAGACGACCTTAGTTCTGGCGAAATCGATCTTAGATAGCATCCATCGTTCGTCCCACTGAAACGAGCTGATCACCGCGAGCTCGAGCTCGTCCTTCTGCAAGACCTCCTCGATCTTGATATCATCTCCACGGGGATAACCTCTGGCCCACGTTTTCTTCACCGTACCTTTCGGAAAAGGAAGACGGGGAGGAGCGCCCTTCGAAGCCAAGCCGGCCGGGAACTCGGCATCGAGCTTGGGTCTCTGCCGACGGCCTTGAACGTCTGGCTCTGATTCTGCGGCCTTCCGCTTCCCTAATCTCGCTAGCCGCTCCTCCTCCATCCTCTTCCTGTCTAGCCCTAGGGATGCGAAGCCGTTTGATGCCGCAGGCGTAGGCTGCTGGGGAACACCTGGTGCAATTTTGTTTTGAGAATTATTAGGTATCCCGGCTGCCGAAGGGCGCTTAGGTCCTTGGTCTAAGTCATCCTCGTCCGAGCTAAGTTCAACGGGATTCTTGGGCGATGCTCCGTCAGCTTCTCGCAAGGACAAAGCTATCGCATAGCGTAGTGCGGCTTCCTCATCGCCGTCGAAAGAATCGAGGCCGTCCATATTGAGGGAAAAAATGGGGTAGGACGATGTTAGTAAGAGAAATCGGGTTCATGGAGGAGTAAGAGTTTTCATCTTTGGGGTTGGAGGATTGCGGTCGAAGCGTTGACGTGAAATCGCCCGCGTTACGAGAAACACGACCTCAACACCGGGTCACGTGACATCTTCTAACATTTTACCCGCTTTAGTGGACATGACGTCACCTGACATGTATTCGCGCACCTACCTTACCTACCACCCACCACTCACCATCTCCAGCCTGCTATAGCTAGCTACCTAAGGTATTTAATATGGAGGTCTTCACGTTTATCGTCGATTCAAATACTACAGTACAGCTTAATGGGACGCTAAAGCGCTAAAAAGCCAGGGCATCAAGGCTACTACGGCAAGTTATACATATCGAAGATAGGGGTTTGCACATATAGGAGACAAGGGTTTGATGATATATCACGACCATAAAGGCCTGTCATATTAATAGCTTAGATCTGCGGTGCGTAAGCCGCAAGACCAAACTGCCTGAATACATCATCAGAAAAAAAGAAAAAACCTTTTTTATCCTTGTGATTTCGTCAAGTCCTTGCGGTCCGGTCGACAGTCACCGCCTCTTCGAATCATCGCCTCGAAATTTATTACGAGACGTGATGTCGTCCTAGCCTAACCGTACATCCTTTCCGAATTTCTGCACCGTCCGTAAGCACCGGATCCGATCCTCTCCTCCGTCTAGAATCCGAAATTCCTGACCCGACGCCAGATCCGACACCAATTCCGGTACGATCGATGGCGTGGTTGTTTCCGAGACTCCAACTCTTCGAGAGCCGCCGTGACGAAAACAAAATTCGAGGAAGTTTTAAGACGCAAGCCGCCAACGCGCCAACTGTCGAATCGGGCTCGAACGAACGAGGCCCAAGCCTCATATGCCATAATACATTGCCAAGTGAATAGAAAAGAATAGAAAAGAGAAAAGAAAACAAGAATGCGTAGCCTTAGAGTCTGTCCTGTATCATGCGTAGATCCCGGAAATGCATGACCGTGACTATTCCTAAGTATCACAGCGCAGCAGACTCCGTCCCTTTAAAAAAATGATCGAAGAAAACAAGAGAGGAAACGAATATGTGAGGAGTCGTAACAAAGGAAAAGAAGGCGGGAAATGGCCACAGCCAAATCTGTCGACGAGATTATCTGGGATCCGACGACCGTCTCGCGGGTACTATAGCACCACGAGCAGACAGGCGTCGCCTCCGAATCGTGTTATCCGTATAAGCTACCTCTAGGTACCTATCCACGGGTACCGAAGTCTTGGACGGGAGGCTGTCAGTGGAGCGATAGAGATTGGCTCGGGGAATCCAACTTGAGCATCCGCCTCAGGCTATCCTCCATGCTCGAGATCTGCTCGGACCGATAGCGAGTCAGGTGCGCTTCGACAGGCGGCGCCGACGGCTGGCTGCTCTGCAGATTGGCCGTGAGGACCGACGCCGGAAACACCCCGCGAGGCAGGCGACGCGGCAGCTCGGTCTGCTGCGGTCGCCCGTGAGCCTGCTGGGGGGCCTTCTGTAGGGTTTGCTGGGGGGCCTGCACCGCGTTCGTCGAAAGCTGCCTGGCCGGCTCGCCGTCGCGAGCGAGGCGACCGGTAAAGAGATACCGCTTAAGCGAATCCGAAGAGACGGAGTCCTGATTGCCTAGCACATCAGGCGTCGACGGCGAGGAGCCCTGGTGAGCTCGGACGGCTCGCATGCGTTCCCGGAATGGGGTAGAGAAGGCAGGGCCGACCGGTTGGCGCGGATCTCCATCCAGCTCGTCCGCGGAGATGCCTAACACCGTAGGTCGTTTGGGGTTGGCGGTTCGTCGCACCTGGCTGGAGATAGTCGCCTTGGCGACGGGGAAGAGTTCCTTGGGCGAGTCGCGGGAGCCGCGAGACTCGCGAGGCGGCGAGCAAGGACTCGGCGTAGAAGCGTCGGCGTGAGCAGAGCTATCTCTGCGTATCCGAGCCTTCTCAGCCCGGTCGGCACGGAACAGCAATTCTAGGGGAGAATCGTCGGCCCTCGAGACGGACGGCGGGCTCAGAGGGCTCGGCTCGTCCGAGTCAGTGGTAGGACACGAGAGCTGCTGTTCCGGACTCGACGCGGTCTTCAGCGTTGGGGTGTTGACTTCCGAGCTGCTGAGGAAGCTCGGAATCGGCAGGGCTGACGGGGCAGGGGACGCGTGAAAGGTAGAGCCCGCGAATATCGGTACGGTGATGTCTTTCGGTCGGATCTGAGGGCTCGTGCGATCCGAATGATACTGACCTAGCGATTCCGAGCCGTCCTTGCTGCGGATCTTCTTGTTCTTCTTCTTGCCGCGCGGCTTCTGGCTGGTAGAGCTGGGGCGGAGCGACTGTATAGTCTCCAGGGCCGGAGTGCTCGGGCTCACGATCTGATCAGGTCTCCTCGAAGGAACATCGTTCTCAGAGGCGTAAGTCGTGGCTTTGGGTGTGTTGCGATGCCGGCCGCCTTGGCGGCGGCGGTTAGGTGTGTGACCTGTCTGCGAAGGCTGCTGCATGGTACAGCGGCATATATTTGCAGCGGGGAGAGGATGATGACGGAACGGAGATGAAGCCCGAGGAGGCTATGGAAGAGTGCGATGAGGTGGGCTCGTAAGTTATTGTAGGAAAAGAAGAAGTCAATGCGACGACGTAGTGCGGGGAGGAATGCAAATACAATGAGAACATATTTAATCGTTGTTGTTTCTGCGGGAGTTCAACCTGGGGAAAAACAAGGGTGGAAAAGGGCTGTGACTGCCATTTTTTAACGACAAAATCGAGCTAGTGGTCGATTTAGTTCGGAAAGTCACCTGATCATGTGGCTGTGTATATGCGGTACCTAGTACGTACCTGCGCTATGAATCTACTACCCTAGGTACCTAGGTATGTACCTAATGTGGGACTTCCGCAATCTTACAAAATATTATTCGCCCCCGACAGCCTGACAAGGTACCTAGGTAGACCTTTGAATGCTGAGTTCCTTAGGTACGTATAAATAAGTACCTATGTACCTAGGTGAATAAAAAGCTACTTTAGTATACCTAGGTACCGTACCTAGATACTTCGAGGAGGGGCATCTTGCAGCTGCCAGTCGGCCGACACCTTTTACCTAAGGTTACCCAGCTGCCCAGGTGCCAGGCTGCCAGGCAGGAGGTACCCAGCTTTTCCGCAACCTAGAGGGCTGCCTCTATCATCATAAGGAAGGAAGGAGCCTTGGTCTCGTCTGGTTTGTTTGATTTCCTCAAGAACCAACCAACAAAATCTTTCTACGGTCTACTTAGGTACAATATAATTTAGATCTTTTCTCCCTAATCAAACCAACCTGGCACCTCCGGCACCGACGCACTGTTCGATTGATGACCAAGCTACCCACAGCTATCATATCCGTCACGATAACGAATAACCCCCCGAAGCATAAACACCGCCACCACAATCACCACCAAACGAGACGCACAACATGGCGGACGTCGACATGACCGACGCACCTAGCACCTCGACCTCTGCTGCTGCTAAGAAGGAGCGCAAAGGCGGCGACGCCGAGAGCAAAAACGAAGGCAAGAAACGCTTCGAGGTCAAGAAGGTGAGGAATAATCAACCGCGTTCAAATAACCTAGGCATCCCCGCCTGGTGGCGTGCCCGTACTGACGCGAGAGGCCTAGTGGAATGCCGTATCCCTTTGGGCGTGGGATATCGTCGTCGACAACTGCGCCATCTGCCGTAATCACATCATGGACCTGTGCATCGAATGCCAGGCAAACCAAGCTTCCGCCGCTAGTGAGGAGTGCACGGTAGCTTGGGGCATCTGCAACGTGAGTCGCATCCGCGATTATAGATTTATATACCTACTTAGGTAGGTAGGCACTTAGCAGAGCTAACAGCTACTCGCAGCATGCGTTCCACTTCCACTGCATATCGCGATGGTTAAAGGCACGACAAGTCTGCCCGCTAGACAACCGAGACTGGGAATTTCAGAAGTACGGCCGTTAGGGCCGGATGGAGGGATATCTACTCGGGCAGGATCGCGTAGGCAGCCCTGGCCATAATGCCGCCCTGCCGCCGTCGACATCAGGGCCTAGAGGTCACACAAGACACTTCATATCACACACTTCGGGCACGTTTGATTGCACTCTGCTTGATGAAACTCTGCAGAACTGAGTATATTACTCTTATCATGTCTCGCTCTTCAAGTTAGCCTCTACCCCACATTAGAGAAATCCATAGCTATGCCTCTTGGGTGTGAATAAACCGTGTCTCTTATTTCGTAAAAAGCTTCTCGTCGATGACTATGTTCTGCTGCGCGCTCGTGATTGCCGGCTGGCCTCCGACGGGAAGCCATCTGACCGGGTGCCTATTGAAGAACGGCCAGGGAGGAACGACGACGAGGAAGGTGAGGGCCGTACCGCCGAGGCCGATCTTAAGCGCGAGAGCTATATCCTGGAGGAAGAAGCCGACGAGGAAGGAAATTCCCTGTTCGACGACACCGCGGTCAGTAAAAGATCTAGCGCGTAGGGAATCGACGAGTCTAGGTATGCGTTCTCTCTTACTCCGACAATCGCGAGCATGACGGTTGCTAGGATCTCGGCTAGCTTTTGGCCTTCGAAGTCCTGTAGGAAAACTAATTAATAAAGCTGCCGGCCGGGTCGATCGAGCCGGCTACCTAGGTACGAAGCAGGGAAATAATCACGAACAATTTGACCGTCCACCGCATCCCTCACTTGTTCTAAGAGCTGGTCTGCCATCGTCTTTATGCCGAATGCTTTGCGGATGCTTAAGAGGATCGAATGCGAGTTCGTTCGTTGAATAATGACGTTGTCTTTCTCGGTTGACGACGGCGTTGTGGTTAATTTGAAGCTATTACCTACCTAGATTTGTACGCATATGAAAGAAGCATACCTGGCAAGAAGTATCTCGTTGCGGCTGTTCAGGCGACGTGGTACCTTGTAGGTGGTACCCAATCAGGAAACAGAATCCAGGTTCAGGAGTATGTACGTAGGTACGTAGGTACTGTATTAGCCTACTTAGGGGAAGTACAACCTAAGCCTCATCGGGACACCTAGGTATCTCCGCTTTTCACAGCGGAGACATCCACATTGACACATGCATTTTTAATAAGTACGAAGGTTGTGGCCAAAAGTTTCACACATCTGCTCCTGGGCAAAAGCCGTGTGAATTGAGGCTTCTATGAACTGTGTTACGTTTTTGGATTAGTGGGTTAGTGCCCTAACTTATAACAGTTAGCCACTAGACTTTAGCGGAGTAATCACTATAAAATCTGAGGCGTAGTTAGAGGCTGATACAGTATTAATATGTGGCTGATTTAATTGCACACTGTGTACCTAGGTAATGCCCTTGGCACATGTGTGAAACTTTTGGCCACAACCTTCGTACATACCTAGATATGTATATATAGTTCAAGTAGATAAGTAATAGGTACCATTCAAATGGGTTAAGTACCTATACATAAGGTAACGAAGTCGTATTTAGATATTATGTCTGCTTGATATCCATGGATTTATCAAGTTGCCAGTTCACTTGCTTTATTTTATTATTAATAACAACGAAGGCCTACATAATACCGGTAGATACGAATTAAGCAGTTACTACATAGTAGATTAGGTATTTCTCGAATTCGGATGTCACTCGTTCGCATGAGAATTATAAAATTGCAGTGGCAGAGCGTTAGGTAGAAGTACCAACTACCTAGTAGAAGTACATATTACCTAGTAGGTACCTAATAATAATACTAGATATACCTAGGTACCTAAGTAGATGTGGGTTGGTGGATATTTGGGTAAAAAGTTGAGGTTTCCTGCAGGAATTTTCGCCTCCTAACCAGCTAACGTTAATTCCCTCCGTTTGATTGGCTACTAGGTACCTCCTGGGTAACCGGCCCAGTTAATAGCCTAATAATATTTCTTCCCACTTACTAAGGCCAATGCTCAGACGCTCAGACAAACTTCGGAAAAAAATTAACTGCTGCTTTAAACCTGACTTTCAATCTCGTCGATTCTTTCAACCTCAATTCATCGTAACACTCTTCCCACAAATTCATCAACTTCTCTGTGGTTCGCCGATCATCTCACGTGCAAACTGCTTCTTTTCGGTAGATCCTACCGACCAATTCAGACCTTACCAATCTGGAAGAGCCTTCCGGTTGGTCTTTAATTAAAGGACGTAGCCGTTCTCGTACATCACCAGCATCTTTGTCGACCCAGACATCGATCGCGACCGGAGACGACTACGGTTCATTAACCACGCACACCCGTCGGATAACTACCTCGGCCGATCCGTACAATTCGTTGCCGGCTCAGCTCGGACCGACAGCTAGTTTCAGCATAGACCTCGTCCAGCCAACATCTCTGGCGAGCTTTGCCAGCCGACTTATTTCCCTCATCACGTCGAGGGTTCCATCGCGGTAAATACCGCTGCCCTCCTAGAAACCACCAAATTGGCGGTCCTCAGCTGCAACCAGTTCTCGTTCTCCCGACCGCTCCTCGGCCCCTTCTGCTGGGTCTACAGCGGCGTCAACAAGAAGCCGCCATAACTTGACCGTCGCGTCTGCCATTTTGAAATAGGAGAAAGCCACGCCGCTCTCCAACCCGCCTGCTTAAGCTTGCCGTCTTCCGGAATCTGACTCGAGCGTCCGCCCCAGGTATCGGCCCGAACGCCAAGCCGATCTCGCTCTCGCAGTTGGCGTGCTGCTACGCCCGCTGCAGATCGCTGATGCCGGTAGACTGAGTACGCTACCCAGCATGCGCGCCTTCCCATAATCAGCACGCGGAAGGCTTTTCCCTAACTAGATTATATCGCTCGGCCGCGCCGACCTCCCCGGGCCCCATAGACCTCCCCAGGGCCGGCGCCCTCTAGACAATCTCGACAGCTCGCAGACAGGAACGGCAATCTCGCACACGAGATGTCGGACCACGAAGAGGTCGCCTCCGGCTCGGGCTTCAACACCCCGGTCCCGGAGCTCGACGACCACCGCCACCAGATCTCCTCCGCGCAGAGGACCGAACGGGCCCGCCGCGGCACCGTCGACACCCTCTACGGATCCCGGCAGCACCTCCAGCCGGCCGGTCCTTACTCCCCTTCCGACGTCCGCGTGCGAGACTTCGAAGAGGCCGTCCTCGACGAGGAGGACGGAAACATCTCGCCGATGGCCTCCCGCAGCCGCAGGCCTACCTTCGACTCCGTGACCGACCAGCAGCGCGCTGTGTCGCCTCCCAACTCCGTTAAGGCCTTCGCCGAGGCTCGCCGCCGCGAGCGCGGCCTCTCGGTGACGGACGGCCGCGCGCAGAGGCAGGAGGAGGACGAGCCGCTCCGCCGGACCTTCTCCTCCTCCAGCCGCAGGAGCCAGGCCAGCCAGCGGTCCGCGCGCAGCAAGCCCGGCACGTACGTCGCCGACGATGGGGCGAGCCTAGCGACGAACAAGACGGCGGAGGACGACGTGTGCTTCCCGATGCAGGACGACCACCGGCGCGACCAGCTGCACATCGACTTTGACTACCTCGAGACCTTCGTCGCGTCCGAGAACGCCGCGCGGAGGGAGAGCGTCGCCGCCCAGGGGGCCGTCCGGGTGTTCCCTAGCCTGAGGCCGGAGTCGGCCGCCTCGCAGCCCGCGCCCCTGATCACCGTCGACGGCGACTTCCTCAACGTCCCGTCGGGGTCCTCGGACGCCGAGCACGAGAAGCCCGAAGAGCCGGCCGAGGCGGAAGCGGAGGCGGTCCCGAAGCCGGCCGAGAAGGAGGCGCATCTCGACCCCAACCGCTTCAGCTTCTTCTCTTCGGCCTGGGAATCCACCATCCACGCCGCCGAGTTCGGAGATCTCGTCCTCCCCGGCGAGGACATGCGCGGCCTCTTCACGTTCCCCCGCGACGAGCCTGACGGCGTCTGGTGGCTGAACGTCAACCGCCCGACCGAGGAGGAGGTCCGCACCCTGTGCAAGGCCTTCGGGGTCCACCCCCTGACCATCGAGGACGTCACCACCCAGGAGGCCCGCGAGAAGATCGAGATCTTCTCGTCCTACTACTTCGCCTCCTTCCGGTCCTTCAACGCCGTCCAGGAGGAGGACGGCCCCGACTACGAACCTTTCAACCTCTACGTCGTCGTCTTCCGCGAGGGCACCCTCAGCTTCAGCTTCTTGCCCAACACCCACGCCTCCCAGGTCCGGAAGAGGATCTCCAGCCTGAAGGAGTACGTGTCCCTGAGTAGCGACTGGATCTGCTACGCTTTGATGTAACCCCCCGGGCCGGGAGAGGAAACGTCGAGAGAGAACCCCCGAGTGCTGACCGCGACCCGCAGCGATAACATCGTCGACTCGTTCGCCCCGCGATCCACAGGGTAGAGCTGCTGACCGAGGCCATCGAAGATTCCGTCTTCATCGCCCGCCCCGGAGATAACCACATGTTCCTGCGCAAGATCGGCAGCGTCCGCAAGAACACCCTCGCCCTCATGCGCGGGCTCGGCGGCAAGGCCGACATCCTGAAGGGCTTCACCAAGCGCTGCAACGAGGACTACAAGGTCACCCCGCGCATGGACATAGGCATGTACCTCGGCGACATCCAGGACCACGTCGTAACCATGATGACCAACCTCACCCACTTCGAGAAGATCCTGTCCCGCGCCCACAGCAACTACCTCGCCCAGCTGACCGTCGACAGCATCACCCAAGGCACGGAGACGAACCAAGGGCTCGCTAAAATAACGTTTCTCGCCAGCATCATCGTCCCCCTCAATGTCATCACCGGCCTGTTCGGCATGAACGTGAAGGTCCCCTTCAGGGATACCGACAATGTCAACGCCTTCTTCGTCATCGTCGGGTGCCTGGGCGCCTTCTGCGTGGGCTGCCTGATCTTCGCCCGGAAGATGAGACTTATCTAGTGCATCTCTCCTCCGACTCCGACGCCCCAGGGGCGCCGGCCGGATCGCGCATGACGACATCCGGGTATCTATCCCGCCGTCCCTTTGTATCATGGTTGAAGTATCGCGACGGCATACGACCAACGGACCCGGCTAGGCGGGGTAGCGCTGCCGTCCGCCGTCGACTACCGACGCTCGCGCATCCTAGCCTATCATATGTACTTAATTAGCATGCGGAAAGCATTTACGTACCTCACGTGAGATGCTTCCGCCCGGGCGATACCATAGACAGTTTAGTCTTAATCAATGCATATTTTTCCTTAGTCCCGAGCATCCCGACTGTACCTAGGTATTTAAGTATATGGTAAAGCTCGCGTCAATATCCTACCTAGCAGATGGAGTGTACCTTTTGGGGGGTGCGACGCGCACTGTGAGAGGTATATATGATCTGGTCCTGTAATAGCTCCACTGAAGCTTATTCTCTCTTCTACAACATCAATATCGACAACCTCTTTTCTCTAGCCTATCCAGCTATCTAGAGCTACTAAGCTGGACATCAACTACAGCTTTTAGGGATATCACTCTCCCATAATTATAGATACGTCTAATAACATGTGCCATCTCGGTATGCGTCCTGCGGAAGATCGAAACTCCGACATCCTCTCAACCTAATCCTCCTCGAGGCCAAGCGGCAGGAACTTTTTTTTTTAACCCGCTAGTAATATTACCTCAGCCACGATAGTTTTCGAGTTTTTGGAGTTTCACGGCAACGAGCCAACGCCCTAACACTTTCGAAAAGCCTTACTCGCCCATCAACGACTACAGTGCCTAGGACCATTCGACGTGCCTACCCCAAGTACACTTCGATGGATGTCGAACATCTTAATCCGAGGCGAATTCGGCTTCCTCAACTCGCTCCTACCAGATGAGCAAATCCACGCGTTTGCTACCGTCTACCTAGATAATCCACACCCAATATCGCGGATTTGGCTGTCCAACCACCATGACCCCTCGTATTACAGTAGATAGGTAGGGTTAGAAACTTATATGATCATCCCCGAGACCCTCCTCCCAAGTCAAGTCCTTTCTAAGTTCCTTATTCTCATTACTTACCCGAGATATGAGAGTTGTCATACGGATCCTATACGATGTTTAACCTCTTAAGATCCCTCTATCTGAAGGCGGTAAGGATCTAAACTATACCGTATAGAAGGGTGATATACGGTATTTATACATACCTCGACATACGTATTATACCCATATTACCATGCAAATATACAATACATAAAGCCCTCCTAAAATTTCAACTTTTTTATTATGACCACTAAATGAAGGGTGCTTTAACCATAAATGGTGTTTCTAATCTCTAATTGGATTAAGCTATTACCTTAAACTTTTATTTCAACCTTATATTTAAAGCTTTTATGTCAATATAGCAAAGGATGTAAATATAGATGTGAATAACCTCATTATGTGTGGACCTAGTACTACTCCGATCCGATATATATGGGGCCGCGGAGGTTATTCCTATCTGCTATGCGCATGGTAATCCTGAAAGCGGTATAGTACTATGTATAATACGCATAATGTATTATACGTATAGTAAAGATTAGTTGCCTAGAAGGCGGTCCCGAAAACCAGCCCTCGGAAGCCGACCCTCCGAAGAACATGTCTCACCTAATGGGATACCCGGTCGAGATAGTAGTCATGGGTAGGACTAGTTGTGCGGTGGGCAGTCCATATGATAGGATGTATCGGAAGAGGGCCGAGTCTGCGGTGTGTTCATGTAATAGGATGTATCGAAAGAGGGCTGATTCTGCAGTTGGTAGTCCATGTAATAAGATGTATCGGAAGATGGCTGAGTCTGCAGCGGGTAAGGATAGGGCTCAGTTTGGGGTAGGTTACTCCCGGAATAAGACGAGTTGAATGAGTGGGAATAGGGTTGATTTTGCAATTGGTAGTCTCCAGAATAGGACTGAGTCTGCGGTGGATAGGCATAGGATTGACTCTGCGGTTGAATAGGGCTTCCTTTTGTTGGGTAACTGTCCTTTTGGCGACCACTCCCCCCCTGACCCTGAACTTTACTCCTGGTGGATAAAGCTTTGATACCAGTTTCGTATATAAAGGGATCTTTCGGAACGCTGCCTTGATTCATTTGACACTTCTTTTCTTTGATTCTTTGATAACGCATTTTACCAGCTTCTGCCGTGGATATAGAATGCTTTGTACAATACGACCTGCTTCTGGTCGAATCTATAGGCTCCTGGCATCGAATGCAACATTGTCTCTCCTTTCTCGTATACGCGATGTTGCGCCGGCGTTCTGATGCGTCTGCGGCGTGAAATATGCAAAATATTTTGCTATTGGGAGATAAGGGTTGACGGCAAGCCTTACATAGCCCTCGAGCTGGACGAGCATACGATTTGCAGTAGTCGCATTTTTCTGGGTTATCGCATTGGTGAGCATTACGCCGGCTTCGATGGGTTGAGGAACCAGGCTGGCTCGAGGAAGCTTCACTAGGGATGGGAGGTCCGTTAGACATGTCGAATAGGAATACCTAGTATCGGTGATGGCCACTCAAGGCAACTCGAGAGAAGTCGTATCGCAGATATGCCGGTATAAAAGCTACTCATCTGCTTTCACGTGCATGCGGTAATATTTGGACGAGCAATAGGTCGAAGTGCAATATTATATATTAAACTAGGTACAAAATCAACCTTTAGCAAGCCTCTTCTTTTTGAGGGGTTCAAGTCTGAATTCAAAGAAATGTTAAACCTCCAGGGCTGCCATGAGAGCAATTTATGTTAAATATGCTAGGTACATCATAATCAAGGTGGTATTAACTAAAATAAGTCGAGTCATGAAAGGTATACGAACCTGTGTTACCAATAGTCAAGAGAAGAGTTTGTTAATAACTAATATACGACCTCGAGTACGTAGACTAAGTGACTCTTGGGGAAGCTATCATGACTGGTAATGACGAGTCACTGAGTCACCCTTACAATAGTCTGCTTCCTCTACGGCGTCACCAAGAGTACCTACCTAGCCAAGTTCACTTCTCTCATTAGTGACTGAGAAACCGTCAGGTTACATGATATATATCCTTACCTACCTAGCCTAGGTAGTGTAAGTAGCTCCAAACAGGAATTGGACAGTACTAGCCAAGACAGCTCACTATTAATCCAAACCGAACAGAAAGGCCAAAGTCACCGAGGAAATGCCCTAGGTCGCGGTGTCCTACTAGCATTTTACCTAGAACAATTTAATAGTATATATCCGATCTTCACTATAATATCCATCGTATAGTTTGTACCTTTCCTTCTATTAAAAATATCAGCTATCGCGAAACTTGCTGTCGCTCCATGACAAGTATTGCTATTGCTAACACTAGTGCTAATGTGATAAGTACAGAGAAGCTTAAAAGTAACGTTTGAAATAATAAGAATGATAATAAAATATTTTTTGGTTGCCCCTTTTCCTTGCCCCTGAATTGCCGCCTCAGAGTTAAAAACCTTATTTACGTGATGAATGGAGCCGGGATTTTCGGATATTGTCTCGTGAATACCTAGAGGAACTTGAATTTGCCGAATAACATCATGTACCTAGGTACGTAATATGATGGACTGTAACATTTGTGTTGTAGGTTTAAGATGATAATGTCGATTGGGAGGAGGTACTGGCTGAATGTGTCGTACACTTGTATTGATCATGAAAGCCTTGATTAATGGCCTTGACAAAATGAAAGAGACTGCTGGGAAATCATCAGCCGTATTCACTCGTCAACGATATTAAATCTCAGATGACATTCTTATTCTAAGCTTTCTTAGGTATATCCTCGCGAACCCCAAATTCCCACGTAACTACATGATGTTAAGCTCAAGAAACATCTGACTTGCTCATTAGGTACTCACCAGCGACCTAGACTAGCACCCCATTAGTATTCGTATACTCTTCCACACTATCAGCCTGGGCAGCCGCAGACTTGGCAGCCGCATCAGCTAATGTGTTAAACTGTCTCGGCACCATCCAGAATGATACCTCACACCCACTCTCAGCATAGTGGCCTAAGACTTCCGACAAGGCTTTCCAGAGATCCTGATTGGCAACTTTCTTGCCGCCGGACGTACGCCAACCTCTGCCTCCCCAGCTGCGCAACCATTCCGTTCTGCCCTTTATCATACGGATAGGCTCCACGAAGCAAAGTATGATCAATATATGCAAGTTGGTAAATATAAGATATGTTAAAACTTATAAAATAAAGTTATTAGATAAGATTAAATTAATAAGATTAAAAAGACGTTAATAACGTTTAAAAAATATTTAAATTTTGTATATATAAATTATTACGCCTTATTTCGTAAAAAAAAAGAAAAAAAAAGCAAAAACCTTAAAATTATAAAAAATTATTATTTAAAATTAAACTATAATTTTAAACTTTATTACTTTTATTATAAATAATTTTCTTATATTTTAAAAAAATCTTATTTTTAAAAAAGCACGTATTTTTTTAAAAAAAATTAATCTTTTTTAAAAAATTACCTTATTTTAATTATTTATAAATAATTAACTTACTTAAAAAAATTCTTATTAAAATATATTATATTAATCTTATTTATTAATCTTATTATTACGTACGTTATTATAATTATAAAAGAAATTTTATACTTTATTATTTTATAAATACTTAAGTTAAGTATTTATATTTTAACTTTATTATTTATTAATTTATAAAACCTTAAAGTTAAAAGTAAGTTTAAAGAAAATTATCGTTTATAAAAACTTATTAAAATTAAATAACGTTTTAATATATAGTTTTTTATTAAAATATTTAAAATAAAAAATATATTACTTTAAAATCTTTTCTTTATTTTTAAATTACCTTAATTTAATAACGATAATATTATAATTTTTTATAACCTTTAAAATTATAAAATAATTATACGAGATATTTTTAATATTAATAATATTAAAGTTAATTTTAATAATTATTATATTATTTAAATAATTATTATTATCGTTATAAATAATTAAATTATTAATAAAAATTAAATCTAAAATTAATATAATATTAATAAATAAATAAATAACTTATTTTAAATAATAAATTTAAAGTATAATTACTTAATATATATAAAATAATTAAACTTAATAAAAAGTTATTAATAAGCCTTTTAAACTTTTTATTAAAATATTAAAAAATAAAAAGATCTTTAATAAAAAGTAATAAATTAAGTTTATATTAAAAAATCTTAAATTAATAATTTTCTTATAAGAAAATATATGGATTTTAATTAATATTAATTTTATTTTAAAAAGTATTAAAAGGTATATTATATTAAAAACGTTAATTAAATTAAATTATTTTAATTAAAGAAACTTAATATATTTTAAAATATTATTTATTAAATATTTTAATTTAAAAAGTTTAAATAAAGAAGTTTTTTTATTATAATCCCTTTTATAAATTTAAGTTAAAAGAATAATTAAAAGGGCTCGAATATAATTTAACTTCGTTAAAATTAACCTTTTTATATTTAAAAAAAAAATTTCTTTAAAAAAATTATTAAAATACTTAATAATAATTTAAACGATTTTAATTTTAATAATTAATCTTAAAACCTTAAATTACTTAAAAACTTTTTTAAAAAACCACCTTAAAATAATTTTATATCCTTAAATAACGATAAAAATCTTCCACTTTAAAGTAATAATAATTAATTATTTAAAGCTTTAAAACGATTAATTTATTTTTTTATATTATAATTATTATTAATTTAATATAATTTAATAAATCTATTATTTATAATAATAAGGATTTTTTAAAGTTTTAAACTTAATAAATAAAAGTTAAGGTATATTTAAAAATATATACGAAAAGTTTTTTTAAAGATTTTTATTATATTAATTAAATTAAATCGTTATTATTTAAAAAAGTATAATTATAATATTAATAACGTAAAAATTAAATTACATAATTAAAAGTCTTTAATATTTAAATAATATATATTATTATTTTTTAAAAACGTTTTATAAACTTTTTAAAAAAGTATTATAATTTAAAAAAGATAAATAAGTTTAAATATTAAAGGAATATTACTTAATATTTTATTAAATTATTAAACTTTAATAAAGTAATTTAATAATTTAAAATAACGTTTTAAAATTATATCGTTAAATTCTTTTTTTACGAAATTATTAAATTAATTTATTTTAAATAAAAAGGATTTCCGGATATAAATAAAGAATTCTTTATCGTTATTTAAAAAATAAGTTAAATATATAAAAATATATTAATTAATCTTAATATTTTAAGAAAAAAAAGGTTTACTTTAACTTAAAAACCTTTGAAATTAGGTTAAATTAACCGTAAAAAAAAGAACCGTTTTAATTTAAGCTAAAATTAATCCTTAAAAAATAACGATAAACTTAAAAATAAAAATAAATTAAAATTAAACTAAAAAAATAAGATTTAATTTAATAATAAAGATATTTTAAAAAGAATTAATTAAATAAATATAAATTAATAAAAAAAAGATAAAAAATCTTATTAACGTTATAAACGTAATAATTATTAAACCTTTTTTTATTTTATTAAAAAAAACGTTAATAATAAAAACTTATTATTAAACCCGGATAAAATCTCCTCCGTAAAATAACCTTAAAATAATAATACTTAATTTATACCTTTATTATAAAAAAAAGTATAAATAAATATAACTTTACGGGAATTATTTTATCTTTAAATTATGAAAATCGAAAACTTCGATTTAAATTTTTAAATAGCTTTAACGTTATATTTTATTAAATCTTATAATTAAATTAAAATAAAATACATTAAGCCGCGGTAATTAAAAAACTAATTAAAAATAAAATAAAAGTTATAAAAAAACCTCGCTTAAAATTAACTTCGAAATATAAACCTATTATTAATATAATATTAATATATAATAAAAAAATATTAAATATAAATATTATTAAACTTAAAAAGCTTAATTTTAATAATATTTTTTTTAAAATAAGAAAATAAAAATTATTAATTATTAAAAAATAATATATATAACTTATATTAACCTTTAATTTAACTTAAATCTTTTTTATAAAACATTATTATATCGATTTTTTTATTATTTATTATTAAAAAAACCATTTCTTTAAAATTAACTTTAAATTAAACGCCTTAAATAATAAATATAATATTATTATATTATAATAATAAATAAAAATTTATAAACTTATAAACTTTTTTTTAAATTTTTAAAAAATTAAGTTTAATTTTTTTTATTATCGGAAATATTATATTAACTTAACTTTATATAACTTAAAAAAGCTAATTAATATAACGGTAATAAGGAATATTAAAGTAAATAAAATATTAAAAAACGTTTTTAAAAAATTCTATGAATTTATATATATTATAATAAAAAATAAAAAAATAACGTTTTTTAAATTATTAACCATAAAATTACGTTATAGATTTTTTTAAAAATCTTTTTACGTTATAAATAAAAAAGAATTTAATACGTTAAAACTATAATTAAATAAAATATTTAATAATAAATATATCCGGAAATTAATTTTATTTTATATAATACTTATAATGTTTATAAATAAATTAGATTTTTAAAACTTTTTTCGGCTTATAATAAATTATAAAAGCTTAAATAATAATATTATTTTTATTTAATATTTTATACTTTTAATATTTAAATTATAAGCTTATTTTAAAACTATAAAGTGGTTTATTAAAATTAACCTTAAATTAAGATTTTACTTTATTAAAATTAAAAAGATAAATAAATAAAAAATAATTTTCCGATATAAATATATTTTTTTAAATATTTAATTATACCTTTTAAATTAATTAATGCTTTTATAACCTTTTAATTTATAATAAATAATATTTTTTAAAACCTTATCGATTTAAATCTTTTAATATACTTAAATAACCTTTTTATTTATATAGATATTATAAAAAAACACGATAAAATTATTAAAGAAATTTTAAAAAAACTTATAAAATATCATTTTATAATTAATTCGTAAAAGTGTTTTTAAAAAGTTTAAAAAATAAACTTCTTTAATTACATTATTAAAATTAATAATATTTTAATAATATAAAATAAGATTAATTATATTAATAATTAAAAAACGTTTAAATTATTAAAGGAATTTTAATAATTTATTAACTTTATAAATTTTTATTAATAATTTATAAAAAAATAAAAAAAAAAAAAAATTAATTATTAACGTAAATAAAAGAAATAAAAAGGATTAAAAATAGATTAAAGAAATAAATAAATCCTTTAAAGAACTTAAATTTTATTTTATTTAAGCTTTTATTATAACTTATTTTAACCTTTTAAAATAAACTTATATTAAAATTAATACTTTAAATTATACTATTAACGCCGTTCTTTTTTAAAAAAATAAATAAGGTAAATTTAAACTTATAATTTATTATTCTTATATATTTATACCGATAAAAATAAATAATAAAATTTACGATAAAGAATTATTAATTATAATAAACTTTTTTAAAAAATGGTATTAATATTTAAAAAAAATTAAACATTAAATTAAAATTTATTTAAATTATTAAAACTTAACTTACTTTATAACAATTAAAATTTTAAATTAATATTAAGCTTAATAAATATAAGAACTTTTATTATATTAATTTATAATTAATTATTAATTAATTAAATAAAATAATAAAGTTAATATTTTCTTAAAATTACCGTAATATTAACTTAAAAAAGGAAAAGTTAAAAATTAATTTATAAAATCGGTTTTATAAAATAAATATTTTTTATATTTTTAAGGAACTTTATTAAACGATTAAAAAAAGCAATTATTAATAACTTAAAATATATTACGTAAATTAAGAATCCTTTTAAAAATATTATTTTATAAAATAACTTTTTATATTAAATTTCTTTTTTAAATACTTACGAAACTTTAAAAAAAAGTTATTTTTACCGAATATAATACTTTTATCGTTAAATATATAAAAATAAATAAAACCTTAAAATTAATTACTTAAATTTTTTAATAATTAAACATTAAAAATATTATCCGAAATTACGTATAAAGTTATTTAAAATATTAATAAAATAAAATCTTTTATTACGTTTTATATAAACATTTTAAATTAATAAAATTATATTATAAATCTTAATTAATAATAATAATAATAAATTTTATTCTTTTTAAAGTAAAAGAAAAAAAGTTTAACGATTTAATTAAATTTTTTATTAAATAATATTAAAAATTATATAATATATTTTTAATATAAAAAGCCATAATTATATAGTTTATAATTAAAGTAATGGCCCGTGCTTTATACTTATTAGTTATTCTTTAAAATATTAGCTTTACTTTTACTTTTAAAAAAAATAATTATTTTAAACCTTTTATTTTAACTTATTAATATATAATAAATAATAATATCTTACTTTTATTACATTATAACGATTTATACCTTATCGTTAAATTAATTAAGCTTTTAATTAATTAATAAGAACTTAAAGTTAATTAATTATAATAAGTTAACGTGATAAAAACTTAATTAATAATTATTAAACTTTAAACGTTATTAAACTTTAAATATTATTAAACCTTAAATATTTTATAATTATTCTTTTTGTTATTTTGTTTTTTTTATTACTTAATAATTTTTACCTTTTTTTTATTATTAATTAAATTTAATTACGTTATTATTCTTTTATAATATTATAATTTACGTATTAACGTTATTTTAATAAAATTAAACTTTTTTAATTAATTAAGTTTTTTTCTTTTTTATAACTTTAAATTTTAATAACGATAATATTTTATAAATTATTACTTTTATTTGTAATTACCGAAACTTTTAAATAATATAAAAATTATATTAACCGTATGTAAATAATTTATTACTTTATATAAATATATTATTAAATATAAAATTAATTTCTTTATTAATATAAAGCTTTTATATTATACGAAATTTTATAATAAAAACGTTATTTTATAACCTTTAATGAATATTAAACCTTTAAAAGTTTAAATAAATATTTAATAAAACGTTAAAAATTATATTATAACTTATTTTATTAAATTTAAAAGTTTTTACTTAAAAATTAATATTAATTTTAGCATTGATTTTTTACACTAATTACTTTTATATATTAACCGATAAAATTAACTTTTTTATATTTTTAACTTTTTATTAAAAAATTAAGTTATAAGTAATTAAACTAATATTTATTATATATTTATTTATTATATTTTCTTTTTTTCGTAATAAAAATATATAATTATATTATAAATCCTTTATATTAAATAAAGGTATATAACTTAATTAATTAATCGAAATTTAAGATAAAATAACTTAAATAATAATTAATTAACTTGCTTAACCTTTCGTTTTAAAGTTAAAATAACCTTTAATAAATAGATTTAATTAACTTTAAAAATCATAACTTTTATTAATTAATTTTATCCTTAAATTAATATATAAATTATAAATATATATCGTAAAATAAGCCGTAATTTTATTTATAATTAAATATTAAATCGTTAACAAGTCGTTTAACGGTTTAATTAATAACGTTTTAATATTTATATAATCGTAAAAAAATAAAGTAAATTATTAATTAATATTAAAAAATTAAACGATTTATAATATTAATTACTTTATAATAAACGTAAATAATTTTATAATAATAAATAATTTTTTTATTAAAAATAATTATATATATTAACGTAATATTTATATATAAATAAACTTTATTTAAATAATTTATTAAAAACTTATAAAAGCCGTAAAAATTAAAGGTAATTTTTATAAATTATTTTATAAAGATTTATAAAATTAATAAATAAATTAAATATTTATTAAAGAGAAATAAAAAATATAAAACGACACGGAATATGTTTTTAAAGCGTTATTTAATCGATATAAAATCCGTATATTAAAAATTTTAATATTCTTTAAAAAGGTAAAATATATTTTAAAACTTTACCTTAAGGATATATTTATTAAAATTTAATTATTAAATATTATTCGAAATTATCGAACATTTAAATTAATTATAAATATATAATAAATAACGATAATTTATAATAAATTAAATCCGAAATTTAAAATAATAAAAATTATTAATTTAAAGTTAATTATAATAATTATAAATGTTTATTTTAAATATTTAAATAAGAAATAATTGGTGTAACGTAAGTAAATATTAATAAAAAGAAGTAAAAATTTAAAAGTTAATATTAAGTTTTATATAATACTTAATAATATATTTATTTAAAATATTTTTTTAACGATATTAAATTATTTAAAAATATTTAACTTATTTATTATAATTACGATAATATAATACTTTATATTAATTAATTAAAGGTTTATTAAAACAATTAAGGCTATTATAATAATAAATATAATCGACGAGATAATTATAATTAATAACGAAATGGTTTTAATTAACGTTAAAACGGTTATAATTTTAATAGTTATAATTAAAAAAGAGATTATTATAATGGTAATTATAATTAAAATTACGATTAAAGTCACGATCGAAACCGTAATTAAAATTATAATTAATATAATAATAAATAAAATAATAAACGTTAAGGTAATAATTAATAAAGTTATTACCGTCGTAATTATAAATATAATCGTAATACTCGTAATTATTATAATAATCGTTTTTACTTTCGTTAAAAACGATAAGAGAAAATAAAAAATCGTTTTAACGACGATATATATTTATAAAATTAAATTAAATATAAATAAAACGAAAAAAATCGTAAAGAAAATAAAAAGGATTTATAAGTAAATAATTATTTTTTAATAAAAAAATACTTAATAAATAAATTTAAAACCTTTATATTTTACTTTTCGTTTTTTAAAAGTAAATCGTTAACCGTAAAAAAACGTATATATTGAAAATATTATAAAATATTTAATATTAAACTTAATTATTTTAAATATATATACGTTAATAAATATATAAAATTTAAACATTTATAATTACCTCGAAAAATAAAATAAATAATAAAGATTTAACTTAAAATTAAAAAAGTTATTAATGTTTATTTTATTTAAAAATAAATAAAAATAAAAATAAAAATAAAAATAATATAATCAAAAGATATTATATTTTTACTTTTATAATTAAAAAATATAAAAGTTAATAAAATATATAAGCTTAAAAGTAAACGTATTAAATAAATCGAGATAAAAATCGACGATATATATAAATATTAACGCATTTAATTAAATAGTAAATAAAATATAGTTAAAAAATTTCATCGGAAATTATAAAATGTTTAAATTAAATAAACTTATATATATATAAAAAGTAATCTCGGGAAGATTAATTATAAAAATTAAAGCTAAATTTTCGATTAAATTTTAAAAAAAAACGATATATAAACGATAAGTTTAAATTTAAATCTTAATAAAAGCATAAATTAATTATTTAAATTTTTAACTTAACTTATTAATAAAAAATAATTTCTTAAAAAAACATAACGTAATTATTAATTATAATAAAATATATATAATTTTAATATTATATTTTAAAGTTTAAATATTTATAAAATATTATCGTTTAAAAGGTTAAATATAACGATAAATTTTAATTATAAATCGATTTTTTATTCTCGTTAAAATAATAATACTTATTTTAATATATTATTTTAATTTATTACATAAAAAAAACTTTATTTTTTACGTTAAAATAAAAAGCGTAATAAATAATATTTATAATATAAATACGCTTAAAAAAATTGCTTTTTTAAACACGTCCGATAAGTTTATAATTTTACAACGTAATATTAAAATCGAAATAATTAAAAAAATTATTAAAAAAAAAGTGTAAATACTTTATAAGAAAAAGTTAATTTAACGTAAATATATATAATATTTTAACGTAAAAAAAACGACTTATTAATAAAATTTAATTTAAATAATAAAATATTAAAAGCTTTATTATTAACCGATAAATCTTTTATTAATTTATAATTATTATTAAAAATAAAACGAGGTTTCGTTAAAATAAATATATTTAAATTTAAAAATATTTTAAAATTTATAACCGAAAAAGCGTATATATTTATAATTTTAACCTTTTTTTTATTCGATAATTATTTACTTTAATAAATAAGTAAAATATTTAACATAATCGTAATATTATTAACATATTAAAAAAAAAAATAACGATCGATTTAATTAATAATTAATAAAAAAATATAAACCCGAATATATATATCCGTTAAATATATAAAATAAAAAATTCCTTAATAAAACTTTTAATTAAATATATAATTAAAGTAAAATAAATTAATAAAAGATAATTATATCGTTTAATTATTTTTATTTTATTATTTAAAAGCTCGTTAACGATAAGAAAAAAGGTTAAATAATTATCGACCTTAAATCATTAAATAAAAATGCCTTAATAAATATTTACTTATTACCGCGTTAAAAGAAAATCGTTTAAAAAATATAAGGAAAAAAAGTTTTTAACGTTATAAACGAGGCTTTATTTTTTCATTAATTACTTATTACGTTTAAGCATAAAAATAAAATAACGGTAATATCGTTAAAAAGTTTAAAAGTTTTTAACGTTACGTTAATAAAATTTAAAAATTTTTTAGCCTTTACGTAATAATTTATAAATTAAAAATTAAAACCTTTTTAAAGTTTTATTAAAATATATATTAATAATATCGTAATATTTAATAACATTAAAGAATAATATAAAAAATACCTTAATTAAATATTTAATATATATAATAATATAAAATTTATATTATCGTTAAAAAAATCATTTCTCGATTTTCCATTAATCATTTTATTTAAATTTTTAATTAATAAATTAAAAATTACCATTATAAATAATAAATTAAATATAATTAAAAAAATCTTAATATTATAAACATTAATTAATTTAAAAATATATATTAATATAATAAGGTTTTTATAAAAATATATTTTATAATATTAATAAAAAATTAAACCTTTATAAAATAAAAAAACGAAAATATTAATTAAAAAATAAACTCGATAAAAGATTCTTTCGAAATTTTAACATAAACGTCGATATATTATAAAAACCATATATATATTAATAAAAAACAAATTAAATTTATTTAAAATATTATAAAATAAATTATTAAACTCGATAATATTAACGCATTAAAATTATAATTAAATAACGTTTTTAAAAATAAATACATTAAAATAAAAAAAAATCGAAATTATAATATTTCATATAAATATACTTTAAAACGAAATTAATATAAAAATTAACGCAATTCGTTTAATTATATTTTTATTAAAAGTTTTAATAAAAGTTAAATTACGATATAAAATAATAAAATTAAAAGTTACTTATTTAATATAAGTTTATAAAGATAATAAAATTTAATTATAATCTTATATATAATTAATTATTATTTTAACGAATTATAATATAATAAAAAGTATTATTAATTAAATAACATTTAAAATAACCGATATAAATAAAATAAATAATAAATTAATAATTATTTTAATATATTTATTTTAATTTAACTTTAACGTTTATTATATCCTTAAAAAGTTAAATTTAATTTTAAATACATTATCTCATTTACCGATATAAAATAATGTAAAAAATTTAATAAAATAAAAAAATAAAACGAAATTAACTTTTAAAAATATCTCGGATAAATTTATTTATATATTTATTGAACTTACATTAAATAATAAGTTTTAAAAAATATTAAAAAGATATAACTATAATAAATAATTAAATTATTTACGTATTATTCTTTAAAAAATTAATAAAAATAAAAATATAATTAAATAATTTCGATATAAATTATAAAATAATTTTATATATTATATTAAGTTAAATAATTTACGTTAATTAATAATTTTATTAACCTATATACATAAATTATTTAATAAAGTTTATAACTTAAAACATTATTTTAAACCGAAATAAATATTTTATAAATTAAAATCGGTTCATATTTATAACCTCTCGTAAAAGGTTTAAAAGTACGTTAAACATTACCTTAATTATTATAAAAACTAAATTAAACGCTTAAAGCCTTACGATAAATTAAAACCCATAAACTTACCGCTTTAATTATTTTATATAATAACTTAAAACTTTATCGTAAATTTACCAAAAGTCTTAAATAAAAAAATATATAATTTATTAAAAATTTCACTTATTTTAATATAATAATAATAATCACATATAAATTTAATAAAAAAATAATTTTAATACTTAAAAATATTAAATATAAAGCTTATTATTAAGCCGCATTACTTTTTAAAATATTTATATTATTAAATTAAAACATTTCATATAAAGTAATTTTAAATAAAAACGTTAAATTTAATAATAAAATATAACAAACGTTATTTACTTAATTTAAAACATTATTAACTATATTAATAAATTATTATCCTTAAATTAATAATATAATAAAATAACATAATTAAAAAATTAAAATAATAATCCGTTATTATTATTTATTAAATAACGTACCGTAATTAAAAATAATTTTAACGTTATAATATAACTTTAATAATATTAAATTATTAATAATTAAAAAGTTACTTAATAAATTAATATATAACTTTAAACCATAAACTATCGTTATTTCGTTAAAAGTATTAAAAAACGTAATTAATTATAATATATTAAAATAATATTATCAAAAAAAAATAAAAAAATATATTAACTTCGTAACCGTCGAAATAAAAGCCCGATACGATTTAAAATATAACCTTATCGCTTTTAAAAAAAAAATTTAATTTACTTTAAATTATATAAAAGTTATATATTACTAAATAAATTACCTCGTAAATAATTAATATAACGTATCGAACCGTTATTAATTTTAAAATAAATTAATAAACTTACGTATAAACTTAAATTACTTAATAATTAATAAATCCATAAAATCGTATTAATAAATTAATTATTTAAAATCTTTTAAAAAAAAGATCTTTACGTAAAAAAACAACCGTAACTAAGTTAAATCGTTATAAAAAAAAACGATAATAATTAAATATCGTACGAAATTAAGAAATTATTAAATCGATAAATAAATAAATAAAAAAATCGCTTTATCCTTAAATACCTCGTATAATAAAAAAACTATTTATTAACTTTCGATTAATAATATTTAAGAAACTTACTTATTTAAAATATAATAATATTATTAAATAATTATAATAAAAAATACCTTTTATTACTTAATTAACTTTATATTAAATCTATTAATAAATTATAACCCTTTAAAAATACGTAAACCTTTAACGATATACCTTTAAAATTAATTAACAAACTAATATAACTAATCGTAAATAAATAATAACATACGTTAAACGATAAAATAATTATATAAATACTAAAAAATAACTTATTAAAAATATACCATTAAATTATATTAATAATAATTAACCGATTTTTTTTACTTAATTATTAATACCGCCGAAAAAATTAACGAGATTACAAATTATAATTTTAATAAAAAAATTATTAAAAGTTATAAAACTAAAATCCATTATAACACAAAAAGTACAATTTATAAATAATATTAAAAAAATAAAAAAAACGTAAATAAGTTATAAATCATTAAATAATTACCATTAAATTTTTTACTTAAATATTTCGATACTTAAATTATAATAAAGCTATAATTAAATCGAAAAAAAACCAAATACTTTAATATTAAAATAATTTATAAATACATTAATATTTACTTAATAACGATAAGGTATAATATACTTACTTATACTTATATTCTTTATTTATATAAGCATTTTTCTCACTTATATTTATTAAAAAAAAAAAAAAATCTCACTCGTTTTTTACTTTATAATGCCTTTTATAAAAAAACTAATATTTAAACCTTTTAAAACTTTAATTAAAAAAACCATTAATTTAACGCTTAAATAAATTTATTAATACTTATTTAATAATAAATAAATAATAACCATTAATAAAACATTTAAAACTATTAAAATATAAAATAATAATAAACCTTAATAATAACGATAAAAATCTAATAAATATTACCGATCTTAAAGAATATTATATAAAAATAATAAAAATAATATCGCTTCGTTTATAATTCGATATTACCTTAATTATTAAAATATTATTAAGGATTTTAATATATAAAACCCTTTTAATAACGATCCTTTATTAAATAATTTAAAATTAACTTAAGGAAATAAATTAATAAAGTAAAATTATTAATTAAAAAATAAAAGTTATTACTAAAATATCCTTTAAAATCTCAAATAAAAATATACTTAAAGCACTTCGCATTAATAAAAACGCAAAAAAAAAACGTTAAGACTTTCTTAAAAGAATTATATAATAAATTAAAACTAATTAAATTAACTTAATTAATATATAAAAACGATAATATAAAACCGAAGTTTTAAAAAACTATAATCGATAAAATAACGATTATAATAATTAATAATAATAATAAAATATCTTTAAATATTAACGCTTTATAATAAATAATAATAATTATAAATTAATAATTAAAATAATAACGCGTATTAATTATAAAAATCCTTTTAATTATTAAAAAATAATAATAATTAATAAAGAAACTTTTAATAAATATCGCTAAAACTATAATAATCGCAAAAGATACGCGTAATATCTCCATAAATTATAAAAAAAATATTATAAAAATTAAGTTATAATTAATATTATTTATTACATTTATTACCGTAATTACGCTATAAATTAAAACATTAACTTTCGTATTTAAGTTAATTACGTTTATTATAAAAAAACCGATAATAATATTAATTAAAACATTAATATTTATATTATTAAAAATTAAACTTATAATTAAAACGTAAACGCTTAACGATTTCGATAATATACGTTTCGTTTATAAAAATACGTTATTAAATAATAATAATAACGTTTTAATTAATAACGATAATAATAATAAAAAAAAGGACGATATTAATATACTTAATATACGTTAAAAATTAATTTAATAAAATAATAACTTATAATTAATAAAAACGTTAGTTTTTCTTTTTATTAAAAGGATATTATAAAAAGTTATAATTATATAATTTATAATTAAAATAATAACCCGTGCTTTATATTTATTAGTTATTTTTTAAAATATTAACTTTACTTTCACTCTTAAAAAAAACAATTATTTTAAAACCTTTATTTTAACTTATTAATACATAACACTTAAACATTATTTTTAATAAAAATTTTAAATTTACGTTTTATATTTAAAAAAACTTTCTTAAATTAATAAATATTATATTTTATATAAATATTTTATTTTATTTATAAATTAATAAATAAATAAAATATCTTAATTAAAATTTAAAAGTTTATTTTAAAACTTTTATTAATTATAAAATTCATTTATAATAATATTATTTTTTTATTAATATAATTTACTTTTTTTTATATTAATTATAATTATTATTTAATAATTTATAATCTTTTTATAAATATTTTATATAATTTCGAAAATAAGTTATATATATATTAAATAATATAAATATATTAAAATATATAATTTATTTTATATTTTATTTATTAAACTTTATTACGTTAATAATTAAGAACTTTTTAACCTTAATTAAATTTTACGTATAATAACTTTAATAAAGTCGGAAAATTATTAAATGAAATAAATAATAAACTTTATTAAAAAATAAAATAAAATAAAAAGGTTAATCGGTTAAAAAATATTAAACTTAAAAACTTTATAAATATATATTTAATAAAAAAACAAAAGTAATAATTAAATTATTTCATAAATAATATATTAATAAACCTTATAATTTTATAATTATATAATATATTTAAAAATAAATATTAAAAAAGAAAAAAATAATATTATATAAATAAATTTTATAAAGTAAAATATAATTAATATATATAAATAAATAAATATAAAATATATTAAAACTTATAAAATAAAACTATTAAATAAAGTTAATTAAAAAATTTAATTAATATATATAAAATTAAATCAATAAGATTAAAAAGGCGTTAATAACGCTTAAGAAAATATTCAGATTTTATACATATAAATCATTACGCCTTGCTTCGCAAGAAAAAGAAAAAAAAAGTAAAGATCTTAAAACCATAAAGAATTATTATTCGAAATTAAACTATAGTTCCAAGCTCTATTGCCCTTATCATACCCTTGCCCACATATTCAGAGTCGGTGACTATGACGATACGCTCCCATCCCTCACCCCACCAGAACCGGAATTTGAGGGCCGATATGACGGCGCGGAGCTCAGCTCGGTTGCTTGTGTGGGCGTGCAACTGACCGTCGGGCCCTTTATTTTCTAGGGCGGAAGAGAAGGTTCCCGACGAGGAGCTGTTGAACACGAAGGCATAACCGCCGCGTGGCGTGTTTTCAGTAGAGCCATTGTTAGAGCAGGCTCCGTCAGTGTAGATCATCATAGTCTTCAGTCCCGTGACTTGGGGAACGAAGCGTCGGCGGATGCAAAACCTTTGGAGCGGGTTACGTCCGGCTGCGTTGACTATACGGACGGCGAATATGGATGCCGGATTATCCGATGAATGGAACTGAGTTGCTGTCCAGATGCCATTCTGTCCATGGCCCATGGCCGACGTCGCACGAGCTACGTCGGCCACCTCAGGGGTAGGCCGGGGTACAATGACTGAGAACCCTGTAAGGTCGAGTTGGTTTACCTCGTGTAGCTTGAAAACTAGTGGTGGCTTGCTATCCAATAGGGTGAAGTCGCGATTAATGTCAAGTACGATTCGCGGTTGGTCTTCACCCTCCGAATCATAATCTACACTTGCTGGTGGTGGCATGATGAATAGGTAAATAAAATTGTCAGGAATGATTCAATTGCCACCTAGGTAGCTGGCAGGTTAGCGGGTAGACCAGTTGTAAAATATAGAAAATATAGAAAATATAGAAAAAAATATTTCTTTAAAGAAGGCTGAAGCCGAGCTACTTAATCCAGTAGAATAAATTTGCGTTTGAAGTTGATCAAACGGTTTGTAAGGGACATATTTACATCTCTTTGAAACTTGCGTACCTACCTAGGTACCTAACTACCTATCTAGCTTAAGTGAGTATGCATTAACCTGCTTAGGTTAGGTAGAGACCCAAGTAAGTGCCTTGGCAACGACCGTTTACTCTTATGAGGTTCTTGTTGGGTTTATTGCAGCTTGTGGATGCTTCGGCACCTATCATCAGGTTTTCTCTTAGCCATGGCATAGAGCATGAAAACTATTGTTTTCTCCTCAGACGCGAGCATCATGGCCGGGATAACGAAAGACCTTTGCAGAACCTTCCGTATCGATCCGAGGTGGGACGTCTGAATAACAGCTTTCATCGTCTAGTAGGTTAGTAGTTTATGATGCTCCAGAATTTGATGTTTGTTCACCTAATGATGTGCTTTTCGGTCACCTCGAGACGACCTCGGACTATTATAGGTCAGATACTGTCCTAAGCTGTGCTGTTAGCTATCCCCTAATTACTTAATCAGCACTTATTACTAGCCATAGCACGTATAAGTTACTTAAATAGGTATTTCCAGGGATATAGATATACAGTACGGTTTACGCACTGTCTGCACTTAAAAGCCCGACGTTATTTGTACGGGTCTAATTAGTAATTACCCCTGGGCAATAAATACCTAGACCTGGTAGGTAGATCGATCGCGGGATTAGGTAATCCGGTGACGTGAATCAACATGACTGCCGTATGCATATTAATAATCGGAAACGGCACTGTACACGCACTGTCCCATTTGTAAGCGGCTTGAAACAAATATTGAGTATAGGTACCTACACTCCTCACCTACCTACCTACCTAGGGTAGCAGCGGCGTAAAAGAGGCGCCACGTCCAGCCTATCGTTCTATCTCATCCTTATGTTCCGCAGAATGCCCGCACTTCCCCGCCAGAAAGCCTACATTGCCTGCGCTCATTCTAAGCGTAGGTGCGACAAACAGCTCCCTGAGTGCCAGCGATGCTTAGAAAGAGACGTGAACTGCGTTTATCCGCAGCCCAAGAGAAGGCGGAGAAACCCAACAGCGCGCGACAGTCAGGTTGAAGAACTCACCGCCTTCCAAAACTATGCCGACGCGGATGCGCAAGGGAGCAGTCTTGATTTCAAGGACTGGGAGCTAACGGAATCCGCCGATCTCGATATCGATGTTTCTTTTTCAGATATGATATTCCCGTACACGCCAACACTATCGGCTCAGGGGGTCTTACTTGAGAGCGGCAACATCACTAATACACCAACCCTCTGGTTTCTTCGAGATGAGACTTGGGCTATGCAGCATAGCAATGGCGAACCGGCATGCGTGACATTTGTCCAACTAGAGCCTTTTATCCGCGACATAGAGGAAATGATGCAGTGTTGGGTTAGGAATGGCTACAATAGCTTCATCCATCGGCGGCTATATGAGAAGGGCATGCCTACATGTGTCCAAGATGCCTTCACAACACTTGCGGCATACACCGGTCGGACACCAGCCGTCAAGGAGACACTACTGCAGATTGCCGAGGAGCGTTCGTCCGCACTTGTCCGCCAGGGCCCACCTACTACAGGAGGTGCGCAAGGCATACTAGCTCACTTAGCTCGTGTTCAGGCCCTGTTTATCTACGAATTCATACGGCTGTTTGATGGCTCGGTGCGCCTACGTGCATCTGCCGAGGAGCAACTACCAACGCTCCGGCAATGGGTGATCCAGATGTGGGAAGCAGTGAAACAATACCGAGGCGAAGACGGCTCCCCGAGCCACCGTTCACTTCAATGGTCCGCAAGTGAGTTCGACGGGGAATATGATGCCTCCTTAGAGATGTGGCAGCTATGGATTCTGACTGAAAGTGTTCGGCGTACTCATGTCATCATCGATACCGTCGCCAACGTATACCAAGTCATGACCAAGGGGTGGGCCGAGTGTGCCGGAGCTGTCATGTTTACTGCACGCCGTGGCTTGTGGGAAGCCGAATCGGCAATGAAATGGCTTCATCTATCTTGTGCAAAACCCCCGCTTCTAGTGCCGTCCCTGCAGCCCGGACCTTTAATCTCACAATACCCAGCTGAGGAATTCGATGATTTCGTAAAGATGTTCTGGACGTTTATAATTGGCACGGACAAGATTCAATGTTGGATTGATAGGAGCAACGCGAGGAGCATAACATAACAGGTCATTGAACAGACCCATCCACACCACAACACCGGTTTAGATATATGATAAGTCTGTTTTCGTCTTATGTCGTCATTAGTTCGGTGTAGGAATTTGGGACCTCTTGTGGGGCAGATATTTTAGCCTTAAGTCCTTCTTAGATTAGTTAAGGGACGCTTGAATGTATACACAAACTTCTTTGTTACCAGTTAATCGACACTTCACTGATTCTCCGTTAAGCAGCAGACTTTTTAGGCATCACGACACGAAAATTCACAACTAGAGGTTACCGATTTTGATGATTCGAAGTTTATCCTTGGTCAATATGAATATCTGGCCGGACGCATAGACATGAGGGAGTTGCCGTTGCTTAAATCCGAGGCGAAGCAAGGGCAACAACATGCGGCCAATTTGCGGGAAAGTTGCGGAAGTACGACTCTAGGCTCATAACACCACATCTTGCTTGAAAAATGACGTGGTTGAGTTCTACGGGTCTAGGCGACAAAGACTGTCAAACATAGATTTCCTCAAAGAACCCAATTACCTATATAAATCATGTGAACTTCCTGTATGTCTACCTACCTACTAACCTAAGGGGCGCACAACTCTACAAAACACATTTATTCCATACCATCTCGGAGTATATTTTACACTGACACTCAAAAAGCCCTCTTTCTACGTCCAATATGTCTTCCAAAACACCTGTGAAGTTCATTCTCGGTACCCACTCTGTACGTCGTTCCGTCAGCTACGACTGATTAATTGCTGCTAACTTGGCGACGACAGGTTGGCGATAGTACTGAGGACCCCGAGATCGTATGTTTCGATAGTGCAAAAGATGTCCAGGCCCTTTTAGATGCGTTCCACAGCCGCGGCTATAGCAATATCGACACAGCCCGTAACTATCGTTTCTCCGAACTACGCCTCGGCCAAGCTGACATTGCCTCTCGCTTCACGATTCATACGAAAGTCCGCAGTGGAACACCTGGGGATCATGAGCCTTCGAAGATTGATCTGAGTATTGGGCAGTCACTTGACGACCTTAAGACCTCCAGTGTGGAGACCATGTTTCTCCATGTACCTGATCGCCAGACACCCTTCGAGGATGCCGCGAAGGCAATGAATAACGCTCTCCGGCAAGGAAAGTTCAAGGATTTCGGTCTCTCCAGCTACACTGCTGCCGAAGTGAAGAAGTTTCTCGAGATATGCGAGAAAAATGGTTATGCCAAACCTAGCGTGTATCAAGGACATTACAACGCGATCGTGAGAGGAGGCGAGAAGGAATTGTTTCCACTCCTGCGGAAAAATAACATTGCCTTCTTCGCCTTTAGGTAGGCTGATATCGTAATCATTATCTAAGTAGCCTCACACTAACCCCTGTATCAGTCCTGCAGCAGGTGGCCGTTTCTCGGATCATGCCAATACCTCGCTCCGGTGGAATGGTGATGTGAGTTCTGAGTTCCAGAAGCAGGCAACGCCTTGATCACGCTAACAAGTATCAGAATGCCGTCGCAAAAGTGTACGGGTCCCTTTATGGCCAGCCTTCAATCCAGGCTTCGGTAGCCACAGTTCTAGATGCTGCTAAGAAGCATGGTATCAGCGGACATGAAGCTGCGCTACGATGGACAGCGTTCCATAGCGCCTTGGACGGAAAGTATGGTGATGGAGTGATCTTTGGGGTTTCCAAGATAGAGCAGCTCCACAAGTCTCTCGACGCACTTGAGGCCGGTCCCCTCCCCGCCGACGTCGCCGAGGCTATCACTGCCGTCTATGCTACAGTCGAGGGTTCTGAACCTTCCTACCACCTTTAAGGTAACCTACTGGTGTACAATCTCAGGAGAAGTCATCGAGCTTAATTACTATTAGACTGGGGACTTTACTATTGTATTCAACAGCCATAGAGACACTATCATTGCTTAAAAGCTAACCTAGGTAGTTTCGGGAAACCAACAATGCAGTATCTTCATCTAAATAGTGTCATTATTTGCTGCTGCACGTACAATCCAGTCGACCACTTCCTGTGTTGCAGTAAGAGAGGGGCAATGACCGGAGTTAACAGACGTGACATCAACCTTGTTTTCGGTCTGTTTTTCAATCATATCGATCGCGTCTCTCTGCAATCGGGGTAAAACACACTGGTCTTTTTCACAGAACAGAAACGACACCGGGACATCGTTGTATCCGGCATGCGTCAAGGTGTCGGAAAAACTGACAGCTGAGTGGGTTTGAAATTTCTCGATCCACGCCAATCTTTCTGTCTGGTCGGGCATGTCTGAAATTATCAACGCAGCAGCTGCCGCTGGACTGGTGTAATAAAAATAGCCCAAATCCTATTTTTACGGTGTTAGTCAATCACTATGTTGACTAGAGAGGGAAGACAAAGGGCGACGGACGTCAAGTCCAAACTCAACACGATTCTCATCAGGTAGTGTCTCTAGGACCCCTGTAGCTGAAATTCCTATCGTAGGAACCAGGGCTGTCATATAGGCGAGCCTCACGATTCCACCCTTCTTGCCCTGCTTCTGTCTTTCTCCCTTTGTGAGGCCCTTGGTACACTGGGTCACTGGGACGCCACCGTAGGAATGCCCAATCAACATGACTATGAAAGCAGAGTCAATGTCTTCGTCTTCACCTAATTGATTAAGTTGACAGCAATGAAATTTTAATTTAGTTGTATGTTTAAGGGGGTATGATACGCAATGACTTCAAAAGTTTCTCACCATCTTTACCCTCATCAGCAAGGCGGACTACTTCTTTGGCAACAAAGTCAGCGTCATCGTACATTGTTGCCGGTGTTGCGCTCCTAGGGCCGTTCTTCAAGCCGACACTGGGACAGTGCAGAGCTTTAATTTCAAAGCCCTTGGCTGTGACGGCATTGAGGATGTTGTCGTAAAGCTCAGGTACGACAAAGGAGCCGGGGATGAGGAGAATTGAGGGCTTTGCCATGTTTGGATATGTAGACTTCGAGTTATTCGTTCAAGTTCTAGTCAGTGTTTTGGTATGGAAAGTTTGTAGTATTATTTCGGATATCAGAGTATATATACCTCCTAAGTAGGTAGGCACCTATCTAACCTCAGGTATCGTCTCATTCTTTACGTCCCTGATCCATTTTGTTAATAATGTTTGTATTTATAAGCGTTTGCCAACACAGACCAAACTCCGTCCTCGGTTTCATTGTATCTTAGGTTTTTTTTCTGGTGTATTGATGCCGACCTAGTATAATTCTGGCGTGTGTGATTACACCCAGCCTTAACATTTCTATGCTTGTCCTAGTAGACGGACATAGTTTTAAGGTAACATTACCATTATTCATGTTGCTTTTAAAAGTTAGCTGAGGTAATGTGCATAGTCAGCAGTGTATTTTGCGAAACGCCATACATTTGCACAGTGTTATTACACCGAATCTTGGCATGATTTGTCTGATACGGGCTCACGATGCCAGTTGATGATGCCGTACGTACAGTAACATCACCTTAACAACCCGAAGGATCACTACCGCATGCAAGCTAGCAGTCTTACTTTTCTATTGTGCGGGGCTCCGGGGATGCACTATGCCATACGCGGCATTAGATCAGCATATCCAGATCTAGAAATAGAGAGGCGGGTCAGATGTTTATTATTGCTTACCTAGGCATACCTATACAGATGCAGCTACCGATCATACCTATCATCACATCTGGTTTAATCTAGACATCAGGGTGGCGGACATTATTTGGGGAAGTTCCTGATATAGGTACCTAGGTAGTAACCGTTAATCTTTATTGGACAGGTATTCTTTAAAAAAGGATTTTGCGATAGCTATTGCATCCCTTTGCTAATCAAAGGGATAGCGCCGCCTTAAGTAAAGAAGTTTAAACGCACTTTTTATGAAACGGTTAAGCAGATTCGTAGCGATGTTTATATTGAGATTTCATAGTAACAATTGATAATATTAACTTTCGTAACTAAGTACACGTGATGTATATCGATCGTATATTATGGAAAGTCGAAGGTCAGAACTTATACGGAGACAAGGAGAGTGGCCGTTTCGATAAATTCATTTCAGTCACCGGGACCTCCGAAGAAGACAAATCTAAGAAAGGAAGGTGGATTACGGAGGTACACACTGGTGACTGCACAGGGCTTGTGGATAACAGCAATGCCGTTGTTACACGACCCGGCCGCGTTTGTGGATACCTACATAGTGTCTAGCCCGTGCGCTAAGCGAAGACTCGGCCGGTCAAGATCAAGGTCAATCGAGCTTCCACTGGGTACCTTGATATTACGTCAGGGATGTGACGAATCATTAGTTATCAGTAAATTTATTATTTCGAGTGTTCGAGTAGGATTCTCCTTAGATTCCTATAGCCTGCACAATGACACTCACATGACGACATTCGCATCTACGGTCACCGAGGTCGTTTATTATAAGTATTACAGCTAAGATTTAAGATTTGAGATAACGTATTTAAACAAATATCGTGACATGAAGTCGAAACGGGCGAAGACAGTGGTTCTTAAACTTTTATCAAGACAAACACTATGGCTTCTAAGACTACCGTCCTAATTAGCGGTACGAGTCGGGGTCTAGGGAAAGGACTTTTCGAGCGCTACCTTGCTAGACCTAATCATATTGTCATCGCTGCAAACCGAAATCCGCAAAATTGCACGTCCAAAGCTCTCGCCGACTTACGTAAAGGTTTAAGTAACCGTCTCATCATCGTCAAAGTCGACGCTTTAGTCGAGTCAGACGCTGCCGAAGGCGTTAAGCAACTCATAGCACAGGGAATCGACCACTTAGACATCGTCGTTGCTAATGCCGGCGTCTCGTATGCTTGGCCGAAGGTCTCGGAACTCAAGACTGCGGATCTGCAAGGACACATCACGCCCCACTTGTTTGGCGTAATATGGCTATACTGTGACAAGGGTAATAAGGCTTGGAACTGTAGTTCAAATTCGAGTAATAATTCTCTATGGTCTTAAGGTCCTTGCCTCCTATCTCTTCTTGCGAAGCGAGGCGTAATGACCTATATGTATACAATCTGAATATCTCCTTAAGCGCCGTTGGCGCCCTCTTAATCCTGTTGGTTCAGTCTTAATATATTGATCAAGTCTTCTGATTAACCTCATCCAATAGCTCTGTTTCATAAGTTCCAACACATCTCGTATTTACCAACTTGCATGCATATATTGATCATACTCTGCTTCGTGGAGCCTATCCGTATGACATATACCAAGCTACGCTCCCGCTCCTGAAGAAGTCTATAGATCCCAAATGGATAACTATAGGTACGGTAGCTGGCAAGATAGAGGTTAGTTATATTTTAGCAAACAATTTGTATTTCATCATTGTAGACCTATCTAGGCAATCTGATTAGTGCTAACCGGTATCGCGTGTATTCGTAGTGAGGCGGTATTCTTTCCGCATTATAAATTATACGACTAATATAAATATAGGGAACTGCCCCTTATCCCCAACGCGGCCTATGCAACTTCTAAACCCGCAGCGCACTGGGCGACTAAGCGGATTAACCAGGAGGAGGACTGGCTCACTGCATTCGTAGTTCACCCGGGGTTGGTCGACACCGACATGGGCCAAGCAGTTTTAAATAACCTTGGGCTAGTAACAGGTAATACCGTAAAGTGACCGGTGATAACAGTTGAGGAATCTTGTGATGAAATGGTGAAATTAATTGACGTGGCTACGAAGGAGTCCCATGGTGGGAAGTTCTGGGACTATGGCGGTGGGAAAGAGTCTTGGTAAGTGGTTAACGGTCTGTCACATACGTACCTAGATACACAGGGTTATCTGGATTATGTACATAGGACTGCAACCCGACTGTCACATTGAAGATCGATAAGACCTAGATACCCCTGAGTCCTGTAGATTTAAGCGGTCCACTGTAGGTTGCCTTTTTAGGATTAGGTGGGTACCGGGTACCTACTCTAAGTACCTACATGGGTCATGGGTCGATTGGAGATACATGGGTCCATGGTCATGCACGGTCCACTTGACGAATTCCTTTATCGATAGCGCAAGAGAAATAGAAATCTTCACGAATTCTGAAAATTTCAAGATTTCAAGAATTCAAGATATCTACCTCCTAGGTAATGAAACCATTGAAAGTGACCTCACCTTCGCCATTGTGTTCGCCGCAATAGAAAACGAGTTCTGTTTTACAGAATGAGTCATGAGTCCCTTTCTCTCAGCACCTATATGTCCGTCATGTCTATTCGCAGCCAAGATCCGAAATATTATCCCATTTGCCTCTCGACCATGGGCTGCGCAAAGGTTTTTCGCCGGTCGAACGAGAGCTAGTCCTTCGAGAATGGTACTGTCTGATCGCGTCGCACGCCCCCCGATACGACATGCGCAGGACCGTGATAGCAAGAAGCCGAGATCGCAGTCGGGTCCTTGGGGTGGTATGAATCAGACATATGCTGGCATACAGGAACCTATAACGAAAAACACTTTTCTATCTAGCGAGGATAGAGGTGGGGGAGACAGGAGAGACAGAGGAGACAGAGGAGACAGGAGAGACGGAGGAGACAGGAGATATGGGGGGGACAGGAGAGATGGTGGGGATAGGAGAGGTGGTGGGAAGGACGAAAGGCGGACCAAAGCTATGAAAATGCAGGGCTCCTTAGCAACAGTTTCATACGGTCATAGGACCCGGATGAAAGCGGACATGACCGAGGTAGAGTCGTTCGACAATTTCGACCTCTTGCCTTCGATTAAAGAGGCCATGTCCAAGGATGTCCTAAAAGGCATGATAGACATAAGGCCCACTCCCATACAGCGACTCGCCATTCCGACCTTGCTGGGCCAGAACACAGGCCGACGATCTTCAAGAACAAGGGATACTAATCCGAGGCAAGAATTCCTGCTAGCGGCTGAAACTGGCTCAGGCAAGACCCTAGCATACCTTCTACCCGCCATCAATGCTCTCAAGAAGGCTGAAGCAGTTGATCCTGCCATCGCCGCTTACCGAGAATATTTCGAGAAACAGATGGCAGCGATGAGCGAGCCTGGGTACACGGGTCCACGCGAGTTCGACCCTCATCCGACTGCTGCACGACCGAAGGTCGTTGTGTTAGTGCCGACGGCTGAGTTGGTTGACCAAGTAGGCCGCGTTGCTAAAGCTTTGTCGCATGACGTTAAGTTTAAGGCCGGTCTTTTCTCTGCCAATATCTCGGCCAAGGTCATCAATATGACCATGTACTTGCCTACTGGTATCGACCTCATCGTGGCAACACCTCATTTATTATCATCGATCGCAGACTCGGACCCCAATATCCTATCTAGGGTCAGTCATCTAGTGGTCGACGAGGCCGACTCGCTCTTCGACCGCAGCTTCTCCCCTGTAACAACGGCCATCCTGGATCGCGCTTTGCCATCCATGAAACAACTAATCCTATGTTCCGCCACCATTCCCAAGAGACTGGACAACTATCTGCGCTCCGAATTCCCGGATATGGTTCGAATCACCACACCAAATCTCCATGCCATCCCTCGACGTGTGCAACTGGGAGTCATCGATGTCACTAAAGACCCTTACCGAAACAACAAAGACCTCGCCTGTGCGGATGCCATCTGGTCCATCGGTAAAGACGCCGCGCGGCATGAGAGCTCCGTACCCGGAGAGATAGACATCAAGCGTATCATGGTGTTCGTAAACGAGCGTGAGAAGACGCAGGAAGTGGCCAACTTCCTCATTTCCAAGGGAATCGACGCCGTTGCGCTTCACCGGGATACCTCTGAGCAACGTCAGTCGGAGATGCTGGGTTCATTTACGACTAATCAACCCATGAAAGCCGTGCTCGAAGTGCCTACGATCCCTCCGCCCGGCAAGGGTCGACGGGTATTGCCTAATACTAAAGTCATCGTAGCCACGGACTTGGCCTCGAGAGGAATTGATACTTTGGCGGTCCGACATGTAATATTGTACGATGTGCCACACAATACCATCGATTTCATACATCGTTTGGGCCGCGCAGGCCGTATGGGCAGGAGAGGACGAGGTGTCGTATTAGTGGGCAAGGATGACCGGCGGGATATCGTAGCTGAGGTTCGAGAAAGCATGTTCATGGGTCAAGCGCTTATATAGAGATGGTCAACTGTACAAAATCAGCAGCAGTGTAGAATCATGTATAAAAGGAACCTCCATATCAGCTCTACGTATTCTAAGCATATCTCGAACAGAATTATTTGCACACTTGCATCTGCGGTATATCGATCGTGAGCCTAATGCTCCAAGAAAGAATGGCTTGGAGACATTCCACCTAGTGATTACCTAGAAGCACTACCTACACAGGTAGGCAGATGGGGATCCAGATGGGGGTTCAGATCTATACGAGCCCTGGTCAAACTAGGCGATGTGAGAATAAGGTAATAAGGTTACATTTAGCATCTTTACTATTTTAGATGAATTGGAAACTAAATACGTTTTAGAATAGATGGATTATCCTATCAAGCTGTATATCACGAGTAACAAAATCGGCATATCCGCGTTTTGCCAACGTAAGAAATGTTAAATTAATATAATGAATCAAGCAACAGGTTCCATTACCACCATCCCCATTAATATGAAGATGATTTGTTAGTCATGCTAAAAAATATTAGGTCATGTCAGTGTGCGTGTGTGTGTACGTTGCTCCTTCGATATTGTCTGCTATCTTATAAGACGAGAGGTTAGCAAGGAATTGCAAGGTGTCTGCAGTGGAAGCTAAATAGTATAGGTTAACTAATATATCATGACTGGTTTAACCATCACACGTTTGAATTTCTTCCTTTGTCAAACATTTATTGCGTTTACCTCTCCAATCTACAAAATAATATCTTCGTTGCCTTACTTGATATAATTTGATTTATTTTCATGGCTGGTTCTAATTGTGAGTGTCAGGCAAATCCTGTTGATTCTAAACCGAAGTAGCTGTTCCATAAGGCTAAGAGAGAAGTGAGTATATCAGTATTATGACATACGAACTTGGGAGATCCGAGTAAACTTTCTTCCCTCTTCACGGGCCCTTTTTTCATTTTTTAAACCTCTACACCGCTTGCTTCGTAGGTGCATACCTGGGTATACGCTCTTCCGGCCCCTCGACTAAGAGGGAAGATCATTGTCTTAAATGACAACCCGAAAAAACATATAAGCTATTCCTTTCTCAATTAATTTAATATGGTCAATATTCATAAAGTGATTTGTTATAATAGTCCGCCGAATGTCTTATTTTAGGACGGATGATAGCATAGTTAGGAGACACAGGTGGAGTCAATGAGGCTTTAAGGGTCTGCAGAACCCTTGGTCTTCATAGCGGTCAGGAGTCGTGAAAGACTTTGTCGCCGCCGACGCTCTACATGTTGTCTTATCCACCCCGGCGGGTTCGGGGTCATAGTAGAAGAAGGAATGAATGCCGAGACACGACTCTCGTTAACATAAACATGTAACCTAGTCCTACCTATACAATTAAGCGAATGAAATTTCAGATTTATCAGTAATACGGTTAGCATCCTTCGGTCATCAGTAGAAGCTGTTAACCATTATCGATACGCTCTAGGGAAACATGACTCCGTAGATTGGCTTCACCTACTACGTAGTATGCAATGCATGTCTTAACATTGACATCTTGTGCATAATGTACGGCTCTTTGATCCGATTTCCCTGTCGAGCGCTGACAAAACTTGTTGGCAAACGAGGAAAGTGGTAGTCATCATTTCCAGCCACACCGTTGCATACAATAACCATAACAGCGGATCGCCGGAGGCTCAGACGTGTACACCGCCCATAGTGAGAAGTTAGAGCTGGGGAGCTTTAACTCGAGAAGGATGCTTGGACCATCATAGCACTCATTAAGTGTATCATAATACGAAGTAATGGTAAACAACAAGACAAGCTTTGATCCTCATCTCGGTTATATCTAGGTAGGTGCTCGAACTATAGGGGCCAAACTTTGACGGGATTTGAACAATGCTGACTAGCGTTTAGGTATCAGATAGGTAGATCTAGATCGTCTAGCTGAGTTCCTAGGGTGTCTTAGTAATTTTATCTAGGCAAGCTGAAACCTGGCCAATTAGCGAGCGATTACCGCTGCCAGCGCTGGTAAATATACCTACCTAGGTACCTAGTATCAGCAAGCCTTTCTATCGTTTCCCTATCGAGAATAGTAGCTAATAGCTTATATGACCTGTCAGCTATTCGAGAAAAGGGTATGTAATGCAATTCTATTCTATAACAGACTTCTATATCATCGAATAGGGTTGGGCCAGCCATCAGTTGGGAGTATGTTAGATCGACAGAGAAGTTGGCGGGATAGACCTCCTATTTTGTCCTAGGTATGTGCTGGGGTGTAGTGTAGATAAAAGCTTGATCAGGATTCACCGCAAATCAGTGCGGACCCTGGCGTGGATCCCGGCAATTCTTGACTTTTTAACAGTCTCCTTTTACTGTTATAGATACATAGTAAAGCTTTAACTTAGAAAAGCCGTCTCATGCCTTACGCTGAAACTGATCTGCGCTTAATAGTCGAGGACCTGATTTTAGTTCTTTGATAGAGTAAGAAAAATTTAATCAACAAGGCGTATTTGGAGGTATGAAACTCGATAAATTGCTGAGATCTGATATCCGACTTTTGCTACGCGTAATATCGGTGTTGTAGTTTAATTTCCGACGATTCGTTGAGCCCACCTCGTCGATGCTATGCTTGGTTCGCTTTTAGTTATAGCTAATTTGAGGATAAGGATAAAGTCAATACGAACTACGAACTAACCTAGAGTTGTTCGCGAACAAGTTGCCAAGACTGGAGGTTGCATTGAGAAAGGGACAAGAGGTTAGCGCCAGGAAAAGATTTCCATATGATTGCTCACTAAGGTGAATCAGTGATGGCCTCCGGGGTCTAAGGATCTCTTGACCATTAGGGCTTGCTATTTTCGGTAGGCTTGGCACTTTTTGTGTCAGATCGCCGGTTCCATCCTTGTAAATTGCGGCGCAAGAGACCAATAAGAGAGTGCTCCAAGCCTGTTCCCCATATTCTAGATGTTCCCACCCTGCCTCAGATCTTACTGAAACGTCGCGAAATCCTGCCTACACCTTTTCTAGCGAGACTGTGACTACACTACACTAAATGCCGCTGACGATTTCCACCCATCACCGTGGACCGAAAAAAATCCAGCACCTGTAGTGCGACGACAGGTCTGTTTTACACCCTGTCTCTTACAGAAGAAGGCGCCTCGAGCGCCAAGACCCTCGACAAGGCTTCAAGTTTGGGCCTCATGTTGTCGTCATGGCCTTGCTCAAAATTTTGTCCAAGGCTGGCTGGTATGGAGATAGCTACGTGATAGCTACCTAATTAGTCGAGAGAAGGTGTATAAGTAGCCAAGCAATTCGCGATAATTCAACCGTTTTTTTTCTTCTCCATCCCGTTCTCAACACTCAAAACATTCGCCTCATTTTTCTTCATTCCATTTTTACTTCGTGTTTAAACCCAGGTGGCCGGTCTACCATTTTTAAAATCAATCATTTACATTAATCCAGTCGACGTTCATCTTTTTTCGCAAATTCAACTCACTCGCCTTTTCTCCAACCAGTCAAAATGAAGTTCTTCTCCATCCTCGTTCTCGCCACCGCCGCCAGCGCCATGGTGATGCCCCGCCACCACGCTGGTCAGAAGGCCAACGGCGGCAACGCAGCAGCAGCAACCAACGCTGGAAACGCCAACGGAGCCAAGGCTAATGCCAACGCCAACGCCAACGCCAACAACGCCGCCACTGCTAATGCCGCGAACTGCAAGCGACATCACGCCGGACAGAAGGCCAACGGTGGAAATGCCGCGAACGCTAACAACGCTGCAGCAGCAGGTAACTGTGAGTGGCCTTAATCCGATCTGATGAAGAAAGACTAACCAAAATCGAAATAGGCGACTAAACAAACTCCCGCATATTCTTGCTTAGTTCAAGTTAAGCGGTGGGGATTGGGATCCTCGCATTCACCGGGGCCCACATGATTCCTAGGTTGTCGACCTAGGGTTGTATAAACTTACGGATGTTGAGGAAACTATAGATTAGTGCGTATGAGCAGAGTGTATATATAAGGAATGAATATAATGGGCGAGATCGTCTACTGGAAAAAAATTTTTGGGTTCCCATGAATTATGTGATCTTCAATGCAACTTCGTCTTGATGGGTTTTCGTAACTTGGTTTGACAACAGTGAGTGAAATCTCGAAGCTATGAGAATAAATTGCTGCAAACATTTTGGAAAGGCAGAGGGGATATGTCGTAAGGGGTGAAGAATAGCGGTAGATACGGAGTTGATATGTGAAATCCGACTCATGTCCAATTCTTAGGTAATTAAGTGAGACATCCCTCTCTGCTAGAATTGCTTTTTAGGACAATCATATTCTACTAGAGTCGTAGCTAGAGCGCCACCTACCTCTCCAATGAATTGTTTTCCTATTTGGGTGTAAGAAGTTAAACCATTAGAATCTCCAAATTATGGATTGGCGACTGAATACATTTGCCAACTTGTAAGAGTTAAGCTTAAATATTTTCCTTCTTAAATAACTATATATGTGTTACTTATTTGCTTCGATTATATGGTAGTTAAGTTCTAAATAATGGTAAGATTATTAAAAAGGGGCAGTATACCTTGGTACCTATACACCTAGATACTTGCATGTAGGTACTCATTATATAGTACCTAGGTACATTATACTCGACTTACATAATATTCACGTGATATGATTTAACCTCCGTACGTACTCTCTCCACTTTTTAGGTACCTCGGCATCACCTACTTAGTAATAGTACATTCCTTAATATTCTTTATTCCTAATTTAATATTTCCCGAATTACAGCAATTCTGCCTCAGAGTTCAGCTCTCCTTAGAACCTTAGCATTCACTCATCCGGATCTCTATTCCCTATCAGCCTGACTCTGAAACTATCTAGGTATTTTCGTATACGTCGTATAAGCAGGACATGTATTATGTCCAATGTACATCGAAGCTGATCCCTCATGATATCGATATCACTCCCCCCTTTCTATTTTCCACACTGCCGAATCAGAGGGCAGAGCTTGATGTCTGAATACCTAGGTACCTAGGTAGATAGCAATGTCTTTAGAGGTCATATACGTGACCCGGCATGGGGTAAGAAGCTGTACTTCTAGTTTACACAACAAGAATTCCTTTCTTACCCTGAGACTATTTCGTCTTACTCCCCCTATTATCCGGGAGAAGCCGACTGGAAGCTATTGGGGGCTATTTGGCTGAATGAATGCTTACTTTTTATTAGTTTCGTTCGCACTGGAGCGTTGACCCGTTGACCGGGACCTATTCATCTTTTATTCGTTCTCCTACCGGCTTACCTACAGACCCGGCTCTCACCTCTCACGGTGTTGATCAGGCAAATGAGTTAGCCACATATCTACTAGAACTAGATCCATCGATAGAACAGGTCTACTCTAGTCCTTATTATCGATGCATGCAAACTATCAAGCCGTTCGTGCGCAACCTCCGGGGCCTTCAGACCCAGCAGTCCGGGAATGTCTCAGCAGAGGTGCCTCCTAATATTCGCGTGGATCATGGGCTTGGTGAATGGTACGGCTTGGCACACTTCGAGCACCCATCATCTGCACCCCTGAATGAGTTGCAGAGTTTCTTCCCCGAACTTGATGCAGCCTACACATCTAGCCCGGCGCCCTCGCGCCACGGGGAGTCTCTATCGCAGCTGCACGACCGGGTCGCAAAGGTGATCGATTTTATCATCAGGCGTAGCGATCAGGAGGGCCACAGAGCCGTTGTAGTGTGTACTCACGCCGCGGTAGTTATCGCGCTCGGACGAGTTCTCACGGGACAGATGGAGAAAGACTATGGCGCATTTACTTGCGGACTAAGCAAATACAAACGACGGGGGTCCAACACTATTCAAACTCCCTCGCATCCAGACAGTAAGACGGGAGTTGAAGCTATAGTTCCGACAGCGCGGGACGAGAGGCGGGTCGAAGAAGTAAGATCTAAAAACGTCTATCAGAAGATTTCTCCTGCAAGCCATGTCGATCCCCATCCCCAAGATTCAGGTTGGTCTGATCCAGCATCGTCGATTAAGGGCGGAACTGGTCTTTACGGAGGCTGGACCTGCGAACTAGACTCCAACTGTAGTTTTCTTCGCGGCGGCGAGGAAAGAGGATGGTGAGTATATGTTGCCGAACTGTGCTTCTTCTAGGGGCCTTTTAGCAGTTAATTAACTGGCTACAGGAAATTTTCCGGCGACGAATCATTCATCGAGACAGATGACAGTGGTTCGTGGTCGTCGAATATGACTTCTGACTCTGACACCGCCGTCGATGGGGCAGGGGTAGGAAGCCACGACAGCCACATCACCCCAGTAGTCGGGACTCCTAAGCTCTAGTTCCAGGGCTAAGCAAACCAGTCGCTGGTATTAATTTTATGGTCCGTAATTTGTCTATAGATGGAGCCCTCGACCAACCATCCGTCGAGATCTCTGATGTCTCAACTTGGTATAATGTCTGCGACATTTCCGACCTCTTTCCCAACATCGCCGACCTACTCAGCGATACTTGATCACCGAGGCTGAACCGTCTCCTGCTATGAGAGTTTGCTGGGAATGCTTATCACACAATGGCTTCAGCGGCTTCTTCGCGTTTCAGTGTAACTGTAGTACGAGAACGGCTGTCATCACAATGGCACGGCCGACACGGCGTTCTGAGACTGGTGCCATCATTCCATAAATATTCAGCTGTCACCTGACATGTTTCAGAGTCAAGGAGCCTCAAAGACTATTGACATATTCTTTTTTTTATACTTCGTCAAGCCGTGAGACGAATATGTACTTATTCGCTACTGCGAAGGGGAATTCCAATTATGACAAAATACCGACCATTCTACGCACTGCAGCTGGATACATGCCGAGACAGTAGGTCTTAGACGGCGACTTGTCAGTGGAAGCAGAGGATTTGCTAATATGACATGTCATAAAGGCGCTGACTCTCTAGCAAGCCAGTTTTACTACTAGAAAAATTCAGTCCGTATCTCCCGATGTGGACTGGTTTGCGGATGATTGCCAGATCTCGGCTTTTAGTCCCGTCCTATTGACGTTTATCAGGATGCTCTAGTGCGCATACGCTAGAGTCAAATCTCGACGAGCCGCGTGTCTGTCACAGGCCTTTGGCTCAATCTAGCGGGACCCGGAGGGTTTGATGGCTGCTCAAGGTCTGTAGCTACAGAACCCTGGAGATCAATCTGGAGAACCCTTGTTTCAAGAGGGATTAGCGTCGATATGTCTTGGTTGTCATCCGAGGAGGCGTGAGGCGGGCCCTTTTCCACCCAATGAGTTTGTACAATTAATAGAAACTCCCGAAGCCGCAATGTCATTGTTCCAATACCTATCTCGATGCTGCTTCTAGACTCTCTATGTATGCATAGCACCCTCATCTATCTATTGGATAGACAAGATTCCATAGACACGGGAAGGGAAAAGGAAAAAGGAAAACAAATACAAGGCTCGCAACGACATGAACCTCCGATCCGAAGCATTGGTTGTTTAGCTCCGGAGGCAAATTCAAGCACCACTCAGCTTTGAAGTCACATAGCTACATGATACCTTCGATCAGCTTGGTATGCCATTGGGCTTCCGGTATATTGGTTTTACGGCCGGTCTAGTAGGAGCAGATTAGGAAGTTGAAAAACAGGGGGGCGGTTGAGAGTTGGTTTTTTTTCAAGAAAAAAAAAACAACTTCGCCTACCTTGGTAGAGATATCGGCCCTAGGTGTTCCATTCGGTTCGGCAGGTCAAGTCACAAGCTTGTCAAGTTATGCGCGAGCACTTCCAACTAACATAAAATAGGATTCAGGTATCATTGGGGTCTCGTTACAGATGTATCCAAGACAGGGGGAATGCAATCAGCACAATCGTCTAAGCGACTCGTCTACAACTCTGCGCTGGTCTCTTATTATTCTTCAACTGGCTCACTTTGCATTTAGCGCCTCTCCACGCACTGCAAGTGTTCCAATCTGGCAAGAGATGCATAATTAGAACTGCCTTGTTATAGACGCAAGGCCAGGTTTAAAAGTTTAGGATCTGTAAGGAATGAAATCAAAGCCGAGGGACGCCTAGTTAGGCAAAGATTGCCTCTGAGCCGAATCTCTGCCTATGTCTTTCCGGGCCGAGAGTCGAAGAGTCTCGACCATTACATACCCCCACGAATCAATCACCCAATAAGGTCAACACACAACCTCCATCACCGCGCTTATGGTGACAAAAAAAGAAATCTTACCGCGCGCCCCATTTAGGTAGAAGGCGGTATTAGTATCTTATACGGAAATCGCGATGTGTTTTTTTTTTCTTCTCCCGGATAGGTAGTCTAAGCCTCTGCCACAGATGGGACCTAGTACCCAAGCAACATTCTCGTGAGCGGTTGGCAGGATGGCAGGACTCCTTTCACGCACTGTCGAGCAATCCTCATCAGAGGCTGACAGCACATCTGGCATAATTCAGTCGCCCTTCACAAATTATTCAGCGCATAACCGGCCCGCCTACCTCTATCCCCTCTTCGGTTTACTGCCCCTGGACCTTCTTCATTGTTTCCATTGGTTTGCCGGTCCCGACAGCTTGGGACCCCCGGTTGGTCGTTAACGAATAGCGCAGCACGACACATACGATGCTAGTCACAGTGTAGGTAAACCATTGTCAATCGAGCTTAACAGGCTAGGATGGAGGAGCACAATCACGAATTACCTTGCTTCTGTCTGCGGTAAGGAGGAGGAAGAAAAACAAAAAAAATAAAAACACTCGAAATTCTATCGTAGACGATTTGGACGCCCCTAATGTTGAGGGCGTATCTGGCACATGCAGCTCTGTTCGTCCGTCTAACTGGTTTTCATGTCGGGTTTGGTCGTCCCAATGCACGATCGGCTACTATCGATTTAGTTACGCAGAACCTTGAAACAATATGTCGGGGTCTTACCGGGTTTGCGTCGAGGATAGCCTTAACCCTCAAGCCCCCCCCTTGCGCCGTGATCCATCCACTCAAGCATCACGAATTGGAGTTGGAGTGGCTCCTTTACTTGGATATACCGCCACCAGACCAAGCGTTGTCATTCTACAAGCCATTCGTTTGCCATTCCTTCCCTACCACCTCGGCTGCCCATTTCTGTCAAGTTCGGATTTCTTGGTACAAGATGGCATACCCTGCGTACCTAGTTGTCCATGTCTCTCAAATCGCCACTAATTTCTTGACCAAGAGACTAAGTTGAAAATCATTCTAATTATATTCCTAGAGACAAATAGGCGTACTTATTGTATCAATTTCGAGCCGTGTCGTATATAGGAAGCCAAGAGACAAGTAGCAATAGTTGCCTCTCTCTTAGCGGCACCCGGGGTGTTTGCTATTATTTCATGGCTGCTTGTCTGCAGACGAGAGGTGAATCTATTACTCTTCAGTAGATGTGGCCCTACCTGTCGGGAAAGCTGTTGGTCCTATATTAATACATAAGGGTACTTGGCTCACCCTAGCCTCCACTTACTCGCGCTTCTACACCGACTTAGGATATCATAAATAGTCTTGCTCCCTTCACGCTTCGCTCCATAACTAGCGATCTTCATCAACTAGGACTTTCACTCAGCTTGTTGCCCTTGCTTTCTCTGAGGCTATGAGTCCCGTTTTCTCTAACGGAATGCGAATTCAATATAACAAGGACCCCGCAAGTATGGAATCTTCGACGCTTCCGCTCCGCACACTAGAACCTCGGTCGTCTCAGCTGAATATTGGCCGGCTTACGAGTAACTTTGGTGACTACGGAGGAGCAAAGGATATAATCCGACGCACATATGTCCCGGATACGCCTTATTCTCCTATAAGTGATAGGTCTGGCACTTCGTTCTCCCAAGGTTCATCCCCAGACTCATGGGAAATAATATCCACCCCGCCTTCATCACCACAGGCAGTACCGCCGAAGAAGGAGTTTGATGAGTTTTCTCGACTTGACTTGGTACCACCTGCCAGACAATATACCTACCAGAATCATCAGAATCGCGACAGCACGGATGGGATTTTAAAGAAGATCAAACGTCCATCGGTCGAGCTACCGAGCGTTTCTTGTCTGTTGCCTTCTGCTGACCACGAAAGCCACAATGTTACTTCGTACCCTAGGACCGAGGGGCTATTGAAGACCCCTGATTCTAGTCCGGAGCCTAGCAGCGAGTATATACTTTCAAGCAAGCCAGCAGTACCGCCGCCCGAGGACCCCATTGTCCAGTGTCTTAACCTATGGAGGAAGGAGTCCAGCGAGGCGAAGAGTCTCCTCTCGGAGCCAAGCGGCCGAGGGGAATTTTCATCGTTGAACATTAACATATACATGCGCGACTCGCCGCAGGTATTCTACCGTGAAAAGCAACACTACACTCCACAGTCTCGCGGCTGCTGCAATCGGCTTTCCCAACAAATTTCACCCCCTAGGGTAGCGAAGAGCAGACTGAAGCGCGAGCAGCCCGAATCCGAGAAAAAGGTACCACACAATAATCTCAAGTACTCGCTAGAGGAGACGGACTACATCCGTTTTAACAAATACGAGATGAAACTTTCATGGGAGGATAACAAGCGGCTCTTCCAAGAGAAGTTCCCCATGGCCGACGCCGAGAAGAACCGCGGTACCCAAGGCATCCAGGGTGTCCACTACCGGGACAACATGCACGTTCCCCAACTCGTGGATAGGGGAAGGAGGCTGGCGTTCCTTCCGAACGGACACGTAGCTGCGACGACAAAGAAGGTTCGGCATCAAAAAGAAAACAAGCTGTACTTGTACTTTAGCCTCACCTACCTATACCCCGAACGGGCTTTGCTTTACCCCTGGGTACCCGCCACATTCAAGCAGAAGGCTGCCGAGCTGGGTAAGTCTCCTTCGGGCACATTTTTCCCCTCCCCCCCGCCACCGCGAAAGATCGCTAACGACCGCGAGCAGTGAAGGAGCGTATCCCGCAGAGGGAGGCACACCGGCGCGAAGCCATCAGCCGGGGCAAGTGGAAGGACACGCTCGAGACCGGCGAGTGCGCCTGCTGCCCGAAGCCGGACAAGGAGAAGGAAAACCACAAGCGCTCCGCCCCCCACGGCATGGGGGGGTCCCGCCTCGCCCGTCCCCGCCACGCCCGCCAGCCGCCGTTCGACGCGGAGGATCTGATGCGCGCCGAGGCGGTCGTGAGGTTCTACACGTGCGAAGAGATGAACGCCGAGGCCAAGCGTCGGAAGATGGAAACGGGAACCGTCTAGGAGGAGGTACCTTTCACATATGAAGTACCTATAAGTATGAAGCAGATATAACTACCTCCTACGGCTGCCTCTACCCCGTTTTATCTATCCCGGACGGCATACATAATTCTGCACATTTTCACGTCGAACTTTTCCGTTTATTTTCATGTGTACTCATTTACCTACAAAAAAACCTCGTCTCCGAGACGGACAGAGAGAGGTCCAAGTACTTCAAAACCCGCCAGCGGGAGGCTCGCCGCGTAGGGTTAGGTACCTATTCACGCGCGTATCTCATTCTTTTACATACAACATAACGCGGTGGACGATGGTTAGATCATCTGGTGGATATGGGAAGGAAAGGGGCGGCGCAATAGACAATGGCTTAAGGGGGACGGGGCGTATAGGGGGTCTAGGCGGAGGAAACGGGAAAGGGAGGCAGGCATTGCTGATAGGCTTAGTAGATGACGAGGCTTGGGGTTTGGGATTAAACAGGACTACTGATTTCCATTAAAGCCCTGTGTGGCACCTCCGTGTAGGACCAGACTGGTTGGACTGGTTGATTGATCGTCTAACACGGAATACGGATTAATGAACTTAGGAAATGGTCACGGAGCATGGATTAAAATGTACTACTACCATTATACCTCCTTTCTTTGTTTGGCTTCTAAGCGTCTCTGATTGCTTTCCCCTTATTCCCCGATCTGCCTCTTTACTTCATCTTTTTGCGGTCCCGAATAACCGTATATCTGCTACGAGGTATTCTCACATCTCACATTTGTGGACGAGCTTACTCGCTCGGTCGCAAGTACTTGTTTGTAGCGGACGTGCAAACATACCTAGGTAGGTAGGTAAGTAGGTAGGTATGTACATAACACGAGCAGCGTCACCGGAGGGAGGAGTTTTGGTTGAGGAAAAAAAAAAACAATTGGTGTGCGCATGGGGCAATCCATTTGCAAGCATGAGTCGGTTCTCTGCTTTGCTATTCGTCGTTTTTTTGTACTCACCTGCCTTATATATCTCTGACCTACATTATCTTCGTCTACAGGATGACGGCCATGGGGTGTCGTTCACCTGCCCCAGGGTCTAGGTAGGTAGGCAGGCTATGGTATATGTACCTACGAAAATATGCACGGGCTTCGGAATGCGATGTAGACGAGCCTTGAAACACAATCGCACAATCGACAGTGCCGGGAGATGCAAATGGTATGTGATTTCGTCAGAAACTGGCCGGAGTCGCCAGCTGTGCTACACTATCATACGAAGAGCTCAGGCTTAAGTTTGCCTGACGGTGCGGCCGCGCCAATGACAGCCATAGCTATTTATCATCACATCGGCGGTTGAGCTTGTCATGGCATAGTATATGCGTATTCGGACCATTCGGAATTTTCACATGTAGATCTGGGGGGGAAGGGGGAAAGGGGAAGACTAGGGCGGTGTGTTTGCTTAAAAACCCCGACCACCTAAGGCTCGGCAGAGACAAACCGCCCTCTTCTCCCTCGCGGGTTTCATATGCCCGTAAGGACTATCCTCGCCGAAGGATTAAACGCCGATGCCTGGTGCCAGAGTGTCGGGTCTTGCTACAGACCAACACATGCTCCACAAAAGTCGATTATTCCTAGATGGCAGCGCAAATTTCGCGATGCCCCCGTCCCATAAAATTGCCGCGCGGCATAGTCGCTGCTGTATACTCGTAGATAACGACGCCCTTACAGATTGTTCGCCATGAATTCACCCCTGCGTCCGCCGATATGCGTGGTGAATCTGCCTCCCTCGCCCTTATCGCTGAAGGCTGCATCATCGTCATCATCCTCGTCGTCCAAGTCATACTCCTCGAGGTCCGAAGCATTGCTTGTTCGGAATGAATAGGGATTCTTGTTAAATTCGTCGTCTGAAGCAACTTCCTCATCGGGATAATCCGCAGCGTAGTAGTTCTCGGCTGTAGATTAGTCAGATTACTGAAATATAGGACGTAGGGCATTGTGACTTGATAACGCAGCACGCACCATTTTCATCTTCCTCGTCCTCGGCCCATTCGTCTTCACTATCGCCATCCTCCCCGTAGAAATAATCTAGGTCCGGATCCTCCTCAAGTACTAGGACTCCAATCTTGTGCGCGGGTACATGGTCTCCCATCTTGCTTACGGGGATACGCTCGTAGGTTTCGATGATGTAGTCACTGTCGTCGCTATCGCTAGTGCCTACATCAGCGTCCGTCATTTCTGTGTCTATCGAGCCATGTGCTTCCTCGGGGTGTCGTTCAGCATATCGCTTGGTAGGCTTCGGCTTATATTTGAGTTGAGTCTTGGCAGGGGATCGAAGTTTGTTCTCCTCTTCGGCCTTCTTAAGGTTAAATCCGATTTGCTCCATCGCGAATGCGTTCATCTCGGCTGTCATCTTGTCGACATCAACGTTCCATCGCTCCGTCAGGGATTTCGGGAGGTCAGCCTTGTATTTCTCGCTAACCTCCTTTTTCGGGAATCTTGCGACGCCAGGCTTCTTGAGCTTCCGTGGCTCGACCTTGTCTACCTCCATATCCTCGGCCGCCGTGGTCGCGGCCAGCGGTGTAGGTGACGAAGCGACTGCATCAGTAACGGCGGCCTGGGACTTGAGGAAGGGCCTAGAAGCAATTCGCTTGATCTTGCGCTCGACAAACAACGTAGGTGCAGAGCGCTTCTTCGATACACCTCCAAATGATCGATCAGATTGAGAAGAAGAGGCAAGTTTCATGTCCTTTCTCGATATGTGAAATCGTCGCTGTTCGGATGTAGTGCCAACAACAGTGGTAGGGGCAACATTAGCCGGTTTGCCACTGGTGCCATTGTCGCTAGGTCTGCCGTCGGCACTGGTTCCTGGTATATCTCCTGGTATATCGGAGCTCTGGAATGGTGTTGTCTCGGCAGGATTCGTAGGCGGGAGCGGTAGACTGTGCGGCGCGGAGTGGTGGATGAGAGGGTCAGGAGGAATATCGAGGAAAGAAGCTCGGTCTTCTTTTCGCTGGTACACAAAGGCCTCACTTCGATGTCTCTTATTCTCTTGGACGCCTAGAAGAAAGGTCAACTATATTTTTCTTCCTCTCTTTCATTCTTTAGTATGACATCACTTGGCACGCGCGACACGTTATGCGACGACTTACGAAGAAAGGAAACTGGTGCCTCCTCTGTGGCCTTTCGCTTCACGCGAATCAACTGTGGTGGCACAGACATGACAGACGAGATCTTGACGATTTAAACAGGTATTTGAATATTGTAAGTTTCTATCGGGTAGAATATTGGTGAAGTAACTTGGGTGTTGTAGGTTACAACGTTGTAAGTTTCTGTAAGTTTCAACTTATGTGATGCTTCAATGTTCTTCCTTCCTTCTTCCCTCGTTCTTTCAAAGGTTCCTTCTTCCTTCTTCGACGAATTGTCCTGTAAATGTTTTAGGTGGGGCAGTTTGGATGTGACTTCACTATCCTCTGTTTGTGTGACCAATCGACAGTCAGTGGGACTTACCTAGGTCTAGCAGGTCTAGTCTACACTAGGTAGAATTGCGGGGAGCTCCCCTAGAGGTCCCCAGTCTTTCGGTGATATCCACCTATGGGATCTTATCGATAAATCTTTACAAGCCAGCTCTATCATCTAGGTTATGTGGTTTGCAGCTGCCACTACTACACTAGGTACCTACCCGTGCCACGCCCACGGTTGCCAGCTCTACATTTTTCTCTTTCCAGACCGAGTCTATGACAAAGGAAGACTGACATACGAACACCCTTTTCCTTTTCTCCACCTTACCACTTTACCACTTTACCTAGCACTACACTAGGTAGCATTCGATCATTCACGATGAGCCTAGTATTGCGCGATTCGTACCAATGGAACCTTATTTCAACTAAATTTACATCATACAACCTTGGAACCTTTCAGAACAATAGATGCTGACTTTGGCTGCTTGGTCCCCGACCTCCCATCCTCCCATCCTCCTCTGACCATACGCCATACTGCCGCATTGCCGATAATACCTACATCAAGACATCTTACAAGCCTAGCCTACCTGGGTAGACATGCAAGCAGCTTATCGCAACACAAGGATAAAGGAACAAGGAAACGGAAACGGAAACGGAAACTAGCGACATTTTAAATCACACAATCACACAAGGTAGCCAGGTACCTATATCGTTAAGAATAATAAATCCCCTGGCAGCTTCAAGGTCGATATCTTATAGATAGGAAATGTCCCACACCTTATGGACCTTATGGACCCCATGGACCCTACGGACCCCAGTTGGAAGCTTCACAGAGGTTCTAAGGTTAGTAGTGGCAACGACTTAAATGGAACGGTCTAGAGGGGCGTAAGGCATGCGTCAGGACGACGTAGCTGACTTGGCCCAAGGTGGTCTTAATCAAGACACCACCACCATGCCATAGGTCGCCTACCTCCTAGGTGGGTAGGTATGTAGGCAGGTAGGCAGGTAGGCAGGTATATCTGTCTTCTGTCCATCTGTCTGTCCATCTGTCTGTTGGCCATTTGTCTATCTCGTATCATATCCACCACGGCTCAAATATTATCCATACATATACCAGAGCTATATTTTTCTTTTCTTCCTTATTTTTCCTATTGGCATTGTTTCCTTTTTGTGATCTAATTGACTTTGTTGTTTTTCATTTCTCTCAACAAGGTCAAAGGTCACTTCTCTCCTCCTCGCTAAGGATCTCTGATCTAGAATCTCCAATCTAGATTCTTCAAACAGCTCATCAGCTGTTTCTAAACTGTAAGTCGTCAGTTGAACATATGTCAGATCCTTAGTTGCTCATTCACATGAAATATCAACAAACCATCTGCCAGCAACACCCAATGGCAACCTGTTCATATATCAAAACCCCATGGACCATACCAGTCCGTCCGTGTCTATTTGTTCCAATTTCCAAACCCGCGCTCAGCGACAGAATGCTAATGTACAACATAGAGTTAGGTATCTACACTAGGTCTAGGTATCTAGGTATCTAGGTATTAACCCTCTCTACCAATGTTGGGTCGTCCTATCTGATTGCCTTGCTTCCGCGGATTTCCCCTGAGATTCTCTAAGCACCTACCTGACTTTCATCGAATCTAGGTTCATCCAGTAGCATCCAAAGAAGCACCAGCCCGGTGTAGTCGATGGCCTTATAACCCAGATTCAAGTCACTAGAAGTCACTAGCACCCTCCTGATCTCCTGATTTCATGGATGCCATCATCGACCCTAAAATCGCCAAGCCGACTATCTTCCACTCGGTCGATCCCCGACAGACCTCTATAAGGCATGAACTTGTGATAACCCACAAACTAACACCTCTCTCGCCCAATATGCCTCAACGAAAAGTCCCCATCACCTTCACCTACCAGAAACACGGAACCGACCCTCCCGTCTATGTGGCAGGAACGTTCTCGGATCCGCCATGGGAACCTCAAGAGATGGATGTTTTGATCGACCAGCACGGTGATCATATGTTCACTAAAAGGGTCATGGTCGATGATGGTTCCGAGATCCAATACAAGTTCCGAATAGGATTAGGAGACTGGTGGGTGTTGGACGAAAGTGCGGACAAAGGTAGATATTCCTCCTCCCAAGCTCAATTTTCATTTGTGCATGTTGTAATTCCGTATGCTAAACAATAGTCATAAGTTGCGGACGACTCCGGAAACTTGAACAACATTCTCAAGGTCTCCATCGATGGACCTCGGGAGCCTGATAGCAAGGGACCAAACCCACGTATCAGTACATCAGAAGATTCTATCACCAACAGTGGCAGGCAAATTCCCAACGTCGCCAAGACAGCTGCCGAGGTGGCTGACTCGGCACGAAACTTGGATCCTAGGACACCCGAGCCGGATATATCAGATGCCGACGCGGGAAGAATAGGTATTCGACGTTTGTCCCACACTCCAATTGACCAAGTTGCACAGACGGCTATGGAGGTTGCCACCACTGCCGCAACGTTGGATGCGGATGATTGGTCTACAGATGACGATGGTGACGCCCAAGGCGGCGAATGTCCAATATTCTCGCACGAATTAATGGGACAGCCATCCAATGCTGCCAAACGCCGGGAAAGCAAAACTGCCTCGGATCTTGATGAACCGGCTATTGAAGTAAAGCAATTGGACATCAATGACCCTCAGCTAGAGGAGTTTCCATCGAACAATCGCGAATCTATTTTAGCTGCGGTGCGGCGTATCTCAAGCAGCGTAGATACCGATCGTACGATTGCTGGAGGGATTCAACCGTCGCCCCTCGTCACGATTTCTCAACAGCCGAGTTCTACAGACGACCCCTCGAAAGGTACACTAAGTCTACGGCCCGACGACGCCACGAAGCAGTCTAGTGTGACCAAGACTGGCACCGGACCGTCATCGATAAGCTCTTTGGTCTCCATCGCCGAAGATGACGAGCTTCGTAATGAAAACGTCAGTAATGACCTAGAAAAGCTCACAACCCCATTTGTGCAGCATCCTGGACCTTGGAGCCCAGGACCGGAACGTGCTGCCAGCATAGACTCCAACGATGAGGGCATCTCCATGAAAGTTGAATCTAAGCGAATGGCTGGAGGCTCCCAAGATTGCTCTCCCCTGGACTCTCCGCTGCCTATGTCGCCCGGTAGCAGTGTTTCGGAGTTAGAAGAGCCAAGTTCTAACGGATTTTCCCTCGTACCGAAGGAGGAGGCAAATACCCTGGCGGACAATGACAATCTCCCGTCAGTTGCTAAAAATGATGCCTCTAAGGATAGTCCCACTATCGCTGTACGTCCTACACCGGGTACTTATGTGAGCGACAGCTCTAATGTAGAGAGCATTAGCGAAGGGGGAGAGAACCTGACGCCCGTCAATCCCAACACCGAACGGGACCTGCAGAAAAGAGCGTCTGACAAGCCAGTTATATCTTCGACGCATTTTCGGGATACGAACCAGTCCCCAGACTGGCTTGACATTTGCTTGCGATTCGTATTTGTGAAATGGATCGGAGGTTTCGTTGGGTGGCTATACAGCCGCAGAAACCGCACGTAAGCTTCCACCAATCCTGCCCAGGTTTGTGTGCTATTTATATTATTGCTGCTAACACATATATAGGCTCATGGCTGCTGGTACGGCTGCTATCGTCGTTGGCGTCGGTGTGCTCTGGCAGAACCCCATCCGCTCGTGAAGACTCCTGGGCGAGCGTGGCAAGGCTGGCAGAGATTATTCGAGATTGGCTCCTATCCTAAAGTTAGATCTCTCCCTAGAACCTATAGTCATACTACCTACCTCCTACGGCGTACCGGACTAGAACCTCGCATGTAGGTGGTCGGCCCGTCTGTATATCTACCTACCTAGTGTAAAAAGGGGTGGAGTAATGTATCGTCAGAGCAAACACGATTTATACAACTATTAAACTGATCATGTCGGCCCGAGTTCATACTAATGTTTTCGGTTCACTCCCTGCCAAACTCTTATCTATGTGTAGAAACAATTGAGAATGTGGGAAATATGCTACGTCGGTCATGCCGCTGCAACATGGTCTTTAACTTCGCCTATCTATTATAGACAACAGAGTGGAGCCTAGGCCGCTGTACAGGTTACCCAATTCCCTTGCGCTGGGCCGTAGCCATCCCACGTGCAAGGGATAGCCAGAAAATCCCCCTTTTTTTTTTTTTCTTTTTTTTTCCTCGCAGACTCTTCGGGTAGCCAGGTACATATCCAGCGTACGTACTCGGTTTCTACCAACCCATTTACGCGAATACAACGCCATATGATAGATTACCTACCTACCCGCCGTTACATGCGGTGCAACACCATCGCGCAACCGCGCCCGACGGGGCGGGACGAGTACTGTGATGTATGTACAGCGGGCGAAATAAATAGTGTAGAGCGGACCAACGCCCATGGATTTCTTAGGTTAGTACAGTGGGCTTTCGCTGCAGCAACACAGCACAGTGCTTCCGAGCCGGCGTGCCTAGGTAATTCCCCGGTCGGTGGCGTGGTGTGATGGCTTGGCATGGGTAGAGCTCGTCGGCGGCCGCCGCAGACCCGCAGCGTTGCCGTGCTGGGACCCGTACTCGTGGGATCGAGGGGATGGGGATGGGGAGGGAGGGAGGGTGTGTGTCTATGAGGTGTAATACATTGTAACATATATACCTAACATATACGTAAAAGGTTAGAATTACCTGGTACCCTTCTATGTAAGCAATTCCGGTTGGGAGGTACTCGCTTATATGCTCTACAGCCATGCCGTGTAGTATCCGCCAAAGTCACGTACAGTTTGACCAACACTCGGATCCATATCCTCGCAACGTAAATAGTCACAACAGTAGCCTACATCTTTAGCTCCTAAAATAAATACAGATCTACCACCCCTTGCAAAATCCGCGTAACGAATCCTCTATCGCCAAGCCCAGGTCCAACCATAGAAAATGTCTATCCATCTAGTCGCTTATCTAAGTTGTGATACATGTACAGTCGTTGGCGTGACGTAACCTAACAGCCAACCCTGGGAATCCACCCGTCTACCAAACCTTTGGCCCAAAGGTCTCGCCCGGTTTCACTACAGCCTGGATCGCCTTACCCTGGTAGTCCATCGTGGACGTCACCACATCGTTTCCCCACCATTTGGGCGCCTCGATCTCGTTTAGCGTGAACACGAAAAAGATGACCAAGGTACCGATTGCGAGACCCAGATCGAGCCCGGCGGAAGTGAGGTAATTCAGCCGGCTCCACCATCTGAAGTAGCGCTTCTTGACCAGGTATTGGAAGACGTACCCGACGAGGCCCCACGACAGGTAGTTCAGGGGCGTCGCGGGCGGGATGTAAGCCGGGCCGCCGAAGATCAGGGGTGCCATCAGGTGTTTGGCGGGCGAGCGGGGCCACCGCCGCGCCGCGTACCAGAAGGCGATGGGCGCTGCGGCACCGACGGCGAAGAAGATCAGGAGGCCTGAGTAGATCTGCCCCGGGGAGAAGACGCGGGAGGGGCCGATGAGTCCCCAAATTACGGAGGCTGTGAGTTTGTCTTAGGTTAGTCGTTGGTGTATGCAGAACAGCTAGGAATGATAAGTTACCTGAGAAGAAAACCCGACCACCAGGACATGTGAAACGCTGAGGTTGCGTCAGGTCGCAAACACCATCGATATTGGTAAGCGCAAAATTGAGAACCGCGATTTGGATAAAGCACGAAAATGTCGTCGCAACAACTTGGGCCATGAACATAGTTCGGGGAGGGATCTTCATGTAATGCCCAAACTTGAGGTCAGAGACGAAGCTTAGCGCTTGCGACATTGTGATATAGCCGTACGTTTTGAACCTTTAAAGCACGTCAATAATGTGATGTGCACAGAGATGGTAGAATGGCAGGGCAGCTTACAGCATGAGGGCCAGTGGTCGACCGGGCTGGATGTAGCCGTACACGAACTCGGTCAAGACATTTAGTCCAATTTGGTGGTTCGTGACAGCCTGGATGATACCAATAGGTAACGAGAACACGAAAGAGATGGCCACGGCTAGCAGGAAGGCCCACCAAGTCAGGTTGGTTGGATACGCGAGGACTGAAACAAATCCGAGTGCTAGCACCTATATGATCGTTTAGCGATTGAACTCTTGAGGGACATGGTATTGGCATGACGAACTATTGCGAATAGAGTAAAATACCACCACGATGGCGCTTCCTTGTATTTCTGCATGAGCTTCATATGTACTGCGTGTTGGTTAGTACTCGACACTCTCCGCATGTTTTAACAGTGACTTACTATCAGGTTTCTCATTGGTGCTGTTTTTATATTGAGCCCAGATAGTCTTGCTATGATGTAGATAGGTATACACTATTAAGGCGGTGATGGCTGCAAATGATAGTCCATAAGACAAGGCGAAGGTAGTGCTGTACATTGCATAAGCTTGAGCTATACATGAATGATATAGATATAGATATATCAAACCTAATAAAAACAGGCGAGTAAGCCTTGTATGCCTCTTCATCCAAAGTAAACTCAGGGGTCAATATCCTTGCCACGTCGTAATTTGCACCTGTGTTGTCGTATGTGGAAGAATCGCTCATGGGCAGAAACTGGGAGTACCATACGCCGGTGTAATGGAAAAACGTAGTAAGTACGATATAGAATGATACAACGCCAATAGTTGTATTCGCAATAGCGCTCCTATGGGTTTGTTAGTCAACGGGTGATGCTATTAGGCCCGAGCAGGGTCGAATGTAACTGGTTGGTGAGACAAACCATGGGGGGATCAGAGGCGATCCGATATATCCTGCGATCTGTGTCCAGTCGAAAGTAATCGGCAACAAAGAGATACCAGTATTGCCGCCGAACAACTGATTCACCACGGGATTTTGGGGAGCCATCCATGTTGCGAAGGCAAAGACGCTCAAGCATTGCACAAAGTAGCCCGGAATAAAATAGTATATAGCTGAAACGATGGTTACGATACCGAACCATCTGTATCTCGGCATGCGTCCACCGATTATGGACGGGTCTGGCGGTTGAGGTTTCTCATACATCGCGCTCATCAACGCAACGGCAACCAAGTTACCAGGCCAGATCATAGAGGCTGGGTAAACTAGAAAATAGTCAGAATAAGTAGATACTAACGGTGTTCACTTACGTGCCCAAAAATTTCCGCATCATGCCCGCTATCCCATAACCCAACGACTGCGTCGATATTGTCAGGACGAGCTGAAATACTATGCCGAAGTTCTGCTTATAAAATACAAGCTGCGCGAGAATGATGTCGGTAGCATAAGCTACGGAGAACGACACGCTAGCCATGACCACAATGATCGAGTGCTCCTTGATGTTGAAAGTTCCCGGATTTAAATCACACGTTAGGCCGAAGATTCTGATTTGTCGATCGGGTACTACCTTCTCCCAAGCACGACCGAGAGGCCAGGCGATAATCTGAGCTATGAGAGCCCCTAGACCGATCGAGGGCTGTCGCAGGGAGAACAGAGTATTCACCGAAGCGCCAATGAAAACCAGAGCCAAGCCGATCGTCCAAGCGCGAAGAGTATTACACGGAAGGTCCTCATCATAGTTGGGCACGGTAGCTCGAACCTCTTCGTACGGCGAGTTCTCTTCGCCGGCTTTAGAGGTTTCATCGTCGGAAGACTCTAAACTGCCGGAGTCCAATCGGTGTAGCTCTATATCCTCTTCGCCGGGATGGTTGGGATCTAATAATTGTTCAAACTCCTCGCCCTGTTCGTAATCATCGTCGTTGCGGGTGCTAGATTCGGGCCATTCTGAAAGATGGCGCTTCGAGCTATTGCCATGGCCGTTTCTCGGACGAGTATGAGAGCGCTCAATTGATCCTCTTGTCCGGTGTCTCATCTTAGCCGCACTCTCATCCAAGTCCGAGTCATAATCTGAGATACTATCGTCCTCTTTCGCTTTTCCTCTGCCAGCCGTTCCAGACGGGTTTGAGGAAGGTGTTTTCGCCATTATAGAGCGAGATAGGACAACGATGCAACCAACCAATTAGACTTCAGTGATTACCTAAAGCAATCTATGAGTTGGAAATTTCCCCTTATAAGTATCAATGAGGAAATATTGTCTAATGATGATATACACGGATTATCCGTGAATGTTGAGACGAGAGGTGAGCCATCAACTTGTCGTGTTTAGGAAGACATCGCTTATTGATCTAATCCCAGGGTTGATTCTGAAAGGCAATGGATACTATCAATCTATCGATTCCGTTTACATAGATAGACCTCAAGATAACAAGGGCTTTAATTTGAATGGCTTGGATATGGTGGCCGTTGGCGTTATCGTCCCCTTTAATTGCTACTTGAACTTTGGCGTTGGAAACGTGTTCAGATCTTCATTCGTCCACAATCACGTAGGATTGCTCATTAAGGAACGATATAGGTTGGTTAAGATTGTTGTATTTATTCTCATTATTTTAAGACCATTGAGTTGTTCTAATGTCGCTGTCGTTTTCTGTATTTTTGTAAAGGTAAAAGGATAGTAGGTATGAGGTATGTATCTGTAGCTGTAGCTGTAGCTGTCTTAAGAACTACATATGGAGGTGGTTGACGCAGCATGGGTGAGACAAGACTAGCTAAATTTAAATCACAACCGCGTGGCATAAACCTGGCGTTCGGAACCGCTGCTACCCCTACCTGCATAGCTGCATCCAATGCCGTTGCCGTGTATGGATGGGTCCGTGCATATGTACCTAGGTACCTATATACACCACCTGCCCTTTTTCTCATTCTGGTTTAATAAAATAAATTCTGCTAACTTCATAATCGTATAATTACCTTAGGTACCTAGGTACCTAGGTAGCTAGCTCAATCTCATCCGCGGTTCCATTATAATGATTTCTCAACAGCGACTCTTCTCAAATGTATTATTTTCCTCCAGCCGCCCTCTACAAATACAAATATTCAAAATATCTCAGGCAATCCTGATTATGGCAAAGAATGCGTCGGGTCGTTGTCACAGGCCTCGGTGCCATTACACCTCTCGGAGTAGGTGTTCGACGCTCTTGGAATAGGTTGATCGCCGGCCACTCTGGCATCGTGAGCGTCGCGAGTTTTGAGCCACAGAAGCAATGGCGTGATCTCACTAGCACCGTGGCTGGCATTGTTCCAAAATCGGGCACCGGTGAAGGCCAGTGGCGGCCAGATGATTGGTTGTCTGCATCAGATCAACGCCGCATGTCTACGTTCGCACAGTATGCGATGGCCGCAACCGAGATGGCTCTCGAGGATGCCGCGTGGAAACCGCGCAAGCGGAAAGATCTAGAATCGACCGGAGTTTGTCTCGGAAGCGGCATCGGAAATTTAGATGACATATACACTACCAGCCTTGCGTACGAACGATATGTGAGATCCGGTCCATCATATTATAGGATGTTTGAAATCGTGATCGCTAAACTTTTATTCACGTAGGGCTATAAGAAGGTGTCCCCGCTCTTCGTGCCGAAAATCCTCATCAACCTAGCAGCGGGACATATTGCTATGAGGTATGGTTTTCAGGGGCCTAACCACGCTGCCACCACGGCTTGTACTACAGGGGCGCATTCCATCGGAGACGCCTCGCGCTTTATTGCATTCGGAGACGCTGATGTCATGGTCGCAGGAGGTGCAGAGTCCTGCATTCATCCTCTCACCTTCGCTGGGTTCGGAAGGTCGCGCTCACTATCGACCGCTTTTAATGACGACCCGCCCTCGAGCTGTCGACCTTTCGATCGCCGACGTAACGGGTTTGTCGTTTCCGAGGGCTCGGCAGTTGTTGTTCTGGAAGAACTAGAGCATGCTAAGGCTAGAGGTGCTCATATATATGCCGAATTAAGAGGGTACGGAACCAGCGGTGATGCTTACCATATGACGGCTCCCCGAGAAGATGGATCGGGGGCGTATCTATCTATGAAGAAAGCTCTTAAGAATGCCAGCATCAAACCTCGCCAAGTTGACTATATTAACGCGCACGCGACTAGTACTTCTGTTGGTGATGTGGCAGAAGCCTTTGCGATCCGCTCGTTAATGACAGGCGAGGAGGGATACACCGACGAGGGCCATGTTGCCGTGAGCGGCACAAAAGGATCTATCGGGCATCTCCTCGGCGCTGCGGGTGCAATCGAAGCTGTGTTTGCGATTCTAGCTATTACTGAGGTAGGTTTAAATTTCTGGTCTTTGGCACTTCGTAGTGTGCATACGCAATTAACTCCTTTACAGAATATACTTCCCCCAACATTGAACCTAACCGAACCTGATGTCGAGCCCAATTTCAACTTTGTTCCTCTTAAAGCTCAAGGAAAGAAGGTCAACGTCTCCCTGTCGAACAGCTTCGGCTTTGGAGGCACCAACGCAACATTGGTCTTCTGTCGGCTCAGCTAAATTTGGTTATAGGCGAGCGGTCACATCCCATGTATATAACCATCGAATATAGTTATATATCAGTGACTGAGGAGAAAGGTGATTTAATTTTCCATCCACTATTTACAAGTTCTTACTCCTCTCAATTGAATATTGTAACCTACCTACCTAGGTACCTATGTACCCCTAAAATAAGTACAAGGTACTTGTACCAACTGTCCCTCCTAAACCCTGTCGAAGATCCCGCTACGGCCAGCTCTAGGCGGGGCGGGTCATGAGCTTAGAATTTAGCTTTTTATTTTATTTTCATCGTTTATTTTACGCACCTGGGCAGTCATTGACCTTTATCGAGAGCATATCAATGACGTGACCACTGATAATCGACTTTCAAACACCATCAATTGTTCCTCGGTCGTCCCTCAATTGCTCTTCAACTGTTAAATTCTGACAGTCATTTTCACATCTACCCATTCGAAACTACCTACAGTAATAAATGGCGTGCCGAAATTGCAGAAGGCAGTTCGCCCTGCTGATACGACAAGCGACCGCAGCCACAGAAATCCAAAATGCTACTACTCTACGACAGCTCACAGCCGTCAACCCTCCTCGATTGGACCAGAAAAGGAACTTCGGCAGCACTACTCGCAAATCTGGCATCTTCTCCAAGCTCCTCCAGAAAACAGCCGAGCCGTACCGAGTCGTACAAGCTACCGAGGATATATACAAGGCGTGCGCTCGCGAGGCGTCATATACCGTATCCGATAAAGATAGGAAGGCCGGCACGATACCCAAGACGGCCGAAGGCGAGGATATAGGTGAAGGGAAGACGATGTGGCATCAAGGTAACCAACACCAACTTCTCCGATCGCCAACTACTCCTTACGCTTCTCTCACTTCCCAGCAGTCAACATGTTTCTAACCACGTCTCCGAACCTCTAGATTTCAAACTCCCCCCGACCTTCAGCACCTGGTCGCAAGTCACGATGCTACACATGTACCTGGTCTTCGCACGAGTCCGCAACCTAGAGCGGGAGGCGGCGCGGTCGTGGCAACGGCAGTTCGTCGACCACTTTTTCTACAACGCGGAGGAGAAGATGGACCTGGTGCACGGCCTCAGCTCGCGCGGCATCCGACACCGCTACCTGAAGGACATGTTCGTGCAGTGGCGCGGCGCCATCGCCGCCTACGACGAGGGCGTCATCAAGGGCGACCCCGTGCTGGCCGCCGCCGTGTGGCGCAACGTGTTCAAGGCCAGGGAGGACGTCGACGTGCGCGCGTTGGCCGCCGTCGTCAGCTGGATGCGGTTGTGCCTCAAGATGCTCGACCAGATTCCAGACGAGGCCCTGTATCAACAGGCCCAGGCCGTCTTCAAGTGGCCTGCTAAGAACGAGCTCACGCTCGTGGATAAGCCCGTGAAGGAGCTTGAGGGGCTCTTGACGCGGGGACCGACGCCGGTGCAAACGCCGGTGCAGAAGGTTGCTGTGTAGGGTTTGGATGTATAGTATGACCGCCTTGGTAGGTGTGTTGCCTATAATGACGGCATATAGTGTTGTATGTTAGCAAGTATAAAAGATGGTCCAGGATAATCATATCATGCCCCAACCCCTTTGCGTATGGTTATGTCCTATGCGCGGTAAAATTATATTATCTCATTTGGAGACTACACATTGTACATGCTCTATATTATATATTAGGACGTAAAAGCAACCCCCAATCAATCAATCAATCCATTAATAAATCAGCCCACCCTCTCCCACATCTGGAACTCATACCGTGTGCCATTCTCCTCCTGCACGCCCTCAGGTACCGTCTCGCCCGTCCAAGCATCGAGCTCGTCTTTAGCCATCCTCGCCCAACCGCCCACCCCCGCACCGCCGCGCGGCCCGTCCAGCTCCGGCTCCAGCTCCAGCTCCAGCGGGAACCGCGTGTCGCATTCGAAATCCGGGTCCAGGATGCGGGTCAGCAGCACGCGCCTGGCCTGGGGCAGCTCCAGCGCCGCGCGGTAGATCTGCGCGCCGCCGACGACGAACGCCTTGCCGGCCCAGGCGGCGGCGGCCGGGTCGGGGGACGCGGCCGTCCGTAGGTACGCCAGCGCCTGCGCCAGCGACGCTACCCTTATCGGGCCCTCCCCCGACCGCGTCTCCTGCTCCGGCTCCGAGCTCGAGTGCGCCCGGCTGACCACGATGTTCAGGCGCCCCTTCAGCGGCCGGAACTTCGGCGGGATGCTGTCCCAGGTCTTGCGGCCCATGATGACTGCGTTCATGGTGGCGGTGCTGGCGGTGGTGTTGGTGGTGGTGATGGTGCCAGTAGTAGTAGAAGTAGAAGCAGAAGTAGAAGCAGGAGACGGCGGCGGCGGAGATGTAGATGCGGGTAAGCGCTTGGTCACGCGCGCGAAGTAGGCCATTTCCTTCCTGAGCCCGGTCCACGGCAGCGTGCCGTTGCGGCCGATGCCCATGCTGCGCGTCGCGGCCACGATGAGGGTTAGCTCCGGGGGGAGCATTTCCGAGGGCGGAGGGTTGGACATTTGCTCCTTTTTCCTTTCGGACTATTCCTGGAGATGGAAGGGGTTCGAGGTTGTGAATTAGAGTGGTACCTAGACTATCTTATTGGTATGGAATGGCAAGTCCGATGGGTTTGGCTTGGCGGAGATAGAAAAGTTTGATAATGAATGCGAATGTGTTGATGTAAGTGTGATTGTTGTAAATTGAGGGTATTTAGTTCACTATCTATCCGCCCAGAAGGTACTAAGGTAACTATTTTTTAAATAAATTTAAGTTTTATTTATGAAAAAATATCCCTTACCTTTTTCCCCATTTCAAGAATAACCTTAAAGCATTGGATATGAATCTCATTCTTTCACCTGTGAGTATCCATAGTTTATTGTATTTTATTTTATTTTTCGAATATCAATGTTATTCAACTAATTGTTCTTACTGTATTTCTCACTTGAGGCGGATATGTGAACGGAGTGAAAGTCTTGTGATGGTTTAGAGATAGATACCCTTTACAACACCTCCATCTCCCCCCGGAAGTCGTTTACCTTGAAAGTATAAGTATATCACCTCTTTCTAAATCCTGCTAATGGAAGGTTTAATTCGGTGTATGGATCTACTTAAGTGCAAAAATCATACTCGCCTACCGTCTGAACATTAGGAAAGGGGCTCATGATCTTACTCAAAGACGGGGCTCTTGGTATCGACTAGTATTGATAAAATACTCTCTAGTCATCTCCAGGTACTATTTCATATTGTGTCACGTACCTAAGCTCATTAGGTACTACTAGGTACCTAGGTACACATGCTCAAGCAGCAGCAGCAACCTTTCCTTGCTGTTGTCCCTGTCCCTGTCCTTGCCTCTGCTCCTCCTCCATTCTTCTCTGCTCCTCCCTCTTCATCGCCTCTTGTATGCGCACCCGTTCCGGCACGCGGCCCTCCCTCGGCATCGTGGTCCTCCACCCCTTCAGCTTCTCCTCGCCGCCCACCGCCGCCATCGTCTTCCGCTCTACCAGGCTGTACTCGTCGTCCTTCTCCCTGTCGAAGCAGAACGGCTCCCGGATGCTCACCGGCGGGTTCGTGATGATGCGCACGGCGCGGTTGGCGTTGCTCGTCGCGCTGTGCACCATCAGCGGGTGCAGCAGGTACACGTCCCCGACGCGGCCCGTGGCCTCCACGAACTCGTCGTCGCCGCAGCCCCGCACGATGTCGCGGTACCACTCCAGGTTCTTCTCGCGCGGGAAGTCCGCGTGCGCGCGCGGCACCATGCACGGCGACACGCCCTCCGGGTGCGAGTGCAGGTGCCTGGCGATGCTGTTTATGGCCGGCGGGCAGAGCATGGTGCCGCCGCCCTGCGGCTCGATGTCGGTGAAGAGCGGGATGACGAGCAGCGCCTGCTCGGGGCTGTCCAGGTAGTGGACGAAGAAGTCGCCGTCGACGTGCCAGACGGCGAGGTCCTTGGGCGGGACGGGACGGCCCTCGCGCTCCGCCGTGCCGAGGTTGACGATGAGCGAGTCGCGCCACAGCCGGGACTCGGGGGAGACGCGGTCCTCGCCGCCGCAGAGCTCGCAGATGGCGCGCCACGCCCGGGGCGCGAAGGCCGCGCAGTCGAAGGTCCGGTGCCACGGCATGTTGGTGCGCTCGCTGGTCCACGTGCGCTTGTCGTCGGGCGACATCCCGAGGCGCGTCCACACGCCCTCGATCACGTCCGCCGCTTGGTCCCGCGTGAAGCAGTTCGTCAGCTTCACGTAGCCGTTCGCGAGGAAGAAGTCCTTTTCCTCTTGCGTCAGGGGGGTTGGTGGTGATGCCATTTTTTTATTTATAAAGAAGTGGTTCGGCTCGTAAGTGAGGGACGGTATGTTTAATAGGATGGTACCGCTAGTCTGGCCGCTTTTAGCAAACTTCTTCTGGTGAAGAATATGGAATCTGCTAATGTAGATGTGTAACTCAAGTAAAATATAGATATAAACGAGTAAAGAGAAATCAGAAAGGCGTTTGCTTGTCTGGTAGGGCGACCGATCTACGTCTTATATGCTGGGGCAGCTCGTATTAGTCGACTAATCACTGTCACGAGCGACGACACGCATCAAAACTTCAAAACAGCCCATCAAATCGATACAGATACTGCCCCCTCTCTTTGGAGTAAATCTGAAGCTCAGCGGGGAAGCCGGCATATCTAGCCGAATTCCCACCATCCAATGGAGACTGCGGCGGTTTCGGAGAACCGTTGGAGAACTCGGTTCACTTTGTCTGCTGCCGGTCGAAAGCATTATGCCGAAATTTGGAGTCGATGACCTGCGAGGGAGAGCAGCGATAGATACCTAGGTGCAGAATCTGTTTCCGAGTACGGGCATGAAACGTTTACAATATTTGCGGTTGCGTGAGGTAATCCGAGGAGTTCTTCTCAAAATCATCTTTAGTCTATAGAGGTACGTTCTAGATATCTCTACCCGCAGTATATATAGCATCGCAATGTGTACCAAATCTATACGAATATTAGGTAGTAAAGCTTGAATGCATGAGATACGAACAGACAAAATTATAAGCCGCTATGATGCCGCAGCCCGGAGATCGCTTAGCTTGTCGACGTAGTACGCCGGGACAGCAACAGCGTCGTTGGCTTCCCAGTGCTCTTTCTTAGCCACGCCGGTCAGCACGGCCAGGGTCCCTCCTAAGCCACCCTCGATACCGAACTGGATATCGGTATTGAGTCTGTCGCCCACCATGCAAGTCCGTGCCCGGTCCAGCTTGAACTTCCCTTCGATCGCATCCATCATGGCCTGGCTCGGCTTCCCAAAGGCCAGAGGTGTCTGTCCGGTCATGTTGACCAGCGGGATGGAGATGGAGCCGGCGCCGGGGAAGAAGGTCTGGCTCATGGGCAGCGTGCTGTCGAGGTTGGTCGCGAGGAACTTGGCGCCCCGTCGGATATACTGGAAGGCGGTGGACAGCTTCAGGTAATTTATGTGGAAGTCTAGCCCGGCGAGGACAATTCCGACGTCCGGATCTAGTAACGAGCCATCAGCCAGCCCATTGAAGTCTTCGGGCGTAATGTCTCGCCTCAAGGCCGGGTCCGTGCCGCCGATGAAAGGAACGCCTTCGGTTCGTAGCTCCGACTCAATTCCGCTCTCGCCAATAACGAACACCTTATTCTTAGGTGCGGGGAGTTTTATGATTCGCGAGATGTAGATGGCTGATGAGTAAGCCGAAGCGAAGATCTCTTCGACATCGCTAGGGATGCCTAAGGCCGTCAACTTCTTCTGGTAGTCTGGTCGAGATTTTGTAGAATTGTTGGTGACGAATACAAGTTGCTTTCCTAATATTTCTTAGTCGATCGGATACATATGTCAAGTACCAAGCCTACCTCTAGATCTCAGCATTTCCAGCGTCTCGACGATACCCTCGAACAGGTGGTCCCCGGACCATAAGACTCCTACACACTTTCAGTCTCTGGGCCCTCTTGAGAATTGGCAATTCATTCTAACCATCGCAATCGAGTAAGAAGACCTGTATAAAAAGTGAGATTCAAATTGTAGTAACTGGTGGTATGTCATGGAAAATAACGCACGTCAAATTTATCAAGAAACTCATTAAGAGCGGCAGAATCGCCGGTTAGGTACCTAGGTAATTGTGTCATTTTGAATCCCACCCAACTGATGGGAGAAGAAGAAAAAAGGAAGTGGAGAAGAAGCAGTTATAAAACGGATTGTTTATTGTTGTCGTTGTCGTTGGTGTTGTGACCAATTTGTTGTGTAAGTGGTTGTAAGAGTGCAAGAGTAAGGTTCCTGAATAATCCAAGACATGGAGCTCCAGATTTGAGTCAACACCTCGGTGTCCGTTCCCGGCGCCAACACTGTGTAGGACCGGGTAGAACGGACGAATTATAGTATATAATTATAGTATATATTCAACACTCATATCCTATATTTTACAGTCTTGCAATCTTGAGTTAGCTCTACTCCCAACAATGTCCTAGCGACAAAACTATAACCTTCACGCAGTTTTATTGAAGTTTACGCAAATCCCACGCAAATCCCACTCTCCTTAATGCATATAGATGAAATATTCACATGTGCAGATACGCAAGGCACCCGACGAACCGGATCTACAAAGCAACATTGCAGTACCGAGGGGTTTCTGCAACTCTTCCTAGCCAGACCACGCTATGGATTTATAATTGCCACCAGAATTATAACGCAGTGTCGTTGTCGCTTACTAGAAGCTGGCGCTTGGAATTGCCTTAGACTGGTAGGCTCATCATCGTTACCACAACTTTCCGTCATGTTGTATACCAAGGTAGTAAAATGTATTAGATGGTTAGTGTCAAAGTCGCAGACATATTAATATATACCTGCTTAAGAGGTACTATGCACTGCATTGAAACCTTACCTGCCTACGTACCTAGTAGATATCGTGCCTGGATGGTTGGATGGAAATGTGATCTCACCGCCAGGTAAGGTATGGTCGGCTTATAATCGTGATGAGAACCTGAGAAGTCTTCAGCGTGTACGACTCGGCATAACTCCCGATAATATTTACACCGACCAAGGTGACCTGTCATCTAGTTCTTTGGACTGATGATATGTACCTAGGGCTGCTAGGCTGCTACGTAGAAAATAAAGGTCGGTTGAGTGATTCTAATCCCTCACCAATAAAAAGGATTGTGAAAATCCATACAGAGGCTCCATAATAGACTGAAGAGAGGAGAGATGTGATAGTGACAACTGTCAATCTAATCTAAACCGAAACGGGATTCAATATATGATATTCGAAACCGTCGAAAGCTTTCGAAGAACATCGTGAGTATTATCAAGTTGAAATATTTTCGTTTGGATGGAAGATTAAAGGGAAAAGGAAAGTTGATTGGAGGTACCTAGGTAGGCAGTGGGGTACTGCAGGATATAGTGGGAAAGACGCAAGACACTTGGAAGGTACATATTATAGCAGCTCGAATCAGCTTCCAACCTTCCTTAAGATGTTGCGCAGACCCCCACCTACCAGGTACCTATGTCGGTATCCACCATCCACTATCGCTTACATACCTGTACATACATCTCACGGATATATGCACTAGAGTCCGCTTATCTTACAAGCCTCTTCCCTGTCCCGCCCCTCCGGTCCATCCAAGATCAGTAAGGGGAGTGAAGCCCTACGTCAATCACCCTTGAACGCTTGAATGCTTGAACGCCACCCCGCCATACATTTTTCTTCTTCTCTCTTTCAATCTTTTCCGAACTTCGCTGAATGTTGGTACGAACAATCTAATCTACGACCTTCAACTTTATACATATTTAAGCAGTGCCTTCATGAGGTCGTCTCCTTCTCAATACCATCATATTACCATTATTGTTGTTGTTTCGTCCCCCAATACCCAAGCAACTATTTAAATAGGCGTTTCCTATATCTCGAGGTTTACTTTTCTCCCTGTCAGTGTCATCATCCATTGACAAGACCTCCAGCTGTCAACCCAATCACGAAATCACCGACTCGACGCCAAGGATCCTAGTGGCGAGACAACTGCTAATGGCGAGTGGATACACCTACAAGGAATACTTACACAAAAAGTAATCTTCGATATCGATTCTTAAGCCTGGCATCGTGGAGATCCTAGTAACAAGTAATATCAAGATTCGATTTTCCGGACACCGCATCTTTAATATATTCCTAATCTTTGACTGTCACGGAGTCTTGTCTGTTCTGTTATTACTCATCAATACTACTACTTACTACCCTGCTACCTAACATCGAACATCGAACATCGAACATCGGACATCGAACCCTTAATGATAAGTACCTCACTTTAGGTACCTACCGGTATGTAAGGTACCTTCCTTAAAAAATATTCTCGACAAATAATAAAATAAATCACTCGTGGAAGCTACCACCCCTACCCCACCATCGTCCTCCGCAAACAATTCAGAATTCAGAATTCCCCAAACTCCAATCTCCAATCTCCGTCATATTTATCTTTATCCGTATTTCGTCTTTTTCCTATTACTCATATCTGCCTATCTTATAGGTATTCAGAGTTACATCCGCCATTCGCAATGCCTGGAAAGCAACCTAATCTATTCGCTTTCAGCGACGTCGAGGCCCTTGCGCCCGCGCTGCGATCCTACATCATCACATGCCAAAATGCTGGAATCATGCGCCATGGTATTTTTAAGGTCGCCGTTTCTGGCGGCTCGCTGCCTAAGATTCTTGCGAAAGCTCTCCTCGCAAATCCGAAATCCGATGAAGACTCTATCAAGTTCGACAAGTGGGAAATATTCTTCGCTGACGAGAGGGCCGTTCCTCTGGACCACAAGGACAGTAACTACGGACTGATCAAGACTGAAATCCTAGACAAGATCTCTCCCGAGCTAGGCCAGCCCATCATACACCCGATCGACGCCCAGCATCTAGACGATACGCAGGAGCTAGCGGATCAGTATGAGAAGAAGCTGGTCAATTCCTTTGCTAAGGGTGACTCGGTCAAGCTCCCAATCTTCGACTTGTTGCTTCTTGGCACCGGTCCAGACGGGCACACCTGCAGTCTTTTCCCAGGCCACCCGCTCCTCCGCGAGACCGACGCCTGGGTAGCGCCAATAGAAGACTCGCCTAAGCCACCACCTCGGCGTATCACCTTAACACTCCCCGTTATCACTCACGCGGTCAAGATCGCCTTCGTCGCTATAGGTGCCGAAAAGAAGGTGATCATGAAAGAGATATTTGAGCAAGGAAACGGGCTCCCGTGCTCGCTCGTAAACGAAGCTACGGGTGACCGATGCAGCTGGTTCACCGACAGCGCCGCCGTAGAAGGCGTCAGTTTTCCCCGGCGCGGTTTCCTATAAATCCAACGGTCTAGAGGGCGACGTAAATATGCTATCGGGTGTAGCTAATAGCTGACGGGTATCAGCTAGGGGTTGGCAGGTGAAAGAGAAAAATACAGGGGGCGTTCGCGTCCGCAAGCGGCTTATGAATGTTACGTTTTCGACTGGCGACATTATTAATCTAAGTAGAGTTATGATGAGTGGTATCTACGAGCACTAGACGTGCGTATCTAATAAGACCCCATCACACACAGTGAGGCATGATCAGACAGGAATCTGATACCAAGCATAAATATTCTTCAGGAGGTGGCATACCCGCTGAGGATTATACCTCCCCACCCTAAGAGATAGACGAGAAAATAAGCTACGTTTTTGAGGCGGGTTGGGATGGTGCCTCTTGACTTATTACATGTCAAGGGCTTGAAATGGCCTTTGTACAATCTTTACTTACACGACTAACCATGAACGCATATTTCTCTTGTTCTTTAAAAGATATCGAATAGAGCGAAGGTACCTGATTCATACCCTTGAAACACGCACTTATTGATTCGACGACAGTTATGAATTAACTTGAATTGGCGATCTCTAGCAATAAGAAAATTCACTTGCCCCTGAATTCCGGTTGGTAAATCCTTTGAATTATGCCTCATCTCATGCCAGTAAAATCCTGGGACTGTATTAATTATTCATCTGATATTAGTCCTAGTGGTGTTATACTCAAACTAGTCTCTATGAGAAATAGGTTTTCAGAACATCTCCATAAGCCGTATACGACAATCCCATTTTCTCAATATCGTAATCATTCCAATACCCACCCCCGGCTAGAGTGGTTTTGGCCGTCCATCCTTGGAACTTGGTCTTCGCTTGCGCGGCGGTGGTGCCCTGCGACGGCTTCGAATCGTTCGTAACCCACACGAGCGGCACCACCTTCATACCCAGCGTGGTCTGCCAGCTCGCCGGGTCATTGCCTGCTCCTCCATCATAACACTGCAGATACACCCTATCCAATATCAAGTTCGGTTCCGCAAGACCTTTGTTGATCTGCGTCTTGACGGAGACCCAGAAGCTCGAGCTGGTGTACGGCGCTATGGTGTACTTGTACCCCACCTTCGCAAGCATCTGCGCGAAGGCGACGGTGCTGGAGACGTCGTATATGGACTCGTCGTCGTTGTTGACGGCGTCGAGCCCCCACGCGGCCTTGAGCGCCGCGAAGTTCCGGTACAGCGGCGTCGAGGCTCCGGGTCCCGGGCTCTGCATGAGGTCGCGGACGTGCTGGGCGTTCATCGAGATCTCGACCCGGTTGATGCCCGTGGTGCCTGTCTTCAGCGAGCGCACCTTTGCGGCGAGCGCGTCGCCGCCGACGTAGTTGCCGCCGGACGCGACGAGCACGTCGCTGCTCCCCGGCGTGTTCGAATAGTACATGATGCCGCCGTCCTCGAGGATCCCGACGCCGAACATGATGACACTGTTGAAGCCGGACGTCTTCAGGGATGCGGTGTCCGATTTCATCACATCTTTAAATAGGTATATGCTCCTTATACCAGATACGGCCGCATGGGGGGCAGCGCAGACATGTTGCAGCGCGAGAGTAGATAGCAGAGCTCTCGCTAGCGCGTAAACCTTCATCCCGTTGATATCTTCGGCGCTATGAGCACTCGGCGGCTAAGAGTTGCGAATATATTTTGTGGGTGAAGAATTGATCGTGATGGGTAAAGCAATCGCTTAAATGCGCTTTCTGCTCTCTTCAAGCTCAAGTATATATCAGTCTCCATCTCGGCCGCCTAGAAGTCTAGATTGTTGGAGACCTCGCGGGCGGGCAACGTTGTTCCTTGATCTATGGTAGCATCGTCGGCAAAATGAAGCGCTTAGATGTATTCGGCGTTGTATCGCGAGATGTGATGATTACGATGAACCTTTCCAGTTAGACCTACGGCTAAAACACGCACCCCTCGATACTAGAAATACCACCTGCCAAAACATACTTAATATATGGATCGTGTCTTTTCCCAATTTCTAACATAAATGCAACATTTTCCACCGCTCGCGATAATCCTTCGCGAAGCTTATCTTCTTTTCCTTCAACGTTACCTCTATTATGGGTCCTAGCCATTACCATTAGTCTTTTATTATATCCTCCTTTCTTTAACTATTTCGGCAATGTGTACCTATACTATAGTCGTTCTAGCAACTGTAGGCGTCAGTTATTAATTTACTTATCTTGTATGAATCACATTTAAACCAATTATCTTACGAAGAGGGATTTGGCTCGTCTCTTAGAAGCAACGTTGAGTATATTATGAGACTAAGATATATGGTTTACTTTTTAGTGTTGCTAGTAACATGGACTATGTCAGTATTTCGGCGGGTCTCCCTCGGCCGATATAAACGGAGGATATGATGATCTCCGGGTCGACGCTTACAACGAGGATTATCGGGATCGCCGTACGGGCCGGCAGAGCGGCGTATATACCGGGGCTGCATATACTCTTTCGCTCGAACTTTCACTTTTCATTTTAACTTCACAGCTCCAGGTATGCATATCGATAGCACTTCTGCTCTAGTAGAATATTTAAAGCTGTGTAACTAGGGCGGACAATAATAACAAATACTTAGAACTATGCCCCGTTATTACGTTAATCTACCTAATTAGGTAATTTAAGACTTTAATCGTCTCTAAAGCGTATCCGGCCTATCCCATATATACATATACTCTCTAGTTGCATATTCCGATTGTCTTGCCACCTTTCGCAGAAAACAAATCTTCTTAGTCGGAGTTCCCCGCACATATGTGAGATATCAGGTACCTAGGTAGCTATTTTAAAGCATTAATTTTCTTCCCTACTACCTACTATTGCATCTGGTGTTCCTATTCCTCTCAACTGCTCTCATCCTTTTCCACAGTATGCCCCACCACAAACGCGCAGAGCTCCTCCAAGCCGCCACGGCTTTCTGCGAGAGCTTCGCGCAGAAGAAGCCAGCGGACGAGATCCTCAGCCACTTCTCCGCCTCCCCGGACGTCCGAGCCTACGAGCACGGCCTCAAAGAGCTGGCCCCCTTCCTGGGGCGCGAGTTCCGCGGGCGCGAGGGCGTGCGGGAGTACTTCGAGACCGTGTCGTCGTGCCTGGGCTACGAGGACATGCGCTTCGCGGACTACGTCGTCGACGCCGCGGAGGGCCGCGTGGCCGTGCGCGGCGCGGCGAGGTTCACCTGGGTCGCCACGGGCGAGAGCTGGGACGAGGTTTTCGCGTACGCCCTGAGGTTCGACGACGAGCGCAAGGTAATCAGCTATGAGATCTGGGCCGACTCCGGCGCCGCGTACCTTGCGAGTAAGGGCCGGCTGCGGGATTTGGCGCCATCGTGATGGCAGATAAGTAGGTCAGTGTAACACGATAATATCTTCTTTTATGAAGATAAAACATCGCTTGTGACTATTCACGAAATACTGAGACATGAAGTTTTATTTTCGTCGAGTCGAGGGTTTTGTGAGGTAAAATAGGTATCCGTGGCCATTCGATATTCTGCTACAATGTTCAGATGTATTCACTGGGTCGAGTATTTCGCGGCATACAGCTAGAAGCAAGCGTTAGATTACATTCACCGCTAATTATGATCAAGGCTGTGATATCCCCTCGTCTGAACACCTCACCCGGACCTCACCAGCAAACGGGGAGATCGACATGACGATATCTCTTCACTTCTAGGGTTGGAGTTGCCGATCATTGTTGTAAATATTTTCATATTTTTCAATTGAATTAGCCGTCGTGATTTAAATCCGTGAAATCATCGAGATCTATCGATATCAATTAAAAGGCTACCCCTTGAATTTCCCAGTCGTTTAAGCCAACTACGCTGAAGTTGTTTTTAACATTAACGTTTTCGACCTCCGGCTCATCGTCGTCCACTAACACTGTCCCTTTAACCATTCTTTCAATAGCAATGTTTCTTAGATATGGTTGCTCGTTAGGCTGTCTTCAACCTTATGATCAAGTGTACGGGCACCTTATAATTTCCTATCTCGAAGTAATCTTTGGTATATATATACGTTATTTCTTTCTCATTATATTATAAGACACGCCGAAGAATAATAACTACCTATTAAAGAAATCGACTCCCTGTCTTTTTTAAGATGATACGGGCGTGGCGCTTAACTTATAGGACCTCCCTGTCTGAGGTTGACGGGTGTACAGCGGGCTAAAAGCGGAGTCCATGGAAAACAAAGGATGTAAGCAGAAGTAAGCAGATGAGATGGGCTTGAAAATGACTTAAGACCAACGACAGGCGAGTCCAGGACCTCGATCTCCCATCTAGATTAGTTGGTCGGAAGCGTTATGAGATATTTGCCTGTAGTAGACTGAGAACCTACTGCAGCGGTGGTCAAACTCGGCCAGGTGATCCTGCAACAGATACTCCCCTTACTGAATATCTCACAAGGATGTCTGTGATACACGAGCTAGATGTTATGTCTCTAAGCAAAAACCTATTTTATCTCCTTATGATGCCTTGATCTGCTCCAATACCAACCTATCTAGAGTTAATTGCATGATGTGGCCAACTATCCGTTTTATATTTTCCACCACAATCACACACCCTCTCCCCCGTCCCCTTCTCTAACTCAGTCTAGCCTCGCTCCTCTCACTCTCACTCCCTGATAAGGTACGGACCTACCTACCGACCCTCAAGCTTCCTCTCCCTAATAAAAGCGCCGGCAAGCAGCGCACCAAACGCCACCACCACCACAGGAACGAAAGCCCACTGTACGGCGACGGCGTAGCAAGTGCGCACTATATCCGCGACGGCCGGCTCGAGGCTGCGTATGTAATCGAGGCTCTGACGGACGCCCTCCTCGATCTCGCGGGCGCGGTTGTCGTCGTCGCCGAGCGAGGCGGCCAGCCCCACGCGTAGCACCTGCTGCAGGACCGCCGTCGAGATGCTGATACCGAGCGTCGTGCCCAGCGAGCGGAACAGGTACGAGCACGCGATGGCCACCGCGGTGTCGCCGGGCGCCGCGTTGGCGATCACGGCGATGAGGGTGCTGGTGATTGCTGCGTTGATCATGTTAGCTCTGTGTTCCTTTGACTCCTTTTCCTAGCTCTATTATATTATGGAGAAGGGAGCTTATCCGGCTATCTCTAGTTTTATAAGACCGAGATAGGGGTAGGAAAAAGGGGAGAAACTTACACATCCCCCCACCAAACGCAAGAATACAAAGGCCCACGATGACGCCAGTTGTCGACCTCACTACCACACCGGTAAATGCCACCATCGGTGCTATGCTGATGATCATAAGGGCGTATCCGAGCAGCGTGAGCCAGTAGTACTTCCCCGTGCGACGCATGAGGAGTCCACCTCCCAGCGAGCCCGCGAGTCCGAAGAACGTGCTCGGTATGAACATAAGGCCGGACTCTGTGGCCGACAGGCCCATCGCGGCCTGGAAGAACAGCGCGATGAAGAATAGCACGCCCATCTGCGCCGCGACGCCGAAGAAGTTGGACATATACGCCGCTAGTAGCGGCGGGTCCAGGATGATGTGGCCTGGAGCGAAGGGCTCCGAGGCCACCTTGACTTCGACCAGGATGAATAGGGCGAATAGGACTGGGGTTATCGCTAGTGGGATGATGGTAATTTTCTTGTCCCAGCCCTCGTTGCTGCCGTTGTCGAGGCCGAAGAGTAGCGTGAAGGCGGCCGAGACGAGCATCATGGCGCCTAGGAAATCGATGCGTAGCACCTTGGAGGTCCAGTGCGCGTGGTCTGTCTTAGGCAGGTGAAGGACCAGGTATACAGCAAGCCAGGCGACCATGGAGAGAGGAAACTGGGCCGTGAATGCCCATCGCCAGCCAATGCTATCGGCTATCAGACCGCCGATGGGCGCGCCGGAAGACATACCCGCGGCGAAGATGACATTGATATAGCCCTGCCAGACGCCGCGATCGCGTAGGGACACGATATCAGTCAGAAGGATGGTGACGACAGCATTCATGCCGCCGCCACCGATCCCGGCTACGGCGCGGGACACGCAGAGCTGGATGATATCCTGGGATAGGCCGCATCCCAGGCAGCCCAGACCGAAAACGAAGTAGGCAAACAACAGGGATTCCTTGCGGCCGAAGATGTTAGATACCTTGCCATACAGCGGCTGGAAGGCAGTTAAGGTGAGAAAATAGGAAGTAGAGATCCAGCTGGTCGAGTTCAGCGCTTTTAGATCACTGCCCATTCTACCATAGGTAGCGATGGTTAGCGTCTGATCCATGGCGACCAGAAAGACCTGTTATTATTAGTCTGGCTTCATTACCCTTCGCGGGTGTAAAGTTACTACATAGGAGAAGACATGTCATGGTAAAAGGCCGTGTTAAGAGAGCCTACTTACACCAATGGCCATGGCCGGAAAGAGTGCCTTCATATTTACTTTCAGCTTAGGTACATCACCGTTCGGGGCATTGTCGTCGCCGCCGTCAGCCTCGCCATTTTCTACATCCCCTGCTTCATGGGCATCGACAACTGAGTTATTCTTGCTCGGGAACGTACCATTGGACCGCGCCTGATTCACGTTACCGACGGCGGAAGCGTTCGGTCCAGGTCCAAGCAAAGGAGCGGTCTCTGCAGACGGCGCCCCTTCGGCGTGGATCGGTATTTCGGAGGGCATTGCCAAGAATTCACATAAAAATGATCATACGCAGAATAAGGCGATGTGTCTCCGAATTCAACACCTACCTAGATAGGTATGTTTTCGCTAAATAACGGAGTTGAATCCTCCTCCTCTCTTACCATCTCGCAACATAAACATAACGAGAGACCGGGGGTTTCGGTTCCCCTCCGAGAGACGGAGATTGTGTAGAACCTGAGCCAACGGTGCTGCATCTCCACTATCACACAATCGGCGACTTCGATTGGTTATCGTCGATTGCTAATCCACTGGAAGGATTGTACGGAATATGCAGGTTCACAAAAGCAATGATACCTTACGACCATCCTATCTGTCTATCTAAATGAGGCGAGCAGAGGAAATCGTCAAGTCTTTGTTAGATGTTAAATATGTAGGTAGTAGGTAGTTGACTAGAACCTTTATTAGGAAACCTTTTATATTCGCTTAAGTGCAAGCGAATTGCCAGAAGCTTACTTGAGAGATACCTATGGTACTTACCGAAGACTTAATTTAGCCTACCTAGGTACGTTACACAAATGTTTAAATATCAACCCTATTCCTCCTACCTTACCAGTCCTACGTATCTGAGGTAAGTAATTCCCCTTCATTCCTACCAGGTACATGCATACCTAAGGACTGTACCTATAAATGACCCAAGACAAATTAATTTATAATATGCAACTCACGACGCCTATCACGATAATATTACACCGGAATGTAGTGTAAACGCAGCGTTATCTATCTACCGAATTGCATGGCAGACAACGGCCCAAAAGGAGCTAACTATGCGCCTTACCGCGATGCATTCGTACATTAGGTACCTTAGGAGGTACCTGATAGATATGAATTCAATCTGCAAATTGTACTGTTACGTAGGTGCATACTAGGTGGTGTAGAAAGAAACCCGGGCGTGTGGAATTCGTGCTGCATCATTTCGGGTAAATACAGAACTTTACCACACCTAAGGGAAGACATAAGGCCGTTCAAGGATCTTAATATCATTAATATTTTCAATTCATATTCGAAGACTTCAGCTTCTCAAATTAAGTTAGCAAAGGATCATATTAAAATAATAGTATTTAATACTTACCTAGTCGTTAAACTCTCGGGTTTATCCCAGTTTATCCTAGCCGTTAATGAATCATTATCAATAGCGTACGAAAGTACCTCTGTCCCATGGATATGGGACATCTCGATACAACGGCCCTATGGCTGATCTACACCTAGTGTAGTGGACCCGTAAAGACGACCCAGGTTTATCATGCCCCTAAGAATCATTCAAAATTGACATCATAGCTGGCAGAGAATAAAATTTCGAATTACCTATTCTGTTTCTTGTTTTAAGCATCTTCGTGCTCCCTCGAGGGCCTAATAGCCACTAGCTGATTTATAAAAAAAAAAAAAAAAAAAAAAAGCCACATGCTTCTTGAAGATTACCGACCATTCACCGTTGAAGCCCCCTGTAACACCCTCGCATGAATGTCGACGTCCTCAGCTTCCTACACTCTGGAGCTCTAACGTCAGAAGTTTAACCCGATCATGGTCCGTGCGATAAAGCTGAGGTGGCCCATTCGATACGCGAGGTATGCCAGGTCCGGAAGCAATGGAACGGAAGTACTACCTACGTAAGGGAAGACACCGTTCTTCACGATGTGATTTGTGAAGAACTTGCAGGATAACCCCGGACAGGTCTACAATGCTGCTGGCGAATTTCCGGTTCTCCCGAACTTCCAAGATGCCTGCACGTGAAGTTTTGATAGGGTCTTCTAGGCTGCTAGGCCGCGAGAATGCTACATATTGATTTCTATCCTTGTCCCCACTGGCTCATCTCGTGCCCCAGACGGCATTAACCTTGCTCGAAGGCAACGAACCATAGGCCATCGGTCCTATGCTTAGCCCAATGAGCGTATTTCGTCCGCGGAGTCCACGCGTTATTGGGTATACCTACCCCATATAGTGTAGAGGGAAGTAGATGCCTCTGATGACACAGCCTTCACTTGTTCGAGTTGTAATAGAGTGAAATGATGTGGCTGAAGCAAAATTTTCACACACTGTATTTCCGAATACGGTACGCGTGTCTTATGAATCCCATTCGGACCAAATGGTGAGACTTTCAAATAAGACCTATTTTCGAGATCTCCATGCGCGAGTGCAGGTACCCGAGTGAGATGACAAGGTACTTCCAAGTTCCATCTGTCCTCCCCTTATCACTTTTCTCTTCGAGACTTTTCATCTACTCGCATGGTTATCCTATTCGAGCTCTCTTTATAATAGTTCTCCTATGTAATGTAGGTTCTAGGGATGTCAACCCTAAATACTAATATTAACATCAAGAAATCAGGAAGCTGACTTGGCAGCTGCTTGGAAAAGATAAAAATAAAAGACGCACAGAGGATACCCACTTAGTCCTATCAATCAAAAGCTGATCACCCTTCTTGGGATGATCCTGTGGCTGAAACGTCCGATCAAGGATCTATCTCCACGAGGGGCTAACGCGACGTGCAGATTCGCTGCTCGGCCTTGTTGATGAAGGGAGGCGAGAGGATTTTCGCACATTGCAGTGCCAGTAATACGTAACAGATCGAGCAGGCCTCCCATAGAATTTCTACGTAGTATGTAGACCCGCAACACTCTAGGGCTATTCTCCGACTAGCCCAAGCAGCCGAGTCCCATTCCCCTTGCTTCCCTTTTTCTTGGTCAATTCCACAGAAAGTCTTGCAGGAGAATCTACAAGGAACGTTAAGGACCCCATGCATATAGAGAGAGTCTTTCCCCCTTTGGCTCGTCGAGATTCTCTCGTGTGGATCCTTCGAGCGCGGTACCTGCATCAGATGTGTTGTCATCCCTAGGCAAAACCGTACATACAGTATTAGAGCAGGATCAGTTCAAGGGTACCAGCAGAAGCTTGGTGAACCCGGGTGACCCCCATTCGAGCCATACCTATTCACTTATTACATCTGCAACCTCGATTGCAGGCCCCCGTCTCTTCTTTCCTCGACCTTATCGGACGAAATGATCAGGCAGCGTGAACGACTATCTTCCGTCATTCTAGTATCACAACGCATGTTATTTCGTTCTTCTTGCTCCCTTTTCCTATCAAACCCCCTAGTTGAGCCGATAAATACGTAGTAATGGACCGTACTACCCTCCAAGCCCCTAAACCGGGGCGCTCGCGTTTCTCAAAAGCGCTGCCAGCCCCTCCTCCAGACTTTGGGGGTGATATGCCAGGGACGGCTTCTCGAGACCCTCCATCTTCGCTATATTCGCCATTCCCGCCTAGGAAGGACAGTGTTAGTGTTAAGACCAACAATAGCATCAGCATCAGCCCAAGCACCAAGTCGGACTTGACCAACTCGCCTCTGCCTTCGCTGCCATCCAATAATACCATGGGAGGTCCTGTCTTGCAAACACAGACTCGGTCGATTCCGAGGAAGCCGGTAGGACTGCCAGCAAACCCAGCCCCGGTGGCTGGCGCCGATACTGCTACGTCGAAGAAGATGAAGCGAGTTTCTTCTATATCAAGTCTCCTGTCGGCATATTCATATACCTCGTCGGATTCTGTTCAAAGGTCGTCGCAAGGCAGTATTTTCACAAAGGATAGCGAGCCTTCGAATTCACCAGAACGAGAAGGAATAAATGATAACCAGCAGTCGCTTGTAAAAACCTTGCCGGCGCTTCAGAGCAACCCCTATCAAGATGAGCTGCCGCGGGTGACTGACGAGATGGCATCAGCTAATCTGCCGCCGCCACCGCCGTTGAAGGACCCGACTCGCCCGAACACGCCGTTAAGTGCTCGGCCTCTAGACGCATTATCGGCATCCCGATCTGGTGCTCAAAATGGAGACCCGCCCTCATCGTCGCCGAAGATCGTAGGTGACTCACCTCCAAGGCGAGAGATCTGGCGTCGTCGTGCGTCAGTCAAATCAGATCGAAGCCTTCTTGTCCCCGAGCTCAAATTAGCTGGTTCACATGGTTCTACCGCATCCACATCACAACCGAGCAACTCTGACCTTCTTCCTCCCCCACCACTTTCACATAACAGCAACACTACTTCCCCATTGCCTCCCAGAAGTGCCTCACTTCCCGGAAGAAACATTAGACCGACCCAGCAACCCGACTCGCAAAACGAAGACAAGATGCGCAAGCTTTCATCAAAGCTCAAGGAGCTTACCACTCGAGGCGAGAGTGCCAAAGAGCCCGCCAAAGGACCTGATGTTGCCGAGGGACCTAAGGATGAGGCGATCAAGTCTGAGCCTATAGCGCAGCCTGAGACCAAGTCTAATATGAGACCTGCCGCACCTATTGAAGATCAACCTCAGGCAGAGGAGCCTACGAATGTATCGAAGACTTCAGTCGAGACGGTTGTGCATGCGCCAAGCTCAGCTGCCGCGTCGTCGGAGCCTTCCCCAAAGGAGTCCGCGCAAAAGTCAATCTCGCGTCGCCCGGTCGGAACTCCTGGTAGCAACCAAAACATGGATGTCCATAAAAAGGGCAGCTCGTCCGATCTGAGAAAGCAGGCACATGGACTTCCGCGATTCCCACGACCTTCGCATAGCAATTCTTCGTTGCGCTCTCCCCACGTTGCTCACGATGCTCAACAGGCCGTGAAACACAGAGCTGCACCGCACCCGCAATCGATTCCGACCATCACGATGCCTATCACATTGCCAGCGGACTCAAACGAGCCGATCAAGAAGCCCGAACTATTCAGCATGGTGACAGCGCTAAACGAGCCCAACATCTCGCCAAATCTGATGGCGAACGATCGCAAGCCTTACCGTAGAGTCTCGCCAGATATGGATGCAACTAAACTTAGTGACATCGGCGAGTCGATGGAGACGATTACCCCGGAGCACGCGGCCAAAGTTAATGAGGCCCTCGCCCGCTTTCCCCGAAATACTAGTCAAGCCGGTGCCCAAGCCGATGCAGTCTGGCAAGCCGCGCCTATCTCGTCGCAGCACTACAACTGTTTCGTGCGCCATTCCAAGTGGGTTCCGGTTAAGAACTCGAACTATCCCTTAGCATGTCAAACATGTGGTGTCCGGGATACGAACTCGCGCAAGACCTGCTCCTGGTGCAATTTGCGCATCTGCTACAAGTGCCACGACCGACTCATGGGTCCCTACAAGTCCGATCTCAAGAAGCTGATGCAGAATATGGAGACCGATCAGCTCGAGGACAGGCGCCGCGAGAAGGGAAAGCAAACAGGAGGTACCTAGTCCCCTCTGTTGCTACCATGGCTGGTTGAGACGCATCTCACGTACTCACCATTACACTCACCATTACTTCGTCTTCGATTCTCTCGACACCACGAACTTGGGATCCTCTTTTCCCCTTTGAACATTCAAGACATCTCGAGCATGTACACTCTTCGAAGTACTCGTATTCGAAAGGATGTCGATAGTCGCGGACCTGCGATTAGTTTATCCGGTTCATCTGGTTCACGATTGGAAGATGGAGTCTTGTAAAGAACAGAAAAAGGGGGATTTGCATCTGGAAATAGGCGTTTATTGGTACGATGATACCACTCTTGTGCGATGTATATACGGCAGGAATCGAATACATATGCCGTTGGTTTGCTCTTTGAGGAATAAGGGACAGAGTCTATGAAAAGGAAATGGAAACAGCATAATGGATTTCTAGCTCGAGGCCAGACGATGATACCTTTTGCAATAGATGAATACAAGGGATTGACGATTCTAAGATCCATGGATACTCTACTCTTGGGTATTAAACTTAACCATAGGTACCTATTTATATTTATGTGGTAGGTAATGGGAAGACGATTCGCTTCCTGTAACTCCTTCCTATTTATTAAGTGCCCAGTGTGTAAACCATAAAACGTTCGAGTTACCTCCAGGAGGAAGCACCTACATACCCAGGTAGGTTTAGGTAGGTAATACATGGATGTCATCTATCAGAGTTGAGGCAGGTAAAGTGCAGCGCAACAGTATAGTATGACGGTACCTACCAAGATGACACCTCTTACACCTTTCAGCCCTAACCGGTTAGCTGTTTCCCACGATAGCGGGGTTTCTATATGCCAGGTACCATGCCCTAAGCCTTACAGAAGGGGGATTTGACATATTGATAGTGGGGTCGGCTCCAGTGGCAGTATCACATCTCTCTAGTGTAGTACTCCACCGTAACTTTCAATTTAGTTCTGTGCACGGGTCAAATAAGAACAAAGACTCCCCTATTAATTCTAACCGAAACATTAAACATCTGTATTTACTAGGTAGCCAGTGCTAGTACCTATAAAAGATACTTTTGTCCTAAGAGACACCACCATTATCATGTCATCATCAACTGGCTTAGGCCGCACGCGCTCGATCCGCAAACCTCCAACTACAGCCGCGAAAGATGATTCTAGCCGAAGAGATGGCCCCTCGACGCGTAGCGATGTTAGGACTCTCTCACCTAGCAGGCTACCGGTGAAGCCCACGATGATCACTCGGTCGGCGGCAGCGAGCGCAGCTACTTCTTCATCTGCCACCGCTACCGCCGCCACTACTACCACTACCACACGGACTAGAGTACCGAGCTCAACTATAGGAAGACCCATATCGGGCGTATATAGTAAACCGTCTTCTGCACGCCCAGACTACGGTGCAAATGCTACGTCAAAACCCCCGACGAGACCTCTGGGAAGAATACCATCTACGCGTCGAACACCACCAATTACCTCGACGAACCGTTCCGCTGGAACCACCATTAATCGACCTACATCCTCCAGCGGGCCACCCCCAACAACAGCTTCCAATGGACCCGCTGGGCACTCGCGATCGAGATCCAACATAACGAGTCTAAACGCCGCAACGACACTGCGCCCAATTTCTCAAGTTTCCCAAGCACCGTCGTCGTCGTCAGGCCGCACGAGTCCGACCGCAAGCACCACCACAACAACAAGTTCGAAGCAGCAGACGCGCTCTCAAGCCCACGGACGCACGAAATCCCAAGCTCAATCTCAATCCCAACCAAGCTCCACCGCCACCACCGAAGCCCCCTCCCAACAACGCCAACCGGCGGGCCTCACCAGCCGCCCCGCATTCAACAATCACCAGCAGCACTACAGCCCCGCCAAGTCCCTCGCCCCCAAGCCCCTGACTTCAACCTACCTCGCGCCCCCCTCGCCCTCCAAGCTCCCCGCCAACGTCGCCCTATCCGCCGAGACAAGCCGCCTGCAGACGGAGCTACTCCAGCTCTCGCTGCTGCACCGCGACGCCGCCGCTGTGGACGCCGAATGGCACGAAAGCGCGTACCAGAAGCTGAGGCTGCGGTTCGCGCAGCTAGCCGCCGACAACGACTCGCTGCTCGGTCTCGAGCGGCAAGGGATCGAGGCGAGGAACGTGGCGGCGCTCGCGAGATGGGGCGGCGCTAGCAACGGGCGCGGGCTAGGGCTGGAGGAGAAGATCCAGGTCCTCGACGAAGTCCTGAACGGGGTGTGGCAGCTCGGCGAGCCGGGAGGGCGGTACGCGCGCGTGGCGTCCGGCTTCGAGGCCTGGGCCGAGCGCATGGCGTCCATAGTGGCGGCCCAGCGCAGCGGCAACGTCGACGCGCTCGTCGACGGCGACGATGTCCGGTTCCTCGGCGAGCTGGACGCCGGCTGGAAGCACGACTGCGTCGGCCTGCTCCGCAAGCTCGAGGCGTGGCGGGCCGCGCTGCGGGAGCTAGGCGATGTCGATGCCGCCCCCACATCCAACCCTACCTCTAGCTCCACCTCCCCGGACTCACAGTCAGAATCGAGCTTAGCACGCATGGTGACCGGCTGCCGCGCCCTCGTCCACGACATGCTGTCCGAGCTGGCGCTCATGGCGCAGATCGAGCGGGACGCCGCCCGCGCGGAGGACCAGTGGATCGAGCGCATGAACCGCGCCATCGAGGACGAGGACGACGACACCCCCGCCGCCCGCGCCTACGTGCCGCTCTGGAAGCTAGCGGCGTGATATCGGTGCGGGCATACATGCCTACCTCCCTACCTACCTACTTTTCTACTAGGTATACTGTATTGTACTGGACTGGACTGGGGGTTGGACTGTAGGATAGATTACACGCACCTAGATTGAGACGGGGCCAAACGCAACGATAAAATACGATAGGGTAATGGTAATGCTAAGTAATGATAATATATATACACCTATACAAAGAATGTACGGATTGTAACGTAGTGGGCTTCTCGGAATAGTGACGATGCGATTGGTCGATGTATCAGTGCGTCCCGTGGCGGTCGTGGAGTAGTTTGCATAGCGGAGGCCAATGAGCCCGCCTCTCTCGTATGGACGACGTAATGCCATAGGGTGGGTGGAAAGTATCCTCGGGAAAGGCGATTGGTACTGCTATTACCTCGGTACCTACATCGATAGGCTAAGGAGAACCAAACGCGATGATATTGATGGATGAATATAGACTATCTACCTAGGTACCTTATATCTAAAGAGGGTAGTATTTCTAACCACATACGAGGTCAACGGAAACCCACAGCAGTACTTAGCGTCCCCTTAGTAAGAAACACCAGCCCATCAGCGATAGTTCAGCTCCGGGTTCGCCCTGAAGTTGCACCGGCACCTGCACTCGGGCACGGGGCACTCGACGTGCCTGGCGAACCACTGGCGCGCGTGGTCGAGGTGGAGGACGTGCTCGCACTTGAGACAGAAGGTCGGGAACCGCGCGGCGACGCGGATGTGGGGGTCGGGCGAGGCCTCGGGCTTGTCGGAGCGCGGCACGCCCACGACCTCGAGGCACACGACGCAGCGGGGGAGGTGGCGGCCGCAGTTCGGGCAGCTGACCCCGGCGTTGATGTTAGACGCCGTCAGCGGGTTCGTCGTCTGCCCCTTGGCCGACGACGGGGGGCCCGCTCCCGTCTTCGAGAGTTCGTACTCGGCGTCGCAGTACACGCAGCGCAGGGCGATCTGCCGGGATGGCGGCGTGATGATCGGCACGCCGCCTCGCTTGCTCTTCTTCGTGCTTTCTACCTCGAACTTGGTCCGCTGCATGAAGGCCTTGTGCCGCTGGAGATACGCTCGGTATGCGTTCCGCCACGCCCGGCATCGGTAGTCGTTAATATACTTCGGCGAGCATATCGATAGGACTAGAGTGGCCGTCTGCACGTCGTTGAATTTCTCAACGTATTTCGCAAATATGTCCACGAGCCTGTCTGTAATGCCCGTGAGCACAATTCCTTCGATATCGCCCATCTCCATCGATTTCTTAAGCTCCTTATCGAGCCATTGAGTAAGTTTAGCATCATCGAAATATCGAAGCGCCACGAAGGTCCGCTCTCGGAGAGGAAGCGATTCCTGGTCTGCTATGCTTTCCCAATTATTAGTTGTTATAAGGGATGATATCGCTCGAAGATATGGGTCGGTTTTAGAGGCAATCGCATCATCGAAATCTAACTGCGGCTTGTCAGAGTTCCTATCCTCTTGGCACTTAAGCTGTAGAGCCAAAGAGACGAATAATAGGGTTGGATATTCTGCGCTGGCTCCCCTGAGTATCTGTACTGCTTTATCGAAGTCGCCTTCGAAGAGGGCATGAGCAGCTGACATAGTATACCATGCCGAATCTCTCTCGGAAGGTAGCATTGCCGCGAAGTCGCCGAAATGTGTATCAGGCAAACTACCCCATCCGCAGATCCGTAGCGCTGCTATTCGTTGTGCAGGTTTTTTAGTCTCGGCGCCATCGTATGTTGGCTGCCTCGATTTCTTGTTTAATTCTTGTAAACAACGCTCCCATGCCGCAAGGTCTGGAGGCCTCGTTCCATCTATCAGTCTAACCGCGCCGTTGAGCCCTGGAAAGCATGTTAGTTGTCGCTCAAGACGAGAATTTCCTACAACAAACCTAGGTCACCCGTCCATATATTACAAACACCCATGTAGCTTAGATCGATGCCTTGTGCTACCATTCCCATACCAGAGGCAGCTTCATCAGCCCCTGAAACTTTTAGTCTCTGTAATAAAATGCGGAGGCGAGGTGAAAATCCATACCAGAAATCCAATCCCATAGTTCTCTCAACCATGGATCATCAGCGATTATGTCCCTATTCGCGACGTAGTCAAATAGGTATTTCTCCTTCGAACGAAGGAGCATTGGATGATCGAGGATCATCTGCGCTTCCCTAGGAAACCCCTTTGTATCTAATGTTGATACAAGTAATCTTTCATGTAGCTGTCGATTCGATGCTAGAGCGTTGACCTTTCGAAGACAAATTAGCCAACGATGGGACCCCTTCATTATTGGGAGGCTACTGTTGTACCTTATCGTCGAGCTGTTTTGAGTCCCCAAGGCTTTCTTTAGAGTATTTTCTCAAAGCTCGTAACTTATCTGCTGTCTTGAAAGCATTGGCAAGTGGCTCCGATGATTCTACCGCACTTGCTTCCGAGTCATACACGAGATTGACTGTAGGCGCGGGAGCGAGCAACGCTTTCTGTACTACAACGTGAGCGGATTCTTTATGGCTTCCAAAAAGAGGTATATCCTCGAAAGCCTTGTCGATATTCAGCGATCCCATCATATCAGGGTACTGTACTGCTTCAAATTGCATCAAAGAGTGATAGCTACTGCCTGCTTGAGAACAATCAGTATTGATAATCCGTCTAGTAGAATGGAAACTACCTTCTAGTCCACGGTGGGGTGCTCTCCAAGGTATCATCTTGAACAGATGTTCTGATGTATAAGATGGTTTCTCAAGAATATCAAAGGTTCCATTGGCGCGTAGGACTATGGCTCGTGGTGTCAAAGCAGGAGAGTCGAGGTTCAGCCAGTCGAACGACACAATCCTGTCATCCTTTCGGTCTCTTGCATAAGTCATGTCTAAATCATAGGATTTCTTAACCTCGAGAACCTCGGGGCTTTCCTCGAGGTGCTCGTCAGAGGGAATAAACTCCTTTTTGATGTCTAAGACTTTGAGTTGGCCGGTTCTGGAGAGTACAGCTATCAAGCCACTACGGTCCCGACAAAACCGTATTGACCGTATCAACGAACCCCTATCCTGGAAATTAGCATCCTTGACGTCGATTGCTTTATCGATGTTAAGAGCTGCTCCCCACGGGAGATCATCCGTATCGACAGCATCGAGGTAGAAGCGAGAGGAAGAAGACCGCGAGGTTGCCCGGCGATCCCAAATCACCAGGCCCGGCTTGTCTAGAGAAGACGAAGCAAAGTAGTTCTGATCTGCATAATCAATCGCCAAGTTGTTGTTGCACTTGGTTTGATAATTGATCACTGCCCCTTGCGGATCTTGAGACTAGTCAGCAGGTATACAGAAGCTTGTTATCTGGAGCGATGTCTACCTCGGAGGTCATAGATACGGATACCCTGGTTTTTTATCCCGGCAACCAGCACCTTCGGGCTGTCTTCAAAAAATTTGGTACTCGATATAGAGATACTAGCCTCGAGACTTATCACCGGATTCATCGAGCTCTCGAGCGATGCCCAAGTAGTCCCAGACTCCAGCGCCGTAAGCCGATTCACGTCGAATATTTTAAGACACTGGTCATTTCTTACACGTTCAAGTCCGACGGCTAGTAAGGTTCCAGTATTGAATGCTACCGCCTGGCAAGTACGAGTGATTCTTATGGGGAGCTCCAAGTGGGCGCTAGAGTCGCTATGGAGGTTTATAAGGTCCACGGTACCACTCGCGGTTCCGATAGCAACGAGCCCAGGATGAGCGGGTGACCAGTCGTATGTGGTTAGCGGAGGGATCTCGTCGTACTTTGACGTCTTTTCAAAATCAAATCTGCCCGGCTGAGCAAGGCCGGTTGGTTCATATAGCTGCACGACCCGGTGTTGTAGATTAACATGGAGGAAGGTGTCATAAGCTGGATTTGGGGACCACTTGATGAGGCCAGGCTCCGGTCTATCCATCTTAGAAGTTGTATATTGTGACATTGTTCTAGATACCTTTACAGGCTCTTCTCAGAGGACATACATCTGTCCCAGCTCAAGTGGGCCTCTCACAAAGAGCCAAGATGGGCGTTGGTCATGAGAACTGAGCAGGACTGATAGGTGCCATCCTTTGCTAGACCTGGCGCATATTAGACCAATAAAAGTATCAAAATGGATTACCTACAGTTTCTCTAAGATGACCCTATTGTTAAGAGAAATAAAGAAGACCCTAATGGATAGAAGCTGTATTTGTTTAGTAGAGAACTTGTTATTCACTATAAAGTTGTCGCTGTGAGCCTCTAGACTAACCTAGTATCTGCTTATCGATAAAAGGTCTTGACCCCGCTAACTTTATCAATTGACCAATCAAGGATCACTAAAGACTATTACGTAAAGAGCCTATAATTGTATCTATATATATATGTACCTAAGTACCTAGATACAGAGATAGGTACCTCTATTGTAGACTTTTCAGCCCTACCGCGACCGCCTCAATACATATCAATCACTCTTATCCTGAGCCTAATAGAGTTGAACTCGCCTCATTCCTATACACTATGTCAGCTGACTACCCAGACTATATCTCGTTTGAATACTTAAATGATCGAGGTATTATTATGGGAGGACGCTTTGTAGTCCTTGACAACTGTATTCTATAGAATTTTAGAACCCCCTCGAAATACCTCTCTTTTGTCTTTTTATAAGAAGGTGCCTTGATGGGGTTTCGTTTACACACATCTAACATTATATCTCTTAAACCCGGACGCGAAGTATTAAAAGCGATGGACGTAATGGAGTTAAGTAGTTTCAACTCCGTACCCGGCTGAGGCATGTCGACATTTACCATAATATAAGAATACGTTGGGAGGACACAATATTGTTGATGAGAAATACGATGGGAAGTGTGAACAGAGTGAATAGGCTTTATGATTAGGTCGAATTTACATAAGACTTGGGGCCTTCTCTATCCTGTCTGGAAAAGTCCGAAAAATCAAGCTAGGAATAGTGCATTCACTGCTGCTTGTTGAAGCACTCATTAGCAACAAAGATGACAGGTCTCGCAGAACACGCTCTCCCGGACACCTATACTGGCCTCCAATTTCACTCCCCCTCTTCACCTCCCTTTCTTTCAACGCTGCCAACTCCGATTCCCACTGCCGGAACTGTCATAGTCAAGCCGCTATACTCCATTATTGTGCAATACGCTAACGAAATCTTCACAAATGGGAACCCAAGAGGCTATAAATATCCTCTACCTATCGTCCCCGGGGGTTCATGCATCGCTCGTGTCGCCGCCGTGCCATCCGATGCTACGAGCTTGAAACCAGGGCAACTGGTATTTGTCGAACTGACAGTACGGGCTCGAGATGACCCCAACATAAAGGTCTTACGGTCATTCCACGAGGGTGCTAGTGAAGCGACACGGAGGTTGATGGGAGAGTGGCGTAATGGGTCTTGGGCTACGTTAATGAACGCACCGTTGGAGAGCGTGCATGTTCTTGACGAAAACATATTGGTTGGTAAATTAGGATACAAGATTGAAGAGCTTGGGTCGCTTAGCCAGCTGGTCGTACCATACGGCGGCCTTGCAGATGTCGACCTGAAACCAGGTGAGACTGTATTGGTTGCTCCGGCTACCGGGTCTTTCAGTAGCGCTGCCGTACATATCGCTCTCGCAATGGGAGCTAGAGTCATCGCCATGGGAAGGAACGAGACAGCTCTCGATGAACTGAAGAAGCTCGCCGAACCCGGAAGGGTCGAGACTGTCAAGATCAGTGGAGATGTACAGGAGGATGTCAACGCCTTGGCGAAATTCGGGCCGCTGGATGTGTATTTTGACATCTCTCCACGCCCAGCTAGTAAGAGTTCGCACATCAGAGCGGGCATTCTATCTCTGAGATCAGGAGGCCGCATGAGTTTAATGGGAGGGATCCCAGGTGACATCGACCTGCCCTACTGGCATATCTCATATAATGGTATTACAATAAAGGGAACCTTCATGAATACAACCCAGCAGGCGAAAGACATGATCAAGATTCTCGAGAGAGGAGTATTAAAAATTGGCTACAGAGTAGGCATGGAGGTTGTTGGGAAATTTAAGCTCGAGGATTGGGAGGAGGCACTTGATACTGCTGCAGCAAAAGGAGGCCCGGGTAAGAGTGTATATTTCATTCCGAATGAGGAGTGAGGTATCCTTTGGCAGTGAGATATATCGGTATATATATCTTTTTCCGATTATCACCATAGTTACGTTAGCAACATGAATAAAATGCACAGAATAACAGTGTGCCTCAAGGGTTCGCTGCGTGGTTTCGTCCGATGTTGTATGCACTTAACACCCATGGACGTTGCTCAGGTGGTACTAGGTAATTAAAGTGGCATGTGGTACAATAAAGTACCTAGGTACATGCAATATCTTATCGAGACGTACCTACCTAGGTAGGCTGCGTAGATAAAAAAAAACCCCCACCTAAAAGTTATTTTTTGACAGTTCCATTCTTCAACACTAGAACACCGCCAAATCTCAGTGTCAACAGCAACCATCATTCGCGACGCAGGGACGGCCATCACGATGAATTCCAAACGAAAATTCTCTGAATTCGATAATGAATCGTCAGCGCAAGGAGAGACTCGTGAGCGCGTTCCCGGATATCATGCATCCAAGAAGAACAAGAATCCGAAAAAGACCAAGACGAAACCGAGTAACATCAATTGGGTCAAGAAACGAGTACGGACGATTGAGAGGCGATTCAAGACCGGCCAAAATCTGCCAGCAAATATCCAGAATGATTTAGAGAGGGAATTAGCCCACCACCGGCAGAAGATTGAAGAGGCTTCTGACGAGAAGAAGAGGAAGACCATGATCACGAAGTACCATATGGTCCGCTTCTTTGGTAGGATCACCTCTCCGCATCTTATGATATACCGATTTGTTAAATCTAACAATTAATACAGAGAGGAAGAAGGCAGACCGACTTGCCAAGAAAATCAAATCCCAGCTCGATACAACTACAGATGCAAAAGATATCGAGAAGTTAAATGCGGATCTACACAGGGCAGAGATAGACAGCATCTACACCAGATATTTCCCATACAGAGAGCGTTACATCAGCCTGTATCCAGTGACATCGCTAGGCTTATCCGCGCACAGTGGAGAGAAGACAGAAGATGCAAGTTCGGCAGCCCAGGCGCTCCACATCGAACGACCGCCATTATGGGGGGACATAGAGAAGGCATCAGAGAAAGGGATTCGGGCGTTAACCGAAATCAGAGAGCGAAAGCTAGACAGAGGTTCAAACAAGAATGGCTCCAGCAAGCAAGACTCAAAAGACACTACCTCTGCAAAGACCACGCATAACAAGACGAAGAACTCGGCTGCATCAGATGCTACGAGTACCGGACGAGGAAAATGGAAAACGAAGCATGGCGAGTCATCGAATGCCCAAGATGATGGCGATAGCGATGGCGGATTCTTCGAAGAGGAGTGAGAAAGGTCTCGATATGAGACAAATATTCATGATACCCAATTATTACGAGATAATAGCCCTAGGTAGCTGAGTTTTGTAAAAGGCAGGCTGTAATTTCATCAGATTCCCAACCCAAAATGTTTCCCAGAACGAAACGTAGGAGGACTCGCTTCAGAATATTGAAGAGTGAAATTAAAGAGCTCTTTATTACAAGGCTATTAGTGACATAGCCGTCGTCTAATAAACCCGAACTTTCAATACCTTAGGTACCATGTTGGTACATTATGTAATTAGAACAAACATCCATGCACTAGGTACCTAGGTACATGGATAAGGTTCGCGACCATCTATGTATGGCTTGCGTTATGTGCAGGTGGTGAGCAAAGAGGCGGCTTATCATCCATCGATGTCGTACAGACGTTAAGGATAAACTACCGAGTAATTTCCTTTTGTGGTCGATCGCGCTATGAGATGGATGGATTTGAACTTGATGGTTGCACTGATTAGAACTGTGGTTGCAGCAGCAGGGTGGGGTTTGAACGAAAAGGAGCTAAAATAGCACCAAAAGGGTTAAGCTGGAACTACCTAGGTACCTTTTCTAGTGTAGGTAGGTACTTGGAAGCCCTCAGCCCCTAGTTCCCTACGTAGCGCCCCTAAAACCCCTAAACTTCTAGCCGAGCTAAGTCATTGGCTGTATGGCAGCGACAGGGTTGTTCAATCCCAAAAGTCAAGGGTCTGATTTGATACGAAACTCTCTTTTTCGCTTTCGTCTGGTACCTTTTTTTTATTTAACTTTTTTAAACCCCAATCCTACATCCTACATCCTACCCCCCTGCTCAGGGTGAAGTACCGCCTTTTGAGTTCAAACAACACCGAAGATATGGTCGTGTAGCAGATCATGTCTCGGCCATTGACCTCTCCTACTCCATCTTCCTACTTCCGGTTACCGCTGGTATTATTTGTCTTCATCTTCTGGTTGGATTTTCCATCCTGTTCGGTTGCAGGTGGTACCTTGTATGGTCTATCGCGATATCAAGATATCCACGCCGCCCCCTTGACTTGAGATGCGAATGGCATAACCGTGCTGATCGAATCCCCCCCGCTACGGGCCCACGAGTCGCAATCGATATCAAAATCGACATATCAGGCACTTGAATTTCGGCGCAAGACGAAGGGGTACATATTTTGGTGGTATAGTATTCTATTATCGGCGAACGGGCTCCGGCCGTGAAGATCGACGCTCGATCACCACCCCGAGGAGCCTACCCGCGGCGGATCTGTCAAAACCGCGACGATCATACAAGTTGAATTATCGGCTACTAATAATATCGACACAAATGGCGTTCTCTTATCTTTCGCGAACAAATACCAACCAATCTCTTTCCAATGGCACTTCCGGAAACCATCGCGCGTCTCTCTCATCCTTCCTATCTTCGCGCTCTCCCTCACAGATGTCTCATCATTCGCGACCTCCTCGATCCCCTCAACCTCCCATAATGAACAATGATCGTACGTCGGACCCTAGTTCGAAATCCAAGACTTCGTCCCTAGCGAGCCAAACCCCCGCATCTTCTTCGCAACACTCATCTCTCGAAGCGCCGAAGCGGCCTAATCCTAATGGCCAATCCCCAAGGAAATTGCGCTCGCAGTATCCACGAGACTCCGAGAACCATGTCGAGTATATCTTGGTCGCCTCCTTCGACATCGACCGTGGCCCTGTCATGGAGCACCAGTTTCCCGTCGCAATAACTGGGGATGAGCATATGTTGGCAGAACTTATGTTACCGGATCAGGTTCATTCACGTAACCAGGATTGGACCATCTTTTTCTTACATAAGGACACCAGCCAGGAGGAGGACGAAGAAGTGCTAAAGGAGAAGGAAGAAAGGCGAAGGCGCAGGAAACGAAGAAGGGACAAGGCTGCCGGGATAATCAACGAAGACGACGATACGATTGATGAAGAAGATGAGAATGAAGAAGACGAGGATGAAGACTGGGATGATGATGATTCCTCATCCGACTCGGAACCCGAGGGAGGAGAAGGTCCCCCGTTAATTTATGTCTTAAACTTGGTTTACACAAGACACGATAAATCAGTGAAAAGAGGCGCCGTAGTCAAAGCGATGGCTATATGTACAAGACATCCCTTTTTACACATTTATAAGGTTAGTTGTGATTCCCCTTAACATGTTCGTCCCTTGTTCCGTGTCTCTAACTACTACAGCCTCTCCTATTACTTGCGCTCGAGGAATATTACAAGTCTCCAGTCCCAGAGACGTTATCGCTGCTCTATGAAGCAGTCAATAGTATGGACCTCTCCTTAATGCCGAAACTCAGCCTGCTTGAGAGATATCTCTTGCAAGCTAGCAACAACCAGGACCTCTTCGTCGAGAAGTTTGAACGAATGGTGCAGATGCGGATGGCAGAGGGGAAAACCGACGGGGTTGGTGAGCCATTCGACGCAAGCAGAACCCCCCCTAAGCTACAAGGTATTTCCCGAGCTGGAACGAAAGCTCATCTCGAAGCCAAATCTGCATACTCCGTTCCACGAGATACCCACGAATTCGAGAGTAAAGTCATGTACAAGGGTATACCGATCCCTGTCAAGATCCCGACAGCAATCATGCCCGAGACGGTTGGGGATTTCTCTCTTATCAAACTGATCCAGACCTTCTCAGAGCCACATGCAAAACAAATACAACACTTTACCATACATACCCACTTAACTACGAACGGATCTGGAACCCATCCTATAATAGTACTAGCTAATGCTCTTCTAACCCAGAAGAGGGTAATCTTCGTCGGACATAACATGCCGTCCGGTGAAGTTGCGGAAGCTGTGTTGGCAGCATGCGCCCTAGCATCTGGTGGCGTACTTCGAGGATTCACTAGGCATGCATTCCCATACACAGATCTTACAAAGGTGGACGATCTATTGAAGGTCCCCGGCTTCATCGCTGGAGTTACAAACCCGACCTTTGAACTCCATCCTGAGTGGTGGGACCTACTGTGTGACCTCCAGACTGGGCGAATGAAGATTAGCGAGAATATTGAACCCGCACCGATCACGGAAGGACTTGTATACTTCCAACAGCAGAATCCGTCCTTCGCGAACATGCTCAGTGGTTCATCTAACGCGAGCGCCGATTATACCGGAGATGTTGTGTTCATGAACGACATCCTCAAAAGCATAACAGCGAGGCGTGGCGAGCGAGTCATCCGGGCTAAGTGGCGAGACTGGGTCGTTAGGTTTACTAGGATAGCCGCGGCCTTTGAGGAGACCGTCTATGGAGCCAGCGCCTTGTACATTGGTGGTGACGGGTTTGAAACCGTCACGGGTGGACACGGATACGTATGGGTAGACGAAAACGCCAAGCAGAAGGAGCTTGGTGGTAATGTGTGTAGGATCGAGGGCTGGAGAAATACCCGAAGCTACTACAGCTATATCCAGGTAAGAAACGGCCTCGATCGAAAGTACCTACCCTTCACAGCTGACAAGATGACTATTAGGATCTCGCTCAGGTATACACCATCCGACCCCTGAAGGGGCTGGACTTACATCACATGCATGACCGTCTCCGATCTCAACGCCTAAGCCCGCTACAAAGCCGGGACGTATATCTAACAATCGCTAAGTACGTCCACTCGTACGACGAGATCTGTCTACTACTGTCGGTAACACCCGAGTCACACGCGGGGCTCTTCTACATAGCCCTCGGGTTGTTCCACAAGGATCGAGACGTCAGGATAAAGACGTCGGACCTCATCGAGCGGATTAGCGAGCACGAAGGCGGCCAGCACTGGTGGAAGGGGATGAGCCGGTTCGAGAAACTCGCCTTCCACCGCATACGGCGGGAGGTGGAAGCGGAGACGAAGAACAAGCTCGAGAAGGAGGGCTTTAGCGCCGCCGAAGTGGAGAAGAGGGCCAGCTAGAAGGCTGGCTAGAAGGCTGGCTAGAAGGCTGGCTAGAAGAAGTTGACGATAATTTTGAAGAGAAGAAAGGTCCAGACCTGATGATGTGGCCGGTGGGAGGTTGTCGCCTTTTGTTTTCTGAAGATATCCGCGACTTCCAATGTTGATATATACCACGTACGTAATTTGCACAAAGAACCTCGCTTGAATGGATACTCTTAATGCTTCAGTTATAAGCATGTACGGCTTTCTTTCTTTCTTTCTTTCTTTTTTTCATTGCTTCTTATTCGGTGCTCTCATGAGTGATATCTACATCCATCTCCTACTCCCCCCTTTTTGCCTTTAATGCGATCATAACCCTCATGGTAAGATGTTCGTCCCGTCTCTTCGGACCATATCCCCACGGCCTGGTATATCGCCACCTCAAAAGAGGAAACGGACACAATCGATAGCCTAGATCAGAACCGTCGGAGCTATCGGTAGACAAATAACTGCTTTTCCTTTTCTTAGCCGCTCCTAAGCGAATAAGTACTTGGCGGCGTGGTCGACGTGGTCGCCGGCGAAGCTTGACATGAAGAAATACGAATGGTCGTAGTCCTATCCACAGATCAGATCCCAAAATCCCCCCTTTTTAAAAAGAGAACGGTGAGAAATAAACTTACCGGCTGGTACCTCAGCTCCAAGCCCTGGATACCCGCCTCCTTAACAGCCTTCTCGAAGTTCTCCGGCAGCAGCTGGCCGGCCTTGTAGAAGTTGTCGCCGGTGCCCACGTCGATCAGGGCCTTGAGGTCGCCGCCCTTCCACGCCTTGACCAGCTCCGTGGCGTCGTGCTTCTGCCACTCGCCACCGGCCTCCGCGCCGAGGTATCCCGTAAAGGCCTTGACGCCCCAGGGGCAGCGGCTGGGGTTGGCGATGGGCGCGAAGGCGCTGACGCTGCGGTAGCGGCCCGGGTTCTTGAGGTACAGGGTCAGCGCGCCGTGGCCGCCCATGCTGTGGCCGGTGATGCTGACGCGGTCGGCGTCCAGCGCGGCGCCGAAGTCGCGGAACAGCGCGGCGGGCAGCTCCGTCGACACGTACGTCTCCATGCGGTAGTGGGCGCTCCACGGCGCCTGGGTGGCGTCGACGTAGAACCCGGCGCCGGCGCCGAAGTCCCAGCTCTCGGCCTCGCCGGGCAGGCCGAGGCCCCGCGGCGAGGTGTCGGGCCAGACCAGCGCGATGCCGGCGCGCGCCGCGTGCGCCTGGAAGAAGCCCTTCTCGGTGCAGTTCTGCGGCGTGCAGGTCAGCCCGGACAGGTAGATGAGGACGGGCACCTTGGCGCCGCCGCCGGACAGCGCGGCCGGGGGCAGGAACAGGTTCACGTCCATGGGGGTGCCGGTGCTGGTGGACTGGTGCTGCAGCTTGAGCAGCTTGCCGCCGAAGTTGGCGATCGTGGCTTTGGTCTCGAAGGCCATGTTCTTCTTTCTTTGCGGACTGCTGATATAACTAGGTAGGTAGGTATATAGATCCGGAGGGAAAATGTTATTCGGCAAATAGGGAGAGAAGGTTGGAAGGAGATATAAGTTGGAGACGAGGAGAAAGTCGAGTATAACTATAATCGGTGGATTTAAGTCTAACAATACGGTTATCAATTCCAATATGTACAGCGTAGCGAAATGCTTGGTAGTAGTAGTAGTAGTAAATACTACTACTGCTACTAGTTAGATGATCAATGATGCGAGAACTGCATCAACCATCTTCCCGATTCTTCCCCCCTCCTCAAGCTCCTCCTCCCGGCAGTTTTTGACTATCGAGAAAAGGAGGGGAGACTAGGAGAGAAAGAGAGAGACCCCGCCATCGGTGCGTAGAGAAAACCCCCCTCAGCCCATGTACCTGGAGCTCCTTTTCCCTTTTCGCTTTATCTAACCCCACATTCCAAGCGTCTAGACCGACGTCATTGGCGACGATTCAATCCCAAAAAGACTCCGAATACCGACCGGACTCCGTCGTTAACAATTCATTGGGTTAGTAAACGGGAGATTTAATTGAACTTCCATCCTGCGTGTTTTTTTATCTTTTCATCTCCCTTTCCTTTAAAATATCTCTTTGGGGTTTTTGTTGAGGATTTGTGTTTTATTAATATTATAATATTAAGACTTTTCTTTTCTCTTCTTTTGTCTACACCAATTCTGATGTCTTCGATCAATTCATATCGACGCTCCTATGCCTTTGTCGTCTGATTTAGTTGGCACTCGAACGACTCGATGAGATGGTCCCACTGTATAGTCGACAGATCCCATTTGACAGGGTTATAGAACGAGACGGCGCCGAATGTGCAACCCGTGGGTGATGTGCAGATCTCATCGCATTGGCCTCTGCATAGGATCAAACGCTGCATTAGCTGATACGTCCAGCGGCAATAAGACAACGAGAGATAGCTGGAGGTATGATGCATCGACTTACACTTTAGGCCAGCAGTAGAACGCATCACCATCGGGAGCGAAGGTCTTGGTGTTTCCAGAGAAGCCTTCGGGCATGTCGTGGCAGTCCTTCAGAGAGTATACCTCATAGTGGCACGCACCTGTAGCGTTGGCACCATTGCAGATGAGGATCTAGAGATTTGCAAGTTAAAAAAATGTTCAGTTATCTGCGAGGGCGTGGGATGGAGAAAGGGAGAGGACATACACCTCCGATATCTCTCTTGGCTAGCGGCGGTCTTCCACGAGCAGTGACACAAGTCGCAACTGCAACAAGGCTAGTAATAATGGCTAATAACTGCATGGTTGCAGGTAGAGAAGCTGTTCTGCGTGGATATATGTGCCTTGGTGAAGAGCTTAGAGCTTAGAGCTTGGAGCTTTGGAGTTGAAAGTGTGAGAGAGGGAGAAAGAGTCTTGGGATTTAGCCCTGTCTTGTTAGGAACGAAGGATATAAAGCTAACAAACAAAGGAAGGGAGCATGAAGCATGCACTCTGCAAATATTGCCTGTGTAGGGTCGTGCCTGACAATTCACGGACAACGCGGGAAGCAAAGTGGGCAAGAAGGATTAAATAGGTAGGCACTTAGGTAGGTAATGTCGATCGATAATACAGCTCCGCTTATGAATGTTATGGATATTATGGATGTAGTGTATACATATGAGTAGAGCCGAAGTCCTAGATAAATACCTAACCTTATGTACCTAGAGGTAGATATAGATACTTGTATGTCTGAAATTAATACAACAAATATCGATTGTACGACAAATAGTAAACTCGATTGAGCCTCTTGTATGTTGTACACTGGCAACAAACATCGCATCGCATCCATTTATATGTTAACACAAATACGTACGTACCTACACTACATACATACCGGTAGCAGTTAACGATAGGTGGCAGTCAACGAGAATCAATCCATTCACTCTGCTGTACACAATCAGAAGATATAGCATGTCAAGTCTACTGGACATGCTATACCAATCACATTAGCCTAGGAAAATAATGTCTCTTCATACCTACTCGAGTATGTACCTACAATGCTCTCTGCTGATCCTCACGAGCCTATGCACAGTCAAGAGAGAAAATTTTATTCGACTTCGTATTCAAAGTTGTCCCTGATCCCCGGGAATTGCGGCTGCAGCAGCTGACATGCATCCTCCAATAGTCAGACGACGTCATAGTAGAGCGGACCATTGTGCTGGTAAGATGCTGCGCTCTCATGTTGTATTATGCCGCTTAACATGTATTGATTGGTTTGTCGGCTTGGCATTCTTTCGGTATAGAGATCCCATGTGCCCTCGATAACCTTGCACTGCATCCTCACACTGCATTGGAAACACTATTTGTACAGGCCTTACCTATTCAATACGAGTTACCCAAAATCATCACCGCCTTTTTGAGCTTGCCTCATGTTAGGTGCCAGATATGTGCTAGCAAGCCGTCCTATGAGTGGAAACAACAATATCAATGTACTTTACTTAGTTTCTTAATACAAGCGCGATAGCCTCACGATTATACTTGATCGTGTTATGACATTTGTATGAGTATCTGGTCTGGGCTGATGGGAATATCGAGGTAAACTGTGTGTTCCCCCTCTGTTGTCAATTAGTCATAAGGTATATACGATAATAACGCAGTCAATCCGCAGCTGACGGTAGGGCTACCGGTGAACCCGGCGAGGAAATCTCACCGTATCCAGCAATATTATCCGGAAATATCCTTCACCGTCAGCGCAGGTGACTATCATGGACATCCGCCTGTCTAGCTGAGGCTGACAGGAATTGCTGCAGGAGACATCATAATGTAACCTGTCCTGTAAACTACCAAGCAAGGCAATTAACCTAGATGCCATGTTGTCAGGCAAATGGATATTACTTCCACAACGTGCCTTACTCGGAGGGGTCATGCTTAGGGAAAATCCGATATATCCCACCCCAAAAAGCAGCCACTAACTCCTTGCTCATGTACACTTCCCTAAATATTCAACGATTCCCGGTTTTTGCGCAGTCCAATTCGCCAGCTCTATCCGTGTCGAGATCGTGGATCGTTCAAGGCGATGCCAAGGAAAGACCGGTATCGAGGCTACGCACAGACAAGAGGCTGATGCTTAATTCTATTCACTGAAGCAGCTCTTCGCAAGACCAATCCTCGTAGCTACGCAGCAGTTAGTACCAGCCAGTATACGGTATATTAACGAGAGTGAAAATCAAAGACATACTAGCCATCGGGAAGGTATCGACGGATGATCAAGGGAATCTTCTTCTCACGCAGCTCCTTGATGGCAATCTGGAGCGGATCCGACTCTCCTTCCAGGTCGACAAGAACAGGAGCATTCATGCTACGCAACATTTAATCAGCAAGTATTCAATATCGACGTCCCCATCAACGTAGACCTACCTGATCTGAAGTGCCCTGGTACCTAAGACACGGGCTCGCTCGTATTTGGTCATGTACGGAGTTGTACTTCTTTCCTCATTAGGGACCTTCTTGTCTTTGTTCAACTTCGTAGTGGCCTTGGTCTGGTTGGCGGCAGCGGATGGGTCGCCCGAGAGGACGATGTTGTCTTCCTCCTCCGCACCTCTGCGATTGAATTCCCCATCCTCTGCATCCGGTACTTCGGGGTCGAGCTCGTCCTCAAGAATCTCCTCATCTTCGTACATGGGCTCGTCCCTGTAGATGCATTAGACGACCAGATGTGTGATGCTTTGGGTATGCCAAAAGGCCGGACTCACCCTCCAGCATCTCCCTCATCACCGAAATCAGACATTTTGGTTGTAGAAAGAGATCACTTGAATGACTCGATAGGAAAGTTTTGTAAGCCCGAGTGTCGATGCGGATGTGGTGCTAGTTAGCAAGCCGCGAGCGAGGGTGCGATTAAGTAGAGACTAAGTAGAATGAGGATGCGATGCGGAAAAAAAATAAAAAGATGGATGCTGAAAGAATCGAGGCTGAAGGGTTCCAGGGTTTGTTTATCCAGGTACCTACATGTAGGTAGGTACCTAATGTAAGTCTCCCGTAGTGCTATCGTTATCGTTATCGATACAGCTGTACCTAGGTACCGGCTAGTCTTAGTAGGTACCTAGGTACCTAGGAGGGGTGCTAGGTATGTACCTAGGTAGATACTAGGTAGTGATTCCAACCCCACTGCCCCACCAAGTAGTTACATACCCCTGTAAGTACCTAGTATCGAGCGACGAGAATACTCTTATCGATATCCGATAAGAACGATAAGCAGGACACAACATTTTTCTCGATTACTCAATTACCCCATTACGTATTACTACCTACCTACATCTATTAACCTTCCAACCTACCAAGTACTCGACCTTACTTACCAACCTATTCTTTCCGAAATTCTTTCGAGATTTTTCTCAAGACTCTCTTCACAACAATAGTAACAATCCACTTTCTTCCCTGGTGAATTTTCTTCGTCTACCTGGTTCATGGACCTAGATTATCTTCCACTCTGTCAAATATCCTCTTCATCGATCAGCCTTTTTTCCCTTCATCTTCCATTGACGTATTCAATTGCGACTTTCTACACGTCGCATCATGAAGCGAAAGGCAGCTGATCATCCCGAAGCCGAAGGGGACCTCAATGGCCCTAAGGCTAAGAAGAACACCTATGTCTATGGTAAGATGAGTAATCCCTATTTCGAAATTCCGTAGCTAACCGTGTCGCTCTCTACAAGATGGTGAATCTGAAGACGATCACCATTCTCAACATCCCAGTTCAGAAGATTGTGAATTTGAAGATGATCCTCGCCCTTCAGGTTCATACCACAAACCTGACGAAGCCGACCAGCTCTTCTCCGATACCATGTCGAATGCGGTTTCATTGTCTAGTGTACAATCGGACGAGACTGCTCTGACATCACAGGGAAAGACGACGTCTTCTTCACGGTCAGCGGTGCGGCGAAAGTTCCCTTCCGAACTTAAGACAATCAAGTGCAAGGTCCCAGGTTGCGATAAGACATTCAACCGTCCAGTTCGATTGAATGCTCACATGCGATCGCACAACCAAGACCGGGCTTTCAAGTGTAGGTATACTGGGTGCAATAAAGACTATCTTGAAGAAAAACATCTTACTCAGCACGTCAAGTCTTCCCACACCGACGAGCGAGACTTTGTTTGCGGCTACCCAGATTGCACAAAGAGATTTGTGACTTCGACTCGTCTCAAGCGACATGAGACTACCCATGAGAACCAGAATAGGTTCAGATGTCGAGGTTTCCCACCGTGCAACCAGATATTCCGCAAAGATGAGACTCTTCAACGTCACATTCGATCCAACCATCTCAGCAAGGTCTTATTCCCTTGCGATCACATAGACAGTTTGACGGGAGCTCGCTGTGAAATAGGATTTAATAGTTCCGGGTCCCTAAAGCGTCATCGTGATCAAGTCCATGGTGATCTTTGCTGGGTGTGCGAGTCTTGTGACAACCAGAAAGGTGATGAAGCCGGAAACCCGAAGAAAGTAGGATTCCCTACGAAGTTCTTGCTCGATATCCACCTCAAGGAACAGCATCCTACTTTCTTCGATTGCAAGCACTGCGGACTTCGATGCAACGATGAATCGGCTCTTGAGAAACACGTGGAGTCCCAACATGTTAAGAGCCTAGAGGAACGAAAGAACATACCCTGTGAGTGGCCAGAATGCACCAGCTTGTTCACAAAGAAGTCGAACATGGTCATCCACGTCAGATCTGTTCACCAAGGCTATCGTTACGTCTGTGGGGCTTTTGACTTAAGTGGAACAGAGGATCTGCGACTGTGGCCGCTATCTGAAGGTTGTGGGGACAGCTTTGCCTCGAAAGCTCGTTTGGAGAAGCACGTTCGATCTAAGCATCTAATGCGCGAAGAGCCAGACGACGCTCAGCCAGTGTTGCGCCCAAAGCCGAACAAGCAACCCCAGCCCCCCAAGCGGAATTTTCTGTCCGAGATTACGGGCATAGCTGAGGCGTCTAGACGTACCATATCCTGTACCGAACCCGGATGTCCCGTCAAGTTTGGCCTCATTGGCGACCTCATCGAGCATCGTAACACCGTGCACCGAGAGACCCCAGCACAGGGGCCTAGCCAGAAGCCACCTTCTAAGCCGATGGATAGATTTTTATATGCCTTGGCCTACCTTTATGAGAGCCCAGAAAGTCGATCTCAGTCTAGAGAGAGCGATCCTAACGCAGGTATGTCAGGATCTCAGGCATAGGACAATTCCAATTATACGGTCATAGCTGATATTAAAATATCCACCGCAGACCCTTCAGAATTGTCGAAATTCATTGATCCGAGGCTGAAGTGAAATCAGCACTAAGACTTGGACACGACCAGGAACGAGAACGGCGAAACGAGAACGGGACGGTCGAGAACGGACGAGAACGGCGAGACGAGAATGAACGGCAACAGGAATGGACGATATCGGTGAGGGATGATACCGACGAGAAATGGTCATGATGATAGGCGGTAACAATGATGGGATGTAATGATGTTTGTGACAATGACTTTTAAGGATGGATTTCAGAGAAGTTGGAGATCCACTGTAACAATACCGAATTTGGGGACGTTTGCGATGTTGGCAATGGCCTTGGAGTTCAGGTAAAAGTCAGATACCCTTTGCTTAGATATTTGCTCAGATACCCTTTGCTCCTTTAGTTTAGTTCCTTTAGTTTATTTCCTGAGATAACACTGATCTGGCGCCCATGAGGCAGCAACAAAAAGAATGATCTTTACGTAATATGTTGGCGTCCTAAGGTGATATGCGTGGATTGCTTGTGGTTTATTAGAACTATTCGTACCGGTTTTCACTCGGTATCGCCATGATTTCTTCTGATAGTATTCTCATTCTCACAGTTTACGTCTTGATAATTGATTAGCTTAATAGACCAAACTACAACATCTCAGCCACCTAACAAAAACATATGCTCAATCCTGAGCCATAGTATCTACACCCTTGGCAATCTTGTCCAGATATTCCTGGTAAGTTAATATTCCACGAGGCATTCCTGTCCAAGCCATATTCTGCTCCTCCCTATCCTTATTTTCCCACCTACTAATTAAGGGCGGCTTCTTGATATCATCGAAACGGAAGGCCATGACCTCGTAGGGCACTTGAAGCTCGTTAAGAACAAGGATGACCTTCCATGGGTTGGAAATGGTAGGTGTGAGCTGGCTACTAGCCTCTCGAAGGCATATCATATAAATAACTTTCAATAGGGCAACTTGGGCGGAGGACTACTATACGTTAGCTTTGCCGCCGAGGAAACTCAGTGGCTGGCAGTCTGGAGAGATTACTCTGGCTGATAAGGGCTTTCCCGTGTCGATAAATCCGTTCTCTAGTCAGAGCAACACTAGTGAGCTCTCAGCAACGATTGTTCAATTTACGAAAGGGGATACCACAAGTACCGTGAAAGCTCACAAGGAAGTAATCCTCTGCGCTGGAACCATCCAATCCCTCCAGGGTCGCAGAGCACTCAGGTTCACATCCGTAGAATAGACGTTTTCATAAACGACTCTTATGTTGGAGAGAATCTTTACAACCATGTATATCTGAGTTCGTCGAACGAGGTAGTCAAGCAAGAAGGAGTTAATCCTTAGATGGGCTTCTCCAGCAGGACCCGACAGCTATTGCTGCTGCGCAAGAGGCCCTAACGAAGGACGGGGTCATCTGGCTGGAGCTAATCTATACCAATGGCTCGGCCCAGATGCGGCTCCCCTATTTCAGCTCGGAACAGGGGAGAAGCGAGCTTGGTCAACTGTTCGAAGGATTGAGGGCAAAGGATAACACAGGCACGGCAACTGCCGCTTATATCAAAGCCCAACGAATTGTTTTGGTATTCAGTCCTCGCCTCCCCTACCGAGGCTTCGGCCCTCTACAACACATTCCCTGTGTATACGGCAACGGAGATCAAGTGCCTCACCCTACGTGAGACCGCGGTTATCTTACTACCTCCGCGATACGTCTTGCGGACCTATTATCTCGCGGGTCAACGCACATCACATCTCCGTCGGCGACTTTGCCTGGGCAAGAAATTAAACCCAGGTACCTCTTACATCCTCTAGATGTTGAGATCCTATGGCTACGCACGTCCGAGAGGTGGAAATGATTAAAAATACGGAGCTATTGGCGAAGCAGTTTATCCTAGACGGGAAGCGTGCGCCAGCCGAAGGCGATCTATCAGACCTCGAGCAGGCACGGACATATGTTCGCAGAGCCTGTATGGCTGCTGATCATTTCACCAGCACCCACTCACAGACGGCCTGGGAGATGGGCGGAGTGATACATGAAAGGCTACGAGTCTACAGGTGCAAGAACCTCCGCGTATACGACTTGAGTATCATGCCCATCATCCCTCGCTGTAACACCTGGGCTCTTGCCTATGACATAGCAGAGTACGGGGCTAAGATAATTAAGTCAGATCTCTCAATAAATCAAGGATATTAAGACGGATAGTTGGAATTCATTTACTTGATTCAATAGTAGTAATAGACGTTGTCTATGGAGCTTTCATTCCCCCGCATGCAACTACCGTATTGACATTACTGGTTTCAATAGTCAGATCATTAGAATCGGAATACCTACCTAAATTTTACGAAGGGTTATTGCCTCTTGGAGATTTTTTTAAGGGTCCTTAGTAATTTCTGATAGGTTGTTTTGGCTTGTAGTTATTGTACTGTACATACCTACTAAAAGAATTGTGAAAAGCAAATTTATACCGCTTCAAATTAAATGACTGCGCTGACAGATGCGCCATGCACTCGCTTTTTATCAAAAGGGGAAAATCAAAGGATCGACTATTAGTACAACACACCATATGTCGCATTGATACAGTATTATACGCAGTGCTATACGTCATCCGCTTAATCCAATCACCAATATAGTCGCGAGATTTCACGTACCCTGAGCTACAAGATGGGTTTTCAGGGTTTTCGTGAGGCCCCAGTTCGTGGGAGTTGCTAGATTCCGGCTGCTCTTTGCTTTTAGTCGAAAACGAGTAGGCTCTTCTGAATGGCACACATTGGTAGCTGTACGCTTTTTAATATCCTTAACAATTATAAGTAACTTTACTTAGCGATCGAAGCTATCAAGTACATTATCATAAACCCAAGTTATAGATGGTGCCGGGAGGTTAGTCTATAAAGCTGTCAGTCGACTGGCTAACTGGCAGGTAATCAGGCTGCTCATCAAGGTATAAATATTATACCTAAGTAGGAAGGTTATATTTATGTGTACTCTTATCCTTGGTATCATCCTCACTGTCTCCGTACGCCCATTTGTTACAAACCATGAGAGAGGAGATGCTGAAGCGGGGAAAGGCATTAACCAATAACGGACGAAGTTCGGGATCACGACAGATCCAACTTAAGTTGCTGAAAGAAAGAGGAAAGAAGTAAACCTTAAGACTACAGTTCTTTCTTGAAACCTGTTTTCAATATAGGTAGTGAGTGAGAGGACTCCAAGCCTCTGACGAACACATATTCACTTGATTCCCCTTAGGACTGTTACCTTAAAATCAAGACTCCAAAACTAACGCGCGATTATACCTCAGGGAGGTATAGGTTCGGCACACCATCGTATCTCCCTTTAAGCAGCCTTTAAAGCTTTTAAGGGACTTCAATCATAGCGGCGATGGCTTCTGATCTTGATGTTTTCAAATCACACCTTAAGGAGCACGGCTGGGTAAGAATCCCCTCTGTACTATCTCAAGAGGATGTTTCTACCACACTGGCCCGGCTCTGGAAAGCGAAGGAGGAAGCCGAAGCCCGGGGTGAAAGCACATACCTACCGTTCCTCGACCCAAACGCCAGCAATATACGAATTTTCTATCTCATGGAGATTGACAAGATCTACCGCGAACTGATATCGCATCCGACAGCGGTCGAGCTTGTGAAGTCGGTACTAGGAGAGAACTACCTAATTAGCAATTTTACTGCTAACATAGCGCGACCCGGGGCCAGGAGTATGTTTTTACATTCGGATCAGAGCCTCGTAGTACCTGACCCATGGGAAGATACGTGGGCACTTAATGTGGTCTGGCCTCTCACGGATGTGACCAGGGAAAATGGGGCGACGTTATTTATCCCGGGATCTAGCAAATGGACTCGTCGAGAACAGGTGCCGAGGAATGCGCCAGACCTGCTTACCCCTTTCGAATGCGGTGCAGGCGACATGCTTGTAATGGACGGGCGGATGTGGCACACCTCGGGGAATAATGTCACGGCGAACGACGACAGGGCTCTGCTATTCGGATATTACACCAAGCCGTTTATACGACAGCAGGTAAACTGGACTGCGAAGCTGCCGAAAGAGATCCAAGACAGCCTGAGCGAGGATTTTAAGGATCATCTGGGGCTTGGCGCAATCGCGAATACCGAAACGGTGGGGGATTGGAGGCCTATTTCCGAGCAATACCCTGATTACCTGGGTATACCATCGAGAGAGTGAGGAGGCTATCGTGACTTGACCTGTCGTTACAAGAAATCTCTTTGCGTTATCAGATGTTATGTTGTTGGTCCTATTTCTAAAAATAAGGACCTATCTACCTATTTCTAACAACAAGGGGCTATTTCTGGAAATAAACGAGATAGGACAGGGGAAGGGAACATCGCTTGTTAGCACTGCTATGTATACGATCAGAACAGCAGGATTATTGCATAGAAATTGTATGTAATGATTGGATACTAGAATCTGGAAGATCCTGTCAGTGGAATACGCATGCAGCAGTACTTGTCATGTGATGTTCCACACGACTGGGCTTGGCAGCCCCGCACATTTATATATAGGTACCTAGGTACCCAGGTAGTATGTACTACATGTACCTTGTAGTAGAACTTCTATACCTAATGCAACAACCATCACAGATCAGCACACAACGCTTCGTTTGCACAGCGTTGGTAGCTCTGCTCCAACAGTACTCGTGTAGGATAAGATTGGGTAAGCAGGTAAGTCAATGCGATCTTATCGCCTTTAAACGTCCACAACATTAATTTAATATATGGCCTATATTAAAAGCTGTAGAAAGATAAGCTTAAGTACCCCAGGGTATATTAAATCTACCTACCTAGGTATTATTACATGATGCAGTGAGATCCGGTGCCGTTATGCGGTGGTACCCTTCTTATGATATTACTAGGTACCTATTATTAAGGAGTGGGTCGCAACAGGTCTCCACATATGTAGGTAAATTCATAACATCATATGTACTAGTTTCGTGTTACAGTAAAGTCGTGTTACAGTTATACAAACTTCGGCGCCGACAAAATTCTGCTCAGTACAGCGGCACATACCTACCTACCAGGTAGGTACCTAGGTAGATAGGATTCTTACTCCTTACATCCTACCTTACACTACTTCTTAAATCACGGATGTCAGCTATTTGCAGCCGAGGACAGCTGATAAAATTGGCCTATTATGTTCCGCCAAATACGAGGATGAATGCCACAACTTGCTTGTTGGTAACAAGCATCATACTTTCTTTACTCTCAGTCCGACCTTCTCAAATTACCTAGCCAGCTACCAGCCAGCTATCAACCAACCCAATAACCATGAAGCAGACATGGCTCGTCACCGGCTGTTCGAGCGGATTCGGTCAGGAATTCGTCCATCAATTGTCGTCCATGGGCGATCAGGTCATCGCAACCGGCCGGAACGCCGAGACCCGCCTGAAGCACTTAAAGGAGACCGGAGCGGTGGTGCTAGACCTTGACGTCACCGCCGGTCAAGCTGAAATCGAGAAGAAGTTTCAAGAGGCGCTGCAGATCTATGGTAATATCGATGTGATCGTGAATAACGCAGGCTTCATCCAATGTGGAGCTGTCGAAGAAATCACGTATGTTTTCTCTTACTATCTTACTCTCTTACCCCCTGCCGTGTCTTTGTCACCCACAACCGAAATCAGGGCTAATCTCCACCTGGAGCTACATAGCGAAGAGGAACTACAACTCTCCATCGATACTAACCTTCATGGTCCCATGAACTTGACGCGCGCGGCGCTCCCGCACTTTCGCGAGAAAGGTACGGGCTGGCTGGTCTATATGAACTCTCAGTCCGGATTTGTAGGTGAACCGGGCGCAACCGGTTATTGCGCCAGCAAGTTCGCACTCGAAGGTAAATTATTACCCCATCTTTCCAATAACATATGCATCTAGTCCATTAAACTATCGTCCTTTCTTTTTTCTCTTATTAGGTACTGATCGATGAAATAAGGAGCGGTGGAGAGTCTGGCTAAGGAACTAGCTTGGCTGGCACCGGGCATCAAGCCCTTGATCATCGAATCAGGAATCTTCAACACAGAAGTGATGCGGAACATCCACCACGTGGAAGCCCGGGTTCCATTCTGGCAACCACTTAACCAAGCCGCCAGGGTCCGTGCCGAAGGGAACTATCAAAATCCGCCGGGTGACGCCGCGGATTTAATCTCGAAGATTATCCAAATCGTAAAGGGGACCGGCATCGCCGAGGGTAGGGAAATCCCCTTACGTATCCCGTTTGGCAGCGACTGTCTCACCCAGATGCGCCTCAAGGCACAACAACTCCAGAAGATTTATGACGAATGGGAAAGCGTCGCAATAAGCACCGACTTCCCTGGAGCTGGTAAGCCAATGCCAGACATCCCAAGGAACTAAATAATAGCGTGTATGCTTAAGATAGTAAGAATATGCTTTGAAGTTTAATTTGAAAAGTAGCAGTGTTTACCTAAGATCGGTGCCAAGTATATTGAGCATTATTCTACAGATTAAAATCGAAAATAATAACAGAAGTATAAATTTACGAATATCCATAAGAGGGAGGGCAGCTGCTGGCCATAGTAAGTACCCATTAAGCGTTGGTGGGCAAGCCGCATGATGCGCCGGGATTTCCTTTCTTAATTGGGAGCCTTTTAATATATCCTTAAGAAATGGTACAACCCTCTCTTCACCATTCGTATGGACCTCACCTCACTCTGCTTAACGGGCTTAAGTGATTCGCCACTGATTTTTATATGGAAGTTTTCTTTATTATCCCAAGTTCCTTTACTAGGTACGAGGTTGATCCTGCCTCAATATTTTCTTCCAAAATTCAAATATCCGTCTCGACATTTCTGGTTCTCCAACAACTATGTCCTGGACGCAGCAAAACGACTACTGGCGCCGTCCGCTGGATTGCCACGACCGGCTGTTTCAACACATCGCAGCCGCTGGTCAACCCCTGGGTCGTGAGCACTGGCTCATGGTCGGTACAGCGCAGCTCGTATTCCCGCGCGGGGAGGTAGAAGGCGAGAAGGAGAAGCGACTCCGCCGGGCCTGGGCTGCCCTGCGACTACGCCACCCGGATATTGCAGTCGAGTTGCACCAGCATGAAAAACGCTACGCTCCCATCATCCACGCCGAATCCTTCTCGGAGTGGGCCAGGAACACTTTTAAAGTCGAGACGACCGTCGCCTCCGCCGACGAGCTCTTCTCCCGCCGCCTCAGATCCGCCGCGCCTAGCGCTACTTGCTATTGGGTCCCTTCCAGTAGTGAGCTCGCAATCGTTGCGTCCCATTGGCAATGGGACGGCCGTGGGGGCCTGATGATGTTGCATGAGTTCTTGGACGTGTTGACTACTCACGATTTCGGTGCCGTCACGCCGATTTCGTCTCAGTCTACGAATAGCGAGGCCGACAGACTGGTGCCGTCGTTAGATGCGCTCATGAACGTGCCAGAAACCCCGTCAGCAGAGTGTTTGTCGCAAGCAGATGCGATGCTAGCGCCCGTTAAGGCGGAACCAGCGTCGATCGGCTTGCCCATCAAGACGGGCTCGCTTCCCGGCGACACGCGTCGGCTGGACACGATACTATCGCGCGAGGAAACGACGGCGCTTCTAGCGGCGTGCCGAGCCCGGGGTACCCGACTGACAGCCGCGCTCCACGCCTCGATTATCGTGGAAACCGCGCGGGTGCAGAATCAAGACCCCTCGAAGGCGGCGTCCCTGTATAAGTCGTGGGCGGCCTTCGACCTGCGAAAATACTGTCCGCCGCCATTCGGCGGGCCCGCGCACGCGCCGTCATTGCGGTTGGTAGCCCTTCCGCTGGTGGTAGATGCAAGAGCCGACTGGGCCTCCCTGGTGGAGCTCTTGCGGCCTGTGTATCAGCAATCCTTCGCGTCGGAGGACGGCGAGTTGATGGCGGTGCGGGTGCCGTACGTCGAGAAGGCGACGGCATGGCTCGCGGAAGCGGCACCCACCACAGAACCAAATCTGAGTAATCTCGGAACGATAGATAATTACGTGCGAGGGGAGTATGGTGATATCAAGGTAGCCAATGTATGGTTGGCCGTGCAGATGCTTTCACCCCAGCTGTATATGCATGCTTGGAGTTGGCAGGAGCAGTTGCACCTGAGCGTCTGTTACAATGAAGCTTTTTACGACGCAGCATTCGTTGAGCAATGGGTGGCAAAGGTGAAGATCAATATTTCTGTAAACTTATCTATTGAGGTACCGGCTCAACACTCTGGCGAAGTGAGATAGTAGGCTCAAACGACGCATACAATATATGTGGAACATCTATTACTACATTTTCACTATCTATTCGATCACTATTAGCCTTCCTTTCTCGTACGAAGAGACAGTACCGCGCTGGATTAATCATTATCTTACGTCCACACTCTGTTTAACCATAATGGAGCCAGGCGGGAAATCGTGTAGAGGAATTGACCTGCCAGCTGCCCCGGATACTTGAGTATCTTGATGTAAGCCTTCCCGGCCATCCATACGATAATAACGCAACGAATCAAGATCTCGATTCTCACTGGACTTTGATAGGCCATGCGACCGAGACCTCTGACTCGACCCTACGGTTTTAGCCATGCTCCCATCTAAAGATAACTTTATTCTCGACCATCCTCGCCGCGATGCTTTGAGTATAGGCCCGTACGTGGGGAGGCAGGCACACAGTATGGCGGTGCCTAACTGGATGGACGATAGGATTTGGGTGCTCGAGACGTTGACAACCTCAGGGGTTTCGGGATGCCAGATATATGTGAGTCGGATTATACTGGCCACGCAGACCCTATAACCCCTCGAAGCGTTAACATAGTTACAAGCTTTCGATGTGTATCGCGAACTTCGATCCACTTACAGTCCACCCAAGAGGAAGATTCCCGCCACCGACCATTTCTGCATACGGGGAAGCTGAAGGCGGCTCAATACCGCGACTGGCAAGACCAGAATTATGACGTCCAGGAAGAAGTTGGTGAGTTCGTATCCCAGCCAGAGCTTCCCGCTCGCGATGCAGTACTCGGTCGAGGCGAGGTCTTCCCACAGCGCCGATACCGGTTTGCATTGGAAGATGTTCAAAAATATGAAGGCAACTAGCCAGGCGACGCAGGCACTGCCTACGATGTACGTCCACAGCTGAAACTTTCTTGATACGGAGAAGATGGTGTAATACAAGACTAGGATGGAGAGCTTAACAAGGGTGATAGTAAGTCCAAAGAATATGTCAGTGATGAAGAGCATCTAGCATAGAATCGTTAATATTGTAATAGAGACGGTACGGTTCAGCATAGCGAGAAACTTACCAGTAGGAGAGAGTACCCCCATTCTTTCCCACCAGTTTCGTAGTTCGCCACGATCTCGTTCAAGTTCAGTGTTCCTGGTCCTGGGCCGGCGACAATATCTGGTAATAATCTATTAGCAAATACGTCTTTGGGCTGCTAAATGATGGGTGGTTGGTCCGTTTGGCTTGAAGACGCTCACAGTGTATCAACAGGGCACCGAACACAGCGAACGAGGCCAACGCCAGCCATATCAAGACGTCAGACCACGTAGAAGGTAGTCTAGAGTACCAACGGGTGATAATTCGGAGCCCGACTGCAAAAGTACCGAGAGCTAGCATGGAAGCAGTCGACGCAAGGTTACTTGCACCACTCGGGCTGAGGGTTTTCATGGTGACTAATAGAAAAGGATTTGGTCGAAGTTGGCATATGAACTTTACTGGTTCTGATATTAGTGCAGAAGAGCTGAGACTTTGCGACGGAACATTTAATATGTAGAGCCGGCGAATACTACTAAGAAATCCGGGCTATAAAAGAGAAACTCCCCTATGGGAACCCCCCGACCGATACCCCTATCCAGGTATGACGGTAAGGTTATAGGATATGTAGAGGTACCGGCTTACGAGTTACGAAGATACCTACCTCCTAGGCGCCTATATACCTATAACGTGAGACATGTGGCAACTTCAGGATGGTCGTACGAAGGAGTCTAACTACCCCTAAAGGGCAATATGCATGACGAGAGCAGATCAGCGTGATACAGCTTGTCTACGATCATGAACTCGAAGTACCGAACTTTGAAAAGCTTGTCAGAAACTCGAAAAATAAATACACATCAGATCAGCATGGTGGATAGTTGGAGACGCGACGTACACATAAGTAGGAAACAGATATGCCATGAAGTTACATGGAAGGATGCGTGGTTACAACAAAGCTACCTACCTACCTAAACATCAATTGATGTAAGTAAGACAACATATATGGGGATGGGATGTACAAGTATATAGAAGTACTTATTGCTGCTTTTACCCCATGTAACCCTCCCTTAACCGGGCGGCCTCGGGAGGATTTTACATAAAGGAGCGATCCAACGGGTCGATCCGTAAGCTAGTACAGTGGGCCAAGTCAACTAAGGACCGACCCCGCAGCCGCGTAAGCCCGTATATCTCCGAAGGCATTGGCGGTTGTGTTGAATTGACCCACTGTAATAAGGCCTAGGTTAGGGCTGCATGAGGATTGTGGGGGCTATCCTAGTATCCTAGCGTACCTATTATTCCTGGAAGTCTTCCAGCCTCTCTTTACTTTTTCAAGTACCTAAATATTGTCATTTCCAGGGGACGATATTCAATCTATTCGTCGTCTGGTTTTTTGACTCGCTACAGCTCCCTCGATTCCCTTTCATATTTTGTTCCTCTTTCGGAATTTTAGTACTTGACGTCCGTTTTTCTAAAACGATGGTAACGAAAAGGTTCCCACTCATTTCAACATTACTCGACTTTTACTTTTGCCTGACATAACTACATCGGCTGTCGTAAGAGTTTTAATAACCAGAACATGTTATAAGTGCGTAAGCATACCTAAATAAAACTTGATAAAACCGTTACATATGATTTCTATTAACTACCTAAGTATATACTAAGTTCGATATGTTTCTTCTGTAACTAGTAAAGCTTTTAAAGACCGAGAAAAACAGTAACTTACCAAGAGTTATTACTATTGTTTTATAAGACTCGTCAAACTAAGCTAAGGCTAGAAAATCTATATATGAACGAGCATCGTAGCTAGATCCTTAGCCACTCCTTCTACTACATTTACATCCTCCACGGGCCTCTTCTCAGGTATACTGAAACCGATTGTGTTTTCATTTTATACATCTCTATCACTTTTTAAGAATGTCTGACTTTACAGCAACCAATGACTCCGAATCCGTTAATAATGATGGTCCCCCCGCCGGGGCATCTACTCTCAACGGAGACTTGCTTGAGCCCATTGCCATCATCGGCTTCTCGATGCAGTTTCCAGGAGATGCTACGTCTTCTGATGGATTCTGGAACATCCTGAACGAAGGGAGATCTGTTATGACGGAAGTACCTCCCGACCGGTTTAATATTGATGGCTTTTACCATCCTCAAGCTTCTCACCCGGGCACGGTACGGATGTCACTTTTTCGTTCGAAAGGAGAGAGAAACTCAAGATTATGCAGATCAACGCCCGAGGAGGCTTCTTCTTGACGGAAGATGTTGCGGCGTTTGATGCGCCATTCTTCTCTATGAACCCCTCCGAAGTAGTCAGCATGGATCCACAGCAGAGAATCCTCTTAGAAACGTCTTATCACGCTCTTGAGAATGGTATGGTCATCACTTATCCCATATCAGCACTTATATACTGTTGCTGAAACGATCTGTGTAGCTGGCTTGTCAATACGGCACGTTGCAGGGTCTAAGACTTCCGTACATGTTGGCTGCACTGGAGTTGACTATAGTAAATTCTTTGAGGGCGACGAAGAAATCCAGCCGATGTACAAAGCGACGGGTACTGGAAGTGCAATCCTATCCAACCGACTGAGCTGGTTCTATGACTTAAGAGGTCCTAGTATGACAGTCGAGACGGCTTGCTCCAGCAGCATGGTAGCCCTCCACCTCGCATGCCAGTGTATTCGTACCCGTGAATCAGATATGGTCAGACTAAGTTTGGATACATACCTATGTATGATATATAATTGACTGATTCGAAATCAAGGGTCTTGTCTGTGGATCGCAACTTTACCTTGAACCCCTGTCGAGCGCGATATCTTTATCAACCCTACAGTTCATGTCACCCGACAGCGTCTGCCATAGCTTCGATGAACGAGGTAACGGCTATGCAAAAGGAGAGGGGTTTGGCGTATTGGTGCTGAAGCGTCTGGCGGACGCGGTGGCTGATGGCAACACGATTCGAGCAGTGATCCGCTCCACCGTAACAAACCAAGACGGCCGGACACCAGGGATAACTCAGCCTAGCCCGGAAGCTCAAGAGGAACAGATACGTACAGCCTACGAGACTGCGGGGCTTGACCTCCATACTACACGTCTTTTTGAGGCTCACGGTACCGGCACGACACTAGGCGATCCCATTGAAGCGAGAGCAATCGAATCGGTCTTTGGGAAATATCGGAGTCAACAGGACCCCATGTACGTAGGGGCGGTAAAGGTGGGTTGGTCCCCCCCTCTCCCTTATATTACTCTGGATTTGGTAGCGTCCGAAGCTGATAAGATTGAGACTCAAGTCCAATATCGGGCACTTGGAGGCAACGGCAGGTATAGCTGGTATCATCAAAGTGATCCTCTGCCTTGAGAAGGGAATCATTCCGCCGAATGCAGGGTTCCAGACTTTGAATCACAGGATACAGGCACGAAATTTGCACCTCCAGTTCCCCAAGAAATCCAGGCCCTGGCCTGTTCCTGGCCTTCGACGAGCATCGGTTAACTCTTTTGGATACGGTGGTTCGAATGCACATGTCGTACTGGATGACGCTTACAACTTCCTACGGGAGAGAAATATGAAAGCGGAGCACTCTACAGTGGCGGAGCCACCTAGGTTTGAGTTGAATCAACAAACTGGTCACAATGAGAAGAGTGTACAAAGCAGTCATGAAGGTGACGATGAACCGAAGCGCGAGAAAAATAATGACGGTATCAAGACGAATGTCTACCTGTTTGTCTGGTCTGCCGCGGATGAAGCCGGACTTGCACGATTTGGAGCTACGTATATTAATTATCTCTCAGACGGAGCTCACCAAAGCAAATCACCAAACTATCTTCAGGATCTCGCTTATACCCTTTCCAATAAGAGGACTATTCACCCCTGGAAGACTTACATCCTGGCAGGGTCGATTGAGGAGCTACGAGTAAGATTACAGAATGTACCAAAGCCTTCCCGGTCTTCCGTCACCCCGAAGCTGCACTTTATTTTCACCGGTCAGGGAGCGCAATGGGCAAGAATGGGTCTTGAACTTCTCTGCTACCCATCCTTTAGTGATAGCTTGACAAAGGCGACAGACTACTTTCGCTCCCTAGGAAGTGACTGGTCACTCTTGGATGAATTAAGGAGATCGAACGACACATCTTATAGACTAGACGATCCTGCACTGGCACAGCCAATATGCACCGCTTTGCAAGTTGCATTAGTTGAGCTTCTTGTCTACTGGAACATACGCCCCTGGGGTGTAGCGGGTCATTCTTCTGGCGAGATCGCGGCAGCATACTGTGCTGGCTCTATCTCTAGAGAGTCTGCTTGGACAATTGCATACTTCCGCGGGGCTCTTACGTCTCGACTTACGTTGGTAGGTCCTACAGATCGTGGGGCGATGATGTCTGTTCAACTGTCCGAAGCAGAGCTCCATCCGTATCTTGATCAGCTCAGCCAGAGTAGCGAAGGGCCAAGACTGTCGATCGGATGCAAAAATAGTCCATGTAATACGACAGTAACTGGGCTGGAAACATCCATTGATCGTCTCAAACACCTACTTGACGAAGACAAGGTTTTTGCACGGAAGTTAAGAATTCCAGTTGCTTATCACTCTGGATACATGCGAGTTATCGAAGAAGAATACCGTGACGTACTCCACTCGATACGCGGGCCTTTGTCCCCAATCCTGGAAAAGACGCCGTTCGTGGCATCTTCTGTCACAGGCAACCTCATCTCGCCTACGCAATTTTGTCGTCCGGAATATTGGATTCAGAATCTTGTCTCTACTGTGAGGTTCTCTGAAGCAGTCGAAGCCCTTCGCTCGTCGGCTTCAGAGGTTTCAGCAAGGAGCCAAAAGGACTTTTACCTCGAAATCGGACCGCATGCCGCACTCCGGAGGCCAGTGAAAGAGTCAGTGGCCAACACTGAAGAAATTTTGTATGAGTCTACTCTCCGAAATGACTCGGATTCTGTACAGACGATGCTAAACCTGGCTGGGAAGCTTTTTGTTGCGGGATACCCGGTGGACTTAGAAAAAGTCAACAGTCACGCGCTCATCAGACCTGCGAGGATGCTAATAGACCTACCCAAGTACCCATTCAACCATTCAGAAAGATACTGGCTAGAAAGCAGACTTTTCAGAAATTACCTACAACGTACTAGTATCCGCCACGAGTTACTTGGAGTCCCGTCTACCGACTGGAACTCACTTAGACCCAAGTGGAGACATACACTTCGGGTCTCCGATCTTCCCTGGCTCCAAGACCATAAGGTAAGATCTTCGACACGCTCTTATGCATCGTCGCTCATATAGGTTTAGTTGAATGGTTCAATTCTCTTCCCTGCGGCCGGGATGCTGGCAATGGTTGTTGAGGCTGCCCGAGGCATCTCAAAACCTGGGTCCACGATCCGCGGATATCGCTTTAGGCATGTCGCCGTACTTAAAGCTCTCGTAATCCCAGCTAGTTCAGAAGGACTAGAGGTTCAACTCTACATGCAAAATCAGAAGAATACTTCAACGACTGGCATTTCGTCGATCGAGTGTAGAGAATTCTGTCTATCTTCTCTGTCTGGCAAGGAGTGGCAAGACTGTTTCGCCGGTATTGTTATCACAGAATACGTTGAAGAATCCAGGGGTATATATGCCCCCGAGGAGGATGCATTGAAAGCCCGTCATAGCATGCGAACCAGGCTCGATGAACTCCTCAGTAATTGCACCGCAGTCACGGCACAGGACCATTTCTACAACACAGCCAAGCTGATCGGGTATGAGTTCGGCCCCGCATTCCAAACACTGCAGGATATCGTCTATGATCCAGCTGGAAATTACACGGGTGGAACCATAGTGCTGGATGAATGGATTGCCAAAACGTCGAATGGGGTCGTCAACAATGAATATGTGATTCATCCTACAGCTCTGGACGGCGTATTGCAAACAGCCGCGGCATTAAGCAGCAAGGGTGGCAACATCGTAGTTCCACAGCAGGCTCCAACAGAATTTCGGGAGGTCTGGATATCCAACGAGCTAGTGTTAAGAAAACCGAATGCTAAGCTTCGAGTGGCGGCCAAGAAGGATCGAGTTGCAATTCGAGACATGTATACCAGCATTGTTGCTTTGGACTCAACAACGTTAGAACCCGCTCTATCTATCAGCGGCTACCGAGCGACGACTGTAACTGATTTACGATACACACCATCGGAGAGGCGCAACATCTTCTACAGACTTGAGTGGAAACCAGACGTTGAATTGCTCAGCCAATTGCAGAAGGAAAGGTACTGTCTTCAGGAAGTGCCGGTCTGCATTGACTGGAAACCCTCCCGGGACATAGTCTGTCTCCATCACATGAGGCAAGCACTTCAGGAGTTGGACTCTCAGGATTATCAAAGCTCTACTCCCCACCTCCAAAAGTATGTTGCCTGGGTTCGCCGTCACGTCGGGAGCATTGACGACCAGAGTCCCCTCCTAGGATCAGCGTACAAAAAAAACTTCACTGCCGACAATCGCGAAAGCTATCTTCACCAATTTTCCGAACAAGGGCAGGTCGAGCGAGCTATTTACCTTTTCTCCTCGCAGCTCGGAAAGATAATCCGAGAGGAGATTGACCCCTTAGATTTGCTATTCAACCAGGGACTAGCTAGGGATCTCTATACCGACGACATATTTGACATTTCAGGGAAGCGTGTAGCAGCTTTTATAAAGCTTATATCGCACAAAAATCCGAATATGGATATTCTGGAAATAGGAGCAGGGACTGGTAGTGTCACGCATCCGGTATTGTCTAGCCTCCATTCGAAGGAAAAAGAAGGGTGCTCTCAGGAGAATCCAAGGTATAGCACCTATACGTTCACGGACATATCCCCAAGCTTCTTCGAGAGGGCGAGAGATCGTTTCGCAGATCACATTGGTCGTATAATATTCAAGACCCTCGACATTGAACAAGATCCTGCCCAGCAAGGATTCCATCCTGGGAGTTACGACCTAGTCCTGGCTGCAATGGTGCTCCATGCAACCGCCAACATAAGCGACACTCTGCAACACGCAAAACGTCTCTTGAGGCCCGGTGGCTATTTAGTCCTCGTCGAAGTGACGAACAAAGATAGTACGGTGTCCAATTGCATCTGGGGTACCCTTCCGGGTTGGTGGAGAGGGACGGAGGATGATCGAGCATTAAGTCCTCTTTACTCGCTATCGGAATGGGATCAGTGTCTCCAACAAAATGGCTTCACCGGCCTTGAGCTTGCCATCCCCGATCATACAGATGTGGACCACCACACACTCAACTTCTTAGTCTCGAAGGTAGCTCCTGTTAAGACCAAAGAACATTGTGTATCGAGCCGAGTCATGATCTTAGCATCTACGCAGCTCCAAAGTAAAGCAGCTAATGAGATCGACGCGTATATGAAGTTGAAAGGCGTATCTGCCTGCGATATAGTTGATCCCCGATCAGTGTTGTCACCAAGCAGCCAACACGACGTGTGTATATCTTTACTGGACCTGGAAGAAAAGTCATTTCTAAATTCAATGGATGAGGTCTACTTTTCGGACCTCAAGAGGATTGTCGAATCCGCGAGCCTAGTATACTGGCTGACGAGGGGAGCCGGAGCAAACGCACGGCATCCAGAAAATGCCATGGCTTCCGGGTTTGGTCGAGCTATCATGCAAGAACAACACGGACTGCGCTTTACGAACATTGAAATAGAAGACCTTCTAACAACAGCGGACTCGTTTCAAAGGGTATATGAGAGCTTGCTTGTACACGATAATGACCAATGGGAGTCCGATTACTTGCAGTCAGAAGGAATCATGTTGATTCCGCGAGTGGTGGAGGCGACCGATATCGACAACTATGTCTATCACCAGACGGGCAAGCAGGAGCTTGTTAATGCCAGTGTTGGAAAAAACTCAGACGAGGCGCTGGAAGTGCGATTTACGACCGGCTATCTCGATAGCTTCCATTTTGCCCGAGACGAAAGCACCAGTAAACCTTTGGAAGATGATGAAGTCGAAATCCAAGTAAAAGCGACTGGCATTAACTTCACAGACGTCATGATCTCGCTAGGACAAATGGTGGGCGATAGCATCGGCTACGAATGCGCCGGTATTGTGCGGCGCATAGGCCTCTCAGTGACTACATTTCGCCCAGGCGACCGGGTTTGCTGTGCGGGGACAGACACCTTTAGAACATTCGTTCGCAGTAAGGAAAACAAGATAATGCGGATTCCAGATTTGACCTCATTCACCGAGGTATTCCCTGCCGTCTACCTTACTGCAGTCTATGGCGTTCATTATCTCGGACGCCTACGGAAAGGGGAATCGATATTGATTCACTCAGCAGCCGGGGCCGTCGGACAGACGGCGATCCAACTAGCGAAGCACATAGGGGCAGACATTTTCGCAACAGTAAGCTCAGAAGAAAAGAAAAGACTCCTCCAGGATCTCTACGACATCCCAGACAATCGGGTTTTCTATAGCCGAAACCTTGCCTTCGGGCATCAGATTATGCACTTAACTCATGGTAAAGGTGTTGATGTAGTTCTCAACTCGTTGTCTGGCGAAGGTCTGACGGAATCTTGGCGGATATTAGCCCCTCTGGGACGGTTCGTCGAGATCGGCAAAAGGGATATTCACACTGCTCAGAATCTCCCGATGTATCAATTTTCCAAGAACGTATCTTACCATTCGGTCAATTTACCAACCGTCGAGAAATATGATCCGGATCTTATGACACGGATGAGGACAGAGCTAGAAGGTCTAATCTCCGCAGGCATCCTCTCGCCTCCGCAGCCGGTGACCGTATTTTCGAGGGCGGAATTTGAGTCGGCGATTCGCTTCCTGCAGACGGGGCAGCACATGGGGAAAGCCGTCATCGATTGGGAGGTAGAGGCAGAAATTCCCCTTATCCCGAGTCCCGACCTAGAATATTATTTCGACCCAAACGCAAGCTACGTGATAGCTGGCGGTCTGGGAGGAATTGGAAGGAGCCTTACCAAGTGGTTTGCAAGTCGTGGCGCAAGGCACCTCGTGCTCCTGTCGCGTTCCGGGCCAACCTCAAAGAAGTCGGTAGAGCTCCTCGAGGAACTCCATACTCAAGGTGTAAATGTAGCGACCCCTCAGTGTGATGTTAGCGATTCCGGATCACTGGACAGAGCACTCAAAAGCGCTGCTAAGGCTATGCCTCCCGTAAAAGGATGCATACAGGGATCCATGGTGCTCAAGGTATGTGTCGATGATTTGTCACTTCTTGAAATACGTACTCATTTTCACTCTTACAGGACCGATTGCTCCAGAACATGAGCCTGGAGGAATGGAAAGAAGTGCTCAATCCCAAAGTAAAGGGGACTTGGAATCTCCATACTTTACTACCTCGAAACATGGACTTCTTCGTTATCCTCTCATCTTCCGGGGGTATGATAGGGTCGAGCGGACAGTCCCAGTACAACGCGGCCTCCACCTTCCAGGATGCTTTTGCTAGGCATAGGTGGTCGTTAGGGGAGAAGTGTATTTCACTCGATGTCGGCGTAGTCACAGGAGTCGGCTACGCCGCCGAACACACCGACATCGCGGACAGGTGGGGGAAAAGGGGGCTGCAGGTACTTCACGAGGAAGAGCTTCACAGCGTGATCAACTGGGCGTGCAATCCGGCACGGACACTCTCGTCGCCCTGGTCCACACAAATAATCAGCGCGGTCGGCGCATCCAAGAACGAGAGAGAGCAAGACGCTAATGACCTTCCACACTTGAAACGGCCCCTCTACTGTCATATCGTCCAGAGTCACCGGGATCTCAACGTCAAGACTCGAAACACGAAGGACAAAGTCGATTACGGCGTCCTGCTTCGGAACATAGAAAGCTTGGATGATGCGGGGGCCATCATCGCCACTGCGCTAGCAAAAAGACTCTCACAGGCCCTCTCGGTGCCGCCAGAAGACATCGATACGACGAGGCCGGCGCACTCGTATGGAGTTGATTCTCTGGTAGCAGTGGAGCTTCGTTTCTGGTTCGCGAACGATATGGAGGCTGATATATCGGTCTTCGATATTCTAGCAAACAACAGTATCGAGGTATTGGGTAGACAGGCGGCGGGTAAGAGTAAATACTTATCTAAACAGAGTTGAGAGGTAATTTTGACGTCGTTGCTGGGAATATAGAATGGTTCGTTAGGATATGTCTTATAATAGACGTTGTCTATGGAGCTTTCGTCCCCTCACATTCAACTACCATATTAACATTACGATCAAATTCATGACTTCAATTGTCAGATCATTGGACAGTTCCACAAGCCTACCAACCCTACCTCGGTACACACCGAGCACTATGGTAAGCCCCGAGATATATCTCTGAACGACATTTTATACCAGTCAAAAAAGGCCAATAGCTCTTAACACCTTCATATGCCTTGCCATGACGTTCTATCTAACCAATATGATTAGCATGAGCACATAGTCACACAAAGGTAGTCAATGACCGAACATTATCAAGAATCAAGCCAGGCATAAGCAACAGCACGACTCAATATTACAACTTATCATTATCTCTAGGTAAAGACCTGGTTGAATTTACTTTAACACGCAGTAATTTTTTTAATTCATTAAACGAACAACATCGCCAGCGGCAGTAGGACTAACTAATATTAGGCAGCACGGCAAGTAATACGAATCATATCTAATGTCTAATGCTATGTATATTAGAAGGAATCAACGCCTTCGATGGTCGTTGTCACTACAGTACTCACCTTACTTACCTAGATACCTACCTAAAGTACCTAAAAGTACCTACTCAGGGGTAAAGGGGTAAAGGGGGTAGTGTAGTTCTATGTAAATAAAAGACCAAAGACTGAAACGACTCTCCCAACTTACTCGACATCAACATCATCATCATCATCAGGCGTCTCGAGCTTCAGAGAAGGGGCCTCGGAGCCTTGCTTCGCGGGGGAGTAAGGCGAGGGGTGGAAGCGCGTGCGGCCGTGCGGCGGCACGCCCAGCCGGCGCGCAATCTGCAGGCCGGGCGTCAGCGCGTCGGTGCCGAACGCGCGCTCTCCACTTACCCGCTCGCCCCCGCCTCGCACCACGATGGATGGCGACTTCGATCGCGAGGGGCGGGGGAGCGGCTTGAGTTTCCGGTGGGCGGTTGTGCCTTTGCCGTTCCCGCCGGTTGGCGGGGACGCTTGCTTGTCGAGGGATTCGTTGCTAGAGCTAGAATCCTCCTCCTCGGTGGTGTAGAGCTCCTCGCCGGCGTCGCCGTACGACTCGTCGCCGTCGCTTAGGCCGACGTGCCCATCGTTATCGACCTCGACCCACTCGTCGTCGCCGGCACCGACCATGACCCATTCTTGTTCGTCGCCAACCCTGTTGACCCCGACCCAGTCCCCGTCCAGGTCCTCCACGCTGATCAAAGGGCCTATCGGCCCCCCGCAGTGAGGGCAAGGCGTCTCGTCGCCGGGTTCGACGAAGGTAGGCGGACGCTCCACGTTGAGGATGAGGTGGCAAGACATGCAAAGCTTCTCGCTGGAGCCTGGAGAGATATTAAGATATGAACTCATGGTATCGGGTGAGAGAAAGACAACGGAGAAGAATAAAACGGGATTTATGTTTAAAATAAGATAATACACACGAATACAGGTGAGAAGTGATACTAATCAATGTCTTCGTATGAAAGCTTACCTATTCGGTGTGATGAGGGAGTTGTAGTCATCGGAACCACGGTGCTATTTATACGGATGATAACCCCTGGAAAACAAATAAGAGTTCATGAACAATGACAATGTCTTCGAACACAATGGGTATCGACATAAAAGTCCCTTAGAAAACAATCCGTGGACAAAGCTAGCGGAGTATATGGATGTTACCTGAAACCCATGAAAGTATGACTCGCAACATTGTCGTTGCTGCTACCAAGTTTCACGTCACATTAGAAGATCGTGTTGTTAAAAATCACAATTGGCGACCATGGAAGGGATAGAAATATAGGAAGAAATTACTAGCAATCGAGAAGCGGCCGAGACCTTTACCAAATACAAGCCATTGAAATAGCCGCCACGGAGACCCATACACCTGCTCAGCGGCCAACTGTTTTGCACACCATCTTGGATATGAAAGAAACTTTTGTTGATTCGGAATAGCGAGAAAATCATCCGATCCTCAGGATATTCATAGCCAGAAGGTTTCCGACCGATGAGCCCCATTTGGCTATACTGGATCCCCTGAGAATGCCTAAATCATGGAAAACCTAAGCTGCATAATAGACATGATGTACTTTCTACCGCAACCTTAGTCTTAGAAAGCATGCCGTGCGCTTAAGCGCCTAGACTAGGGAAGGCGTCTGAGCTCAGGGCAAACCCGGCGTTCTCGCGGCCACCGCCACGTCCACCACGGAAGTCACCACGGGATTCACCTCGGGGTTCACCTCGGCCACGACCACCTCGGCCACGACCCTCGCCCCTGGGAGGACCACCACGATCAGCACGGTCGCCACGGTCGCCGCGGTCTCCACGGTCGCCGCGGTCGCGGTGGTCGCCACGGTCGCCGCGGTCGCCGCGATCACCACCACGGTTGCCTCCACGTCCTCCGCGTCCGCCTCGGGTACGCTCGGGCTCAACGTATCGTTGGTCGATCTCGACAAGCTGCTTGGCCTTGCGCTCACGCTCGCGCTTGACCTTACCACCGACACCGGAGACGTAATCATCGTCGTTCTCCTTGGTTAGGGCCTTAGCATTAGCCCATTTCTTATCAACCTTGGTGCCTTCGTTGGGCTTGCGGATGTCTAGAGCCTCGGCGAGAGCGAGCTTCTTCTCGGCTTGTTGAGCGAGGTAATCAGTGTAGGACACGTGTTTGTCCTCAGGCTCGGCTGGAGTGACCGGAGCGTCCTGAGCATCCTCAGTAGTAGATTCCTTCAGTTCCGTCTGAGCGATCTCCTCTCCAGCCTGCTCATCCTTCTGCTCGGCATTGCCTTCTTGAGCACCCCAAGACTGGGCGGCTTGCTTGTCAGAGCCACTATATATACAGTTAGAACACAGAGCAAAGGTAAGTAGTGTATTTTCTTTTCTGGAAACTAACCTTGCAACACCCCTAGTGTGTCTGTCGTCGCGGTCGCGAGGGAATCGACCTCCGCGGCCTATTTCATTATGTTAGTAAGTATTATTCTACAAAGGCCCTATATTGTAATAAGTCTCACCTCCTCGCACACGAGCATCACGGCCACCTCGGGGACCACCTCGCGAAGCTTCATCCGTGGGCTTACGGTGGTTGTTAGCAGCACCGGCATTGCGGTCGCGGAAGGCTGATTAAAGGTTAGTGGGGTAAGTTCAATAAGATAAATAATATAAAAATGTTTAAAATATCAAATGACGAGAGTAAAGCTTGATAATAATAAAATTGCATTATGTGCATGTGACACTCACCTCCCTCGTTGCCTCCAGGACCAGCACGACGAGCTCCGGTGTTGGCAAGAGGCTTCGCGGGGGCTTGGGGCTCGACGTTGCGCTTAGTACTGCGCATGGTGGTCTTGTCGACCGTCTTCACAGGGCCGGGTGGCGCTTCATCTCCCTCCACGTCGTTACCTAAAGGCGTTGGTCGGGGTTAGCAAACAGCGGTTCCCGGTTTGCAAAATTTTGCAAAATTTTCACCGAGGGGAAGGATTCGGCGAGGTCACATACCGAGGAGGTCGAACAGGTTCTAATAAATTGATAAATTAGCTTCACGGTCTTGGAAGAAGAGCTCAATTGATGTATGATGACGAGGGGAAATGCGATAAATGATAGCAACTCAAGAGAGGAAAAATCAAGGCGACCAAGTAGATAATAATGGCTGGAAGTTAGGACATACCTTGGAGGCGACCGACATGGTGTCGCCAATTGATTCGCCTTTCAGCAAGGCGGAGCTGTGGAAACGACAGTCGGATCAATAGGAGAAAATGCAACGAGGGGGAAAAGGATATGGCCTAGTAGGTCATATCCTTATTTCAAATGTCTCGTCAGTATCTTGGGCGTTTGAAGAGGGTAAGGTTGGTGTTAGAATTGGCGAAGTGCGGTGCCTACTCAGTATTGTGTGTGTGTGTGTAAGTGTAAGAGTAAGAGATGTGTGTGTGCCTTGTGTGGGTTTCCAGTTTGTGAGGTGGACAAACTTTCCTTGGCTCGGAACTACTATGTACCTACCCAACTCTTTTTTTTTTCAGGAAGCCGAGACTCGCTTAAACGGAACGGGAAAATAATCCAATTGGGGTTTTATGGTTTGCACAGGTAACTTTTAGTGCGCTGCTAAGTCAGCAACCTCCACATGTAGGGTTTAAGATCTGTTGCCAAGCATATATATATGCATTTATAACGTAATTATGGTATAGTACATATCTATATACTATGGCAGCACCTGGGCACTTTCAGAATTCCATAGATAAAAGTAAACTTAATGTTAACCCTCATATTACCGATATCCATCTTTGTATCTTTTCGGCAGTCAATAAACTTAGGACTGTATATATGTCTGCTGTGTAAAGCTTCTAGGAAATTCGATTCATCCTATAATCCACTCAGCGATTGCGTCTATTCCTGTTGTAAGGTAGCCAAGATTTTCCCCGGATCCCACAATTGCATCACTTGCATACCACCGTGTGCATCTTGATGATCTCATGTATGCTTTCATGTACATACCTACCTGGTATGCTAGGTAATTACACTCGGACCATGCTGTGGTTCCGATGGATACCTCTTTATCGAGATTTTATCATCAGCTATCGATACCAAGTATCTAATCTCCTTATCTACCTAGGTATCCTATCTATCCTAAATACCTACCCCTACCTACCTAAGTACCTAGGTAGTAACCAAGCAAACAGGTTACAGCTTCAGCTTCAGTTATAGCAATGATCGTTCGTCAGGCCTTAATGCAACAGCGATATCTAGAAATCGCATTTATGACACTATCCTACTCGTTTCACACTACTTATGCCGTCAGCAACTTACTGAATGTATTTTTATCATTCTCTCCCTTTGAAAGCAGATACTACTGGGTCTTAATAGAGCCTTGGTAAAAACGGACAGCTCTTCATCTATTACCAAAGAAGATATAAGAGCCGACGTAATAAAATTCCTAGTGCAGCTTAACATTACCTAAGAACATCAAGGCTTCTTAAGCTGTCACTCACTCAGTCATGCCGTCAATCTGATTGTATGGACGCTATTTCGAGGTCGCACTTCTGAAAGATCACCCAAAGCCATGATCGAAAGCTTCGTCGTGGTAATACTCGAATATAATAATGTTCCTATATCCCATCCCATCTCAGAGGCACTACGTATTCTATCATCTAACAAACTCCCAAAATCTGTTTGTATTCTCCTACCTATTTAGGACTAAGTAAATGATTAGATGTGACAAGGGTAATAGGGCTTGGAACTGTAGTTTAATTTCGAATTATAATTCTCTATAGTCTTAAGGTCCTTGCCTTTTATTTCTTCTTACGAAGCGAGGTGTAATAATTTATATGTATATAATTTGAATATTTTCTTAAGCGTCGTTGGCGCTTTTTTATTTTTATTAGTTTAATTTTATATATATTAATTAAATTTTTTAATTAACTTTATTTAATAATTTTATTTTATAAGTTTTAATATATTTTATATTAATTAATATATATATATATATTAATTATATTTTACTTTATAAAGTTTATTTATATAATATTAATTCTTTTTTTTTTAATATTTAACTTTAAATATTTTAAAAGATTATAAAATTATAAGGTTTATTAACATATTATTTATGAAATAGTTTAATTATTATTTTTATTTCGTTATTAAATATATATTTATAAGGTTTTTAAGTTTAATATTTTTTAATTAATTAATTTTCTTATTTAACGAAATATTTTATTTTACTTTAATTTTTAATAAAGTTTATAATTTATTTTATTTAATAATTTTTAAATTTTATTAAGGTTATTTTATATAAAATTTAATTAAGGTTAAAATTTTTTTAATTATTAACGCGGTAAGGTTTAATAAGTAAAATATAAAACGAATTATATATTTTTTAACTTTTAAGTAAAGTAAATTTTACCGTTATAAGAAAGATTATTTATTAAATTTTAAAAGGTTTTAAAAGTTTTTTATTTAGTTTTTTAATAAAGCGTTTTATTTTAATATTTTTTATATTAAGTATTATAAATTATTTCTTTTAAAAAGTTAATATATTTTTTTATTATTTATTTATTTATTCTTTTATTCGTTAGTAATTTTATTTTAAATATTTTTATACTTTTTAATATATTTATGTTATTTAATATATATATAATTTACTTTTTAAATTACGTAAAATATTTATAAGAAAGTTATAAACGATTAAATAATAATTATAATTAATATAAAAAAATATAAATTATATTAATAATAAAGTAATGTTATTATAAGTAAATTTAATTATTACGAAAATTTTTTTTTAATTATTTATTTTATAATTAATAAAGGCTTTAAAGTAAATTTTTAAGATTTAATTAAGGCGTTTTATTTAATTATCGGTTTATAAGTAAAACGTAATGTTTATATAAAATTTAATTTTTATTAATTTAAGGAAATCTTTTTAAATGTAAAAAGTAAATTTAAAGTTTTTATTAAAAATAATATTTAATAATACGTTATATAATTTCTAATATTATTTAATAAAGATTTTAATTAGGTTATTAAATTTCTTTTTTTTTACTTTAAGAAAAATAAAGTAAGTTATTTTTAAAAATAAATTTATTATTATTTAAATAAAGTTATAACCGTTTAATAAAAAAAAGTTTATAATAAAGTTTATTATTATTATTAATTAAGATTTATAATGTAATTTTATCGGTTAAAAATATTTATATAAGGCGTGGTAAAGGATTTTATTTTATTAATATTTTAAATAACCTCGTACGTAATCTTAGATAATATTTTTAATATTTAACTATTAAAAGTTTTAAATAATTAATTTTAAGGTTTTATTTATTTTTATATATCCGGCGATAAAGGTATCGTATTTAAAGGAAATAACTTTTTTTTAAAGTTTTATAAATATTTAAAGCTTACTTTTTCGATATAAAAGGTTATCCTAAAAAATAACGTTTTTAAAAAGGTTTATAATTTACGTAATATATTTTAAATTATTAATAATTATTTCTTTTAATTTTTTTATAAAGTTAAGAGCTTAATTAAAAGTGGTAAAATTATATAATCTTTTTAATATAATAAGAACGGTTATTAAAAAGGCAAATAAAATTCTTTAAAAATGTAAAAAATGTTTATCCTATAAAATTAATTTTATAAGTTAATTTTTAACTTTTCCTTTTTTAAATTGATATTACGATAATTTAAAAAGGATATTAACTTTATTATTTTATTTTTTTAATCGATAATTAATAATAAATTAATATAATAATAATTTTTATATTTATTTAACTTAACGTTAATTTAAGATTTTAACCGTTATAAAATAAAATAAATTTTAATAATTAAAATAAACTTTAATTTAATATTTAATACTTTTTAAATATTAATATTATTTTTTAAAAAAGTTTATTATAATTAATAATTTTTTATTATAAATCTTATAATTTATTTTTATTAATATAAATTTACGAGAATAATAAGTTATTAATTTAAGCTTATTTTTTTTATTTTTTTTAAAAAAAACGGCGTTAATAATATAATTTAATATATTAATTTTAACATAAGTTTATTTTAAAGAATTAAAATATATTATAACAAAAGTTTAAATAAATTAAGATTTAAATTCTTTAAAAGATTTGTTTATTTTTTTAATTTACTTTTAATCTTTTTTATTTTTTTTATTTACGTTAATAATCGGTTTTATTATTTTTAAGAATTTTTTTATAAATTGTTAATAAAAGTTTATAAAGTTAATAAATTATTAAGATTTTTTAAAGGATTTAAATATTTTTTAATTATTAATATAATCGATTTTATTTTAAGCTATTAAAATATTATTTACTTCGATAATATATTTTAAAAAGTTTATTTTTTATACTTTTTAAAAATATTTTTATAAGTTAATTGTTAAGTAATATTTTATAAATCTTTTTAAAACTTTTTTAATAATTTTATTATATTTTTTTATTATATTTATATAAATAAAAAAATTATTTAAATATATTAAAAGGCTTAAATCGATAAAATCTCGAAAAATGTTATTTATTATTAATTAAAAAGTTATAAAAGCGTTAATTAATTTAAATAATATTATTAAATATTCGAAAAAATTATACTTATAATAAAATATTATTTTTTACTCGTTTTTTTTTTTAATTTTAATTAAGTAAAATCTTAACTTAAGGTCGATTTTTATAAATTATTTTGCGGTTTTAAAATAAACTTATAATTTTAATATTAACGATATAAAATAACGAATAAAAATAATAATATTATTTAAGCTTTAATAATTAATTATTAATTTAAAAAAGTTTTAAAGATCGGGTTTATTAATAAATATTATAAATGTTATATAAAATAAAGTTAATTTTTAAATTTAATTATTATTAATTATTTTATTTAATTATAATTTAAGTATATTAAGTTTTTTTTTATTTATAACGTAAAAGGATTTTTAAAAAAATGTTTTTTTTTAAAAAAATCGATAAAATAATTTTAAGGTTAATAATTTAAAAAATATTACTTTACTTTCTTAATTATAATATATATAAATTTATAAAAAATTTTAAAAATTTTTTTAACGTTTTATTTATTTTAATATTTTTTATTATTGTTATATTAATTAACTTTTCCGGGTTATATAAGGTTAAGTTAATGTAATATTTCCGATAATAAAAGGAATTAAACTTAATCTTTTTAAAGTTTAAGAAAAAATTTATAAGCTTATAGATTTTTATTTATTATTATAATATAATAATATTATATTTATTATTTAAGATATTTAATTTAAAATTAATTTAAGAAAAGTAGTTTTTTTAATAATAAAAAATAAAAGGATCGATATAATAACGTTTTATAAAAGAAATTTAAGTTAAGTTAAAGGTTAATATAAGTTAAGTATATTATTTTTTAATAATTAATAATTTTTATTTCTTTATTTTAAAAAGAGATATTATTAAAATTAAGTTTTTGAAATTTAATAATGCTTATATTTAATGTTTATTTCCATTATATAATAATATTATATTAATAATAAGTTTATATTTTAAAGTTAATTTTAAGCGAGGTTTTTTTATAACTTTTATTTTATCTTTAATTAGTTTTTTAATTGTTACGATTTAGCGTATTTTATTTTAATTTAGCCGTAAAATCCGATAAAATATAACGTCGAGGCTTTTTAAAAATCTAAGTCGAAATTTTCGATTTTTATAATTTAAAGATAAGATAATTCTTATAAAGCTACATTTATTCGTACTTTTTTTTATAATGAAAGTATAAATTAAGTATTATTATTTTAAGGTTATTTTATGAAAAAAATTTTATTTAAATTTAATGGTAAGTCTTTACCATTAATATTTTTTTTTACGAAATAAAAAAAAGTTTAATAATTATTACGTTTATAACGTTAATAAGATTTTTTATCTTTTTTTTATTAATTTATATTTACTTAATTAATCTTTTTTAAAATATTTTTATTATTAAATTAAACTTTATCCTTTTAATTTAATTTTAGTTTATTTTCGTTTTTAAATTTATCGTTATTTCTTAAAGATCGATTTTAATTTAAATTAAAACGATTTTCTTTTTTGCGGTTAACTTAACTTAACTTTAAGGGTTTTTAAATTAAAACGAGCCTTTTTTTTCCCGAAATATCGGGGTTAATTAATATGTTTTTATATATTTAATTTACTTTTTAAATAACGGTAAAGAATTTTTTATTTATATTTAAAAGTTTTCTTTATTTAAAATAAATTAATTTAATAATTTCGTTAAAAAAAGTTTTAACGATATAATTTTAAAACGTCGTTTTAAACTATTAAATTATTTTATTAAAATTTAATAACTTAATGAAATATTAAGTAACGTTTTTTTAATATTTAAGCTTATTTTTTTTTTTCGAGTTATGATATTTTTCCGAAAGGTTTATAAAACGTTTTTAAAAAGTAATAACGTATATTATTTAAATGTTAAAGATTTTTAATCGCGTAATTTAGTTTTTACGTTATTAATATTATAGTTATGTTTTTTTAAATAATAACGATTTAATTTAATTAATATGGTGAAAATTTTTAAAAAAACTTTTCGTATACGTTTTTAAGTATGTTTTAATTTTTATTTATTAAGTTTAAAACTTTATAAGGTTTTTTTTATTATAAACGGCGGGTTTATTAAGTTATATTAAATTAACGGTAATCGTTACGTAAAAAAGATAAATTAATTGTTTTAAGGTTTTAAGTAGTTAATTATTATTATTTTAAAGTAAAGGATTTTTATTATTATATAAAGGCGTAAAATTATCTTGAAATGGTTTTTTAAAAAGGTCTTTAAGTAATTTAAGGTTTTAAGATTAATTATTAAAATCGAAGTCGCTTAAGTTATTATTAAATACTTCGGCGGCTTTTTTAAGGGGAATTTTTCCTTTATTATCTTTAAATATAAAAAGGTTAATTTTAACGAAGTTGAATTATATTTGGGCTTTTTTAATTAAAGTATTTAATGGATAATATTTTAAAATATATTAAGTTTTTTTAATTAAAAGGACTTAATTTAGTTAACGTTTTTAATATAATATATTTTTTTAATATTTTTTAAGATAAAGTTAATATTAATTAATTTATTAAAAATTAATTAAATATTAAATTTATTAAAAACGGTTTAAGTATAAGCTTTTAAATTATTAAATTAATAGCGGGTTTTTATATTAATATACGTAAAGTTTATATATTTTTTTATAAGAAAATTATTAATCTAAAAATTTTTAATGTAAATTTAATTTATTACTTTTTATTAAAAAAATTTTTATTTTTTAATATTTTAATAAAAAGTTTAAAAGGCTTATTAATAATAATTAATTATTTCTTTAAATTTATTAATAGTTTTTTATCGAGTTTAATTATTTTATATATATTAAATAATCGTATTTTAAATTTATTACGAAAAGTTTAAATTAACTTATTAAACTTATTATTTAAAATAAATTATTTATTCGTTTATTAATATTATATCGGTTTAATTAAATTAAATTATCGTGTTATAAATTATTTAAATTATATTATATTAATTTTAAATTTAATTTTTATTAATAATTTAATTATTTGTAATAATAATAATAAATGTTTAAATAATATAATAATTATCGTATATTTTTTAATAAAGCTTAATAAATTATATAAAAAGGTTATTAAAATTAATTTCGATATTATTAATATTAAAAACGTTTTATATAATTATTTTATAATTTTAAAGGTTATAAAAGATTATAATATTATTATTATTAAATTAAAATAATCCGGGAATAAGGGAAGGATTTTAAAGTAATATATTTTTTATTTCGGATATTTTAATAAGAAATCGCATATTAAAGCGTTATTTAATTTTAATAAGTTCTTATAAACGGCAATTTTCTTTATATTTACTTTTAACTTTAAAGTTTTATAAAAAAGATATTATTAAAAACTTAAAAAATTATTTATTATTTAACGAGAATAATTTAAAGGTTTATAAATTAATAAATAATAATGTTAAAATATAAATATTTAACTTAAATATTTAAAAAATAATAAGGTATAAAATTTCTTTTATAATTATAATAACGTATGTAATAATAAAATTAATAAGTAATATTAATATAATATACTTTAATAAAAAACTTTTTTAAGTAAGTTAATCGCTTATAAATAATTAAAATAAAGTAATTTAATAAAAAGATTAACTTTTTTTTAAAAAACACGTACTTTTTTAAAATAAAGTTTTTTTAAAATAAAAGAAAATTATTTATAATAAAAATAATAAAGCTTAAAATTATAATTCTTTATAATTTTAAAATCTTTACTTTTTATTTTTTTTTATAAAATAAAGCGTAATAACTTATATATATATAATTTAAATATTTTTTTAAGCGTTATTAACGCCTTCTTATTCTTATTAATTTAGTCTTATATATATTAATTAAATCTTTTAATTAACTTCATCTAATAGCTTTATTTTATAAGTTCCAACATATTTTATATTAACCAACATGCATGCATATATTAATCATATTTTGTTTCGTGGAGCCTATCCGTATGACATTAGATTTATGGCGATAATATTCTAGACAGACTCACACGAGCCTTAGACCAAGCTGCTGCTGGTATTTCGCTTAGGTACTTAACCGCCAATGTCTCATTAGGTAGGTGAAACTTTGGAGTCGATCCTGTAAGGGGAACGCCGTCCACCTTACATTGCTTCACTATCTCATCTATTATAAGGCTATCGACCAAGATACTTTTTTCTTGGCGTCTTAAACCACCTGGCTTCAGCGAACATTACTCGTAAACTTAAAGAAGCATAAAACCACCCGAGTTTTATCGAAGAAATAAGCGTAGCAATATTACTTACCTTACCTAAAGTATTTACTTAGTTAAGTAAGTTTACGAGATAAGGTTAAATATATATTACCATTATAGTTAGATCGTGTTATATGATAATCTAGAGAAGTACATATGAGAATAGATATAATATTTTTGGCCAATCATGAACCTACAATTCAAGAGATTTACGGATTTATCTAGAGCAACATCTATAGGTAAGCTAAACGTGAGCAACATGTGAATGTAACCGTCTAAGTGACCTATGATAAGATATCTGAAGTTGACGATATCGATAGGTTATCTACCTACTTAGGGAGGTACTTAGGTAAATATCTAGGGCTAATAGGAGTTAAGCCTATGACAAATCATAGATGAAGAATAAGGATATTATATGGCAATTGTTATGTGTTCATAAAAGCTCGACGTTATACTATTACCTATAATTTTCGGCGTCTTTGCGTGATAGTTATCATCTTAGGTATTCATTACGTTACTTGTGATCTTCGACGCTTGCCATAGGTGTAGAGGTATAGGCTAGGTAAGTAAGTGATTTGTGGATTGGTACGAATGTCGTGATCTAGGAGATGTACTTTGTATTTCCGAGGAAACCGTCGGCAGACCGAATAGAGCTGTCGGGGCCCGCAGCCGAAGGGAGATCACCCCCTGCCATGGAGAAAACGAGATATAATAGAAGCAACTTGATAGGCCCGTAGGTAGAAACTAGATGGGTTCTTATGCTTGGTACATATCCTCGGACAGGGACTAAATAGCTATGTCTTACTTAACATTTAGGTAACTTCTTTTCTCCTCGACCACGGCATTCGCGCAACGGGATGACGTTAGGCAAGACGGGGCGCCGGGAAAGGCGTCGCTGCGTCTCTAAATAGAAAGAAAAGATACCTCGTAACACGTTAGATCGTGGGGTATCGTGGGAGGGATTTTTGATTCTGTTAATAATGGCTTCCTTATCTCTAGTTCTCCTATCATACCGACAAAATACACGGACGCCAGAGATAAGCCAGCCGCAGGTGGTGGTGCACCACCCAGCCAAATAAATACTCTGCGACGGTATCTCAAACAATCCGAGAATGTGTTCTTTATTTATCAGTTTGCTGGCCGTCCCTAAAAGCTTTCGCCAAATTCTCCTTCGAAAGGCAGAGAGGCCGTTGAAAGGATCCGTCACAGTTCCTGTTTAGTTTGATTTATTTTATTGTATAAACTTGCAATAGGGGATAATATTAACAATAATTCCCCCCGCTCCTATGGATTATGATTGGGACAAGTGTCCCTTGATGGTCATTGCTAGTCATATTCTCCTTTCCATGTTTAGCTGTCGATGAGATGTAGTATCCTAAGCTACTCGAGACCTAAGTGATCTTGTGCCCCGAGTGAGGCGTCGGTCACGGCTCAGACCCGGACCCCTTGCGATTGACTTGGAGACTCAACCTGTGGACAACCTATGGACATTATCATATTAGGTAAACCACCGCCGGCTGCGCAAGGACTCGGAACCAACGGAGAGGAAGGCATAACTAATGTGGCCCGAAACGAATTGTTGTTACGAAAGTATGAAGGCATCAAGTTAGTTGGAATTAAAGAGTTGGAGGAGGGGAACAGCTCAACCTAGTGATGAAAAGAGAAGAACAATGAGAGATGGATCGGGCGAAGAGAGGATCCGGAGACGATACCCGTCGATTCCAGAAGGATCGTGGTCAACGTGACCTCCCTCGAACGAGTTAATACTCTGCGACGCCACTTGAGAGCAGCAGCCAAGCAGAATTGGATTCGCATGGTAACCGGTGACCTTCAACTCCACGATACTCGATACTTCCAGGTCCATCATCTACTCGCAAGGTTTTCCCTGTCAGAGTCAGCAAAGGATGCGTTGCTGAGAGGCGTGGACCTCGGTCACCGTCTTTCGTTGGATTCGTCTTCAAAGAGTCGGCGTCTCGGCGTCACGCGACCTATGCGCACACCTGCAGGGTCCTGTTTGGAACCACTTGGCAGATGTTTTGATTCAAGCTTTCGCTTGACCCAGGATTCCATCTTGCCTTACCTGTCTGGGACTCGGGCGGGTCTCAATGCTGAACGCTCTGGGGATGCAAAGGGGCTCGTATGAGCTCGTCCTAGACCTTCGGATGATGGGATGGAGGGGTGGAAGGATAAGCCGCGATGTCGACTCCACCTGCGAAGTCGAGTCCGACTCCGCATCCATGCGCGGTGCAACGATATTCAAACCACAAAGACCGACCGACCAGCCACCGCCATTGACCAAATTTGGTATCCCACCGAAGACCTCCTTGTTCTGAGAGTTTCCTGTGAATCCACCAGATGGGGCTTCTCTGGATCCGGCCTCGTCACTACACTAGCAAAACAAGACGAGGATGATTGAGACTCAAACCCACTTCGAAATATAATGGTCTTCTAACATAGCTGAACAATAAAAACCAAAAAAGGACGAGCCTACTACAAACCCCCACGACACCAAACGAGGATCCACGAGGCCGCTCCAGCCCAGGATGAAATGAGAGAACCCTGACTTACGACCTAGGTACCTGGGTATGGTAGAGAAATCTATCAGCTTGGGCCAATAGAACGATCTAATCTGATCTAGGTTTCCCGAACTGGTGACCGAGAACCGAGAACCGGCCGGGATGAGCTGCACTAATTTGTATGGATGCAACTACCTTCTAGGCACCTACTACCCAGTTATGTAGAGGCATGCAGCGGAATCGACCGCTCTGATCCCCTAATTACTTCCCAGGTCGCGAACAGTGCACGCGGGTCCGACTTTCCTGCCTTGGTAGTTCCAAGCGGTATTAGTGGATCAATCATACAGGCTACAACAACCTTGGAAACCCCTCCTTCCCCTCAAGTGCCCACAGGTGCTTCCTACCGTCCGTCTAAGAAGCCCCACGGCCAATCAAAAAGGTGCAGTACTCACATACTCTACACCGTAAAGGAAACCTTAGGAGAGAGAAAACCCGTTTAAAACAGTAAAATACCTCCGTGATCGGATACCCCTCGGGGTTTTGCCCGGGATATGCTGCTGCATCTTTTCACAGACCTCCGAATGGGCACGTTACTTCTCAAATCCGCTACAATCCAGCCAGACTGCCAGGCCGAGAAATAAAGAGGGGAAATATTGCATAGAAACAATATATCAGAACCTGCTGTGAAACTTAAGAGAGACTAGAAACAAATTATCGACTTGTACCGTGTGCTTAATATATGCCGTTGTTTCGTCAATCTAGCGTCAGTGTCACGTTCAAATATTATATACCATGACTCCGAGGAAATGTCCATTCGGCCATATTTTTAAGGTGTGTGTGTATATGTAGGATATACGTTAGGTGGACGGCTGCGTACGATATATCGAATTCTATTTCAAAGGGAATTGTTCTTTTTTGGAAAAATAATAATAAATTATACGCTACGCTAGGTAGTATTCCTTTGCTCAAAGGGGTTTCCCCCATTTACCTATGCGTATATATAACAGACATAAGATTGAGAAGAGCTCTTGAAAATCAACGCCTAGGGAGTCCATTTCTAGTTTTAGCTTTACAGCAGAATTACACATCCGTAGGAGGTGGCATGTCATCTCAAATCAATTATATATATACATAGATATCTTAGCTCTTCTCGTAACATACTCAAAACTAGACTATATTCCGATCCTAGGTAGGAATCGTATCGTCCTTCTGAGGCAGTCGAATCGCGCTTACCGAGACCCGGTGCTATTTAGAACTCGTAGGCCTGAATATCGAGATTTTTTATACTTCCTTGAACTCCTGCTATTGCAGATATTGTAACCCTTATAGTACAATCGTCTGGTTGAATCATCACCAAATCATAAACTTTTCCACCGCCTGCCGAAATGCTGCAATTGCCATGAGAACTCGCTATTTCTGGGTTATCGAGATCGGACGTCGACCGCCTGCCTGGGTATATAATGCCGGTCGCCTTCCAACTGAATGCTTCGAAATAAATATTCGGGGAGAATATAACGCTCGCCCTATGCCGGACTTAACCATCATTGCCACCTCGCACGAAAACTCCGTCCCGCTCGCTCGATGCCAATGGCTGCCAGGCGTAACTTCGTGACTTCAGAACGTGTTCTCTCCAATCCCCTTCATTTTGATCCGTAGTGCCGCCTCGCCAATATTTTACCTCCCTGCCCCTTTTGTGCTCTTTTTGTTGTTGTTTTTGTTACCAACGCCTTCCCCAGAACCCTAGCTCCGAGACTCTAGCCCTTACTACTTACTACCTCATGTTGCTTGTATCAAAGGAAAACTGGGTTGGGAAGGCCATTGACGCACTGAGACCAAATGGATCCCAATCTAAAGCTGGATCTAGTAGTTGAGTCATACTTGGATAACCTTGACCTTGTGTCTGGTTTTGCGTTTGATTACCATGTCCTCCGGATGCCATTGATGGCTGCCCTGGCGGCCCCGTCGTCGTCGGCTGCATGGGTATGCCGTGCTGTTGAGGAACTTGGAACGTCGAAGGATAAGGGCCCGGACCGGGTGTGTCCGGTTCAGGCTCGTCCATCATATCGGTCGGGGCGTCGTACTCTTGTTCTGTACTCACGAGTTAACCATAGGACGACAGAGTTCTATTTAAAACAAAAGAAATGGGTCAGCTTGCCGAGTTGTTGAAAATGATTCTGAAACGACGGCGTCGGGTAGAATGCCGTCGGCCGATGGCCAGCAGCATGTTGTTGCATCATCTGCTGACGCGCCGCGACTGCCATTCCTGGCATCGGTGCTAACTGCGGCTTCATAGGCGGAGGGATCGTCGTACGCATGCTCGTATGATCTGAAGGCGCGGGAGAAGCTGCTGCTGCTTGACTGCCAAAAGGTGGTGTGGGGTTAGTAGGAGAAGCCGCGTGGGAAGGGGGGGTTGGTCGGGTCTTAGGCGAAGCTATAGACTGCTGAACACCCGTGGGCTGGGGTAAGGAGGTAACGCCAGGCTCAAGCTTGGGGGCAATGCTGGAACCGGACCGGCGCGCGTGGTGGTGTCTGTTGAGAATTGCTCGTGGCATCGGAGGCGGTTGCACCATGTTCTGGGGCATATGAGTTGGACCAAGGTTTGGACTGCCGGTTTTGGCATGAAGCTCAGCTTGGACGTCAATACCTAAAATAGTATAAGCCCACGCTTCTTGCGAGGTAGCTAACAAGACAATGCTTTACCTTTTTCAAGGAGAATTCGCTCGAGAAGAGAGTTCTTATATCGAAGCATCAAGCATTCGTCTGCCGCACTGCGGTGAGCAGCTTGTAGACTAGCTAGGTTCGTTTCATGGGCCTTGATCGTTTCCTCGAGCTGCTTGATATATTCTGTTCGACGCTCTCTAAACGCGGCTTGCGCCTGACGGTTTCTCTGCTTCCGTTCTTCCGAAGTAGCATATATCTTTTCTCGGTGTTAGCCTAGAAACCTTACTCTGGTAGGTACTGCTCCTTGGGTCCGACGCAAGTCACCGAAACCTAGCTACACGGACTACGGCTATGTATATTACAGCATGGATGAGAAACGAACTTACAGGTTTGCGCCCCCCTTTACGTTTCGCCGGCTGGTTTTCCGGCGGAAGTAATGGACCAATGTCATTCTCAGGGCTTGACCCGATGGACTCGTCTGAATCGTCTCGGGAATGATCTTTCTTGTCGATAGACATCTTGTCTGACATGACAATATTAAATGCAGGAGACGACTACCGCACGGCGGCAAACGCCTCTCAGATGATGTCGTGATAGGCAAGGGAGATACTGTATGAAGATTGGTTGTCGGTGCTCCCTAATAGGCTTGTCCGATATAAGTGTCTGCGCGTGGCTTAGGTAGGGAATTATTATTTAGTATGTGTGGCCCCTAAAGATATTGCCGAGTGTCCTTGTATGGAAAAGATAGTAACGAAGCGTCGTTCGGCAGTCAGGCGCGCGCATGCAGCGCTAATCAGTACATAATCTGGGGAAATAGATCCGACAGATGGGGGCAAGAATCTCAGTCGAACGCCAGGAGATAAGGGTGATCCAGGCGGCTCTAGGGGAAGCAGTCCAGTATAGAGTAACAATGAAGATACACAAAGATAACAGGTGGTATAGAGGGGTGACAAGTTGTGATGAAGTAAAAGTAAAAAGAAAAGGCTGCTTGGTTTTATGTAATTGAAATGGGAAAGGCAACTCGGGTTGGTTAGCTTCGATGGCTTGCCGAGTTAGATGGATGCTCAGCTACCAGGTATACCAGGTAGGTTAGATGGCAAAAATATGCAACAAAATCTCTTGGAAGGTGGGAAGACTTTCTTCCCTTTCCTTTTCCTTTTCCTTTTCCTTTTCTGTTCCTGTTTGGGACCTCGAATCGGACGGTGCAGAGCCCAGTCTTACTAGCAAAGTGCTAGTCTTCCGGTCGTTGATGGAGGACTTAGTACCGCCGTCTGGTCCAATGGTTGCCGACTATTCTGTTGGGCCGGCTCCCATTTAGTCGTCGTGCGTTCCGTGTCGGTGCTGTTTAAACTCGATGTACTACCCACGCAACCCCCTGGTCAAGAACACGACAGGACCTTTAGATTACCTAGGTACCTAGTCACCTAGTCACCTAGTGAAGGCCAGCGTTGGATGGAGACTGAGTTGGATGGATCGGTTTAGGTCGCCTCCGGGGTATTTGCTCTAGGCGATTTATGGAAGAGAAAGCTTATGCTGCCTTAAGTATAACACTCCAGTCCACTGCAACACCAATACCACCCAAGATCCGTAGGATGTCTAGGTATGGAGTGTGCGGCTGGTTGAATCCACTGTATTGGACTGTGATGGGAGAAAACGGACGTTTAGATGGGTCGTTTAAACTGAGTGGTGGATCATGACGATTAAACTGCGGTAAAACGGGCAATACACCAATAGAGAAATAGAGAAGTACAAACAAATCAGATGAACTTTTTAGAAAAACTCTTCAAAAAGCTGCTAACTCATGAATAAAAGGGAAATGGGAAAAGGGGATCAAAGTGGAGTCTTCTGAAGTCTAAGTAGGTATGTAGGTGAGAGAGTGAGAGAGCTGTAGCAGATGACGGTAACTTTTCATTCTTGAAAAAGACAGCGCCGAATCCCAGTCGCAGTTGCTTACATGCGGTGCGTTCCACGAAAGGTTCAATTGATGTTCCTAGGCATCTACAGTTGTACGAAGTACTTACCTACATGTGGTACCTACTTACAGGATGCAAGGCAGGACGACCTGGGAGTTAAGATAGGTACATATGTACCTGGGTTCGTGCGGTAGGTGCAGGTGAGCTCAAGCTTAGTAGGTGGGATGGTAGATGCCTGTCATTTTAAGTGCAAGGTATACTCGGTACCTACTAAGTGACCTAGGGTGTTGCTAAGACTCTAAGAGAGCACCCAACTACTTTCGGTCAAGTGGATCTTATATCCATACAAATGAATACCTACCTACCCAAGGTAGGTCAGGCAGGCCAGGGCTACCCACCTAGGCTTGGAAGTTTCACGGTGTCGAAACGGGATCAAGAAAACCTGAAAGTACGAAGTGTAAGCTTGGAACAGACCCCCCGATTGTTGTCGACCCGGACCGCAAGTTGATATCCGAACTGCCTGATTACCTAGGTACCTAGGTAGGTTTGCCCGTATAATGTCTTTCTAAGATATTGATTTATTTGTTTGAAATGTTTGGTCTTTAGGTAGGTTCATCCCATACATCTCATACCATATACAGATCTGTAGGACCATTACCGTTCTCATCCCCGGGCTGCAGCTCTATCTAGTGATTCGGCATGCAGAATTGGTGGAACGGAGACCAACGGTGGTTAGAGGCTGGAATGGATTTTTAGCGGACTATCCAACCACCTTTTACTATTGTGACGGGCTTGCGTACTAAGAGGCACCTACCTTAAAGATAAAATGCGGAAAGTCGCGCACTATATATTAGCCCTTGGACTCGTAAACGTGGGTTCCGACTTAGTTACCGATAAACACTGCTGCGAATCTATTATAACAGTAAATCCAGCAGATTCCTTTGACATCCAAGGTCAAGTATGGCTTTTACTTACTTACCTGAGCACCTCGACAACATTAGCTGGGGTAAGAGAGATTATGATAAAGGTTCGAAAACTCGTTTCAATGTTACGGCTCGTGCGTTTCCGGGGTATACAGATCGATTTCAAGTCTAATCATCCGATATATTTTAAAATGCAAGCATCGCCCCGGGAATGGTCTCGTCGACTATACCTACCTATACCCAGGTTTTCCTCGCAACTGTTCCGAGTCACCGAACATGAACGACAGTCTCGAAAAGCCCTATGCAATATGTAGTGACCATGTGCCCCTGACCACTTGCACGAGGCATTCGGAAATCCGGGGAAGAGTCTGCAGTGCTGCACTATGACGGGGAAGGATAAACCGACAGGTGCGAGATGTAAGTGGTGAATGACTCGAAGTGATTTCAACAGGCTGTGTTGGCTACCACATCCCCGGTATTCTGCAATTAAATACCAGGCCAAGACCTGGGAGCCAAGTAGCAACTGAACATCTGAGTGAACCCGAAGTAAGTTACCAATAGCAGCCGACAAGGCTAGTCAGACGGTCAATATGAATATTAAAAGTGATGTATAAAATGTCGGTGACTCCGGTGGAGGAGGCCAAGGATATCGTTTTGGAGGCCGAGTGCGGCGCCTAGTGATCTTGGTTGGTTCCGACAGGCGGCACTAGAATTTCCATCGTATCAAAATATAAAGAGAGCGAGGCCAACTAATAACCAGCCCTAAGAATTTCCTGGAAGGGCACTTAGTGGCTCCGCTGATTAATTTTTTTTCTTCTTGGTCACCTGAACACTTTTATTGAATGGGCATTTTCTCTTAACCCCCTCGTTGATTCGCTATCAAATAGCTTTCCCATCCCATTTTATGTCGAATGGCAAAGATGTTGGAATTTCGGTGTTGTCACCTACATAGTGTAGTCTTCTGAGCACGGACAACACCTTCGACAACTTCAAGCTTCGTACGGAATTCGTAGCATATCTAGCTCGTCCGAATCGTGAGATAATGGTGAGGAGGCAAGATATCGCCTCGTATCTGCTTTACATGCATACCCAGATAGCCGTGAGGCTGATAGCCTAATCTTAGCGTGGATTTTCTCTACCTTCATAATACTGATGGTGTCTCTCGATTGCAACGAAGCACATGGCATTATGTACCTAGGTAGTGTAAGATTGATGTGAGGTGTTGTCGCGTAAGATTTTTCGTGCAAATACATTCCCATGTACTACTACTCAGCAGGTAAGTAGGTGGCTGGTAGGTAGTATTGCATGTAGGTCGGCAGGCCGGTAGACCTTTCGGGGTGCGAGACCCTGGCAAATCCTGCCAGCGATGAAGCAGATCATTAACATGTTCTTTCTGAAAAGACTGAGAAGACGACACTAAAGAGGGACGGTCAAAAATGTGGGGAAATGAAGTGAAGATCGATTAGGTATTCAAAGTGTCGCATCTCCGAGGAGACAGGGGGGTTCTAGAAGCTAAATGGAAGACAGGTAGGTCCAGGCGAATTGCGGGCCAATGATTGCCTCTTCCAAAGCGGCCAGTTCCGCATTAGGAATTTTTTCTTTAAACGAGCCGAGCATAAGGCTCTAGCGCACGTACCACCAAGCAGCTAAGCAACTAACTTAGCTTAGTGCCTAGGTACTAAAAGTACAGTATCACAAAGCTAACCTTTAACTTCCAGGTCAACCTTTTTTCGGAATGGTTCATGTAAACTTCCAAGGTTGAGATTGTCATTTGTCTTTTATCCTAAGAATCCTCGACAGCTCATACAGCTCTTGTTTTCCACCAAGCAAGCTTGATACTATGAATGTACGTATGTAAGGTACCTCGGTAATATGCCCCCATCTTTGGCGGGATGATCTCCTTCACCACTATTATGTGTAACCTCTTATATTCCATTGGTGGTATCCGCAGGAACGGGATCAGCTAACACCATTTCATGGCGTCGGCTGACACCTTCTAGAAAGCTTCTAGCGTGCTTCCAATCTTCTTCTCGGTCTGCCAACCCACGACTGACGCGTTACAATGTAGCATCTCCGGGGCTGTGGAAGCTAAGAGGTTTCGATCTAAGCTTCCGTTCGTTAGTCGCCGATTTCGCTGTTCCGCTTACCTATGCTACCAACACATAGCAGCACAGGTAGCCTTGTGAAGTGAGACTTTTGCATCAGATATTACTCCGCACCGCTGCTGTCGCGTAGCTGACGTCGCCCGAAACATCGTGGCGCTTGTGCTAGCAGCCTCATATTATGCAAAGCTCGACCGGTGAAAGGCACATCATCATTTCGGAGATCTTCGAACTCGATACATACCTAGATATTCACGTCGAAGTAATTCGCGCACCTATCATAGCCATCTCGTAGGTAATACTCATATCGGTTGATGTTCTAGCCTAAATTTGTGTTAGTAGACCGATCATTATAAGTGTGTACTATGTAGATCCCCGGAAACCCTTGGAATTGGTTTCTCGCCCTGTCGGGTTAACATTATTATGAGATTACCAGCCAGCGCGATGCTAGAAAGCAAAGAACCCCCACGCTTGACGAGATCCGGTTTGGGTTGGTGCGCTGATCCTTGAATATATGGGTAACCAATTGGATGAGAACTTCAAGTTGCCTTAAAATGCATGCATGAGATATTCCCGATGGCGATCTTTAGTGTGTTTGATATAGACTTGTAATCTATCGTCATTGTAGAAGATTTTTCACAGAGTGTTAGGAGGCGGAGCTAGACCTAGATACGATATATGAGGGAGGATCTCAAAACTACCTCTTCACTTTTTTCATTCTATACATACACTTTTTCGCCCATCCAAGAATTAACACCACTCCTTGATAGCATTTGACCTTATGATTTCCGTCCAGTTGAAAATGTGACCACAAGCTTTGTTGTGTTTAAATGGCTTAACATGCTCATACAGACTGGTAGGTCAATATGATCCCAATGTTTCTCTAATGCCCACATTTAAGTTGAGAATCTGTAGATAAGATCTAGTTAGAAAGCCTAGCCTAGTGGCTGATTCTAGACGGTGTCTTTATTCGAATATAGACAATCATGAAGTGTATCCCGTGGCACCCTTTACGACACCGAAGGCGCCCCCACCTTTTCCGAACATCTCCCTAACATCAGTCACAATGTCGTCAGGTCGCTCCCAGGCAGCAAAGTGGCCGCCACTGCTATGCTCATTTTCATACACCACGTTACCCAGCGTACGCACCCACGTGCTGGGCAGGACGTGCAAATCCATTGGAAAGTGGCTGAAGCCGAGCTTTACGCCAGGCGTCCAAGTCTTCATCCTCTGTTGATCCATCTTGTCCTTCCTACCGTCGACGTTGTGAGCTGTCTCGTAGTAAATCCTAACGCTGGCAGCGGGGCCGGCTGTACTAAACCAATAGATGCTCACCCAAGTACAGATTTCGTCATCCGTCCAAGGATAGGCATCCGTCCAATCGTGGAGTTTCTCATAAATCCAGGCTAGACAAGCAACCGGACTATCTGCCAGGGCGTAGCCAAGAGTCTGGGGTTTGGTAGATTGCTCCAGGTTGTACCCTCTACCTTCTTGGTCGAACCATTTAGTACGGTCCACACCATGCCGTTCTCGCGAGCTATAGGGCGTTATAGCATGCTGGACGGTGAGAATAGGGTTACTGAAAAATTCAGGAGGGTTCGCGGTGTCATAATTGAGATGTGTTGCTTTGCAATACTTGGGATATAAATGTGCGAGAGTCCTGCTGATATGACGCCCCCAATCACCTGTATTATGTGTTATTATGGTTGAAATCCTGCTGATGGTTTACGGGTCAGAATAGCTCACCTCCTTGCGTGACATACTCGTTATATCCCAGTTTCAACATGAGTTTGTTCATAGCTTCGGCATATTGCTCCATTGCAAAACCTCGCTTCTTAGGCCCCTCGGAGAATCCAAAGTTGGGCAATGATGGCGCAACGACATCGAAGGCGGGGTATTTGATCCCATCGCCGCCTTCGGTGAGAGGTTTCAATATCTTCGAGACCTCTTCGAAGTGGCCCGGCCAGCCGTGAATGAAAAGCAATGGAATAGCACCTTGAACCTCGCTACGGACATGGACGAAGTGAATTTCCAAAGGCTCAAACCCGTCGCATTGAATGTTGGTAATGAATTGTGGTATCTGGTTTAGTTCATTTTCTGCTCTTTTCCAGTCATACGACTCTTGCCAGTATTTCGCCAGTCTCTTGATATCGGCAAGAGGAGCACCCACTACATGTAACTGGAAGTCAGCCATTGTCATTCGTGGCATCTCTCGGCATCTTTATATTGTAAGAGTAACGATACGACTAGTATACTTAGTAAACTTAACTCTATCATCGACTTGTACTTTACAAATGACAAAGAATAAAGCAATCAGCTACATATTTAGAAATATACTCACTATCCCATCCTGCTTCATCGAGTTCGTCAGGAAACTTAGCTAGAGATAGCCGAGTTTTCAAGTCCTTCAAACGTTGATCATCGACAGCAATTGTATACGGTTTGATATCTGCCATGGTGGATGACCTTGGGTGAATAGGTACGTACTGGGTTTACTTGAATGATATAATTTGATTATTTTAAATAGGATTATCTCGGTATTCAACCTAGACTTTGAGTAAGAGAGCAGATATAATAGACTAAAACAGATATGTTCTTTATATATTGCGACTATAAAATCGGACATCTCAACTTACCTACTAGGTACGTTGAAGATTTGCTGAGGTAATCAGGGCGCGCAACATATGCGTGTATGACGTTGTAAAGGGCGTAAGACAACCTCGATTGCAACATTAAACCTCCACCTTGAGTTCCGTGCATGATGCAGACTCCCGAGGTCTACTTCACCTGGGTAACCATGCGTAACCATGCCGTCGTGTAATACCAAAAACATGCATAGGACCTGAGTAATCGACAATACTTCCAATAGCAGGTGTGTTCCCGATTTATTAAGTTGTTGGTGCCATTGTGCTGTGCCCGATAATAAAGAGAAAAAGAAAAGAAAAGTATAGGTACATAATATCATCTTGCAGAATATAACGTGCATGATATCGGAATTGCATTTTACGATAAAATGAATATACTTATATATTTAGGTAGATATAAACATGCACATAAACTAGTCGGAATAGGTATTGTACATACCTAGTGTAGGTATACTGGTCTCGTGAATAACTAGGTACCTATATTCTAATCAGACGAGATGCGGAGGTAAACATGCCATGTCATACCGACCTGATAGAATGATGTAGGTAGTGGTTTATGTCATAGGGCTCTATCACCTACCTAGGTACCTAGGTAAGTACGGAAGTCCCCACCAATAGTTTTTTCCATAGGGGCTCTTGACACCTGACAGCCGACGTCCTGCCAGCTGTCGTATCATGGTCTTACAGCTACTTGACAGGTGACAGGTCATTTTTAGTATGGAAAAAAACTATTGGTGGCGTCTTCCGTACATACCTAATACCCCAATTATGAGGATGGGCCCACATAAATGGCCAGACTGCCTTCCATAAAATAAATAGTCCGTGCGCAGTGCAGATTAGCTAAAACTTGTTGACATCCATTCATTTCAAGTAAACAATTCTGATGTCAGTCGCTTCTTTCTCCACAACTCCTGTTAATTTCATCATCAAATTAGCAGATTGGCATATTGGATCCATACATAGCCTTCCTTGCTTGCAGTGAAAGCTAATCTACTCAATCCATTCAATCAGCTAAAGCATCAATCTAACCTTATTGAAATTCCTACCATTTCGCCATGTCGCGTCGCTCAGCTCGCATCGCGAGCGCTTCTCAGGTAAGTAAACACCAGATCAGTTCATCTCGTGTTCTACACCGTCTCAACTTTCGCGCGACCTCACATACACCACATATGCTGAGATATGATGCTAACTCTTGTGATTCCATTCGTAGCGGGTTACAGCCTCGCCGGCACCCAAATTAGGATCTTGGTTGGAGGTTAACGAGCATAATGAACCTTCTCCAACACGCTCTGCGCAGACTAACCAACGCCTTGACGCCATCGCATCATCTCCAATGACTCCTCAACCTACAACCCCAGCTGTGGCTACGCCAGTCAAGCTGCCGATGTCAGAGATGCATCCCAGCAAGTTCCACCCCACCACCGCCGCACCTTCATCGGGTCTTAAGCATGGATTTGTCGATATTGACTACACCAAGAAACCCATGGCACATACCGGTATAACCCAATCTACCCCTTCCAAGACTCCATTATCGCTGCCATCGACCGAGTTTACCTTTCAATACACTCGGCTCAGCGATGAGAACGCAAAGGGACTGAGTCCCGAAGCTAAGAAGATGATGGAATCCCTCCGTAAAGAGACTGCGAAGATTAAGGTCGAACTTGCTGCTCAACGCGACCAGGAGAAATTAGAGGAAGCTGATGGACGCAAGATCCGGCAGGCCAAAGGCAAGGCTAGTCGCTTCAGTGCCGCTCATATGGCCGAATTCAAGAAGATGGATTCTATTGAGAATCATCCTTCCGCATTCCGTGCCCACGTTGGCCGTTCCACCCCGACGACAGGAGGCCTCAAACGCACCCAGTCGAAGGCAAACCTCAACGATTCCGACTCCGTACAGTCTAAGAAGACTTATGTTCGCCCAATGCCAGCAGGCTCTCCCGAGAGACAACAGGAGGAACAGGAGCAGCCAGAGTCTCCTGTCAAGCGTGCTAGACAACGGATTAATGATGATGTATCCGCTCTTCGCCCTGTCTCACGAGATGGCAGCTGTCTTCCCCGCCCGAAGAGCAGTGGTAATGATTTGATTCAGGGCGGCGTTGCCCGCTCACACACATACACCGATATTACGACCCCCACCAAATTGTCACTCGCTCGTTCGAGCAGCGTCAAGACTCACACCGCAACTTTGGTCAAGTCTCCTAGCAAGCCTGATCTCAGCGGTCTCGTCAGATCTCCGAGCAAACCCAATCTTGCTAGCCAAGTTAGAGCCTCTGGCAAGAAAGGCTTTGCCAGTCTGAGGTCCATGGCTGCAAACAATCTAAGCGCAGACAACCACCCCACTCATATCCAGACACCTGGTCGATTTGATAGAGTCAAGTCGATCTTGAAGAGACAGCTCAGTGGATCTAAGCCTAAGTCTAGCATTCCTCAGCTTACTGCGTCGCCCTCGAAGACGTCTCTGCACCAGAGCATCGTCGAGGAACTACCGGACGCACCTCTTACAACTCCCGCACGAAAGCTTGATCGACATGTGGGATTTACTCCTATGACCAAGCGATCCACAATGCTATTGAGCTCTCCATCGCCTGTTAAGTCGAGCATACCCCGCTCAAGGGCTTTGACCCAACTTCAATCGAGTGGCTCTACTATTGACAAATCTGCAAGTAAGAAGACTTCTGAGGGAGAGGTTCTGTACCCTGATCTCTCGGCTTATTGCCGAGATATCAAAGAGGACAAGGAGAAATCCACGGAGAAGTCCACTAAGAAACCCACCGAGAAATCAAGCGACCCCCAACTTCCAGAGTCGGTCCCTGGTACCTTCACTTTCCGTAGTGACCACACCATCCGTTTTGATAGTCCCTCCCCTAAGGGCTTTGGTGCTGCTGCTGGCCAAGCTAGCATCCGTCAAGTTCGCGATTCGCTTCTATCTACGAGCCGAATGCCTGGCAGTTTCCCCCGTCCGTCTGAAGCATCTCCTAACAAGGAGAACAAGGCACCATCGGCGGGACTTGGTATTCCTCATGGAATGTCTAACAAGAAGCGACACAGAGCTAGTTGGGATGAGGAGGAACGGGACGAAGCCAACCAGCGAGCCGCTAAGAAGCTACGAAAGAATCCACCGGTCGAAGGACATGCCCTTGTTGCACCGCGACTAGTCGGCCAGGATTCGCCGGCCAAGAAGTCCAATGGAGTGCTCCGTACCCCAAGCCCGCAGAAGAAGAAGACAGGCCTCAGCCTCAGCCGATTAAACATGCTTGCTCGACCCAAGGTCCGAAAATAATCGGTTACACACTGTGCGGTCGTTGAATCCTTGATATGTTAGTATCACGGATGTTAGTATCACGGAATGAATTACGACATCCTGCATAATGTAACGGCCCCCTGCATATGCAGCTATTATTTGGAGCATCTGCATTTAGATCATTGACAGCAGCATAATGGCGTATTAGGTGATTCTGTCCCAAAGGCTCGAGGTGTGTATAGGTTACGTTCTCGACTACATTGTCAGAGGTTCGTCTTTTCTTTTTCGGAAAAGCTCGCGGGAGTGTTTCTCGTCCGCATTGATTGATTTACACTGCATAGGGGTTTGCGAGGGGATTTGTAAGACTAGGGTCTCAGAAAACCGGAAACTTCATGATAGTAACGGTGATTCTCTGCTGAGTATGGCGGCGTTAATCGGCATACTGATACGAATCGGAAACTGGAGCCCAAAACGTTCCAGGGCCACTAGGTAATGATGATAATGATAGGTTCTTGCAACAAATGAAGCAACAAAAGTGAACATTAATGATATATTTTGATAACTTGTAACTGCCTCGGGCCGTTTAGGTTTTCATATACCTCAGGTATTCTCCTAGCAAAGTGAGGGTCTGGGGACTACTTCCTCCTTATCCCTACTTACATCCTACCCAGGTAGGTATCTAGATAGGTATTCCCATTGCTCACCTTGTATTAGAACGAACTTCCTCATTTATACCTCGTACCTAGACTAATATTCATACTACTACATACATACATCTTTAATTCGCTATAGTACATCATCGTTGTAATTACCGAGCTAACCCTTACGTAGTTCTACACCAGCCACTCCTTTCATCCAATTTATTACTTCTAATACCAACTATCATCGTTAATAAACAAGATTTCCCACATTCAGTAACACTCGATGTCCTCTAGTTATCTCAACACCGATGCGTCACTGCCTTTGAAACCACCACCGCATCCACATCTCTTCACCTGCACGTTCTGCTGGCACCTGTCTCGTGGCCCTCCTCGTGTCCTTGGCCGGTCGGCGCGTCTGACCTGCGAGCCTTGCTATAATAGTCTGATCGACCTAGCCATCTGCTAGGTGTGTGGCGAGGTCGTCTTCCGCGGCGATGAATGCGTGAGCCTCGGGTGGTGCTTTTGGCACCGCGCGTGCTACGGCTGTCTATTCTGCGGCAGCAAGTCCATCGTCACAGCACCGACAATTGCGGACCTGTTCACCGACCGCGATCATAACGACGAGTGTGTCGTCGGTTTGGGATTAGGCGCCGGAAGGGAGATCACGGAGGTTCCTACTTGCGCCAGTTGTGTGGTGGAGTGCGAGATCGACTCGGCAAAAGAGCGGGCTGCCGTGCACAATGCGCTGCGCAAGGTGGATAGGGCAGATGGGGGCATAGCGCGGAAGAGGTGGGAGAAGAGGGACGGTCAGATCAGCAGGCGGGCTGTGGGAGAGATCACAAGAATACCTGCGGTGACGCTTAAGGCTGCCGTCCAGGTAAGAGCTTGTCAATATCAGGGATGCGCAGTGATGGCTCACATATACCTATAGAGCCCACAGACGCATGTCCAGTCCCAGTGGTCTGCCCAAGGCCGCGCACACACTTCACGTGATTATCGCCTCCAAGGAGACGGCGCCTTGAGTGGTTCGGACGAATCAGGCGACGGAAGCCGAGAGTGTGTTGTCCCTTTGGACTCTACTATCTACATATCGATTCTAGATCCCATCGGCAAGCCAGCCTTTAAGCCCAGTTCCGCAAAACCAATCCCTAGATGGATGCAGTGGCTCCCGAGCCAGCGAGACCACCTTCGACAAAACGAACCTCGACCTCATTCAATCCTTGACGAATATTTCCCTCCGATTCCTGCAAATTTGTCCAACGATTCTGTATCAGGGCCATATACCGTTTGCCCAACATATCCCACACAGGGCCCGTCCAGCCGCCGCCGTACACTCCGAGGAGGTTCTGAATTCAGCTACCTAGACGAGTCGACCATCACGGCCTTAAAGGGGCCATCCTTCGTTCTAGACGAACCCTTGATACGTCCTTCCTCAAAACTGACGCATTCGACACCGAACAGTCCCAGATCCGCAATAGGGGAAGCCATGATTCCACCCAACCCTCCCGAGCTGCTGCCACCCCGCAATCGCTCGCCGTACGCGCCCCGCCGGCCATCGCCTCTCGCCACCCTCGAGGAGATACCCTCTACCAAAGAAAGCGACACGTCGTGGAAAGCGCGGCTGCGCCGCTCCCCGTCGCCCCTCGCCGAGCACGTGGCGGCGCATCTCCAGCGGTTCATCCGCGGCCGCACGCCGCCGGCGCAGTCCAAGGAGTTCCTCGACCTGTACAGGCCTCCTCCTCCTCCTCTTCCGAGCCCGAGCGTCGCGGTCCCCGGCCGGAGGCTGGACAGGACGGTCGGCGACGCACGCCAGATCCGCGGCATGCTGGGCCGGCACCGCTCGCCGTCGCCGAGCGCCGGGTACGCGGCGGAGGCCGGCGCCCGGCACGTCGTGATGGGCACCGGCGAGGTGCTGGACGTGCGCAGCGCGAGGAAGAGGTCCGGCTTGCAGAGCGAGATAAAGAAGCTGCTGGGCGGGCGGAGCCAGGGAAGGGAATGAGGGGGGGTGGAGCTGTGGACTGGGTTGGTTGGTATGCTTACCTACCTATATTGGAGACGGGAGACGGGAGACGGGAGTAGAGTTAGATAGATAGCATTAAGCTTTAATACGTTATAGTTTGAAGAATATGCCTATGGATGTTATATTTGCGGGTGTTGACATTTCCGTTGTGTTCAGTAAACGTGGTGTTGACATGTGGATTTCTAGACGGTGTTAAGAGATGGCCTAGGAAATGAATATTCGACTCGTAAACGTACAATATAGGAATTGCATACCTAGATATTTGACTTTTTGAATCATCGAGCGGTTTTGGTAATCTAGAGAATTCAAGGCTTTCCGTTACCGCCATTAATATCTGTAATAGGAGTCAACATTACCCCCTTTTCTTAGATATACCGTTAGGTTTTTGTAACCATGCATGGTATTTCAAAATAAACCCATTAGAAATAATTTTTCAGCCAAATTAACCAGCTTAAATTATTCTCTGCACTTTTCATATTTGAATTCATATCTAAAATCATACTTACAGTGAATAATTCTCTTGGGAGATGGAAAACCCCGTTATAGTCCCCTTTACGACGTTACCGCATTACATCAAGGCTACTTCCTAATTAGGAATATCTCGTTTACTCTAATTGGCTAATCTCTTCACACCAGCATCGAAAACCACTATATCACGACTATATCCAATCTATAGTAGAGTAATATACATATAATGTTGGCATATTTATACCGACCTAGATGCATATAAAACCATGCTACTAATCCAGTTCGATTCACGAGTTACCAAAATGGAATGGATCCAACTTCAGTATATGGCTGAGATGCTGCGAATTCGCATCTACCTACCTTTTTTGACACGGGTAAATAAGACAGCAAGCTATTTCATGAGGTAAATAGGTATGGTGGTATTTACAGGTATTCTATGCGTTACATATATTCCTGTATACCTTAGCGTACATCGTCCGAAAGCCCGGGGGGCGAGGCGGCAAGCATCCGACAGAGGTCGCATCGAGACTCTATCGAGCATTGCACATTACCGACATAAGAACTCGGTAACACAATTTCCTCGACAGCTTCGTCCTAAAAACACGGTCGTCCGGCCCCATCGTAACACAGAGGCCGGGTACTTACCTAGGTACACTACAACAGGGGAAGCCGGTGAGGGTAAAACCCGGAAGGGTAGGTGGGCCTACACAGCGCCACCATGAGTCAGCAGCAGACAAGATCGTGTTATATGTTCGATATTGCTTCTCATTTTCTCCTGTAATTGAAGAGCATTTGTACTAATGAGACATCTCCGAGTCCTAGCTGAATTTATGATATTTCCTGTTAACGCCCAGTCCATTAGACTCACTGTCAACGCAATATGATAAGCAACATGCAACACATCATCTTTCTACAAAAAAATCGGTATTATGATAGTAGTTTTGGTGAAAACATCTCCGTCGATAGTCTGCTGAATTCATGTAGGTACACTTGTATTGTTCAGGTACGTACCGATAGCTGTCACATCCGCAACATAAATCCGGGGTAGAAATTCACAATGTTGATTGGCCAACTTCCCGGGTACGTACCTGCTTCGACGATTAACCCTTGCATCACTAGCCACGATTTGTCGCATCCTTGTCTCCCAACCCTACCCCTCTAATGCGGGAACCTTAAGTACCTAGGTACCTCCTAGGTAGCAGCCTACGTACCTAGGTACCTTTCGATTTGATGCAATTAGCCGCAATCTTCATCTTCATCTTCGTCTTCATCTTCCAATTCCAATTCCAATTCCACCCAGGAAGTTTATTTATCTAATCTGCCTACCTACCTCCCATTATCGCAACAGCAGCCGTAATCATTAGGCATATCCGCTACCGACCCAGTTTAACATCTACCTTCCTATACTTCATCTTCAGCGCTTCATCCCGACAAAATCTGCCCATCATGGCCCCGATGGGACGCGTAGACCACGATGCCCTCGAGCGTAAGCCCCGTCTCCAACCCCAACACCTACCTACCTATCCCTCCCTAGACAGCGCAGCCTCGCCGCACAAACACTAACCCTCCCGCAGAGCAGCTAAAAGACCTAATCCAAACCCTCGCGAACGTAATGGTCCAAGTAACCAACTACGACGGCACATCCTCCTCGACGCCCTCCTCGACGCCCAACCCGACCATCACCAGCGGCGGCGGCAGCAGCGCCGGCCCCCGCAGCTCGCGGGACGTGGTCGCCAACGAGCTGCGCACGCTGTCGGCGAACCTGCAGGCGATCCACCAGCGCGCGGCGTCGGGGCGCGGCGGCGTGGCCGGCGGCGACCTGCCGCAGGTGCCGCCGGAGCTGATCCAGTACGTCGACAACGGCCGCAATCCCGACATCTACACCCGCGAGTTCGTCGAGCTCGTCCGCCGCGGCAACCAGCTCGTCCGCGGCAAGCAGGGCGCCTTCGCCTCCTTCCGCGACGTGCTCGCCGGCGAGATGGACAAGGCCATGCCCGAGCTGCGCCCCGACACCGCGAAGGTCCTGCTGAATACTAGGGGCACCCGGAGGTGAGGGGATGTGTAGGGCTGACGGTGCAAGGCAGCCTAGCATTTTGGGAAACTCCTAGGCTAGGCTGGACCGACCTTTTAGAGAGTGGCGGTGTGCTCCTATATTTATAGGCTTCTATTCGCCGGAAGGGGGGTCTATTGAATGCATAAATTGGCGTCCCGGTTGCGTTTCTTGCTGGAGAGGCATTTGGCTGATCCTTCGACACTTTGAGGCGTCGAGAGGAAACGAATTATCAAGAAGGGCGGAGTTCGACTATACCCAGGGAGATATACTAATAAGATAAACTAGACCTTGGCGGTTTTAGACTCGCCAATAAATCACAATCACAATCACGAATCGTCTTACGACCTGATCTGAAATTTCATCTTTCACTTGATTTAGATTGCTCGCGATATGGCGCTTTACTAACTTACGCGGACCCTTTTGTCTACCAGCCTGTTTTTTTTTTTAAGTGAGCCTAGCCTAGCCTAGCCAACAGCCCGCAAGCACCACCAATATAAGACGCGTTCATCTCTCTGGATATAGTTCTACCGTGGCATTCCTCTAGCTCTTCAAGATCTTCGTCAATTCCGCCACGACAGCATCGCCGACCTCCTTGGTAGTAGTCGAACCGCCGAGGTCCTTCGTCCGGAGTCCGCTATCAAGAACGTTCTTGACCGCCGTCTCGATAGCGGCAGCCTCCTTTGGTAACGCGAAAGAGTATCGGAACATCATGGCCACCGAGAGGATAGTGCCGATGGGGTTGACGATGCCCTGGCCCGAGATGTCGGGGGCCGAACCTAAAAGGTAGTATAGTTAGCACCTAGCTTTTCCGTCTAAGACAGACGAAACCGAAACCAAACCCCCGAAAATTCCATCGAAACTAAGGGATGAAACGGGAAACCAACCATGGATCGGCTCGTAAATGCCATTGCACTTTGACTTGCCGTCGGGGATGCCGCTCAGGCTCGCGCTGGGGCTCAGGCCGATGCTACCAGGGATAACACTAGCCTCGTCGCTGATGATGTCGCCGAAGAGGTTGCTAGTGACGACGATGCCGTTGAGGCCGCGCGGGTTCTTGACCATGATCATAGCCGCGGAATCGATGAGCTGGTGCTGCAGCTTCAGCTGCGGGAACTCGGCGGCCATGGTCTCGGTCACGACCTTGCGCCACAGCCGGCTCGACGCCAGCACGTTGGCCTTGTCCAAGCTCCACACGGGGGCGGGCGGGTCGCTCGCTAGCGCGAGGTGCGCGGCCAGGCGCGCGATGCGCTGGATCTCAGCGCGCGAGTACAGCTCCGTGTCCCAGGCCACGTCGCCGCCGTCGCCGGCCTCCTGCCGCTCGCCGAAGTAGATGCCGCCGGTCAGCTCGCGCACGACGGTGAAGTCGGTGCCGCGGCACACGTCGGCCTTGAGCGGCGAGAAGTCCACGAGCGCCTCCGACGGGAAGAAGCACGGCCGCAGGTTGCCGTACGTCTGCATCTCCTTGCGCAGCCGAAGGATCCCCTGCTCCGGCCGCACCGCGCCCGTGCCCCATTCCGGCCCGCCGATGGCGCCCAGGAGCACGGCGTCGGCCGACTTGGCGGCTGCGAGGGCGGCGTCGGTGAGCGGGGTGCCGTGGGCGTTGATGGAGCACTGTTGTTGTTACGTTTCGCTGTTTAGCGGATGTGTTCGGGCCGGTTTGGGGGGGAGGGTGACGAGAGATTGGGGGTGTCTCAGGGGGGCATTCAGAGTATCGAGGAGCAGGAGCGGGAGTGGGAGCGGGAACGTACACCACCTAATAGGTGTTCTTGTAGGTTGAACTTGTTGCCGGAGGTGCTGGAGGACTCGATTGCCTTGATGACCTATTGATATACAACATACGTTAACATCATCTTCTTCTTCCTCCAACTCGAAGCTGTCATGTAGTTTGCCACTCCTATATATCGTTCGTACGTACCTTGACAGCTTCGGCCACCACCTCTGGACCGGCGTGGTCTCCGCCGAAGACCACGATGTTATGTGTTGTCATTTTTAAGGAGTCAATTGGGAACTATAAGCTATACGAAGATATTTGCAAGTTGATTGCAAGGACAATTGAGTTTCTGGTATGATCAATCGAAGAAAGAAACGTTCGGGTTTTGATCTAATCAAGGGATAACAACAACTAGGTACTTAACTGCCTTAGGATGTAGATAGGTAGCAGGTAGCAGGTGGTAGGTTCAAAAAAAGTCCATCGGAGCTCCCCCGCGTTCAATTGCTATACCTTCCGAAATGTACCCCGCGTTGCCGAGATCGGCCTTGTACCTATCTATCCCTTAATATATAGGCCGAGCTTTTTATACCTCGGCCGAAAGGCATACGGAAGCGGTATACATATAAAAGATGAAGGATACCTCATAATCAAACAAAGAAGTTTAAAGTTGCAATCTCACTTATAAAGTATCATATTCCTTACCTCTGGTGAGGTAGGTTACGTGGCTGCGTGGTTAGATGGATATGTGGATCATCTACCACCCACAGATGCGATCATCTCAAATCTCGTAAGGTACCTACATACACTGCTACGTAGATAGCTTCGTATAAAGGAAATACCTGCACATGTACATATGTAGGCGACAGGTCACAAAACAATTGCGGATCAAGCCGTGATCCCAGCCCCCTGATTTCTCAAATCCGTGCTTCTCATTGCTACTCGTCATCTATTTAGATAGATCAGGGTATCATGTGTACGCAAAGGTCACCAGTTCGGATCTGGCAGAACTGTTCTATCCCCGTCTATAATGTCCATTGAGCGCCCTCCACACATATCCCTATTACGACCGACGAAAGTAGATATCACACAATATGTCCAGTTCGCTTGGCGCAACATGTCTCGTCTTCCTTATCTAAACGACTTGAACGACTTGTGCGCCAATGGAGATGCGGTAGGCACTCGGGGATTCTGTCCTCCCGTGCTCCTGCGTATCTCTCGACCTCGCATCCCGTGGGCGTTTGGCGTATTCGCACAGAAGGCACAAATATACACGCGAGGATGGGTTTGGCGGGTGATGTTAATGCATTTGCCATGAAGCCACATCTCGCACGATTCACTAAAATGGCATTAGTCATGACGTCTGACGCTATTGTACGTTTCGACTACGCGGGGGAAGAAGGGAGATGGCGAGAGTACCATTGAACCATATAGTTATTCCCGCTGTTGTGGCTGCTATTTACGTTGCAGACGCATCGGACCCGGTGGCCTCGGTCAGTAGACGGGGTACGGAGATCGGTCGCCTTTATAGAAGACGGCGTTACTGCCGAGCTGGTGCTATACGCTGCCCGTGACGTGAAGCTCTCGTTCATCTTCGACGTCCTCTTTTGCCGGCTCTCCATAACCTTCCGTAGCTCGCTTGCTGCGTCACCGCGGTTGCCGCTATCTGCCATGTTCATCACCGTTTCGGCTTCGCTTTCAGCATCATGATCGGTGGGCCTGGATTCATTATAGAATATCCCGAGACTACTAGAGCTCTGGTCGCTAACACTTCGCTGGGAGGAATGGAAAGAGTTGGATGATGGTCTCCGCGGCTGTGGTAACGAGAATGATGTGTTCCGGCTAGGAATTATGATGGGCTCATCATCCGTGGACGAGTCGTCATCTTCAGAAGACGCCCAGCTCTTCCCTTTGCCACGCTGCTCTTCCCGGCGGCGCACTACTGTTGGCTTCGTATCATCGGCGTCTAGGACTATTGTCGTCGTCTCCGCTCGAGCTCGACCCCTAGAATCGATTGTGAACTTGACTGAGGTCTGCGTTCGCGGAGCTGGCGTTTCGGGAATGGAGGTTAAGCTAGGCAGCCGGTGACGGTGATTTTTCATGGGGGATGTCCTTCCATTCGGCCTTGATCCTTGGGATGCCGACCTTCCGATGTTCTGCGGTACGGGTAGCGCAGCTGGCGCGAGGCTGGGCAGATTAGGTGCCTTGCTAACGGGCTGTCGACTTATCTTCTCGCTGAAACTACGCGATAGCCCGGGGCGGTCCGACGGTTTGATAGGTGAGCTTGCGGACGCTCGATTCGCCTTCTTGCCGGCGTTTGCCGCCTTGGTGCTAGCTGAGCGACGGACGGCCCGCTTTGGCGGCTTAGCGACTAATGTGACAGGCTCCGGCTGCGAAATAGACTGCATCGAAGAAGGCTGCGACATGGGATCAAACGGAGCAGGTTCCACATTAGAGGACGGCGGTCTAGTAAAGAGAAGGCCAGGATCCACGCCACCACTCTGGTTCATTGTAGCAAAAGAGTCGCCAGCAGAAGCGGGGAAAGATGAGGTAAACATTGACTGATCTGCAGCATTGGTATCTAAGCTTGGTGGTGGAGGTTTCGGCGCAAGTGCCCGTTCTTTCTTCGCTCGTGGGTTGTTGTCTTGGCTTTGCGGCTGAATAGCGCCGGCCTCTTGAAATATCTCGTTTGACCTGCCCCAATCCTGGGAGTTCATGGGCCGATGACTAGAGTTCTGGAATACGTCTCCGCTAGCAGTTGAGAAGTCGAGGTCCATGCTACTCATATCCGTTTCCCAGAACATGCGCGAGTCTCCAAAGCTAGATGCCGCAGCTGGAGCAGACATTGGGTATCCAAAAAGATCGGTGGATGCCGAAATGTAGTTCACCATGTGCTGCTGCTGCTGCGGCGTGCCGGCTACAAACTCCTGCTCGAATCCATCATTTTGCATGGTGCCCGTCTGCAATTTTGGGGCGAGTCGCCGTTGTCCCTTGTGAGTAGACGGCGGCGGTGTAGCGGTCTGGACCTTAGCTTCTTGCGCTGGGTCTCGGCAAGCCTTCTTAGACAGCTGTTGCGAGCTAGTCCGGAAGCCCGCTTCGGTTGGGCTTTGGCCGATGACTAAGGGGCCGGGAGAGGACTGTAGCCGCCTAGACGGATCAACGGGCGGTAGAGGCAAGTTTGGGTTCGGCGAGAAGTGGGTAACATGAGTTGCAATTCCGGCAGCGATACTGTCGGTAGACAGGGGTCTCTTATGATTTGAAGATTGAAAGGGTGTCGAGGTAGAGAAGTCGACAAAGTGACCGTTAGAGGAGCCCCTCAAATTGCCGGGGGTGGAGTTGAAGACGGAATATTCTTCGGCAAACTGAGGTGTCCAACTAGAGGATTCGTCGAACGAGGCTCGATTGTCCTTGGGGGTTTCGAAGACGGAATTTGGAAAGGCGGCGGACGTCGGGGTCTGTTTTGGGGTGGGAGGCTGAGCGTTTGGATCACCAAAGCTGCATAGCAGAGTCAGCACCGAGACAAGGTAGAAAGGGAGAGTGAAAGTGTCTTGCCTTAGAGTCGATTGATCTCCACTCATAGCAAAGTCTCTCTTGCTAGTAAGAAGGAGAGAGAAAAAAGGAGGAGGATGTCTTCCCTTCGGTAGGTGCTATTCTTTAAGTTCGTATATCATTGCACATTATCATATCTATAATCGTTTCTGGTGAGCGAAAGAGCAAGAGGAGGTAAGTCGTCAAGTCGTTTGCGAGTTGTTAGTTGTTAGTTGCAAGTTGCAAGTTTTAGGCACAGCTACGGATTATGTTCGTTTATGCTAGCCGAGCTGCAAGTTGGTCTCAAAGTATACACAAGCCAATACCTAAGTACCTAAGGTAGTATAAAGAAAGATTGTTCGTAATTATGTATCATTAATCGTCGGTCTAAAAGACGAAGAGAGAGAGAAGGAAAAAAAAAAGCATACAGCTAAAGTGGTTGTCGTGGTGAAGAGGACTTAAAGTGGATATAGTTCTAGGTAGAAGCGGGTGCCTTGGAGTTTAGTTATTTAGGTACCTACATACATCCATGGATGTCGGGTAAATCTTTAAAGTTGTACAATACCTGGGTACCTCTTAACCTCTTAACCTCTTAGGTAGGAGGTACCAAAGTAAGGTCTGTGCTGGTTCTAGTTGCTAAACTTGGCAATCCATACCCCATACCTTAGGTACCTTACCTACCTAGGGTACCCATTTTCTTTTTTTCCTTTTTCCCCCTCGAATAGCAAGCACGTCTGAGGAAAAAGAAGATTTTCTTGGTAATAGAATATGTGTAACGAGGGGTACAGGAGCGACGGGTCTCAGGTCTTTAACTTATTTACCTCTAAGTACCTACCTAACTACCTAGGTACCTAGGGGTAGGCAGCTAGGTACCATTTGATGTAACTAAATGGCGATCACACTCGGGGATACCTAATAAAGGTTATCAAAAAGCCCTCTAAATCCTCTAAACCCCCTCGAAAAAAAAGCTAGGAACGTCGCATCATTCGCATCGTTCGTGTTATGACATAGCAGTCGAAATGAATATGATCAATTGGTTGTGAGCTTTTGGTAGAGCACACTACCAACCTTGGAAGTCAGCTAAGGTGGACGAACGGCGCGTAAGACTCCTCCTTGCAGAAGAGGGAACTCTCATATAACCCATCGCTTATAACCCGATATCCAATTACTCCCGTAGGTGAAAGTCCGGGATTATCCCCGCAGTCACCTAGAATTCATGATAGGTACCTGTTAGGGGGTAGCTGTCTTGTTGGAAGGAAGGAATGTAACACGTCCCCTATTTGTATCGCCAACTCGACCTGCTCGACCTGCTCGACCAAGTCTCGTCATGTCATTTAGGTATTCGGACTGGAACTTGAGTATTAGGTCTCATTTCCTATCAGTCAAAGGAAGAAAAGGATGATGACATTGTCGCAATTCACCCTTCCTTCTCTAATATAAATATATATATTATTATCATAGCAATCAGCAAATACTAAGAACGATGCCACGGTTGCTTGCAGCTATAAGGGATTCCGGACCTGCAGAATTGCGTATGCTCCGTCTCCGCCAAGCGAGCGAACTATTGTGCTTACTCCGGTATCAGCTCGGGGGAATATCCCAATATTTCCAAAGGCTATGAGTTGTCAATTGTTTTATGCAGGAGCAAATTGGATGACCGAGTATCTGAGTAGGTCACAAACCCAGGTAACCATAGGACATGACCGTACCTAAGGAACCATACGAACCAAACATATGTCATGGCATATCCTCCGGATCTTCAGTCAAACCATAGTGGATCGTGCCAGGTTATAGAACGGTTAGCCTATAGAAAGATTAGATTCCACCCAATGGGTCGTATAGTATGCTGCGAAGACATTCTAAAGACTTAGGACCTGCATTAGATGGAACGAAAATGAGTCAACAGAGGACGAACCGTATCCACATACTAGCCAGTGCTAGTATGGAACATATAGCACATAGCAGTAGCCTGCATATTATCTAACCTAGGTACGTAGGTAGGTATGATATTAACGATGAGTTTGATTTGGTTGATAATATAGGCCTTGAAGCTATATAACAGACCTTACTCCACCCGCCGGCAAACATCATCGAACGGTTCGAGATTGTCAATGCGTAATACTAGGCTAGGTACGTGCAAGTATTCGATATAAACGGTTGAGTGAGATCATAGATGAAGACTAATACCTTGGTAGTTTAAGCTAACTAGTCTGTTTAGTCTACTTAAGAGTAACGAAGCCCGATCTAATATATCTAGTTGCCTGTCAATCAGATCATACATATCCGCCCGTGCGACAAACAAGACTTATCGAGATTAATATAGCATGGATGTTAAGGTATGTAGGTACCTACCTAGGTACCTAGGTAAGTAGTTAATTGTCTGCATTAATCTTCTGGTAGCTCGCAGCACACCGACTGCTTTTTGCTTGGACCTGTTGGCGCCATCATACCGCCTATTTACCTCAACAGGCGCCCTGGTTCACCATTAAAATGCCGATATTATACGCCGTCAGTACTTAGGTAGGAGTATGATATTCATTTGGCGATTAAATAGCAATGCAGCCTTACATGTGGGATTAGACGCCTTGAGATGTCGCAAGTTATGTCCATTTAACCCAAATTATTACACGCCATCTTGAACATGGAAATATACTAGAAATATAAATAGAAATATAAATAGATTTCAAGGTTTTAAGCTTCCAACGTTCCAAGATTTTGTGCTGCATCTAGCCGGAGGACCCGGCGCCGCCTAATCATTCGTTAGGCCGTTAAAGGTAGGTATTCCCTGATCTAGTGTAGAAAAAGGCCAGTGACGTCGGATGTACTAAGTACTTAGGTAGGTACATACTTACTAGGTACCTAGGTACGTAGTATAGCCCTGTGGCCTAAATAAGTTTAATTAGGTAACGAAGCCTTCCAGTAGAACATCGATCGCATGGAGATTTATCATAAGTATTAATTAAGGTCGTCATCGCGACATAAATATACAACTAAATGATCAGTTACCCAAGTACCTAAGTAGGTAGGTACCTAGGTATGATTGGCCAGATTGGCCAGATTGTTTAAACTTTAACCATACTTGTAAGTACCGGTATCTTTCCTTAATACGTGCTCATTAAACCTCCGCACTTTTACTCCTATAATTTCGAAATCTCCCCCCTTTCCCCTGCACTACATACTTAAGCAACCTTATCACTCTTCTACTTAGGGTTTCAATATTCTTTTTCTTGCCGCTTCGAATGCAGAGATATAAATAAACTTATTAAAATTTAGATCGATATCTCTTATCTTCTTAATTAGCAACTACCTCGTAGCTTTACAGCTTGAATATTTAGCACGATACCAGTTTAACGCAATATATTCATCAAAGTCAGCTAAAGGCCTAGACCTTACACGTAATTTTCTTTTATTGGTCGACAAAAATGCCTCGGCTCCTTGGTTATCTGAGAAGGCCGCTGGACAGTACTCCAATACTGAATATTAACACTGAAAAGCCAATTGCTAGTTAAGAGGATATAAGGTACATGCCAAGTATACGTCTACGTTCATAGGCAAAGGTGGTGAGACAGAAGACAGAACCTCATCGTATATAAATCTGATTAGCTATTACACGTTTTATTCGGTCGTAATACTTGTGACTTCGAAGGTACGTCTGCTTGTTCACATATGTTCAAAGACTCGATTATTTGGCACAGGCGGGAATCTAATCATACCTATATAGATCATAACACGAGCTTGGCTAGTACTCCATTACCCCCTTAAACAAGACGATCATCGAGCACCGTATAAAGGAGAAGCTTGGGTGCTATGAACTTGAGCTTTCAATGACAATAAGAACACTCTTAAGGCCTATGTGTTAGCCATGAAGGTGAAAAAATCGTTGAAAGAGTGGAAAATCTCGAGGACTGCCAAAGCCTCCCTACCATATGCCATACGGGTAGTTCATTCACTTGTAACACGGTGAGCAGTTGGTACATATTTCTTTTGCGGTTCAGCTAATACAAGACAGACAGCTCTATTGATACAATACATCCATACTATTTATTACCACACTTATTACATGTGCGAACGTTAGTTCAACCAAGTACTACCTATATAGGTCCTACCTTACTACGTTCGGCGCAAAGGATATTCTATTATATCGATAATAACTAGCTATAAAACGAGGGAGAAGCTCGATAATACTGCTGTCAGACTCATTAGTAACTTATCAGTACCAAAGCCTAATGAAATTTAAACAAATATGAGTGGCTCAGAGCACCATGATTTAGTCGTACAGAATATCTCAGGGGGGCAGGCGTCTAAGAGTCGTATCACAAAATATAAGCAATGTGGCCAAAGAGAGTTAAGATCAAGAAGGATGATCCCTTTATGGTACTCTTCTAGTCTTACAGCGTTTCGGTCGAGCTATAGTTCGTGGCGATGAGATGAATCTCAGCAGCCAAAGTCGCATCACGCTCTGATTCAAAGGCCCAAGAATTATATCGTGCGCAAACGGGAGCACTAGAAGATAAAACAAGAATAAGGAAAAGGAATGAATAGGTAAATTATATGATCACTACACACCTGTCGAGAAGATGTATTCGCTAATATGAATTAAGACTATTCTGAAAAAGCAAGCTAAGACGCACGTAAAACTAAGTGGGTGGTATATATAAAGACCATTTTAACCTCACTTTTAACTTTACATATAGGAGCTCGCCGGCGTGTTTGCTGGAAGATAAATTCCTATCGACTACAAGTCGGATGATTCCGAACCCCCGCCTTTTTTTTTCTTGTCTTGAAGTATAAGTACCTGTCGTGAACATCCTCTACGGCGGCCGAAGAGACGCCACGCGAAACAACCGGGACCTCTCTGCAAATGAAATTTTAGGCCAGCAATGGCTACCGCGTGGCAAGAGGGAATACCGGCAATATGATCACCACTCCTCATTTCGTTCATGTAAGCCACCGTCGCACACGTCGCAAGCAGGCTTGCGCCAACACGAAGCCACATATTTCTAGAAGACGCCTAAAGATAAGGACATCTACGGGATATCTTCAAGGACAAGAATGAACCAAGTCGCCTCCACAGAATGCAGATATCATTGACTGATCTCTACCGCCCCTTTACACTACATACTTATGATTCGTCAATAATATATACCTATACAACAGCCACTTTGTTACCTTGAATCATACACGGTCCTCTGGGAAGTTAGCTTCACGATAAATACCTTATAAGGAACATCCTGGAAACGAAGGCCGTGTCTACAAGTAGATATGCCCTCCAAGTCGACACATCCTTCACTCTTCGATCCCTTTATTATGGAGGAAATACTCGACCCGATAACTAGGTAGGTAACTAGACGAATTAAAAAGTCGATTTTTATACTCACGCGTTGAATAGACCACGCGCATAGCCTGAGCTTTTGGACATTAGTGTATATACATATGTGTATACAAGTTGTTGAGTTCTATAGCAAATTCTTTTTTTTTTTGGAAGAATAAGTATGGTTTTACTCCCTCAGCAATGCTAAACTGTCGCTTTTTAGATAAGACTGTTATCAAAAGCATGGAATTATACATCTGAAACGACAACTATTCTGCTATGTCTGGCCTAACAGCTATAGCTGAGGTCTTACTAGTCCTAAGAGATTCAGAATGTCCCATTATACGAAGAGAAAACAGCAAGTTATAGACCAGGGGGACCATACCGCACCGCCCGACGACCAATCGCATAGGCACGTAGGAATCCCGGGCTTTAGCCCTACTTTACCACACATATGTATCTACCTACATATTCTCTCCAACACACGGTTCAGCTGTTGGCCCGGTGCGAGAGAGAGAGAGAGAGGAACAAGTCCCCTGCAGTAGCAGCCGGACAAGCGTGCCCGAGCTCCCGATCGATGAGTGAGACTGACAAATATAGGCAGGTAGGTATATGTGTGCCTGCCTACCTCTACTATTACTTCTCACCAGAGCCAGCCAGCCAGTCATTCGCAAGCAAGGTCCCGGCTCTAGGTGACGGAGGCACAAACCCAGAAACCGCCAGGGATGGAACGGATGGAGGGAGGGAGGGTGTACGTGTACAAATCCCAAGGTAAGCCCAAGGCTTCCTTGCCTCAGGGGTCTGTCTCCGAAGTGGAGACCCCTCGAGCGACGGGTTTACGGACTCCCAACGCACCAACGGGACAGCCATCCGACCCTATTCATAGAAACGTGGCGTTGGCGAGGGAAGAAGAAGAACATGAAGGGGGAAGATCCTGCTCTTCGTAGCCTAGGTACACAAGAGAAACGCCATAACACCCGAAGTCATGTAGATAAGCATATATATATATTTGACCTGGCAGCCTGGCCGGCACTTCGAAACCAGAAAGACGTCTGTCTGGGCGAAAGAAGAGCTACGTTTTGACGCCCCTCCAAAACGTTGTAGTATGTGCCGGGGTAGCTATATTTTCCCGAGTACGTGCAAAAGTCATCTTTATGCGTTTCGTTTGCCGTTCCAGGCTTGGGGAGCTGGGAAGCCCGTCCACCCGGTCCTGTGGCTCGTAGTACGTACACGTATGTGTGTATGTATGTAGGTAGGTAGGGAAGGGAAAGGGAAGGAGGAGAAGAAGAAGAAAAAGTTTGAAGACGGCGTGTTTCCAGTAAGGCCGATCCATCCAATGAGGCACCAGCCGAAAAGCGCCCTAGCATGTCACTGAGAAGCCACCCTGGATCTGGCGCTGTTTGATCTGATAGGTATGATCTCCATATCGAGATGTTGCTCAGTTGCGCGCATGGGGGGTCATCCCATCTCACTATGCCTGGCAGCCTGGTTCCTCGAAGATAAGCATATCTACGCTAGTTCTGGCATTTCGAGGATTTCGAGGCTTACGAGAAATCTGCCCTGGTTCGAGAGAAAAAAAGTAGTTCCCGTCATCCCGTTTCGAATATCTGACTTGGTGGTATTCTTTGCCTTGGATCGTCGGGAGTACACATCACAACATAGACCATGAAAAAATCGACACTGAGGACTAGGAAATCATTCGTCATCATTTGACTAAGTCTACGGATATCGCAATGGGAAACCATCCCGTGGTATCATACGCTTCCCTTCCCCCTTCCCCCTCCCAAATTCTACCGCTGCCCAGCAGGACTACATAGACTGAACCAACATCATTCCCGCGTAGAAACCTCCCTCCCTCCCTCTTCCCCATTTGCCCCCATAATTCCCGAGGGTATCACTTATTTAGCTATCTACATTAATTAGTAAAAAGAAAAGGAAATAAAAGCTGGTATGTTGCATATGGACATCGAAAGGGGAAATAAGCGAGATGAATTGTAAGATAAGCAACCGTGTGTAAACACGATATGTTAAAAATAATAGCGCACAATGAAGCGAAGCAATCTTTTGTTTTGTCGTGACCGCCGCGATACACCCGCGGTATACCCCCCCCGTGTTCCTGTCTATCCCATCCGTCGTAAATCAACTAGTTGTGCTCGATTCATCATAGCATCTTAGAGAGTTTTGTTCATATTGGGGTATAGTGTTGAGGTTAATGAAATTGGGCCAATGACTGGCGAAAGAGAGGAGAAAAGTGTGGAAGAATGACACTGGAGTGCGCCGCCTGTCCGTCTATAGCCCGTCTCGATAATCGACGGGAGGGAATCCAAGGAAATGTGATTCGTTGCTCGTCCAAGATTTTTACCCAGGTATAAAAAGAAACGATTATTTTGAAAAATACGACTTGAGAGATATCGATTTTTAGATCATGTTGGTCAGTCCCTCAAGCGGAGGGAACGTCTTTTTTGGTTGGGGTTGCTCTGGCTTAATTGTATGTTGGTGCATCACGGGGCCGGATACCGCTATATGAACCGGTGTGGTGTTTAGGGAGACTGCCGGAGTATTTTTGCGAGGCGTCATAGGTTGATGTGGCTCTATCTTGGGCTTCGTAATTTGAGGTGCCGCGACAGTCCTCGAGTTGCTACTCTCACGTCGCCTTTTGGGCGCGTCCTTGATCTTAGGATGTGTGTGGCACTGTAATTCATTAGTATCCTAATGTGAAAATATGACACCGCTTCGATTCTTACCTTGTATGCGTGTCTAAACCATGTTGTACCCTTTTTCTTGCTGCTCACCAGGGCAATCCAATCGTTGCAACTTCCACACAGACCTTCCCAAACGTCTGGGTTGCCATCCATTCGTCTAGTCTCTTGAGGTTCTTGGAATGGATTGCCAGTAGCCGCGCTGATACCGTGCGTGAAACTCTTGTCGTACCAGAAAGCAGAATTCTTCAATACAAGCCATCGACCAGGTTTGCAGATACCGCACCATCCTTCCCGCTTATTTCCATGACCGCGAACCCATTTTGGAGTGTACAAATCACCTTCGAATCGCAACTCCTGCTCGTGGGGAACAAGGTCGGGATCGGAAGGATTCATGTCTTCGGGAGGCGGCGGAATTTGTTCTTCCTGCAGGGACGCATATAGATCTGGAGGATCGGATAAGTCCGTGTAATGACCATGCAACGAATGTGGGTCTGCGTTGCTTTGCAGCATCCTAAAAAGTCCGTGAGACAGTAACGGTGGGGGGTTCTCGAAATGGTGCGCCTCATGATGGAACGGCTGAGATTGCATGTGAGATGGTAGCTGCGTTGGAAGAAGCATGCTATTTCGGAAAGCCGGCGGATGCGACACAAGGAATGGGTGCTGCTGGACGGCCTGAAGATTTCCGTAGTTCAAAGGAAGTGGATGATTCGGCATCGTTGGCGATGAATGCCTCGACGACATTCGAGGGCCAAAGGCATCATGTGTGTGATGATAAATGAAAGGCGACGGCCGTCGGTTGGCTGGAGTACCATAGGACCCAGTTGACCACCTCTTGTTTCTCGCGCTGTTCTCGACGTTGTAAGGGGCAGATCTCATTCCTGGCCGAGGAGAGGGCGAGGCGCCGCGACCACGGCTGTGCGTCCGGACGAGATCAGAGCGACTCTGCGGCGTCATGCGAGGAGAAGCTACAGGTGACAATTGCGTTGAAGACATTAGCGAATTGCGGTTCGAAGGTGGCGGATAGTCTGATGTGAAGGATGGCGCCTCGGATAATGCGGTTGAGAAATCCTCGTACGAAGTCATCTCAGACATGCCGCCGGTCGTCGAGACGGTGAACGATGAGCCCGACATGCGCCTAGGGTCCAGACCCGGCTCAAATCCCAACGAATCATTTTCCATTTGAGGTCCGGAGTACCTGAGGTCCACAATTGGAATCGCTTCGTCCGTTGTGTATGCCTGACCAATGCTCATATCCACGTCAAGGTTATGAATTTCAAGATGATCATCACATGGCTTGAGTCCCCATGGACCTACACGTATGGTTAGCCATGGTCCTGGGCCAGTTCGAACGAAACTCACTACTATTCATTGTCGCCATGGGGTAAAAGTCCTGGTGCATCGAAACGGGTCGTGACATGGTATCGCTTGGTGTGTGAATTGTTAAGCCAGATGGTGTTGCCCATGAGGGCATCGCTCCAAATTCGTCTCCGGTACAAAATGAAAATCCTTCGTGGATAGTGGCAGGCCTCGGCCGTGTGTCTTGGGATGTCGGCGTCGTCCATACCCCAGTTGGTGCCACTTGAGTCTCAGCCTTAGCGGGCATCTCGTTCCTGTTCATCGTGACTAGTGGAGGTGGGCGTGATGGCGGAACGTCCCCGGTGAATTTATCGTTTGAACCGAGGGTAAAAGGAGGTGACTGAATTTGTTGTCTCCTATCGTCGTGTGAGCTTCTGCCAAATACAGTCGAGCCGAACGATTCATACAGCTGCGTCTGGGTTGAGTCCATGGCGTGACTCTAAAAATGAAGGTGGTTTGATCTATTATAGACTGTATGCTACACTTAACATATATAACTATTAGTTAATGAACGACGACGTGAAAAACTTAGTTGATAGGTCGGTATATGAGGGGGCTACAGGAGCGAGGTGACCTCTTCATGACATACATGACAATGGTTGTGGCTATAATCTCTGGTACCGTAAGAGAGGTTTCGATATAGGTGTGTCCCACGTCAAGGATAGAAGGAAGTGAATGTATAAATTGATAAACAGCGTTGAGCTAAAAGGTCGAATGGGTGGGTTCTTAATTAATGAATGTAATGAGTTGTCTAGGATAGAACAACTCGTTAGGTAAGCTAGATGGTGCTTGCTCACATAGACTGGGTGTGTCTAGGTGGGAAGAGAGCCAGCTCCCAGTGTTATAGACCAGAGTGGCAGTTATAATAGACTTATGTTAAGGGTTGGAAAAAAAGGAGCGACTAGTAGTATAATACCTTGATTTGATAGTGTGAGGGAAAGCGGCGAGGCGAGAAGAGGAGTAAAAGGGCAGGTCGATGGAGGGGCGGTGCAGCAGACCGAGAGATATAAAGAAGGGTCCTCGAGAGTCGAGAGTGACAGGCCCTACCCATGGGCAGTCCGATTATAATTCAACACGGCCAGGCTCGGAACATCGGTAGGAGGTAAGCCGGAGTTCTTGACACAGACCTGACCACGTCTGTGAACCTCAACAGGAGAGACTAGGTGGTGTGCGAGGTTCTGCTTGGCTTGCTAGAAAGAGACAGGGCCGACAGGGACCGCCGGGCAGGCTCTGCAAGGATTTGCAGTGCAGGGTTCAGAGGGTTACATCTGTTCGTCGATGATGTGTTGCGAGGAATACATAATAGTCAAGCCTTCAAAGCAGGGGAGAGTGGTGAGCGTATGGGGGAGAGGCGGAGAGCTGGATGGGTCTCGGGTACATAGCATGTAAGAGGTAGCCAGAAACCGATTAGACTGACGACTGGGGGGACTGCCCCGGTCAGAAAGATACATGGGCACTCCAACTCTTTTGGAATAGTCGGGCAGGGGTTTTTATATAACAGGACGGATGCAATTTGATATTCAACATTAGAAAAAGACGATAATCTCATCACATCGAGTAAAAGAGTTAGGTTTAGTTACGGGAAGTTAAATGAATGTTTACAAAGAAACCACTCACTATATTTAGTTAGTCCTTCCCGTTGAGCCTCATGGGAGCCGACAGGTCTCATAGTGTCCGGCCATGTGGCAAGATGCCAAATATATTCCAGGCTCATACGGCGCATGCGGGTCGAGAAAACGGCTTCTCGGGCGACAGGACGATTCGCGAACTACATCCAAGAGTCGCGAAGATTGGCCTCGTAGGAATGTTACTTGTGTATATAAGGCCCAGAGTATACCCGGACATGATTCTATTGCTGTACCTATGTAGGTAGGCTAGTAGGGTCGTATGACACGACCATGACACTTTCGTGGGCCGGATACGTCGATCTGGAGAAGACAGGTTTCCGAAAAATAATAATACCTTATTATCAACCAGGGGGTGTGGTTTTGAAAACACATTCTAGGGTCTCGTGGAGTACCTAATAACAAGGACAATGGAACCAGCCGGTGAAGATTACATTTCGGTTGCTAAACACATCCTATGTTATGTGCTAATCGTTGACGGTTTTTAGCAGTTTTGTTTAATGAAGCAATATCAAATAGCACGACTGCCCTGTAAGACTGTTTGATTAGTCTGGTCGCAAAGCGTATAGCGTTCACTGATATCTAGTATATTCCTAGATATCTTTTCTCAGTAGGTAGCATGCGCAATATTGCCAATCAGCTTTGAGGGACGAAGTCAAAGCAGGCGACGTTGTCCAGGCGGCATTGTCTAAGGCGTCAGGAGAGGTGCATATGAACACTCAAGGTCTTACATCCGTTGATCCTCAAATGTTATAACCACCCACCAGAGCTCACCAGTTTAGCCGACTGGTGCGTTACTCTGGCGATTGGAGGCAGCTGAAGTGGTGAGACAGAGGGCTGGATAATGAAGCGTACACTGGATGAGCTCATCTGAAGAATGGGATGGCCAAGAACTACCTAGATGCAGGGAGCAAGTAAGTACACTAGACCGACGAAGCTGCGAGATGGATGGCTCCAGAATAGTGATAACAGCCAATCGCAGCTGGCTGAGAAGATGAGTGGATGGGGAGGCGGAGCGAAGTGGTCAGAATGGCAGAGTAGTAATAGAGTAGTAGAGCAGTAGTGTAGTTGTAGTGTAGAGTGGAGGAGATAATGGTGGGCTGCGCGATACTTGGACCTCTGGCATCGTGGAATGGTGTACCTAGCCGACCGGGGCTTCAGATAAAACCCTGGCGCGATCGAGGAGGAAGAGGAGGGTATATCCGAAAAAGGCGGCACGATAGATATCGAATCGGTAGGCTCAGGTTTGAGAGAGAGAGAGAGAGAGAGAGGAATGATTATCTGCAGACTGGAGACCGGAGACTGGAGACTGCAGGCTGTACGTAGTATGTTCGGTATTGTGTTGGCTACATACTGTGGGCTACTGTTGGCTATTCCAGAAGTATGACTAGAAGTGTGACTAAGAAGGTAGAAACTCAGACGATTTCCCGACCAAGACCGACCAAGATTAGGAGTTGTCGTCTCGTTCGTCAGCGGAGCGCGTTTGATGTTGAATTTCAGTTGCCTTGGGCAGTCTCGTCATTGGCCCTACGGAAAATAACATGCAGGCAGGGGGTGTAAGGGCCAGGGGTTAATCCCTGACGCGTCTCAGGATCTGTAACAGAAGGGCTGATCCCTGTTTTGATCCACCTGTCCACTTCCAAGGTTGCTTCCAGTCCCGAATTTTCAAAAGGTAAAAAGTCCAGACCCACCAGCCCACCTCTATTGCCTTTTAATACCTACCTAGGTACATGTAGGTACCTCATATACCTAAGGTAGGCAGCTAGGTACACACACTGCTATGTACAATTCAAATTTCTACCGGATGGATCCATCTAGTGTATCTTCCAACTTCCAACTTCTAACTTTCACCTAGGCAACTTCCAACTGCCTAGGGCCCTAGTATGATCATTTTCTAGGATTACCTAATAGCTCATAATAATACAATCTGAAAAGTAGTCGCGTCGTTTCGAGCAAGCTTTATGCCGCAGTAAAAGTGACCGAGCAAGAGTATATATAATACAGTACATTCTGCGTCTACTATTTATTTCGACTTCGAGTTATTAATGTACTACCTCCATGTGTAACTAGGTACCTAGATATGTAAGTATAGTATTACATTTTTAGAAACACTTAACCGGGATGTCTTAATGGGTACTAGTAGAATACATGCATATCCTACCTAGGTAAGTGTCTATCCTAGTACCTATCATGTACCTAGTACCGGTAGGTGCTGGATATTTCTTATAGATTACCTAAGGACTGGTTAAGCGGATGTCGTGCCCCAAATGACCCAAAGACGGCAATCGCCTGGGCTGCCTCTCGGCCCTGTCAACCCCATGGCTTCACAATCACCTGGGCATTCAGCGTTACCTTTAACCCCGCCTGCCCGTCTCCGTTTCGACAAACCTTCGAGAAACATGGTCCTGCCAGCGTCGTACCTAGGTATTATATATGTAGGTACCTACCATGTACGAGATATCTTGGTACCGCGTTTTCGTCGAGAACCCTTCATCTCACCATTTATGTCTTGTTTTGTTAGAAATTACTAAATTAGGTATTTAATTAGGAAAACTTCATAAATGATTTAATCGAGGTTAGGAAAAGGTCCCACGGGTTTTAACTTTTAATTTTAATAACACGTTCGATACTTAATTCTTAATTTCCTCGGTAATTGTTATTATTCGCGATAAAGATAAGCCTTATGATTATTAATTTTAACTATGGCACCACAAAAGCATTCAGATTAACGTACCTATGTAAACATAATATTACTTAACCACATTATCATTTACGTACCAAGATATATAGTTAATAAACATATCCTTAATAAACATATATACACTCTTCATAAAGAAAACTTCACATACCCTTACTTACCTAGATACTTACCTACCTACCTACCTAAGATAAAACAATTGCACATACTTACCAAGTAAGTAGGTTAATAATTGCCGAATGCCATCTTGGTATTTACCATTTATTAACTGTTAAGTACCTATTTTGGAAGATTATTTACCTCCTCGGTATACTTGCCTTGCAGCATTGCCGACCCGTCCGTGCCTGGGCATCCGTACATACATATGTAATAGTAGTCGTCATATTAAGGCGCGGGGGATCTTTACATAGGTAGATCCTTGTGATCAGATAAACAGCAGGGCTTTCTTTATCGATATAACGAAATGGACGCACGAGCACGCCCTTGTATTCTCGTGTGTGGTACTTACCTAGCCTAGGTATCTATCAACCCGCGTTGCCGCTTGACGCAGCGTACCTAGGTAGTTTGCCGTGCTTACATGGTGGATGGCCTGAGCATAAACGGCGCGCTCTGCAATGGTCCTCCCAGCTGGGACCTCCTGCATCTAGTACCTAGGCTGCTAGGTAGTATGTACCTAGGTCCTAAGTAGTCACCTGCGCCTCGCAGTAGTAGAGTAGTAGTTAATATCTCGGCTGCGGCCGTGGTCTGAGCGCTAGATTATATCTAACTAGTATCTACCTAATCGCGACTTGGAGATGTAAGTACCTGCATTACGCTCCGCTGTCGTAAGCGTTACCCAAGCCTCGATCGATGAGATACTTACCAACTGACTGACGGACTGGCTTCTAAGGTTCCAAGATTGTCTCGTTCCTCGGAAGGATCGGCTTATATGCGACGCGGCTTACACGGTACGGCAAGACTTGCTTCCTCTCTTCCTCTCTCCAACTAGTGCCACGTATTAGGTATGCAAGCCTGCGTCTTAGGTTGGCACCTGTCTAGTGTACCTAGGTAGGTAGGGTATAGGTATACACGCGCGTATAAGTGAGAGTTACCCTACGATCTTATCGGTTAATGGCAAACGTGCTAGATCTTCTATAAATGTATTTCAGGGATTCGACATATGTACTATACTATGTAGTACAGCACGCTATATGGTTTGCAAATGGTATCTGATCTATTATCGAAAGGGAATGACACCGAGACTTACATACCTAGTAGACGATACTAGTATGCCGCATCCTGAAAGCGTCACATTGATTAGTTTCTGTCAGATCGTGTCGCGTAAAGTGGGTAGGAATGGGCTTCTAGTCTTTCCACATGTTCTATCAATCGTTCCATTCTATGGGGGCCGCTTGTCCACCCCACCCCGAGGCTACCTGTACCTAGATAGGCGACTAGGATGGACTTTGACCATTCGCATAACATTGGTGACTCCATTGGGAAATTATTCAATGCTTCGCTATTACCCGCAGCCCGCAGCCCTTAAATTTAGCAACAAATTAGGAACTCGTGCCTCTCGTCATGAAGATCGCGGGCTAGCAATGACGAGATCACTTCCCCGGATGTCTAGCGTAGACCATTGGAAGATCATATCAAGCGTCCGAGGTTATTAATGAAAATGGAAGGCCTCTCCGAGCCTGCGCTTACGAGTACCGCGGCCTCCGAGCTGAGCTTGGGGGGTTAGCATGAATCACGCCTCGTAACTTCTATGAGCAGAGTGTTTCGTTTCCTTTTTGTAATCAGGTTGTTTTTTTACCAGCTATCGCCATGTTTGTATTAGATCTGCTTGACAGACCAAAAAGACCCGATTAAAGCAGCCACCGACCGTTTACGGTAATAGTAGTAGTTATACCCTTGCATACCTCAGTTATCCTAAAAATATCTCCGTTCACTTCGTATTGTGAACGAACTCCGATGCAAGATTTCTTTCTTGGGCCTCGGTGGACGATCCTCACGCTAGGACCTAGACCGTGACGAATTGATTCTGAATGTAGACGACTGTGAGGGGTTGAGTACCGTGATGACACTATTAGTCCTTGTTGAGTTTCTTCCATACTTCGTTTTCAGCCGCGGCAAGTCTTTCTCCTGTCTGTTGAGCCCATTTCTTCGTTGTCTCCCAGACTCCAACCGAATCCCCTCTCTGCTCTTCTAACTCACTTTGTTCAATGGTTGATCTCCGATGTTCGTCGGGTTCGGACGCGTTCGCATTCTGGTGATATCCTGGAGGATGCTGTAAACTCTGGGTTGGTGGGCCACCGAAAGCTGTGGGGCCCTGGCTACTATATACTGAAGTCGGTATAGAAGCCGTAGACGTACCTCGCTGCTGCGGTGCGTAGGGTGTACTAGGCGGAGGAATAGACATCTGTGGAGGATATGGCATGCTCACAGGCTGGGTCGTTGGCGTCTGCTGGGATGGTTGATACTTCTCACCTACCTTCGGCGGTGGTGGGATATTTGTCCTAGCAGTTCCGGGTGGAATAGGAATAGCACCAGGTTGTGGTGCCGGAGGACCATCATGATTGAATGTCTGGGTTGGCTGAGGGGGGGCATAAACCTGAGATACCGCCGCCGTCGGAGTTGGGAATGAAGGTGCAGCACCCGGCCGTGCGGGTGGGTAAGAAGTCCGGCCAGGCGAGGTAGCCAATATACTGGTTGTAGTAGGTTTTGTGGTTTGGGTTGAATCAGATAATGGTTGAGCAGTCTTGGGTGTTACCCCTGACGGCTTCGAAGCAACAATGGGGCTGTCCGTATAGACTGGGATAGGAGCCATCGTGAATGCACTATTTGAGCTAGACTAGAGACAGCTGAATGAGATACGTGGAAGACACAAAGCAAGGTAAGGAAGCTAAGGATTGTTGGTAATCATAAAATTTTCCTAATAGTGTTGCGAAGGTATGAAGTCTTCGTGGCAAGAAATAGTCGTGGATCTTGTCAAGTATATGTGTTCTCTTCTAGGCATCTACGTTAGGTAGGAACCAAAGTAGTATGATGTTATACAGAAGGAGGTGGCAAGTATAAATTGCGTACGACTTAAGTAGAGCGAGTACTTACCTACCCAAGCCTGCTAGCTAAGGTGAATCGAAAAGGCTACGTCATATACGTTAAGTTGTCAGGTGACTTTACTAAGACTTTAACCTTTTTACAAGAAAAGATAAACGATGAAATAAAGGAAGCATCCATCGAAACTGCTGTCTTTAAGTCACGTATGTATACCTATACACACGTGATGACCACCCGAGAGAACCTTAGCAACGCGTGCAGGTTTTGTTTGAGGTTTGGTGTGCCTTTATGTTGTATGTTACATTGCTAATATTCTGTAAGCAAGTCATAGTAAACGTCTTTTAGATGATGCTAACAGGATTAATAAACAACCGCGGAACTAGGTAAAGACTGTTCAAGTATTTAAAATAAAAAATAATTAAACATATCAACTTTATTAACCCTCAACTGACCTATAGTAATAGTCGATGTATTTAAGAAAGACCTCTTAAGTTTTTTATACCTATTACCTTTTACTCTTCTCAAACCTCCAGTTAATAGTTGGTCGAGGTATCCCTATCTTATCAAGCTAACCTAAGGTTAGGTACTACGAAGTAGGTACCCGCTAAAGCAAGATAGGATAATCAAGCTACCGAACTCCGCTGCCCTAGTCCATATAGAGCTTAGTGGCTTGGTTCAAGAACCATAGCTAGTGTAATTGAGTTATTCTGGCGCAGCTGCGACTGATTGATTCGATATGGCCCAGCCGCAGGGACGGGTACAGGAAAGAACAGATGAAAGCTTGAAGACAAATTCGCCATAGATAAAAATTTAAAAATCTCACAAACCCAATAACAACCTTGGAACCTTGGAACCTTGGAACCTTAGAACTTTCCAAAATGAACCTGTAACATTCTTCCTTCTCCCACAACAAATAATAATAATAATAATAATAATCATCATCACAAAAATCCAAGAATCCAAGAACCCATCTAGATGCAGCCATCATAACATCCGCCATCTATTTGAGTCGCAACTATGGTTGGTAAAGTCAGCGAGAAGGTCCTCCTGCGGGAAGGTCAGTCCATTGATCCCCCTTCACATCTGTGGATACTGAATATTGAATATCGAATACCGAATATGTTACTGACGCGTAGTCCTCTCCAAAGGACTTGAACGAACCGACAATGGCATGAAGCAAACCAACTGGCCCGACGTCACACCCATCAACCAGAAGAACTACTATACGTATGCAATACCTTGACAACCTCATATGACAAATTAGGCGAGATCGCAAGGCTGACTGATCTCATCTATCTCGCAGTGATTACATGAAACGAGATGACCAAGTATTGGCACTGCGACTACAAGCCGAGGCGAACAGAGAGAGGCTCGTCCAGAGTGCTAAAGATCGCGACCGAGCCCTGGCGCGTAATGGGAATGCCGAAGTCCCACTGCCAGTCACAGATATACAGCAAGACGATGTTGCCCCAGCCGCCACCGAGGGTTTGGAACCGTCCAAGGTCATCGTTATACATCCCGGGAGCCAGAACCTCAGAATAGGTTTCGCTAGCGATGCCCTGCCCAAGACAATACCCATGGCCGTCGCCTCCAAATTTCCCCAGACCGAGTCCGAGATGTATGAGGCTCTTCCCCGGCGCCAGTTTGAAGCTAAGACCATCGACCAACAATACGGGGAGGAGTGGTCGAAAAAGTACCTGAAGTCGTGCAATGACTTGAAGGTAGAAATGCGAGCTCGGAAACTCAAGGTTCTACCCAATTCTAAAGAGTTGGTTGTCAACTACAACAGACGGACGGAATCTGAAGAGATAGCATTGCACAATGACCCTCTGCAGATCGAATGGACCGACGTTAAGACTCTTGAAGACCCAAACTCGGTAGCATCATGCTTCATCGGCCATGCGGCCCAACGTATCCCTGATGACTCGAGCCCTAAGTTTAAGTTATGGTGGCCCTTGCAGAATGGCTGGCTGAACGAGGATGATTACATGACTGCCGAGCACCTATTTGACGATTTCGAGACCCTCCTAGATAAAGCCATCAGACAAGAGCTTGGGTTGACTCGGAATAGCGCGTGGAAAAACTATAGCTGCGTGTTCGTTATCCCCGATCTATACGACAAGAAGTATGTGGAGCATGTTCTCAAATCGTGCATGACTTGGTTCGAATTTAACAAGATATGTTTCATACAAGAGAGCATGGCGGCCACATTCGGCGCTGGCTACACACAGGCCTGCGTAGTCGACGTTGGAGCCCAGAAGACTTCGATCGCGTGCGTGGAGGACGGGCTTTGCGTGGAGGACTCGCGCATCAACCTCAAGTACGGCGGCTACGACGTTACTGAGACATTCATCAAGATGATGCTCTACGACAACTTCCCTTACCAAGATATCAACCTCAGAAGACGATACGACTTCCTCCTAGCGGAGGAGCTGAAGATCAAATTTTGCACTATGGTTCCGACAGACATCTCGGTGCAGCCCTGCGATTTCCATCTCCGCGCTCCGAACCAATCGACGCGCAAATACTATTTCAAGACATACGACGAAGTCATCCTCGCCCCGATGGGTTTCTACGAACCATCTGTTTTTGATAACTCTGCGAAAATACGCAGCCGACGGAAGTTGGTTGATCGTTCTTATAACGCTTATGACGTTGAAATGCCCGATGATCCTGTATCCGCGGCGCAGACGGCGGTTCTCGCTCTTATAAAACCCTCTGTGGTCTCCAACGCTAACGGTTTCTTGAACTTGCCTTCCGATCCGAACGTCGCCACCCCCATCAAGGAGAAATCTCAACCCTTCTCTAACTTCCTAAGGGGTGACCTTAACAACGGCACACCGATCGGATCTAACGCAGCTTCGCCGGCCCCCGAAGGGGCCACGACTCCCGTCCCTCCCACTTTCCACTTCGGCACTAACGGCATGGTGACGGGGACCGGCAGTCCAGCCCCCAATGGTATATCAACTGCGCGTAACGGGGCGTCCCCTGCGCCACCCGCGGGCATGTTCGTGGACTCGGCGGCGCGAACAGCCAAGGCGCTAGCCACGGAGCGCGACACTGTGCTACCGGTGGTGCCGCTCGACATCGCAATCCTGACGAGCATCCAGAACGCGGCGAAAGGCGACGACAAGAAGCTGCGCGATTACCTAGGGAGTATCATGGTCGTGGGTGGCGGATCTAAGACAACTGGCTTTACCGGGACCCTCGAGGAGAAACTCAAGGCCCGCCGACCCGAACTCTCGGAGCGCATCCTCATCACCCGCTCGGCCCGCGACATGGACGAGCAGGTCGTCGTCTGGAAGGGCGCCAGCGTCTTCGCCAAGCTGCCCGCCAACGACTCCTGGATCACGCCCTTCGAGTTCGAGAGGCTGGGCGCGAGGGTCCTGCATCACAAGGTGCTCTGGGCTTGGTAGTCTAAATAGGGGCCGAGGCGCTAGATAAGGATAATATCAGGGTGTGCGTTGAAGGGCAGAGAAGTCCTCTCCAACCTTACGCGTCTGCGTGCTATGCGTTTCAAGATATCGGAGGAAAGGTCGGCCATCCATCTAATAGCGACGAAGTGAAAAGCCCCGCAGGGGCTGGATCGAGGAAGTAGTGTGTGTGTGTTTTTTTACCGGAGTATCATTATACTCATAAGGGACGGCTTGGTCGGTAAGGCGTTGGCGGTGGTTCTAGTTACACATAGGGGGGGAGGGAAAACGAAGAGCAGGAAATAACCCGAATTTTTTAATACGTAAAGCTTTCTAACTTGCAAACCGGAGTACGTGAAATCTAGAATGCCTACCTAGGTACCTAGAATGTACGAACTGTACGGCGGGATTAGACCTCGGTCGGTACGATCCTTAGATCGATATAGGTTGTCGAGGTAGGAGTAAAAGGACCGAGGCTATGGAAAGACTAGGAGGCACCTACGTTAGGTAAGCAAGCCAAGGCAGCTACGTTTCCAATCGAGTGAATACATTTAGTATCGATAATTACCTAGGTAGATATCGAAGTAGCATTAGAAGTCACCTACAACACTAATTCAGGGGCGGTTTGTGCGAAATTTCAGTCAATCAATTGGGTAATTTTAGAAAAGCTAAACCTGAAAGGTCAACCACCAGCGTACCGAGTAAACCGAGCATATACAGATCTCACCTCAAGAAGCCCGCCTGTGACGATGCGCCTAGTTATCCCCCCTGTCTCAAGATCAGATCCATCGCGCAAGTGATTCCTATCATATCCTAGAATTTCGAGATGCCTATTTCCACGACCGAGGTATCTCATTCCCAACGTGTCGAGAGAAATTACGGCCCGTAAATGCCACTGGCATAAGGCGTAAGATCCGACAGAAATCTGCGATTAAAAGTTAGATGGTAGATGCAAAGTTAGCTTGAATTTGAGCGCCAACTCAGTCTCGAAAGTTCATTTAAAAGGCGTCTTCGATAAAGTATGGGTAGTGGTGCTCGAGGGGGCGGTAGAGGCTAGTGGTGTTACGCGTCTTTGTTTAGTTACTGCATCGATAGCCCAACTAGGTAGACGAGGGTCTTTGCTACGAGAAGACTGCTTAGAATTCCTACGTTCAATAACGGCTTTCAGTGCATTCTGGTCGTCAAGTCTGTGTGGTTTATGTTGTGCGGGTCCAGGGTCCTGTCTCTCAGGAGTACATGGCGTTTTGCGGAGAGCATATCGGAGATGCTGTCCATGAAACGGAGGTTAGTTGATAATTATTATTGTAGGTGTTGTTGAGGAGGGTTTCCTACTTCAGGGTCCACCTGGTACTGTTGTCCTTCGGCTGAGGAACGTATTCGGATCCTCCACTGTTCATCTGTAATGCTGTCCAACTCGGCGAGAGCATTCTGGATTTGAGATAGATCCGCAGCATTGGCGAGATGTTCTATGGAAATAACACCGAAGTAGAGGCCTTCGATGAACCACCACCGAGAATGCGCCATTCTCATGATCTCCTGGCAAATTAAGGATCGTAGTTCAATCGACCGTCCTCCGGACATTATTGCTAATTCAGCATCCCTTGCAATGGCTTCCAATCGACCCCGCTCATAGGGAGAAGTCCTGCTCAACAAACGCAGCCTTAAATCAGACGCAAAACCAGAGACATGTAGCAAATCAATACTGGATGTAGGTCTCTGAATATGGGTCGTATTGCCCGGATTAGGATGTGCGGTTTCGTGCTGGTATGAGACATCATTATGTGGGAAGGGTAAGAAACTTTGATTTGGAACAAAACCATGAGCTTGGGTAATTCCCGAGGAAGAAGACGCTTGGAAATTGTCTCGTGCTCCACGAGAGATTCCATTTACGCCCCCAGACCATGCAGGCGCAATAGGTTTTCCCAACCTACGGGCCTCGTTTTGGGCGATCAAGCGATCAGCCTCCTCACGGTCCTCCACTGTCAATACAGCATCTTCCAACTCCTCCTCTTCAAAAGTGTCCATCATCGTGATGGCTCTGATACCAGGTCTATGCTCCTCAATGACTCGGTCAAGGACATTGTCTTTGCCGATGTATCCGTCAATATCTTTCTGTTCCGGTTCTGTCGGCTTTTGAAATGTATTGCCAAACGACCCGAGTTTGGCAATTGGGTTCTTCTTGTCGACGACTCGAGAAGCTAATTGCATCTTGCTTACAGCTATGTTTAGCACTTTCTCCTCGGTGGTACCCCCACAGACCAAGCGATAAACATAGACAGGCTTGTTCTGGCCAATACGATACGCGCGTCCAACTGCCTGTTGCTCATGCTGAGGGTTAAACTTGGCATCGAAAATAATGACGCGATTTGCAGCAGTCATGTTTAGCCCAATGCCACCAGCTTTGGTAGATATGAGGAATACATCGATTTGGCCCTTATTGAAGTCCTTGACTGTGCCCTGTCTCACATTCGTGGGGGTCGACCCATCTATCCGTACGGAGGATAATTTCCTTTTTCGAAGAAGATGTTCCAGGTAATCAAGCGTGAAAATTGATTGACTAAAGATGAGAACCGCATCACCTATGCGTTTGCACTCATCGAGGATTGAGAGGACCATTGGAACTTTCCAAGACAGGGAAATATCATTCGGGTCGGGCATTTTGTTTATGAGTGCGATCTCCGTACTAACTAGCTGGGGAGGAAGAGTTTCCGTAGACCCAGTGCCTGTCTTAGAATCTTCTTTCTGGTTCTGCAACTTCCTGAGGAAAATTGAAGGATGTGCACAAAGGATACCTAGCGTATCTGTGGAACCAAACGACGACCCCTTATGATTGTCTATATGGTACTTGACAAAGGCTTCGTATGCCTCTCTTTGCAGAGCTGTGAGAGGCACGGTAAGGACGAACTCTTTCTTTATCGGTATGTCTTGCCTTAGCACGGCAGTCGTTACGCGCTGTACTTTTGGTGCCACCTCTTCCTTAAGCACTCTTAACATCTTTAAAGCATGTCTGCGCTCGTCGAGGGTGCTATCCAATAGAAGTCCTTGGCTGATAGGGTTAGCATAATTTGCTCTAAATTCGCGGATATCAGACAGGTAATTGGGCGCGACCCAGTTGATCATAGAATGATATTCTTCAACCTTATTGGCTAGAGGAGAACCAGTTAATGCAATCCGACTATGGGTTTTGAAATTACCAGCGGCAATGTGTATCTGCGAAGACGGATTCTTCATCTCATGGGCTTCATCAGCCACCACGAGGTTCGGACCGTCGCGCAAAATCTCGCAGACGTAATCGTCATTCATAGAAGTCTTGAAGAGATGGTAGCCAAAAATGAGTATGCCACCTCGTTCGTCCCAGGCGGTAATGTTCGCGGAACGTTTCGCAGGGGAAGCTGTCTGATCAACCTTGAAGAACTCGCCGAGCATGTGACCCTCGGGTGCCCAGAAAAGCAGTTCGTCCATCCAGTTGTCGATGAGTGAGGGGGGACAAATAATGAGAGTCTTGGACTCCTTTAAACCTTCAGGTATCTGAGAAGAGATCGTAGGGTCGTCGGATCCAGCAGCTTCGGCTATAGCCACCAAGAGTGTGATGATTTGCATGGTCTTTCCGAGGCCCATAGTATGAGCCAGTAGACAGCCTTGCTTCGTCACAGAATCCACGATCTGGTTCCACATGAATCTAACACCTCCCACCTGGTGTTCTTTGATTCTTTGCGCAATCTCCGGATGAACGTAAACGAACCCATGCTGTTCGTCTTTACTTTCGTTGATAATCATATTCTGGCGACTACCAACGTTGTGATCCACCATGCCTAGTGCAAGTTTAGCACGCAGCACTCGTCGTCGATGTATTTGCTCTGACGCCTGTGTTTGATCGGCTTCTCTGAGACCTTCTGCATGTGAGTTACGAGCGAATTTTTTCTGTCTTCGTTTCGCAGCAGATAATTTCACAGGGGGTGTTCTATCCCCTTCCTGCAAGGTGTGTCTCTTCCACTCAAAGCGATCAGAAAGGCGGCAAATGAAGTCTAAATAGCTACTAGCTTTATCTTTGCTCCCTTCTCGTACCCAAGCATGTATCTTCTCAATTAGGTCTTCGTAGGTTAATTTCTTATAACGACCTACCGAGTAGAAGATGTCATCCTTGTAAAGTTCAAATAGGCGTAATAGCGTGTAAACGGCAACAAGCTTCCTCTGAGAAGAAGTATTGCGAGGGTCTTTCGGTCCTTCATTTCCTAGTATGCCATGCATAGCACCCAGCCAGTCGCCATCTGATCGCACGTCCATAGCCAACGTGAAGACATCGTTTAAATAGCTTGGGTCCAACTTTGCGAGCTCTTTTGCTACCTTCTTCTCTGTTGGCCCTAAATCATCAATCCTCATTATAAGCGTTGATGGTGGGCTCTTCTGCGTAACTGACGCTGGTCCGTTGGCTGTTGACATACTACCATGCTTCATTCCGGGAAGATTATTTGGTGCCGAGATAGGTTTCTTGGGAGTTGTGAGATCTATAATATCACGCTCCTGAAGTGTGGGCGTGTTAGGACGCATAGGTAACCGGTCACGAAGGACAGGGAACGAAGGTTCACCGTTGACAGAGCCTGGGTGCTGGGGTTCATCATCAACAATAAAATCGTCGAACTCTTCTTCGGAATCGCTTGTCAATACCTCCTCATCAGGATCGATCGGCTTTGGCGCGCGACTCCTTTTAGCGAAAGTACGGGACTTAGGCGGGTTCCTATCGGGTTCATGTGGAGTGTTGATGACATTGAGAACCCACGAGGAATATTCCCTATCCTCAACGCTCTGTTGTAGGATTGGTGTCATCCTGTTCAACTCGGCCACGTCAGGCCAGCTCTGTGCAAGAATTTCTTCGCGATACTTGATAATGCGGGCTTCACATGCATCACGATCACTATGATTCTTGTTGATCGATGCCCTAAGGCCAAGTTTTCGAGCGTCCACCCACACTTTGTTGGCTTTATGTACCAGCTTAGACATTTTACGTTCTTTCCAGGCGGATGCAAAATCTTTGATAGAGTCGTCAATAACACTCTGGACTTCGTCGCGACTCAGCACGGGTTGGTTATCCATTTCTTCACGCTCGATCATTTCAGCCTCCATTTCCCCCCAGGTTTCTGAGTCGTACTCTTCATCTGACTCTCCATATAAGGGCAGGAGCTCATCATGATTTGGATCGTTGGCTCCAGGGACCAAGTCCGACCTGGCATAGGGGTCCCGAGACACCTGCTTCCGTAGCATTTGACGCTTGATTTGCTGGTGGACTTGTATGCGTCGTCCACGGGGTATTTCACTTTTCTGAGAGAACTCGACTTGATCCCCCAAATTTCGGTCTTCTTCTACTGAGGGATTGTAGTCGCCAATGATATCCATCCTAGTGAGAGCATCTTCTCCGAGGTAAACATAAGTGGGATCAACCACATTATCATGCTGTCGAGTAGCATTGTTGTTCCATGTTCTAGGTGTCGAAATCATATCTGCTTCAGTTGGGATGTTGCGTACCTTATTAGCATCAATGTCTTGTTGAACTAATACAGGTGCGATTCGTCGTCTCTTCTCAGCATGGGTTTCCGGCACAGAAGACTTACGAGGTGGACTGGAGGGCTCAGACTGAAGTGGGGCGGGTGTTGTAACAACTGCAGCTTGGAGCTGCGAGTTGTCATGAGCATGTTGCAACGAAGCCTTAGACTCATCGTTGCTATCCGTGAAAATTGGGAATCCGCGTTTCTTAGGAAGGGGGACGGTGAAATACTGGCTACGCGAACGAAAAATCTGGATAGCATGTAGCATTATAGCCTTTTGCTTCAGGGTCTTGAAGCCGAGTTCATGGCAGATTTCCGTGATGTCATATGTCAAAAGAGTATGACCATCAACATCTTGCTCTCTCAGTCGGGCTTCCAATTCCTCGGCAGGTGGGAATTTCAACGGGAGAGTTGGGGGCTCCCAGGATCGGGTTTCCGAGCAAAGCTCACGGACGACCCTATCCACGTCCCAGTTCCAAGGATCATCATCCATGATTACTTGATCCGGATCATCAAATTGAAATCGTGTTGAAATAACGGTGGAGAGCCTGCTAATAAACTAGTAATTAGTATGCCAGGTTCTAGTTCATTGTGAATCATTGTAGAGAAAGAGGCAGAAGTGAATTTAGTAATAGAAAGGTGAGCCGCGATGCTAAAGGTAGAGGCAAACAGCGGATGCCTTGTGAAATTTAGGGGGGAAAGGAGGCCATATGACAATTCAGAAAGTAGTGATGATTTGGACTGGGGGTTTTGGGGTAGAATCAGTCGAGCAATAGCTGTTGCACTACTGCTCGTCAAATGTGGAAAATCGCATCTCATACTGGATATCCCGAGACTTTGAACAATAGAAAGCACCCACTTATCAGACAGCTATGTATGAGAGTTCAGCGTGAGTAAAAGAATGGTCTATGAAATTTCGTGGTCAGCATGCAGAGGATGGGGGTTTTGAGTAATGTTGGGTAGGTGATGAGACGAGACGTCAAGTTTGAGGTGGTGATTTTGACGAGAATGGAGAGTAGTATAGAAGTCACGATGAGGAGGGAAGATAGGAAGACACGACACCTAAAAAGATATGTAGTGTAGACGGGGAGGAAGCCGTAGTCCGTACCATGTACATGAATCCCGTGGTCATCTTGGAGCGCTATACGCGATTTTTAGACGCCCAGGGATCGCCAACTACGACGAGCAAAGTGGGTAGGAGCTTTGATGTTGGAAAAGGGGAAGCGTACATAGAAAGTTGCGGCATGAGAAAAAGTTAAGCTTTTGACATTACGTACCTGGAGTATGATGTTGTAGTTCGATGTTATAGAGGGAAGAATATTCGCCTTAAAGATTTAAGTGTCAGGGAGTTGGCACGATGATAGAAAAACCAACGCCAAAATTCGATATCCGATTTGAAAGTTTAAATGATGAGCTTTTCTATTATCGAATCTTCAGGAACGGCGCGTAACATAGGATAGAATGTTAATGTTATGTTTTAGGTAGGTAAAGTTTGGAGTGAGTAGATGTAGGTGAGAAAAGAAAGTGTTGTAATCAATCGTCGACGCGCACGGAATACCTATGTGGATAACATTGGATAACCTTAAAATATCTACCAAAGGAGAGAAGTAGTCTTAATCGTCTTGATCAAATTTGGAAGGCACACTTATGTGAACTTCATTTTGGTGTTGTTAGCGAGGATGGCGGCGGGCAAGAACTACCCTGTAAAAAGTTCATCGCTATCCTCTACCCAGGTACCTAGTACTTGCTTTTTCATAGGTAGATAGTGTTTCCTAAGTACCTAGGTACCTATATTTATAGGAGGTATGTTTAGGGTAAATATTGTACCTAGGTACGGTAGGATGTAATCCCTATTTAATCATCAGCAAGCTACCAGGTAGGTAGGTAGGTAGGTAGGTAGACAGACAACTATGAAATATCCATTGTTAGTGGCGTTAGATACAAGCCGTGGAGAATGGCATGTATATTTACAGTGCGTAACTACATACCGAGGCCGGTAACATCTGTTTCTATAGGTAGTAGATGCGTACAAAGGCTGCGTGGTTTAACACAATCTGTATGTAGATTTAAACGCGTATCAAGCTCCAAGGGTGTCCCGCATTCGTATGGATGTCCCCAGGTACCTAGGTTTTGTGCACTGGCCGCGACGCGGAGTACCGTGCCACAGCCTGCACAGCTTAAATTAATGACACGTGACTTATAGAAGTCCATGACCCACTTTCCTAGTGTGAACGTTGCCCGAGATTTAACCGATAACCAACTAAGCTGCTAGGGAGGAACCGCTTCGATTATGAAATACACTACCTACATTATGTATCGCCATTACCCGTAACTCCGCAATCACGTCACCCGGTATGGATCGGTCTAATACCCTAGGTTCTGTCTTAGTGGGGCATAAGTATGTATCTATCAGCGAGGATCGGCCAGGATAAAATCCATACCAAATACCTAACTACCAAATGTACCTACCTGCCTACATATACTTAATAAACTACCTACATATGGCTACGCTACTGGAGAGATCCACGATGGGCAAGTTATATTTCTAAGCCGTGATAACTGCTAGGGTATAGTCCAATTCCATTCCGGCTACATACTTAAATACTTTAATTTAAGTACCTAGGTAGTCACGCGTACATTTTAGCCATACTCAGCTGGTACTCAGTTCGCCTCAGTCTGCGTCAGGGACCTAGTCAGATCGAGAAGAGATACTCGGAACACCTCAAACCTCATCAGGATTTAATCAAGTGTGGGTAGCAAGACACAAACATCACTCGGTCAAATTTGGATATATATAAGTTCCCACACAGCTCGATACTTCGATCTCGCAGATTTCCATCAGAAGCTTACTATTCCACAACCCTCTGTTAAGCGCCAGCTATCATCACGAGCTAGACATGTCCGAATATCCATCTGAGATCACGCCTAGCGAAGGCGAAAGGTTGACTGAAGTCGTTAAAGATTGGGCACTGGCCAATGGTTTGACTGTCCATCCGCCTCCAGTTGTTATCGCTACCGAGGCCGATCCCGCAAGAATTCTTGCAACGGCTGTCCCAGTCACTTTGTTCCCTAGCCCCTTTCCTCGGGTATGCTTCGACCAAGCCATCACGGTTCAGAAGGCTTACAATGAGCTGTATGCTTCTATTAGTCAAGATGAAGCTTTTCTTGCTCAGATCGTGAAAGAGTAAGTCTGGAAACTTGGATTTCAAAGTCCTTGGGCCATAAGCTGATAAATTATAGAATTGGAGACAGCGACGACTTCATAACAGAGTTATGGAAAGTTCACCTGAGAGTCAAGAAAGAGGGCTATGTTCAGGTATGTAGACGATTGTCTATCCTCTTTCGCCATGACTTGCCAGCATAGCTCACAGTTTTCGTAGCATAAAAGCCTTGGCATATTCAGGTCCGATTATATGGTTCATCAAGATGCTACCGGATCTACTCCACAGGTCAAACAGGTCGAGTTCAATACGATTGCGGCCTCGTTTGGGGGCCTCTCGGCGCAAACTTCACTATTACACAAGTTAGTACCTATTAGCCATTAAAAAGAACGCGATACTAAAAATCATTTAGATATCTATCTTCGACAGAATATCCGTTGCTCGAGAATCCCATAGAGAGAGGGGTTTTACAACTTCCTAAGAATGAGAGTGCTGCGAGATTGGCAGCAGGCATACGGCAAGCCTTTATCGAATACGGCCCTTCGTCCACCATCTACCAGAAATGTGTCGTTTTCCTCGTTCAAGGAGGCGAGAGGAATATATTCGATCAACGTCATTTAGAATATGAGCTCCAAAACTCCCAAGAATTGCATATCCCGGTCTTCAGGCTTCTCATTTCCGAAATTTTACAGCACACAGTCCTTGCCGAGGGCCCAGGACGTCAGCTACTATATCAGCCGCCGCAGCTACCTTCTCGTACATTTGAAGTTGCTGTCGTGTATATGCGGTCTGGCTATGGACCATCAGATTACCCTGACCATTCTACTTGGGAAGGTCGCTATCACTTAGAAAGGTCAGCAGCCATCAAGTGCCCGACAGTACTTACCCAGGTCGCCGGCACGAAGAAAGTCCAGCAGGTTCTAGCAACACCCGAGACGCCTTCAAATCCATCCGTACTATCTAAATACGTACCCAAAGATTCTGCATCTATATCCGCCCTGATGGATACCTTTACCAACATCTATCCTTTAGATGAAACGGAAGCTGGACTCAGAGCTCGGAAGATCGCTGCTGACCCCGAGCTTTGCAAGGGCTATGTTCTCAAGCCGCAGAGGGAGGGAGGCGGCAACAATATCTATCGCTCATCAATCCCGCCGTTTCTAAAGTCCATCCCAGGATCGCACTTGTCATCGTACATCCTAATGGAATTGATTACTCCGCCGCCTATCAAGAACTCGATCCTACGCAATGGCAAAATAGAGCACGGCGGTGTCATTTGCGAACTTGGCATATATGGAACCTGCATCTGGAATCAACAGTCCAAGGCAATACTGCACAGCGAAGAAGCAGGCTATCTTCTGCGCACAAAGGGAGACCAGAGCGAAGAAGGTGGCGTTGCTGCTGGGTTTGGATGCATGGACAGCTGTAGCCTGGTTTGATGCTGATGCAGATATATGACTAGAGGGGGATGATGGGGCAAGCCCGTGGCATTAGTTCGGCCATAGATGTTTAGTGATACCGGCCACGAAGCCCTAAAATCAATAAATAAACGCTGTCTTCTTCTATATTACTCAAATGAAAGATATCTGACTTAACCGAACAGCCATCAAGAAGCAAATCGATACCCATCAATCATAGCTTGTCTCGTTTTGGACTCTTAAACAGCACTGATTTACGAGTTTCGCAAATTGTCTTAACACTGTAGCTGCAAGTTACCAACTATCATTTCTTAAGAAAACCATGCTCAAACTACCTGTCACTCAGATATGGCGTCCTTATGCAGTTCTTTATATACGACATTACTTCCAATATTCTACTCTTTCATCTCGGTGTCTTCGTACAAAATGTAGTCACATACATTAACTAGGCCATTCATTTCTCTAGCCGCCAACAAACCCCTCATGTTAGAGACGCAATACAGGTACGTCATCGTACAGAGGGCATGGTGAAGGGGTAGCATTAGCACATTTGGTATCGAGTCATAACATAGCAGTATAGTACAGCGGCATCCCCACGTGTAGTCCCATTGTCAAACATAAGAAAGTCGTAGTAGTGGAGAGTTCTGATCTAATCGCATGTAGGTGCTGATCAGATCGACACAGCCGCGGCCGCCCTAAGGTCCGCATACACACAAGATATATCCATTTACTCAGATGCCGTCGTTGGTCGGCGGAGGACCTCGATGTTTTCTGGTTGGGTTAGTTAAAGCAACGTCCAGACAGCGCAGTAGTAGTAGTAGTAGTAGTAGTAATAGTTGGACTATCTTACTTTGGTAGATGCTGAGCGCGGATCGCGACTTGCCGTCAGCGTCGGTGTACGAGTTCATGACGGCGTCACCTTCGACATAAACGGTAGATCTGTAGGAACCGCGTTAGCTCTTATAATTGACTCCCAAGCCACGTTTGCCTTAAAAACAGGAAACTAGCTCGCTTGAACAACTCATGGAGCCGAGATCGAACATACCCTTTCGGTAAGCTAGTTAAGAAGTCTCGGCGGGGTCCCTCCTCGATAAAGGCAGCAACCTTGAACCAACTGGTCTGGCGATTATCGCGGGGCCCGCTGTTGCTAGCGACGGCATACTCGATGACATCATTGCCCGTGCTTGTGGCCCTGACCTCAGGGGCGGCTGCTAGGTTGCCGACCAGCGTAATCCTGGCGATATCCCGGCGGGCGGAAGCGCTGAATGTGCGAGCGAAGCTCGGGGCGGCAGCAGTGATGCGACGGGCGAGGAAGGACATTTTGATAGACTGCAAGTAACTTGGACAGTCAGTAGAAGGGGTATTTAGGCTTATATGACGTTGGGTATGGATGAGTCGAGTAATTGGAGAAGGTTGTGCGTTGTTGAAAATAGTTGAAAATAGTTGAAAATAGTGAAAATACCTAATCTCTAATTAATTTTCGCGATTGCAATATTCAAACTTTGTTCGACGCGACTGGAAATTAGCTAACCTTTTTTAGCTCCTCCTGATTGGTCCGATACCGCGGGGTGCTGGATAAGTCAATTATCAAATATATCTGATATAGTGATAAGTTAAGTAATCTATATTGCATTTTAGAATTACCATTCATCACAATTCTTTCCCTCCTCCCCCCTGAATTCTCTGACCAATTATTATGTACCTGTATTAAAAAAAAAGACTACGGGCTACCTTCTAAGACAATAGCATCTAGATTTATAGGGAGAACTACCTTAGATTTTTAGAATGATGCCTCCCGGAGAAGTTAGTTTAACTTTCTCTCAAAATAATCTTTTAATTAATATTAAGCCACTTACATAGTCCCTTAATTATTATCATTACCTAGGGTTGCTAATACTGCTTTGAATTAAAGCATCCTAACATACCTTTTATGTTGAAAAGGGGGGGGGGGTACCGTAAAGGGGGCTTGCTATTAGTTCATTTACAGTTATATGGTTCAAAAGAGAGTATAGTCCAGATAATAGCGTTCTTAGAGTATGGGTAGAATAACCAATTTAAACATTATCATCCTGACTTTCGGGGGTATATCTGCAGGTGCCAGGTGGGCATCATCAAGTTATGTCTATTTCATCATGTTTCTTGTGAAATGTATATGTTGCAGATAGATGGTATACTATGATTCACAACTGAAATGTTAGATCAGAGGAAAAGGGGGGGCCTTAACTCATGATACCTAAGGCATTTTGAAATACTTTGTTCGTAATCTGCTATAGGAGGCAACAAGGCAGTATAAATGGGTGTTCACAATTGAATCATTACATGATCAGTTAATATAAATATGACTATAATCTGAAAGCTAACAATAGAAGACAGAATTCGCAATGACTATCTGTTCCATTGAGCACATACATTCACTTCCCCAGAAGCAAACTACCGGTTCTAATACGTGAAAGCATGGCAAAGTCCCCTATCCATCTTCTGGCATTCAACTGCCGGCGGGTAGCCTAGATTGCCATGCCAATTGTCCTGAGATATCGATATCACCAACCACGTCGACGCTCTGACGATGACCCCCCTTCCCCGATGCCAAACCCCTCTCTCTCGTCAAGTTTACGATGTATGCCATAGGGTTCCAAACCCTGGACTGCCCAAGGCGGTCTACGTGATTTCTATTCCTAGGGATCACATAGGTACCTACTAATGTTAAATCTCTTGTTGACTTCTGCAGAACCCTTTGAACTCTGAATGTTCTCCCAATCCCATTCCTTCTTCACATTCCCTTCCTGAATACTCGAATTTACGTGTCATCCAACACCATCATTTGGGCTCCCTATCATCCTGACTCATAGATATCATCTTTCAAACCCATCCCTTCCATTTATCCAAGCATCACAGATCAAACACCACAGCATCAGAGCCATAGCAAGTCATGAGCTCAATGCAGTGACACCCACTCCTCTTCATCAGTCCAAGCTCCCCTCTCTTACTACAAAACTGCGCAGTAGCCCTCCACCACAATGTCCTTCAAACCCGCCAAAGTGGTAGTAGTAGTTGCCCTCGCCGCCCTCTTCCTCGCCATGGCGGCATCAGCAGCTCCCGTGCCCGCGGACTTCGCGTCTCCCGACCGGCGATACGAGCCGAACCCCAGCCTGAAGGCGAACCTGGCGTTCCGCGTCATCTTCGCCGTCATCGGCACGGCGCTGTGCTGGGTGCCCTTCCGGCTGCTCCTGCGCAACGGCGACGTCGCGGCCGTGGTCCTGGTCGCCGACGTCGCCATCATGAACTTCTTCACCGTCCTCAACTCCGTCATCTGGAACAGCGATGACTGGGACGGCTGGTGGGTCGGCACCGGCCTCTGCGACGTCGAGGTATACCTCTGGATCCCGCTGCAGACTATCTACGGCGCCGCCATCTTCGTCATCGTCTGGCAGCTGGCCAAGAAGGTCTCCCTGGCGCGCGTGGCCCAGCTGTCGCGCAAGGAACGCGCCAGAGACACCCTGGTGCAGGCCGTCATCATCTTCGCCGTCCCGCTCTTCCAGCTGCTCTTCACGTGGTTCGATCTCGCGCAGCGCTACAACATCGGCACCGTCATCGGCTGCATGGTCGTTCTCGACAACAGCTGGCCCCGATTCCTCGTGTTCGATGCTCCCAGCCCGCTCTTCGTGATAGCGTGTGTGCCTTATACGAGTAAGTGATAACCCCTAATTTCCCATCCCGTTTGCGCCTAGGTAGACACATACTAACGACGCCTGCAGTTCTCACTTGGATGCGTTATCGAGCAATCTCGAAGACCACCAAGGAAGCACTCCAGTCCAACAGCGCCGCGGCGGCTCGCGCGAGCCGGACCCGCAACCGGCTGTACAATATGACTTTCTCCATCCTGGTCGTCTACCTGCCGGTATCCATGTACCTGGTGGCTCTCAGCATCCAGAATGCGATAGGGGAGACGTACAAGCCGTACAGCTACGAGCGCATCCACTGGGAAGCCACGCCGTACCCCTGGGACGCGATCCTGTACGTGCCGTCGTGGCTGATCCCGACCATCGCGATGAACCAGCCGTGGATCCCAATCGCGACGACGGTGGTCATCGTGGGTTTCTTCGGCACGACCCAGGACGGCATCGAGATGTACCGTCACTGTGCAGTGGCGCTAGGTCTGGGACGATGGTTCCCCAAGCTCAAGGTGCCGTACGCTCCTCACAGCGGACCCGGTCAACCCTCCAACCCTGACGACACGCGAGGCAGTTGGGTCGAGCTGATCAACCGACAAAACAAAGGAAACACCCGGAAGGAAAGACCAGAACCGATTGTCACCGGCCGGTAAGTAGCCCACCATCACCTCCGCCACCACACTTTTGCTGTCTAGAGTACGTTGCTAACCAGCCTTCACCTCGCAGAATCCGACGACTTGACCCATACCACATCCCCGACTCCGGCAGCACAGACATCAACACCGAATCCGGCCCCTCGACTAGCCAGCCGCGTCGCCTCACATCGCCGCCGGTCCGCTTCCCAGCCATCCACGCCAAGATGGCGAGCCCCCTGGAAAGCATGGTGATCCAGTCCGTCATCCCGCCGCGCACCTCCTCGCTCGTACACCAGCAGGAGTACTCGCCGGCGCTGCACGGCCCGGCCAGCGAGCTGCCACGCATCAGCGTCGGATCGCGTCCGGCCCTCGAACACCGCCGCCGCCGCCACCACCACGGCGGCTCCGACCTGCTCCCGATCCAAACCGTGCCGTCGCGCTGCCCGACCATCGTGCACCCGGACGACTCCTCGCCGACGACGCTGGGCTCGCTGCGGGGCAAGACGTCGCGGGACGCGGTGCAGCCGCGGTCGGTGCTCAGCCCGTCGGACTTCCACGCGGCGCCGCCGTCGTCGTCCGCGTCCGTCAACTGGCCCTTCTACGCGGGCACGGCGCTGACGTCGTCAACGGCGTCCGTGGTGCGCCCCTCGGAGCCCGTCAACGGCGTCGCCGGCGGCGGCGGGGGTGGTGGTGGCGGCGGCAGCAGCGCCGTCGACCCGTCCGAGGAGGGCTACGTGCGCGTGCCCATCACGGGAAACCGCCCCCGTCCCCGCCCCTACGCCATGGGCGCCACGCGCGGCCGCGGCAGAAACGTGCCGCGATCCGTGGCCGACATCAAGGCCGAGGGCGTGGCCTCCGCGGAGACGTTTGATCCCGATTCTGACTGAGGGAGAAAGATGCGGGATAGGACCATTGCAAGAAGAGAAGAGACGACTGGACCAGAGGAGATGAACGGTCGTACTTGTTGGATAGGCGCATTGGTAACCTAATGCTGTGTCGAGAAGGAGTGGCAACTTGGCAAAGGACGTGGCGTTTGGCATTACTCGGTCGAGGGGAATGATTTGATCGAACCGAACATACACTGGTCATGATTTCATGAGAGGAAAGTTTTGCGCACCTTTGATACCAAGTCCTCAGAGCTGTTTCCATTTGCGAAATACTCCCTACTAGGCGTATGAACTAGTATCGACAGAATGACAGTACTAGGCCGATAGATTTGATTAATTGACACCATGAAATTCATATGACACGAATTTAACTTCGAGATAATGTGATTATACTGTTTATCATTATTATTGACAGCAGACAACGGTTCTATCTCAACACCACCGTCATTCGCTACAATGCCCTCGCGGGCGGGATGTCTCGATGTCAATCCTCGCAGGTGACAACATACATGCAAGTGATGATTAGTCTGCCAATCTCGAGTCCTTCAAGGACGATAGTGTCCTGTTTACCTAACCTTTCGAACCAACTGGAGGTGAGGAAAATCAACCACGTCGATACGCCTGGAACGCCACGCCATGTCGTGATATTAAGCTAGCGAGCCCGATAAGCGTTAAACGGCTAGGGATGAAGACGGAGACACAGCTCCGCCAATTGATACAAAATTAAGAATGAATAACCATTATTATGGCTGATAAGTATGCTAGGGGTATCTTCGTAATTCGTACAGCCCGAAATGACGGTCGAGTCCGATTAAATAATTTATGAAGTGAATGAAGCCGTGATTTTGTACAAAGGACGAATATAGGAGGAAGAAAGAAAGAAAGAAAGAAAGAAAAAGAAAAAGATAAGTTTTATGTCTCGGCAGCCGATTTGGGTAATATTGCTGACTTAAGTTCAGCTAAATTGGGACCTGATCTCGAGCCAGATGCCTCACTAGAAGCAGGTGCAATTTCGGGATCTGGAATCTGAAAGTCGAGCTAGGAAGAGGTCAGTAAGTTTTAACATGGTACGGTCCATCGAATGGGTCTGACTTACATTCATGTAACCTGTGCGTCTTAATGAAACGATTCTGGGAGGAATAGTTCCCTCGTCTGAGCCTACTGTCTTCTCCATCTCTACGTTCCAATTGTCGATCCAGCTCTCCAAGTAACGCAGCCTAGTCTTAGTATATGTCAGACCTAGGTCATCCCAAATCCATCCTGTGAGGAGACCCAATACGCCATCGAGAATATTTCGCCAATTGTAGGGGTTGAAGATAGGGATTAGCTCCCCGTTGAGCTTTTCAATGATACGGCGGAATTCCTGTTCTGATATGCCTGCTGGATCTAGTATTTCGGGGTAAAGGTTAGAAAAGGCGGGTGCCAAATCTCCTTCTACTAGCCAATCTCTTCGAATTCGTATGATCCGCGTGCTCGCGTATTCTGGGGAATTCATAGGTACATGGGGATTTAGATGCGGATAACATGGGTGCTGAGGACCCCATTCCTCGCCCAGGTCTGGCTGGTCAGGATCGCCCATGATGGAGGAGTTGCTCGAGGAGATGGCCGAGCCGATGCCACCTGGAAGTGACAAGTTTGATTCATTATGCCGACGACTAAGGACCGAGGGTCCTCTCTCAAGATCTTTAGAAAATGATCTCACCGGATCATCATCCCCTATCTGAGGCATGACGGCCTTTCCCTTTCCCTTGTCAAGCTTTTTGGGTGAAGTCTCGGAGGTTTCAGGTCGAACCAGACCGAAGCTTATTGCTCGCGCCCGCTTGGTAACGCTTTGACCGCGCTTCCTCAGCCCAGAGCTTTTGGGCTTTTCGGTCTTGGGCTTTGGCTCTGACGGACCAGCTTCAGCCTCCTGCGGAGCTGGAGGATTGGAGACACGTTTTCCGTCGTAGGAATGGCGAAGGGAAGCAGGAAGACTTATTCTTTGGTCCCCACTTGCCCTACCCTCGATGTGTAAGCTGGCTCGTTTTGAATGCTGGCTGACTCGTTTTGACTGCTCGGGGAGCGGAAGGAGTGGATAATCGCCTGCCCCAAAACCAATAGGTTCAATAGCGTCCGAAGAAATTTGGATGGTAGGATGGTTGATAGGTACGGAAGGGGGCGGGGGAGTAGATGGATGACGCTTGTGAGACGGTTGAGGTGGTCGCGAAGGTCGCGACGTTCGAGAAGACGGAATTCTTGGGGTTGAATTAGTAGGATTCCAAAGACGACCAGGGCCAAATCGATGGCTTAGATGGTAGAGAGAGGTGAGATTGTTAGTAGTGATGGTGGCGGCGGCGGTGGCACGATTGCGGAAGGGCGATTGAGGAATATAGTTGTAAGGTCTAGGGGGCCCTGTCGCTAACAAGTTTCTTCTAGTGTTAGGAGTGTGAGGAGTATGAGGAGTGCCAGGTGATTGTCGCTGTTGAGTAGCGACAAGGGCAGGTCTTGGGGTTAAGACGGGATCGGGGACAGGGACGGTGACGGCAACAGGGACGTGGACAGGGACGGTGGAATATTCAGACTGCTGAGAAGGCGGATTGATAATGATGGTGACATTCGATTGTTGTTGCTGTGCATCTAGGGCGGTTGGTGACAAGTTCGTAAATTGATTTTCGGCGTGCGAAGCCGTTTGTGATAAGATTCGGTTTTAGTGACCGTCTCAACGGCCGGACTGTCAATTGGAGAAACTCGAAACCGTCGATTAAATCTTAATCTTAATCTTAATCCAAATCCAAACTTCGATCTCAATAGTAATTGAAAACTTAAGGTTTCCTCCCCTTCTCCCTCCGCTTTAACTTTAATTCTATTGTGTGGGACCTCGGATGGCGGATACCGCGATGGAGGTTGACGACGATGCGGTCGTGATCGTGATCGTGATCGTGTATGACAAAGATGGACGCGACAGAGAGGAACTGAACTGGTTGAGAAATTTGGCGGAGCGACGGCCGTTGTAAGTGGCTGGTGAATGTGCAGGTACAGGTACAGGTACAGGTGCTGGTAATAATTCAGGGCTTCCAGCACTAACGGGGGCAGCCACAGTGGGATGTTCATGCTGGCCCAGGCTAACCCAGGCCGGAGAATATCCACCAGCTGGTTGACACCTTCTTGGCAGGTGCTATCAAGTATCGGAATGTCGTATTATTGCACGAGGTAGATAAGGTTGCTGATAATGTAGTACGTACTTCTTCATCACTCACTCACACACTTTTTTTTCTCTCTCTCTGGCAACCGTCAATCGTTAACACCTAATCAAATGTTGAGATTTTGTTGTCGACTTCTCCAAATCCCATTCTTCGTTCTGATCTAACGTTATATATACGTAGGTATATATACATATGTCGATAGTGCTGCTTCCTTTCTCTCTTGGGGGCCACTATCTCGGTTGCGTGTTCTTTTCTTTTAATATCTTTGAAGGGGTGTCATCGTCTTCTGATTGATGTTAATTTTGGTTGTCGAAACACTGATTCGCTGTTAACGCCGCGCTCGTCGTTTTGCCTTGAGGATGGATGTTGGAAGAGAATCTGCCTTAAACTCGCAATCGAGTGTTTAGGATTGATTATAAATTGATTATAGATTAAGAGGGAAGAAAAAAAAAAGAAACATCAAGAACATAAACATAAATCAGAATCAGCTAGTATGACGAAGGGAAAGCCTAGGCAAACTTCAGAAGACATATATGCGGTCAAGAATGGTGCTTCTTTTTCTTCATATTGTCCTTGCAAGTTCTAGTATGTTAACGAGTCAGCTGCTAAGAAAAGAACAAGGCTTTAAATTGCTTTATTTTCCGGAACTTTTTCCTCTTTCTTGAACCCGTCATTGCCTATCAAAGCCCAGGTTCAGCCAAAGTGCCACGGTTGGAAGTTATTCAGGGGCATCCTCGTCACCTACCGTCCCACTCACCACTCTGGCGGTGTCACATAAGTACCTACCTAGGTACCTCTTAGGTAGGCTGCTAGAGCCTAGAGGTACCTAGGACCTAGGTAGGTATTGCGCTGAACCTGGTCTGGCTGAGGGCGATTTAAGACATTCGAGACCCGAGTGTATGGATTGGTCAAATTTTTATTTCCACTCCCAGCCTTGTTTTCCGAGAAGATATCTTCCAGTCCAGTCCTCACTCACATCAGCGGCTCTACTATTAATGACATGCAGGCCAGCCGCATGAAGGCGAGACTACGTGATAGGAATGTAGTAACGAAGCATATCATGTCATTGCAACGAGAATAAGAATACTTCGCCTAAGTACTCGTTCAGTAATTTTGTCTTCTGCTACGAGATACACCGGGATTGCCGCATCGCTGTTACATCTGGCGTATTGGGCAATCTGTGATGGTCATAGCTCAATACCTACCTGGGTAGGTACGTACGTACCTGTCCCGAAGCAGCAGCAGAAAGAATGGAAGGTATCAGCAGTACCTACCTAGCCTAGCATAATGTTCAATCTCCACTGCCCCGGCAAAAACCACCATTTGACATAGTGGATACACCGGGCAGACCCTTGGTATCACCCTAGCTGCCTAGGTACCTAGAAATAGCACTACCTAATACGAAAGCATTACTATTTAGAGCACATAATAAGGCACATTCTAATAAGTGCCTAGATATTAAGAATATCCATGGTATCCGGGGATGGTATTCTAGAAAAGCCAATCGCCGTCTAATCGCTGTCTAATCCCTGGGCAATCCACTTTGACCCGTCTTTGCAGCTCGCTTTTAATACCTTTTTATGCTTCTCCTTCCAGCTTCTAGATCATATGTGTCAGCTTTTAGCCTTGGCTCGGTAATATTTCATACTAATGTTTTTTTCTCGGGACGCTTTGGCATTACAATGTATGTACCTACTATGTAGATATGAGGTATGGTATGTATATACATACATACCTACACTAGTAATAATAGTATGGTTCGAGCGTGGGAGCATCCACGGCTGCCGAGGGACGGACGAAACACGATTATTTGGAACCAGATCTTGCTTTTCCCCTCAGATTCTGGTTTTTAGTCCGTGCCAATCCGAGTCAGAAACGAAGTCGAGAGACCAACGCTCAGGACTGACTCGATACTTAGAATCGGAAACATGGCTTGTCTGAAATACATATGCTCGAGCAGCTTCAGCGTAAATTTTCATATATGTACTGTGGCCACGTGTATGTGTGGGAGACGTCAATGTCGAGGCTTACGAAGAAATACTTAGCATGAATTTAGTATAATAAAAATAAATGATATGTACTTAGATCTTACATTCCTAAACCACAAACTAGGGATTCCTAAATGATAACTATTGCAAGTTAAATATCTGGAATACGAAATACTACACTACCAATAGATACTAGGTACCTTTTAGATGAGAAAATGGATAAAGACGTAAGAGCCCTTGTATGTACCGATTAATATAAATGGTGACGTAATAAATGAGTTACAAGCAAGTGGATAGCTGAAAGAAGAGAATGTTCCACTTTAATAAGGCCCGTGCACGACAAGACAGCCCTTGCCATACCTAGTGCAGGTAGGTACCTCCTCCCAAAAAAGCACCAGACGAATGACCTCATCCGGCCAACCTGGTCCATATCCGATCAGATTATCCCTGTCATCGCATGCCACAATGTTATGGGCATAGCATGATATTTTCTACGGACCATCTTCAATGTGCCTTACCAGCTTACCTACTTACCTGGATCTTTTCATCATCAAAATCGAAGGATTCGTCGCATAGCCCTATGGGCTAGCTAGGGAGATCGCTTTATTCCACCCTGCACCAAGCATGAGGCTCCTTGGACTCCGTGGACCCCGTGGACCCCGTGGACCCCGTGGACCCTCGTCATGGTTGATGAATGCTACGCTTCTGCCTCGACGTCGGCAGTCAATATCAACGGTCGGACATCATCTATTGATAACAATGCGAATGCGCCGCCCGGCTTTGGTTTGCGTCGAGCTGCCACAGTTGGTCAACCTGCCACTATACGTCGCCGCCCCACCATAAATGTCAGCTCGCCATCCGCCGACGATGGCTTCACAGATATTCGAAGGCGTAGCTCGATTTACTCTGACTATAGCCTGAGTGATGCAAGGAAGGATCTGGAGACAAGTGCTGATGAACTCCTCAATCCAAGCAAGTCTGGTTCGAAAACGACGGGTAAATCGCCATTTGTCTATGTTCCACTTACACTAGCCCTACTGCCTGCCCTGGCCGGCATCTTCTTTGAAAATGGAAGTGCTTTCTTCACCGACTTGATACTACTTAGCCTAGCTGCTGTGTTTCTCCACTGGTCAGTCACGCAACCATGGGACTGGTATCAATCCGCACAAGAAGTGCGTATTATGAGAGATCAAATCATGACCGAGCCAGTTTTCGAATCTGATAGTGATGCTGAGCCTTTGTCGCCGGCGGCCGATACGACAGCACTCGAAAATGTCCCAGAGGAAATACAGAAACAGGACGAGCCCGAGGTAGTGGCCGAGAGGTCGTCCGACCGACGGACTCAACAATGGAAAGAAAGGCAAACGATAGCGCTGAACGAACTATACTTCCACGAGATGGCTGCTTTGGCATGGTGCTTTATATTTCCCATGCTTGGCGCCTATCTTCTTCATACTATCCGTGGGCAGCTGTCGAGACCTTCTGAAGGTCTAGTGTCCGATTACAATCTCACCATTTTTCTTTGTGCTGCCGAGGTCCGACCCATTTCGCACTTAATCAAAATGCTTCAAAACCGAACATTGCGAGTCCAACAACTCGTGGCAAAAAATCCCTATGAAAAGCAGACTGTCACACTGGAGCAGTTCCAAGCACTCTCATCAAGATTAGACGAGTTGGAAACACGTGGGGTTTCTAATGATACTGCGTCTCCCGCCGAAGCGCAACCCGGCGCATCGCAACAAAAAATGATACAGACAGCCGTGGCCCAGGAATTCCGCAGTACCATACAACCAGAGCTGGAGGCCTTAAATCGCGCTATGCGCCGATACGAGAAGAAACTTACCCTACTAGCATGCCAGACCGACAAGCGAATCGACTTCATGGATTATAGGCTCAATGACGCTATTGCGCTCGCTGCTGTTGCAGCCAAGAATAGCAACGCTCAATGGGGCCTGGGCACCTGGCTTGTCGAAAATACAGTTGCGGTGGTCATGCTTCCATTCCAAGCACTAGTAGCGGTGTTTACCTTTCCCTTCCGGACGGCGTCGACTTTTCTCAGCCGTAAGAGGAGGGCTTCGCCTGAACGGACACAGAAGACTGTACGAACAGGGAAAATGCTTGCCCCAAGCAGAAACGGCTCCGATCGGGTACCTACACGCATGTCGAGAAGATAGTGTCGGTTTGTATGTGTTACGAGATTACGGGTTTAAGATGAGGAGTTCAGGTAATAGTCACGGGCTGGTTGGTAGGTGCGGACGTGTGCAGGTATGAGAGACGGCGATCACAGGAGGCGGCATCGAAATGGAGTCTTGGTCACCGCTTAGCCTATGTAGCAAAGGAATATCTAACTGCCTACATGCCAGCACACATAGGTAGATTCGTCTTAAACATTTTCCGGTCAGAGGCAATCGAGATTACTATATTGACATCTTCATTCGCGATTGCGGAATCTACTCTTACATACCAATCATAAATTTGCACTGATCATCATGCATAGACCGTCAAAGATGGCTTGAGGACATGGGGAGCATCATCAAATCATAAAATGTTATGCCTGGCTACACATCTCGATACATTAAATATTGAAAGACACGTCAGTCGTCCAGTAGACCAAGTACCTACTCCAACAAACGTCATGATGCGGGGGGCAGCTCTCGCGACGAGGATTTGGAAAGGCTGGAATGGGTCTGCCCATCGCAATTTTCCCCGTCTTCGATGATGTGGATCTAATAATAGTGTAGCCAGGCATTCGAACTTTTTGCTGACTACACCACACTAAATCGCCATCCGCCATCCGGTAAGGTACGTTAGGGCTGCTATGGCCTGTAGCCTGTAGGTCCAAGATCCACGGTCCAGGTACGCATGCGGTAGTTGGGAGTTGTTGGGCCCACTGGTTCCTGGCGGAAATCCGGGTAAGGAGTACTATGTAAGGTAGATGGGATGACCCATTCTAAGTGTTCGGCAAGCCGGTTACAACCTTGTTCGATGCCGGGCTTTATTGAATTTCGCATTCTCTTGCTTCGCTGTTCTATCTATCGTATATTTATCGTATGTAGGATATGTGATACTATGCAGTATATCTGACATACATCGACAGTCAACCCCTCTAGCTGCCTACCTAGGTATATGCAGGGGATATGCACATAAACCCTCTACTATGTACGTAGGGGGCACGGAGGCGGACAGGTTGGCAGAAATCGGTGTGCTCTAGATCTCAATCCAACTTCTTCTACCTTACAAGGATGGTTTGATTAGGTGAATACGGATTGCGTTATCGTCCCGTTCTCGCACGTGTGACCTGCGTGTGAAGTTTATCTCCAATTACACTGCCGGACGTTGAGATTCTTCTTTTCATCGATGCGAGTTTCCGGCTCGTACCGCGTACAACTCGCGAAGCAAACTTCGTAAGGCGAGAAAGGCAAGTGCATACTTACCTACCTAGGTAGGTAATTAATCAATCTCGTGAACGGGGAAGGTGAATAAACGTTCCATCAGATATAGGAGCGAGATGAGCAAGATCTCGCTGCTGCTACCCTCCTCTGCGACGCAGGACGAATCGCCAAGTATGCGCGAGGCGTCTCGCTACTGCAAGCCCTTGGCCTTTCTATTAGCAGCTTGTAGTTGATAGTGGCGGCGGTGGTGTTAATGGTCTTGTTAATGGTAGCCGGGACCCCTGGGGTGTAATTTAACTCTTCTAGTTCGGTTCCTGACTACGACGCGTCATTTCAATATTTTGTTCATTCGTTTGCAGCACGTTACTTGCGCCTCGAGCCCAGAGCAATTCACAATCGAAGACCATTTCCTCATGCCTATTATGTACGGTGGTTGAAGGATATACCGTCAATACTTCTTCTGTCTGGTCAATCAATAAATATTTCAGAGTCGGTGAGTTGTCGATCGTCAATTGGGCTACCTATCACCCGACGGAGCCCGAAACACGCTTTCGGTCATGTTCGTGTGTGTGACCTACACTATCTTGTTGTTACCGCTGCTGTGCTGTGTGCTGGTTCCTGTTGAGAAATGCGTCGTACTGCGCCTATCCTTGCTGCAGCGTCGTACGCGGCGTTGGCTGGATGCGGGATCAGCAACCAATGCCAGATGAACGATCGTGAACCAGGTGGATCGCTTGTTTTTTCCCCCCCCAAGACTTCCTAGGCTTCGCAGGTACCTAGTCTGCTGCCTAGTGCATACCTACTAGAGCTTCAGGAACGAATTGCTTTTACCGGCCCGTCCTCCTAGGGGAGACCGACCTGATACCTTCATCTGATTGGGAAGTGGCTTAGGTATTTTGACAAATCTGAACCGAACTATCGAATCGCACGTGTTGCGCCTCGTAGCCGAAATTTCATATGGCGTCCGGTCCGAGATGAGAGATTTTCTCCTTGTCTTATCACCTCTCGTTATAAACGTGCGGCGCGAACGAGATACCTACCTACCTAGGTAGTTGATATATCATATAGGTACCTGTCTGCCTACTAGCGTACTAGCCGACTACGCGACTGATATTTTCGTGAGCTTACTGAGGTACATCGTGAAGTAAGCTACGGCTAGCCTCGTGCTAAGAGATAAGCCTTGCTATCTACCTGGCACCTACCTAGGTAAAATAAATAATATAATCGAGATTTTCGTAGGGCGTCGTGAAGTCTAAAAAGAGGCTAAGTGGTACCTATTTACGTTGAAGTGGATAGAAAAGGAGGTTCGAGCTCTCTAAGGCTTACCTAGGTTGCGGTAGTCAGGGGTAAAGAGAACCGGGTTACCAATCACATTTCACATTTGGCCAATCGGAGACCCATCGAAACCGTTGCTTGCCTTATTGGGATTAAGCTCCCGCTCTGTTCCTGAACGACTGGGTCTGGCCTTGTCCGACAGTCTGAAGTGCCTAGGTGCTTGCTTGAACTTTGATGGATAGAAGAAGTTGCAGGTCGTTTTCTTCCGGAGTCCGAGTTACTTTACTGCCCAGGTGTGCTATTACAGTTTACTACCCAGCTAGGTAGCTACCTCCTGTTACTGGCAGGTAGCTACATATAGGAGGTAGCTACCTAGTACCTACAGGCTACAGCTGCCTAGGCTAGGCCTAATGTACAATTACCTCAACAGTTGTCCACTCAATCGTCTCTAGACTCTTGCTAATCTCCCGCGGCCAGTTCCATAACGCACCATTGGAGGCCATTGGAAGGTCATGTCATCGTCATACGCACATCAATCACACAGCATGAGCCCCAATAGCCCAGCTTTTCTCTCTCTCTCTCTTAAGAGTTCCCGAGAAACGGAGCAGCCAAGAGGTGGCTTGCTAGGCGCGAAAAAGCAATTTCAGAGACATGGCCTCAGCAGGTAATCTGACAGTCTGGGGGCTAGGTAGGTGAGATGTGACCAATGTGCATTACGATAGCCTGGTAGGTGGGAAGATCTCTAAGTAGTAATAGGTAATAGATAATAGCTAATTGTTATTAGAAAGAAAAAATTTTCTTAATTTTTCTTCTTGTTCCGTACCATCGGAATCGTTAGACTCTAATAGTCTCTTCTTGTGGTTTATGCCGGATACTTTTGCATGAACTAGGAAGAGGCTCAGATGCTCCTATTAACGACTTTAGTCTGATCGCGGCGACTTAAGAAGTTTGATCTACCTACCAGGACGTGCCCCTCGATCGGGACGCATGCGGCTTTACCCTGGGTTCTCGGTTACCTCTAAGCTCTCAGCTCTCATTCCAGAACTCACTCTGGTCAGTAGGCCAACGTCGTTCACGGCCTCATGCGTTCGTTTCTAAAGATTGCGAGAGTCTTCGGTGCCTCAAAATATTTCTCCTAATTACTATCATTAATGCTCTACCATTCAAAGTCTCTATCATCGAACTTAGCACTTAAGGTACTCGTCCTATAGGGGTATTGTCTTAATCGTCGTTGATTAATCGTTATGCCTTTGGCAGAGATTCGATTTCAACAAGAGAAGTACTTCTTAGAGTGCTGCATAATTAATATATAGTTTCGACATATTTACACCTTATCAAACCCTCACGATGCTTCCGAGGCGGCCGAGCACTTGCGCTTTGCTGTACTTGGTCCTTGGCTTCAACTTGGTTGCTGCGGCCCGACCAGGACTATACCCGAGACAAGATGTCTCTTCCGTGACGACGGAGGCTCCGAGCACGACGCAAAATGGAGATGGGCAAACAGCAACAGCTCCGCCGGATACCACAGAAACCTCCTCCAATTCGATAGAGACAAGCACCTCCGTTCAGACTCCGACTAGCTCAACCAGCGACTTGACAGAAACTGCGATCCCCTCGGCTCTCAATGGGAACAACCCGAGTAATGAAAGCTTCATTGCAGATCGTGAGTAGTATATTATGTATCTTTTCTATCTGGCGAGCGTTAATTCTGACTTCCCGTTTGTAGCAACCGTTTTGCAGGGCGAATTGCCCTTGCAGCCCCGACTTACACCCGGCTGGGGCGTTTCTGGTGCGATCATGCTTATGAGTGGCGTCGTGTACACCTTGGTCGGCATTAAGAATGCATGGCTACATACATTCTTCTCCTCGGCATATCTTGCTAGCCTCTGTGTGACGGTCTTGATCGTCTACGTTATGAATCCTCCGATATCAGATGCGATACAAGGGGCCTATGTTGTGGCAGTCATATGCTCTGGCCTTATCCTAGGTGGCGCAGCGTCGGTATTCAGGGAACTCACCGAAGGTCTTGGATGCCTGCTCGGCGGCTTTTGTTTTGCTATGTGGCTGCTCACCCTACACGAGGGTGGTTTGCTTTCTTCGACTACCGGGATAGTGATATTTATCACCGCCTTTACGCTCGTGGGCTTTGCGCTTTACTTCAGCCGATTTACTAGACCGTATGCTTTAATCGGGTTGATGTCTTTCGCCGGTGCGACAGTTACAGTTTTGGGCATCGATTGCTTCAGTAGGGCAGGATTGAAGGAATTCTGGGTTTACATCTGGAACTTGAACGACAAACTCTTCCCTCTCGATGCCACTACCTATCCCTTAACCAAAGGGATTAAGGTGGAGATTGCCGTAATCGTTGTATTTACCGTTCTAGGGTTGATATCTCAACTTAAATTGTGGCGTGTGATCCAAGAACATCGCGAAAAACGAGCTGAGGAGCAAGAGGAGTTCCAGCGAATACGCGATGAAGAGGAGGCGAATGTCGGACGACGAGTCGAGGAAGACAATGAGCGTGAACGGAGACAATGGGAAACGAGTTACGGGGATATGCCACCGCCAATGAGTCCTGCTGCTTCCCATGACTCTGGCGTGGGCGAGATGGAGAGTGAAAAGAAGGGTCGGCTCAGTCAGGTTACAATTCAACCTGTGTGGCCAAGCGAGACCGAAACTGAGAACGCGATCGAGATGGCAGATCTTCCAGCATCTGATGATGCTGCATCTTCCCAGGCAACGAAAAGGGTGGATACCGGTCTTGTCATCTTAAACCAGGATCAAGACAACCGAGTAACCATTAGGGTTTCGCGAGACGATGATCCTGATGGTGACGATGCTTCGCTACCTCTGCCCGAACCTGATGAAAAGGCTTGGATGGCTGGGGTTGATGATCAAACACAATCTATGTCTACTTTGTCACCGCATAACTCAAGGAGATACTCAAATTTGACCGGACCCAACATCGTACCATTACCATTCAGAGTCCCGGAATTACAAGAAGAAGATGAGGATGACGAAGATCGCTCATCGTTTGCAACATTTGCAGATGAAGATGACCGGTCTGTGACACTGAGCAAACGAGCCTCGAGAGCGTCTTTATCTCATAGGCTGTCGGTAGGTTCGGGCAATTTATTACGAAGTTTGTCTCAACGCTCCCATAAGTCTAAGCGACAGACCGGGGAATTCGAACCCTCGCAACTGTCGCTAAAACGGAGTGAAAGCCGTGAAGATCTAGTATCCGAGAACAGGAGGGCACCTGAAGATAATGGTTCTGTCGCTGCTACCGTTGACGGCGTAAGCGATGACGGTGATGAGAAGTCAGAGTTTGCTGAAGGTGAAGAACCGAGATGGACGATGGAAATCAAGCCACAATTAGCGGATAGGCTACCAGAAGGTGGATCTAATTCTGAAGACAAGAAGCTCGCCGCTCAACCAAAACAAACTGATTCTGGTGTCTATATCAACGTTCGGCCCTATTCAACAGTAGAGACAGTCGCGACGGAGATTTTAAATCCGTCGGTTTTAGGAGAGTCTGCCGAAGATAGGTCAAAGAAAAGCAGCGCGATAAATGGCACAGGAAATATAGATGGCGCCGATCAAACCAACAACGCTATTAATGTGCCAGGGACGAAGACTTCTTCTTACACATCGAGGGTTGGCAAATCCGTGCCGCCGTCGGTCGCGTCCTCAGCAAGCCTTACGAAAGAGCGCCTCCCTTCTAGCTTATCACGTGTTGCATTGTCGTACCGCACGAACGAATGGGCAAAACATTTGAGCCAAGCAGAGATGCCTGAACCTGAGACGTTGCAGGTGAATGAATATCCTAGGCATGAGGAGACCTCAGAGCAGCGGGAAGAAGTACCTGTCCCAGTTAAAGTGGACGAACTCCAGCAAACACCTGAAAATGGTGTTCCGCCAACCTCTATAGTGAGGTCTCCCTCCTTGATGTCGAATACCCAGTCAAACGTACCAGTCTACCGCTCTACGTCAAGATCTTCCGCGACGGGGATGGCACATACTGCACAAACCACGCCACCGCTCATGTCTTCGGCGAACCACATGCAAGAGGCCAATGACAGGTCAACTCCCATCAAGGGTCCACAGCCGCATACTCTTCATACTGTACGCATGAAGAGCCGTCGACAGTCGGGCGATGTTCTCGTCCAGCCGATTCTAGAAGAGCATAGCGACGAGCATCTTAGCATCCAAGTCAATACTTCTCAGGAGGAGGATGGGCTTGCTTCGAGATTAACTCCGCCTTTGCCTGCAGAACTTGAATCACAGCGCATAAGTCGTTCTTCCGTTCCAGGTGTTGTCTCATACTCCAGCCCGCAGACACTAATCGGACAGCGAGATATGTTCCTGCGTAGCAAATCTCAGTCAACGTTAATGCTCTCGCAACTGACCCCCGAAAGTTTACAATACCCCCCTAGAGCAGTTAGCCAGATGGATCCTCAGTACAACTATCCGGCGCCTTCGCCTTTGGTCAGTCAGGATGCAGATGACCTTCCGCTCAGCCAGCGAAAGGAACTCATTCGTCAGAACAGCATGCTTTCAGTTCCTTCGGCCGTCAACCCCAGACCAAATAGCACTATGAGAATGGCTTATACAACCGGTCCAAATCCACCAGCAATCTCACCAATGGCGGCCGAAAGCTCGCAGTTTGATTCACATCAGCCTCAGCGACGATCTACGCTTCAATCTCAAATGAACCGCGAGGCCAAGCTAGCTAGCTTTCGACAGTCTCTTGCTGCAGAGCTACGAGCCGGCGCACCAGTTTCGCCCGGCGGTAACAACAGCCGGGAGACTCCCCTTTTCTCTACCTCGACTACCCTGCTCGGAGCCGTTGGACAACGAAATGGAAGTAACGACATCCAATATAATATTGATCAGCAGCGGAACGTGCTTCTTTCACAGCGGGAACATGAAGCCCAGAGAAAGGAGATGGAACGCATGCAAAAAGAACGTAATGATCGTACATTTGAGGAAATGATGCGTCGAGGCGATTTTATGGATGCTCACCGTGATGCTTTGAGGAGGATGCAAAGTAATGTCAAGGACCAATGACATGATCGCGACTCAAGGGCCATGAGCAAATGTGGGCAAACACAAATATGGTAACGGATATGCAGGTTTCCTTTCATGTTGGGTCCGGGTTGGGAGTGACGGAGAACTTGATACCCTTTCTTTCCCTCGCTTTTACGCATTTCTTATTTTGTCAACCAGCTAGCTAGCGTCGAGTTATGTTGCTGCACAGATCACATATATCTACCTACTTACCCCTATATATATCTTGTCTATTCTAGCATACGCGGGCATACCCTTTGGTCTCAGGTATCGACCCATCCACTTATTTTCTAATATGTAATCGCTGGAATAAAATACAAATTGGTGCCTACAAATGGGGGGGACTGGCTCAGCTCGGCAATTAGGAAGGGCGCATATGAGGGAACACAAAATAAGCAATATTCTGACACGGGTATGTGCAGAGGGATTATGGCGGTGTTGGTAAAGTAAAAAAAAGGGGGAATGATAATACTACTTAGTACCTAGGTATTTTACAGGTACTTGACATCTACAAAGATTCGAACAAAGATACATACAAACAAACCTGAACATTACATATTTATCTAAGTACCTACATAAGTAGGTAGATGTGGACTAGATGTGTTTTCTACTCATGTTATTTAAGGGGCGTTTACGTGTAAATATTCCTTCTACTTCTTTCTTAAGCTCATGACTAAATTCCATAAACTTTAGTTTAGATGTTGATTGTGTTTTAAGGTTTTCTTTGTATTGTTTGCATTGTATGCCGGCTTTATCTCGACATCGTAGCTCTCTAAGTATAAATTATACGCAAGGTTTGCTTGTTACCTATTACTCACATTTAAATCAGAAGGTTCTCACTTGACTGACAAAGGGTCTTGATTAGGTACCTAGGTACTTACTTAGGTAAATAAAATGCATTGGTATGTGTGCACCTACCTAGGTGTTCACGGCGGCTGGGGTGAAGCTGTACTGAATAAGGTTTAAGTACCTCTTAAAACTTGAGGAAAAAAAGGTTAAGTAACCAAAAGTCCCACTTTAGTATGAGTACCTAAGGTACCTAGCGCCTACCTGTTATTTTGAGGTACCTACCTGCCTAGATACACTAGTTGCCTGGGAAGGAAGAAAGGCACTTGCCACATATACTAGTCACGTAACCTTAACCCTTTTTCTGGCTGCAGGTGGCTCCTCAGGTGTCAGTAACAAACATTCACCGCACCTGGGTTTACTTAAGAAACTTCCAACTTGAAGATTTATAAACCGTACTTCTTTCACACCATCCTCATTTTTCTTCTGATTCTTTCTAGATATCTAACACGGTAACCCAACTCCTTCCTTCAGTCACGGACCATCACGATATTTCAGGTAAGTAAATGAGACCTACTTATAGCATATTGTGTGATTCACGAACATTCATCCATCTATCCATCCATCAGAAGGTGGGCTCCATTGTTACGTGCTGCTCTTTCTATTATACATCCATATTCTTCAGGTTACGCCTACCTAAACCTACCTGGGTAGTTACCTAGGCCAGGCTAGTATTAAAGCAACAACCTTGGAACCTCTTGCCCCTCCAAGGCTACGTCTTCCATCCATCCATCTGCACCCAATAGATTGGAACCAACATTCGCCATTCATCTTCATTCCACCATTCAACTTCAAACTTCTATTCTACTTTTACTCGCTTACTTTTCTTCCACAACGAAACATCACCCAAACCCATGAAACATCTCTAAAGTTTCTAGTTTCTCATACAATTTGCGACCAGACTCTTGCGACCAACCTCCCTTTTTCTTTTTCTACGTCGACAGCATACTCATCTCAACTACAGACTATCAATTCATTCCGAACCGTCACCATGGTTGAGACTGAAGCACCCCCCGCTGCCGACTACATTCGACTTCAATCGAACGACAGTATCAAGATCGATGTTGGTAAGTGTGCATCTATACCCTCTGCATGGAAGGCTACTTACATCTACAATAGAGAAGGCTGTTGCGGAGCGATCGCTCCTAATCAAGAACATGCTCGAGGATCTCGGCCCGAACGCCGACGGCCAGACAATCCCCATTCCGAACGTAAGTTTCTCTGTCCGGCACAACGTCATCCCCCCCAGTCTTAAAACGCGCCCGATTCTAACTTGATATCTACTCCAGGTGACTGAGCCCGTTCTGCGCAAGGTTATCGAGTGGTGTGAGCACCATCGCAACGACCCCCCCGCCTCCAACGAAGACGAGTCCGATAACCGCAAGAAGACGACGGACATCGATGAATGGGATCAGAAGTTCATGCAGGTTGACCAAGAGATGCTATTCGAGATCATCCTTGTAGGTTTAATTCATTCATACCCTCGCATCTTTTCTACATAATTATTAACCTGCCTGTAGGCATCGAACTATCTCGACATCAAGGCCCTTCTAGATGTTGGTTGCAAGACGGTTGCAAACATGATCAAGGGCAAGTCTCCAGAGGAGATTCGGAAGACATTCAACATCACGAACGACTTCACCCCTGAGGAGGAGGAGCAGATCCGCCGTGAGAACGAGTGGGCCGAGGATCGATAAGCACCTCGTCTGCGTCATAGTTATCACACCGTGTTTCCGGTCTTATCGGTTGATATGGGCTGACCCCCGTACATTCTCTGCTTTGACGTCTACATAATCTACGAAGGTCGTCTTACGGAACGGGGTCTTCATTGTGTCTTTAATGGTGGATTCGATGGTATCCCCCTTATGAGCTAGGCATATGTATCTAGCATTGGGATCGAGAGGTGTATTCGTCCTCACCGTTTACCTCTGTTATACCAGCAAAAATAGACACCAGAATTGACTCTTCACGGTATACGGTATTGACTTTGCATAAGGGACAACGCATGATGAAGAAAACGTGCGCCTTCTTTCTGGGGAGTTTGGGATCGGCATTTGCTGACGTATCTATTTACATTGTTCTTTTACTCCTTCATGACTGTCATCTTGTGACCTAATTGCCTGTCTGTAAACTTGCATGTATCTTTTTAAAAGACCAATTTTTGCTGATATGAAAACCCAACACCCTGAATCACATGTATCACATGTCCTGTATATGGGACCTTTTTCTTGTACCAGCAGGGACGGTATAGGTTCTTCGAAGTGAAGATATATATACGCACATGAATGTGTACACATGAGACAGTCTTCATTGCCTTGGTTTATACAAGACTTCTATGTAGTACTATATAAAACTTGTAACTATCGCCAAACGCCGTTTCCTTTTCCTCTGAGCACACTCTTTTACCAGCACTTGTTAAAATGTATCTACGTCGAATGATACCATCCCGGTTCGAACACGGCTGGTAGTCCTCACCGGCGTACACGCAGAGGTGGCTCTTGTCGCCCTCCTAACTACCTAGGTACCTATTCATTGTCATATTCACTCCCTGTGGACCCACTTGGACGGACTCGTAGCAGTATCGTAAACACTGACGCCGCCGTCTGTTGTTGACTAGGTTGTTTCCTTTTTCACAGCAACTCACCCCGCCTTGGTGTCTTCTTGAAGAACCGCCGACCTTTTCTTACACCACCATCACGTACTCCGCCGTCTCATACACCAGCGCCACCAACAAATTCTTTTTTTCAAACATCACTTTCTTATTAAAAAAATTCACCATCACGACCGCCGTCATCATGAACTACACTCGACTCATAATCAACGCCCATACTGCCGAGGGCATGGTGTTCGAGCAGCTGGGCGCCATGTTCTTCGCGGCGACGGAGCTGGTGCTCCTCATCGGCATCATCTTGGTGCTGGTCCTGCACATCAACGGCGACGACGTGGGCATGGTGAGGATCGGCAACGCGGTGCTCATGCTGGAGCTGATCCTTCTGCTGGCCTTCGCCTTCCAGCATAACTACGCCAACCTCGCCTGGGGTTAGAGCCAAGAAGCCAACGGGACTGATGGCGTGGCTGTTGCTACTACTGCCAATGTCGACGGCCCGGCCTTCCTGCTGGTGAGAAAAGAACTTGTCGTTGCTCGAATCCATCGTCGATCCTCCAATCCAAGACACCTTCTAAAGCTACTTTGGAAGCCTCGTCATGAATGCCTACAGGTATGTATCTATTTTGTATGGCCCTCTCGGGGATTTATACAGTTAGCTGACGGTCGATAGACTACGAAAACTTTGACATATCTTCGTTGTAATTCAAGGCCCCTTTAACGATAGGATCATCCGGATAGGAGACTTCTTCGGGTTAGGGATACGATGATAGTGATGAAAGGGAGACGGGGATGGCATTTTCTGATATTCTTACGGGTTGAGATCGCATAGGCATGAACTGAATGAAACGATGAATTTCCTACTTGGCTAGGTTTAGGTTTTCCATATCGGTTGCTGGTGATCGTCAAGTCGTAGCTGGATGGAAGTAAAATGTGGTCACTTAGTCTGGCATATTAATCACCTGTACAGGATCTCTGGCTCTGGCCCTGGCATCAACGTGCCGTGGTCACTTTTGGTTCGCAAATGTGTTGTTCATTCCCTATGACCGGTACCATGCAAATCTGAACTGATGAGCCCCTAAGAAAACCGATTCGCCCAGAGCATCATGCTTCCCCCCCTCTGACATGGATACCATTGTCTGCTTGAAAATCTACCGAAGCCGTACTACTCGGTGTCGGATCATCCACTGCCAGTTCCGTCCCCGCAAGACCGCCTAAACGCAAATTTTGGTGATGGTGACATGTCGTATTCGGTGAGGACCCCAAGAATGGGTGTAGCCGATGTATATGGGGAAGTTGAGAGGAATCTAAATTCCGAGACGGGTCTTGCGCCAATGCCTTCGCTTAGCATTGTATCTATAGATGCAATCAGCTTTTCCGTTATTCATTCCTTGATCTGTCCTAAATTGTTCCTCTTTGACTATTTGACTCGGGATCAAGATGTTTTGGTGAGGGTCGTGTAGGGTTCATGAATCGTACCTGATGGTGTTGCCAGTTCGCAGACGGATCCATTGCGGGATGGGTCGGTTCTGCTTCTGCGCCTTGGCGAGCTTCTGCTTCGTTCGGAAGGACTTGTGGCTCTGTGATTGAGAATTCGTGTTAGCTGTGTGTACGTTCCTCGAAGCATGTCGATGTCGCTATCCTCCAGCTAGAAGTTGGAGCATCATTTGCGCTCTTCTCGAAGACACGACGGATATTACTTGATAGTAAACGAAGAATATGATTAAATAAAACAATGAATACATACCGGCATCTTGATTGCTTGTGCTAATCCAAATGTCGAGGTTGTTCGTGATCTTTCTGATGTTGAAGAAGGGTGGAGTAATAGATCAAATCAGGATGCGGGTTGAAATTTTTGGGTTGATGGGGAGGGTTTTGCAGCCCCAATACCAAATTGTGTGCGCTCGGTACCTGGTACCTGTACTTCCAAGTTGTACTGGGTGTTGGCACGTGATTTATTATTCTTAACTTAATTAAGTCTTAAGTACCTAGGTACCTAGGTACTTTGTAAGTTCCATGGAATTGTTATTCCGTAATCCGATACTCCGATAAGATAAGCTATGGCCAAGTCTGTCTGCCGGCTGGGCTACATAGGGATACCACCTGCTGCACCTGCCATCAAAAATGGGCGCCAAGGACTTAGCGGATTGGTGTATGCTTTATGCTTTATGCTTTGTGGCGGCCTCCCTAAACCTTGCTAAACCTTGAAAACGGGACCCTTGCTTTTAATATTAGAAAGCATATCTTGCGTGAACCCGGTCTAACCTTGGTAACTCTGCGCAAGATTTCCAATCGAATCTGAAAGCTTGACACGATCATCAACTGTACAAACAAACAACAACAAAATCCAAAACTCCTATCGATAAATAACCCATCTTTCTACACTTTTACGAAATCATTTCCCCTTGACTACTAAAGAAGAATTGGAAATTCTACCTTGTTTTAGCCGTTTAGTTTCAGTTTCAGAAGACTGTAGAGTAGTAGTAGCAGCAGCAGCAGCAGCATACGATCGCGTGGCCATTTCATCCCCCTTCCCTCCCCCGAAGAGCGCCGGGATCCTGCGTGGACAAAACATACATACATATCTAAGATGGGCCAGAGTGTGTCGTGGCTGTCTAGCCTCCTGTGGGCGAAGAAGGAGATAAGAATCTTAATTCTAGGTCTTGTATGAGCTTACGATTTACCCCTGTTCGAGCTTCCAAGTGGCCGAGCGGTACGAGCTGATTCGTGATTTTGCGCAGGATAACGCTGGGAAAACGACATTATTATATAGACTGAAGGTTTGTAATTTGTCCATTATATACACACTTATCATCTCTCACACCACTTCTCGCCTCGCGTCCCTAGATGGGTTCGCATGTTTATATGATCGAGAACTAATGTCCAAGCCTTACAGATAGGCGAAGTAGTAACGACGATCCCTACGATCGGGTTCAACGTCGAATCGGTAACATACAAGAACCTAAATTTCAACGTGTGGGACCTTGGTGGGCAGACATCGATCCGGCCATACTGGCGGTGCTACTACGCGAACACCGCCGCCGTCATCTTTGTTGTCGACAGCACGGATATCGAGCGTCTACAGACCGCAGCCGAGGAGCTAGCCGCTATGCTCAACGAAGATGAGCTGAGGGACGCCGCGCTCTTGGTATTCGCGAACAAGCAGGACCAGCCCGGCGCCAAAGGTGCGGGCGAGATATCCGAAGCGTTGCGGCTGGGCGAATTGAGGGATCGCAACTGGAGCATTGTCGCGTGCTCGGCCGTCGACGGAAGCGGTGTCCACGAAGGCATGGATTGGTTGGTGGTAAGTTATCATCCATTTGCTGCTATCCCCGTCTTAGATTGAGGTGTTGTCAACGTTGAGCAACCAAATTACTGCTGGACACGAGTTTCAGGGGTAAAAGAATATAGCTAACGTGTTACGCAGCAAACCGTGTCGCAAGACTAAATGTCTAGACCTCGTACAACGCCTTCTTCTGTACAACACTCATCGACCGCATACACATGAACGTCAACAGAACCTCATCTTGACATCTCGAATATTTATTTCATTGATCTCGCATCCGAACAATTTTGGGTAGATGGCTCCGGCAAGTAGGTCGATAAGACCACTAGGTACTGTGGCTGCCGTGATTAGGAGCAAAAAGGCGTTCTACAGGACTTTTTGACGAGGAACCAAGGAAGGGAGGGGAGCAGGTGCGAACGATGAATATCAAGATCGACGAAGAATATCAAGACACGTATGCATCAATTCAGGCGTCTGTTGATGATGCGGACTGGTGGCCTGGCCTAAATATGTCAGGTTTTATATATATGTACAGGAACAATGAAACCCATAGGCTCTTTAATTATTCCTTCGCGGAAGATAGAAGGACAGGGGGATCTTCCGATCCCAGCAGTCCGGGTCGAATAATATTAGGTTAGAGGTCGGCCCCCATACAGTCGTTACGTTAGATATATTGTAATTACCATAGATACGCGTGCAATGATAGAATCTGCTATTCATGCCTATCTGGATCGCGTATTCCGAACCAGCGATCTTCGCGATTTGGGACATCGGGAGAGCTCTCCAGCTTCTCTCACCTTGCCACTCACGTATGTAATATACGAATCATCGAGGACAGCCAGCTCCGGGAGCTAAGCCAAGCTACCTAGGTAGCTAACGAGCGACTACCACGGACGGCGTTGTGCTAGGACCGCGGCTAACAGAATAAGCTCCGTTTCGACCAGTGCGGTTGGAGCCTATGGAGTAAGGCAGGTGGTTACCCAGGGAGATATACGAATAGCTTAATGACGCTAAAGAAATCGAGCTCGCCGGACGTAGATACCTACCTCGCATTGATTATCTATATAAATGTCCACCTAGCAGCCTAGGCAGGTAACCAGGATGTAGGTATGTGATCTTAACAAGCACTGGTGAAGAAACACAAGTGCCGATATAGGAGATTGAAACAGCTCTCGTTTCTCTTGTTGCCTAGAATGGACACAGGCATCTAGCATCTAGTCGATCCTTAGCCTTCACGTGGGCGCCACGAAGCAGACTGGAAGAGAACGTTGGATCTATATTTTAGCGATGCATAACTGCTCGGGACAAGAGCCGGCATTGAGCCAAAGTACCTACATATATACACTAAGATTAAGTAGGTATCTACATGTATACGCATAAAAGAGCTTAAGGTAAGTTAGGTAGGTGTTAGGTAAGGTACCTTAGGTAAGTCCGTCTAAAAAGGGTAGATGCTACCGAGATTAGCTAGCCGCGACTTGCAATTACCGGCCGAGTCTATTGTCTGAGGGGAAAGAAGAAAGCTCCAAAGCTGCCGCATTATTTCGGCCCCACCTAGGTAATTGGCCCGACCACGCTGCCACGAGACCCCGCGTCAACCCGGTCCTGTGGGGAAGATGGCGAGATGGCGAAATGCACCTTACTAGGTGATAGTGCGCAATTGGGAGAGACGCGCGACGAGCAAGAAATCAGGCTTGGCCTATTTCTTGCCTTAGGTACCTACCTAGCTCAGGCATGGCATTTCTTGGGCGTCGGAATTGGTATTTGGAATTCAAAAGATTTACAAAGACTGAACAAACCGGGATGTCCGGGTACGACTACGCAGTGAGTGAGTGAGTGACTATGGACCATATGAGTGATAGAATGAGTCGGGGATTAATAAAAGCCGTTAGTTGGATAGAGAACGACCCTCCTCCTATGGAAAGCAAATTTCATATTACATACTGTGTGCATACCTATCGTGTTATACAGCTCATACCTAATTAAAGAAAACAATGCGCAATTCCAATTAGTGTAAATGACAGGTAATGTCAGAGGAATACGCCATATGATGTCATGAACCGTATCAGGCTCGCGTCCGTGTAAAGGAAAAAAAAGAGCTCGAGTGTCGCTCTCAGTCCACTCGGAACTATGCGCGTTTCTGGAAGGATTGGGGGAGCTATAATAGTAAGCGAGGTCTAAAGAGCGAGCTCATGGTTCTCCGAGCCATCGGACTGCCGAGGATTTCCATTGTCGTACCTAAACTAGCATCATGCCTTGTCTACTACATAATGGAGGGGTCGCTGAGATATCGGTGGTGGAGGGCGAGAATGGTTCGATCGAGGACGGGTTGCCAACTCACTATTGCCTGCCGGTAAAATACACTAGAGTGGTTGAAAGAGCGCTTATGATCACACCCGACAATCGTTGTTTTCTAGCGGTAAAATGTTCTGATTCTGATATGGATATATGTATACTAGATAGGTAGGGGGGATCGCAAAGTGTTAGAAAGTTGCCACCAAGGTGGTTTCTTTAGTCCTTTTTGTTAGAAGAGATCGGTGATGAGGTTAGACCGTTGCTTGGTCATGAGGCTCTCTTATTATTAATACCTACGAGGGAATAGACAGTCTTTGTGCGCCATTGCGCTGAATTAGTGGCTTTTTTGCGTTTCTCCGCATGCTCGGACATGGTAACAGGCTGGGATGGGTTTTTTATATACCTAACGCGTCAGTCGCGTACACGATATGCAAGGTCGTTCAAGGTACCTACCTACACTAGGCTAGGTACCTAGGTAGGTGGTTAAGACAGAGGTGATATTAATTCGATTCATTGGATAAAAATACAAATACCGAAGTAGGCCGAGTTACTCCCGGGTTTCTATAGATAATTAAGTTAGATCGTATATTTCGTAAATTTGCTTCAGCAAATAAATTTGACTAGGTTGGAAAAGTTCCAAGTCAATGACGAAAGTACAATTGAAGTTGATAGTTATAAGTGGATTGATACCTACCTACCTAGGTACCTAGCTGCCTACTACCTACATGTGGTAGTGTAGGTACAGAAAAAGGTCAAGAAGCGTCGGAGAGATGCCGGTAAATGGCGGGGCAATTGGGAAGCTCACAATTAGCAATTATATGATTGGTCGATGAGAATAAGAGATGTACCCCACTTTCTGCACTTACGTAGTGTCTTACCAAACTTCGAACTATCACCCACCGTCACCCTCCATCTTTCCACTTTTCACCATCTCTTCCACCATCGCTTCCGCCATCTCTCTCTCGCGCTCGCTCTCCACTTGGACTTGGACTTAGACTTAGGCCTAGCCTAGCCTTTTCTTCCCCCCTTTACCCCCCCTGACTCCCATAACTCCCATAACTCCCTCCCCCCCTACCTAAGGTTGTAACTCGCTATAAAATCCCCATTTGTAACCCATGCAGGTATGAGGTACTAGGTATGCCGCAAAATGTGAGCACGACTACCTAGGTACCGCGTAGCCGGTATGTAAGTGGTCAGATGGGTAGTTGGAGTCGTGCAAACCGAGTGAGTGAGGAGGGGTTAAGGGTTCAACATACGGTACCTATCCATGGATGTTGAAACGTTCCAATGACTACCTACATGTAGGTATGCTTGGTCAGTCCATGTTAAGTCTGATAGGATTGGGTGTCTGTGTTAACAAAGACTGGGTAAGACAAGGTAGGTAGAGGTGGTAGCCCTGGAGCTCAAGTATTTATATCTGTTCACCCTCCTTCTTTCTAGCTTGGTTTTATTTCCTCCTGTTCCCTCCGGTTGCACCATCTGAGCTACCTAGGTACATATCTATTTCCTTGCCTGCTTATAAAGCTCTTTTTATAAAGCTCTTCTTATTTAGAAGAAGCTTTTATCCGGGCTGTAAACGAATCGATCCCAAAGCCTCGCTCGGTAGCCCCTGAGCTTTGATAGCCTGCTTTCTTAAATAACACTCTCATACATATTACCTCACCTGTAACTATTTACCATCTATTACAACCTCTCTCTAAGCCGCAATCATGGTTGCCAACGAAAAGCCCGCGTCTACCTTCAGGTACAACGAGAAGCCTGTGTACACTACCTCCAATGGCTACCCCATTGAGCACCCCTCTATGTGGCAGCGAGTCGGAACACACGGCCCCCTGCTGCTTCAGGACTTTCACTTGATTGACCTCCTCGCTCACTTTGACCGCGAGCGAATCCCCGAGCGTGTTGTCCATGCCAAGGGAGCTGGTGCCTATGGCGAGTTCGAAATCACCGACGACATTAGCGACATCACCACCGTCGATATGTTAAATGGTGTTGGCAAGAAGACTCCCCTTGTCATTCGCTTCTCTACCGTCGGTGGAGAGAAAGGTTCAGCAGACAGTGCCAGAGATCCTCGAGGTATTAAATATACTCCTAAAAATGATAATTAATATAAATACATAGATATTAATCGGGCATTGTAGGATTTGCCATCAAGTTCTACACACAAGAGGGCAACTGGGACTGGGTCTACAACAACACCCCTATCTTCTTCCTCCGAGATCCCTCCAACTTCCCATTGTTCATCCACACTCAGAAGCGTAACCCTCAGACCAACCTTAAGGATGCCACCATGTTCTGGGACTACTTAGTAAGTGAATTTCAGACTTGTTCATTATCCCTTAATATTATTTCAAGCAATGAACGACCCCTATGAGTCGTAAACTCATTTCACAACTCATCTTTGATGAAACCCCTCACATATAAGATATTAAGTAGAGAAATAAGCTCTAACACATCTTCTTATAGTCTACCCACCAAGAGTCCATCCACCAGGTTATGCACCTCTTCTCCGACAGGGGAACCCCATACTCATACCGCTTCATGAACGGTTACTCTGGACACACCCACAAGTGGATAAAGCCTGACGGCACTTTCGTTTATGTTCAGGTCCACCTGAAGACCGACCAAGGCAGCAAGACGTTAACCAACGAGGAGGCTGGCAAGCTTGCTTCCGAGAATCCCGACTTCTCCACTCAAGACCTGTTCGAGGCCATCCAGAAGGGCGAGTTCCCGAGCTGGACAGTCTACGTACAGACCTTGACACCGGAGCAAGCTGAGAAGTTTAAGTGGAACATATTCGACCTGACCAAGGTTTGGCCGCAGGCTGAGGTGCCGCTTCGACGATTCGGCAAGATGACTCTCAACAAGAACGTAGAGAACTACTTCGCCGAGATTGAGCAAGTTGCCTTTTCTCCGTCGCATCTCGTACCCGGCGTCGAGCCGTCAGCAGACCCTGTGCTCCAGTCGCGTCTGTTCTCCTACCCGGATACCCACAGACACAGGCTCGGTGTCAACTACCAACAAATCCCCGTAAACGCACCCCTCCGCGCCTTCAACCCCTTCCAGCGCGACGGCGCCATGTCCGTAAACGGAAACTACGGAGCGAACCCCAACTACCCCAGCAGCTACCGGCCTCTGACATACACATCCATCAAGCCCACGAACCCCCACGAGAAGTGGGCCGGCACCGCCGTGAGCGACCTCTTCGACCAGGTCCAGCCCCACGACTACGAGCAAGCCAACGGGCTGTGGAAGGTCCTCGGCCGCACCCCGGGCCAGCAGGAGAACTTCATCGGCAACGTGTCGGGCCACCTGGCCGGCGCCCACGCCGACACCCGCGCGCGCACCTACGACATGTTCTCCAAGGTCGACCCCCAGCTCGGCGCCGCCATCAAGGCCGCCACCGAGAAGAACGCCAAGCTATGAGCCGTCGACGACGGCGGGAAATCCTCAGGGACGCTAATGATGATGTGTCGGGAATGAAAAAAAAAATATCATGACAGTAAAAATAACAACCAATTTGCTCTGCCTAGTGTCGCATTAGCTATGTAGTCAATATAATTTGGGAATTTAACATATTATTCTGCTATGTCTTACGAGTTTGTGTCGTCGTGATCTATTGAAGTAGGTTATTGCTGTTGCGACTTGCTTATACTCTACTACTCTACTAGATAGACAGACTACGTAACCTAACTGCCTCGTTGTCGTATGCGAAGGATGGTTGACGACACACCCGTGTTTAGGTTCTAGAAGCAATAGTGAACAACATCAGAAGAAGACATTGAATTATAGTACTCATACTTTAAATAGTAATATCTTCTCGTCTACTTGATACATATTATAGAGTTAGTTATAAGACTCCACAAACCAACCTACAATTAATCCCTTTTCATATACCATACCCCGGGACAACCGGGCCTTCAATACCTACGCCTCGCCAGAACATGCAATTCCTACATAAGTACTTAAAGAGTTGTGCAGGGCGAACACTGAACGAGCAATAAGGGACGGTGGGAAACTGGAATGGGGTACTCATAATTAGACCGTCGACGTCAGCCGTCACTTCGAAACCGCGCGTAGAGGAACGCTTTCCGCGCTCTCTATTCTATGATATCTCGATAACAGTACAGGAAACCCATGCCCGTAAACGTCGGCTTTATCGCCGCTGCTTGAAAATTTAAAAAAAACCCACAATTATCCTGACCTCCGTTGCCCGGGCTCGAACAGTGAGCCCCATTATGGGTAATAGACCAACATAACTCCAAGGCCGAGTCGCGTATCCGTCGTTAGACGACTATCGTCTGGGTGATCGTTCATGAACACGGTGGAAAGGGGCGCCGTCCCTTACCCCCCTTGCTCCTCTGTAGAAAGCCCTCCGTTCCAAGGCAGCAAACCACTAGTCTTGCCTCGGCATCTGACTGGCTAAGTTCATGTGCATCAGGGCATCGCGTTGCCACTCATCCTCTTCTCTGGAGGGCTGGCCTCGGCTTGGAACTCGTTCGCGGGCCCACATATCATCGTTTGGTACCTCGCGCCCGTCAGAGCTTGGTAGACGGATCTGTGGAGGTAGAGGGTAATGTTGCCCCTGCGCCATAGCCCCATCACCATAGCGGCTAATATCTGGGAGCATGAAGCTACTGCTGGTGCTCGGCCGGCCCATTGATATGTCCATGTTTGGTGCTCCACCGCTTGAACTAAGCTCGGCTCGCTGAGGTAAGGCCGACATCTTGTTCATTTGATGGTCTAGCTCTTCCTGCTCTAATATCTGTGGTGCATGTTCCATATTCCTTAGAGAGCTAGCACCGGGCGCATTGTTGCTTCGTACGCTACCCACACTAGCACGGTGGTTCTCTCCTGTGCTATCACCACCCTCTATACTACCGGAATCTGGGTCGCGGATCGCAAACTGAGCAACTGTGCGCATCTTTCGAGTAACCCAGCTGGCCAAGATCTTTCCACGCTGCTTCTCACTAAGACGACTGCGAGGGAAATCGCCTCTGTTCACAAAAGCGACTATATCGACAACTATTTGGTGCTCGTTCAGGATAGCGTTCACGATGACCGGGACAATTGATGCGAGATATGCTTTGCGTGAAACCTCAACGAGGACGACAACGAGACCGCCTGCTTGGAAGACAGCACTAGATATTATATTAGTCAATGATTAAGGACTTTAGCAGACTTAAACTTACCAGCCACCAGGCACGATGTTTCGATGAGATTTCTCAACCGAGGCCTCTATATCCATCGGGAAATGGCTCAACCCGTTGATTTCGAAGGTTTCGCCAATATTTCCTAGGACGAAAAGAACTTGCATGTCCACTTGAGCCCCGTTTGGTCCAATCGGTCGACTGACATTATGTAGGAAACCGAGATCGCCAGTCCGGACATAACTAATGTTAGGATCGCCATCGATAGTACGTCCGTCAAAACGTTCGGCGTCAAAGGGATCTCTGGACCCATAAAACGCTTTCACGCATGCCTCCGAATCAACCCAGATCTCGCCATACTCTCCATCAGTGCAGAGGAGCCGACTCTCGGGGTTGACAATGGCTATTTGAGTCGAGACTGGCACCATGCCAGAGTCTTGAACTAATAGGGCCTTGGGATTTGTGTCGGGGTCGACAGGGACGATCAGCCCTCGGCGAAGAGCGCGTTGGTCAAGCCAAAGCTCGATCGGCTCGATACACATGTATGATCGCGACGCGACCATCGGGTTGAGCACATGGGAGTATACAGTATTTATAGCCGTCCTGTCGAGGCCAGTAGCCGCGAAATGGAGTCTGACTTTTTGGAATACATCAACACGAGGCCTGCCATCGGCTGAGATCATCAAGTTCTTCAACTCGTGCAGGGTGAATCCTTTGCCGGGCATCATGTTCATGGCGTGGTCGAGCATCTGGGGCGTTGCGTATGTGTCCTTTATCTTATAGCGACTAAGCGTCAGGAAGAGCGAAATGGGATTTTGCGCAAACTCTACGGGCGAGAGTAGGTAAGTAGGCGTGCCTATATAGATACCCATTAGACATGAATGAATAAAGCCCAAACCCGTCGTGCTTCTGACGCAGCCGAGCACCGGTCTGGAGCTTGTCATCTGACAGGTTTCCTTTTGGACCTTGCACATTCCTAGAATAGTGTCATGGCCAAGCTGTACTGAAATTCTGCGTTGATCCGGTGTCCAGTATGCCCAGATTACAACAGGATACCCTGACTGTATCCACGCAGGATCTATAGTAATACCGAGATCTCGAAGCCCGCTGTTCTGCTTCGGAGGTTTGGAGGTGTTGAACACATTGGGAACGGTGATCTTGAGGAACTGAGCAGATTGTTTGACGTGCTGAGATACAGCCTTCGATTTAAGAAGATGATCCACATCATTGTTGACCAGGACAGCCTTAATGCCATAATCATTGATGAGATGGAGGAAGGCAGGCACATCTTCGTTCAGCCGCCGCTCATCCATCGGTGCAGTCGGGATGATCACGGCGCCGAGATTGATGCAAGCATGGACAGCGAAGATATAGTCTTCGGAATGCGTATACATGAGCATGACGTGGTCGCGCGGCCTGATCTTAGCCTTGTTACGCAGGTAGAGGGCCACCGCGGCAACCTTAGTGTCGAACTTCTTCCACGTAATACCTTTTCCTTCCTTGCCTCTGCCGTCGATCGTACAATAGGATAGCTCTTCTGGTTGACGTGCTACTCGCCATTGGATAAGGTCTGTGATGCTGGTAAAGTTGTTTAATGGAGTGGATGTACGATCGTCAATGACAACCTCGCGCCTATCAATTCCGGAATATTGCTTGTCGGCAGGTCCGAGAAAGTCGGCTCGGGCATCTGAGGCTGTGTTCGACCAAATGCCACCCATCGGGTCTACGCCGATAGGCAAGTTTAACACCGCATGTTCGACACCGAACTTGACGTGAACACAGGGGAGATTGCCAAGGTCGAACTCCCTACGGCACAACATGTTCCCTATTTCTCGTCGGCCATTCTTTGTCACTCGGGGTAGGGAGTTCGGCGCAGTAATCATGACGCAATAAACCCTGAGATGATGTTCTTGCATGAGCACATCCATACACCTTTCCGAGAGCGTGTCCAACAACGCGGTGTCCAACTGCCTAGGCGGAGCACCTGACGTCGCCGGAGCTGTTGAAGCTGACGATGACTCTAGCACTACTATTGGTAGGTGCTCGTCGTTGACAAATACATCAAATGCGGAACAGTCAAATACCTGCTTATTCAGATTCCGAAGGATGCTGACAACGATATGTTGCACGAAGAAGTATCGATGCTCCGCGATCTCATGGCCATGCTCAACCCACTCGACCTTTTGTCGAATCCTGTCTTCGTAAAGCCCAAGTACAAAAATTTTACCTTCAATAACAGTCCCAAGAAGACCCGTCCTGAGGAACTCGGGTTCTACCGGGGTAGGTGTCGGGTTTCCTGGTTCAAATTTATATGGTCTAGCGTGGAATATTTGTTCTGTATGCTTGGGCAACGCCCAAAAACCACCGGACAAAGATGGAGAATCGACCCAGATTTCCCCGATAGAATGAGGCGAAGTTAGCAATCCCGTCTCGGGATCAACAACAGAAACGGTAGCATCGGGTATGGGATATCCAAATGCGCCAACTCGAACGGTACCTGGTTCAGTGCCTGCTTTCTTCCTTGCATCTTCACCTATAGCAAGCACGACAACTTCATTCGTTTTCAGCGCCTCTCGGTCTAGCAGAACTTCACCAAGTTCGTTCTTTGCGTCATGTTCTTTCATGGTCGTTGTGCCGCCGCTAAGAAGGCTGCCAAAGCCATTTGATGGTGCTGGTTTCTCCTTCTCCTTCTCCTTGTCCTTTTCTTTCTCTTTCTCTTTCTCTTTCTCTTCGTCCTTGTCGGTTTCCGAGTCTGATTCGGCATCAATATCTAGTTTTAACGAGCATCCCATGCGTTCTTCGCCGCCTAGCCAATCCCGAATGCTGATCACCATGCCTCCATGCTCTGGTAAGCAAAGCATTGGCGCAACAACTTCTCTGGCCCTGGGGTTTCGTAGAGGCCGCAACCATCGGTCAGCCAGCACTTCGTGAAATTCACTATCCACTGTCAACGTGTCGATCAGGCACAGTTTAACATGCTGGAAGTTTGGTTCTATGCCCTTCTTGAAGTTGCGTGTCGTCATGGGATCTTGTTGGTAATTAAAGGCAGCAGTCCTCAGGCCTGGGTAGTCGGCAACCATAAGCGTAGCCTTGTATTTTGTAATGAGGTTAGCGTAGAGACCAGGCGAATTGACGGCCTTGTTCTCTACCCACACGGTTGTATGGCCGCTGTATACATTGAGAAGTACACCCAAGATCATTCCAATACCTTGGCGCGGGTCGAGGTATGACAGAATAATCTCGCTACTAGCACCTCCTCCTATTAGACGCCCATTCTTATCGCGAAGAGCGCGATTGAAGGTGTCTCCGTGCCCACTGGGGACAGCTTGAATTATGGCACTTAGACAGGCCATCTGATGCATTATCGTGCGATGGCTCAGGACCACGCCTCGAACATCTCCTGTTGGGGCCCTGGAGAATTCGATATATGCTAGATCTGGGACGGACAAAGGGGGTGCATCATCTTTCTTCTTCGCGTGATAGCTTCCAAACTCATTAGTTTTCCACCATTCAACTCCCTTAGGCCAGTTTAACTTCTGAGTGGTGATATCTCGCTGGAAGGACTTCAAATTGTTGTCTGTTGTCAAGGCCAGATGAGCTTGTGTGGAGGTTAATATGAGGTTGAGCTTCTGGTAGTCTTGCATGTCATTGATAGGGACGGCGACGACGCCCGCAATAAAACAGCCCAGGAGTGCTATGGTGAAGTCGATGATCTCCGAATCCCTATAGATAAGAGCAACCCGGTCGCCACGATATAACGAACTCTTGTCGCGAATGACCTGGGCCACTTTCTCTGCCCTTGATGCCAACTTGTCCCAGGTAATAGATGCTATCTCCTTTCCTCTACTATCAAGAACCCAGTAGGCTGGAAGCTTTCCCGTGGTACGCGCCCTATGTCTTAATACAGCGGCCATATTGTCAAATGTCGACATGGCTGTATTCTCGTCGTGCGGGTCGTAGATCGCAAATGGTACCTCCCGCGGTTCTAAGGGCATCTGGTACTCTAGCGCCTCTGGGGGAGGCAAGTCGCTCGCAGTGAGCATGGGCGGAGCCATAGCAGCAGTGGGCGAGAAAGCATCGCTAGATGAATATCTATGAGCCCCTCCATATTCGCCGCTTGGGCCCTGATCATAAGTCTGTTGGCCAGCAAAGTCGGAGAAATATACTTGAGAGTCCATCATAGTTCCGGTCCGGCTATCGTAAGCGTTCGGCGGTTGTTGCCCGTACCCTCCACTTTGGTGTTCTGGCTTGAAGGCATAGTCTCCCGACACCATCGTTCCCGAACGTGTAGGAGGGTCGGATCCCATGGTTTGCGCATAGCTGGCGGTCGGAGTTAAGAACAGGGAATCACGCTGGGTCAACGTTGGGCGTTGCTCAGCCATGGGACCGCCGGGCCGTAGCAGCCCGGCTGGATGTTCGACGCCATGTGAGGAACTAGGGCTTAGTGGCCGCCCAGACGATTGGGGTCGCCAATCGACGGGAGATGTAATAGTTGAGGGAGAATATGCTTCGTTGGGGTCGGAGTTTGAGGTGTTTAGAGCGGCGTATGCAGCGTCTCGATGCCCAGCGCTTGTGGCAAAGGGTTCATCATCGGGCGAGTGTATTCGTAAGCCACCAGTCGCACGACTTAAAGTATCGGGAGTGATATATTGCGAGAGTAGCTGGGTCCGTCGTTTTTGAAAGCTGTGGGCGACGAGATGCGTTAGTATAGCTGGCTATGATATGATAGCGGGGGTCCGGATGATAGATGCAGGGGAAAGAAAGTCTGATGTTATAATCATAGTAGAGACAAAGACCTTACCCCTTTTCTGTAATATCTCCCTCCTACATCACGAATCGTTGTTAGTTATGTTTCAATGGACTGGCTCGTTGACTTGTTGGGCCTTCTTGTACCCCGCGTGCTGGTGAACATCACCCGGCATCACGAGTATCGTCAAGTAAATGAGGAGAGGAGAAGAGAGAAGCAAATGAGAATTAGCTTACCTCCAATTCCCTCTCCAATTCGTTCAGCTTCTGCTGTAAATCCGGACTCAATTGCGCCATTTCGAATTGTGGTAGACTGGCGCAGGAGGGAATAGAGCAGGCGAGAATGAAAACCGGTCGTTCACCTAGATCACCCAATCCAAAAGCCAAAAGCCTACCTACCTAAAAGTAGGCACCCTACCTAAAGCAGACAAGGTCTGTGACGTCAAATGGTTTCGGAGGTATGCGAATGTCTCCTCTACTCTCTATTTGGAGTCTGGACCTGTCGCAACAGCAAAAGAAGCCAACCAATTACAGATCAGTCAAATATAAAAATAAAGGGTATCATAGCAGTGTCGCCGCAGCAATCACTGCAAGTGAGTAGACATGTATTTGGTATTTGGTATTTGGTATTTGGGGGGGAACCACATTCAAAGGTTTAAATGGGGGTATGGAAATAATTCGACTGACTCTTTGGATCTTTGAAGTGAACCTTGGAACCCTGATGCTCTTAGTGGGTACTAGTGTGGCTACCTATTTAGTACATATGTAACGTACCTACCTACCTTAGTTATGTGCATACCTTCTCAGGGCTATTTTACGCCCGTTAAGCCTCGATGATTGGTTTTCCTACCAGGTTTAGTAAGTTGCAAAGCGCAGGCACGGAAGGCAATACGAACTTTCAGGCCCTCCAGTTTCCCCAACTTCGATCTTGGGCCTCAGGGTGGCCCACATTTATCATCCACGGAATACGGTCAAACCTATTAAGCCGCAATGCTTAGTGCCTAGGTGGAACCTACCTAGGTAGATAGCCTATGTAGGTCACTATCTAAATTTTCATCAACAAAAATTTTCCTTTTCGAATCTTCCCTCCTTCAAACCTCAAAACTCAAAACTATCAGTCCAACTTCCACAAGTCCAACCCCAGACACCTATCTATGGTAATACTGGGCGAAAGTTTGAAGATATCCTGTTCGCCTATTATACGAACACAACTATAACAGGTACTAGGTACTAGGTACCCGGTTACGACCTTTCGAAGAGCTCCCTGTCCTCTTCTTTACCTTTAAATCATACTTGGCTGCTTGGATAACGAAAACATCGTTCCCAAAGTCGATCCCCTTTCGGTAAGAGGGGGTAGATCCAGGGTATTCGATGATCTGTCCATTGCGTATATGCCTACTAACAAGCTATACGGATGGGATAACCTTTACGGCATAGACTCTCTACTTGCTATATTCTGACAGCCGTAACTACTAACAGTTGTCATTGGACATACGGGTTATCTAGGTACAGAACGAGTATGCGACGACTTCGTATTGGCTATCAAACTCGGCCATTTATTGTTGGCCTACCCTTGATACCGCTTGCTATCGATTCGCAAAGATTTGGCCATGTCGGTGCCGTCCGGTAAGCTCATATTTTCATATTAAGCACCTCGAACTCTTTACCTGATGAAATAATCGCATTCACAGACCTGTTCTGAAATTTCCTGTTGAGAAAATGCATTGAGCTCTACTGATTAAATTGAAACTCCTATCATAACATTTGTACTTCACTATACGATCAACTCGTACTAATAAGACATTAGGATTTTTTAAGCCAGTAAAGGCCGCTAAGTTGGCAATAGCCGAGATACCTATGTTGTTACCAAACAATGCCTAGCCTACTTAATATCGATCTCCTCTTTGCATCTGCTTTTGCTTTATTGTCTCTTTGTAATGGAACAACATTGTTGTTATAGTCGAGTTCCTGAACATAATGAAATCCTGGTTCTATTTGAACAATGGTCATTGTTGAGATATGATGAAAAAAAGGCAATGTTCTCTACGTCGTATATAGTGTAGTGGCTCCCGCCACAATCGTACGTATTTCAGTTTACCGCCGAATCAATCATTGGTTAGGCAATCGCTGAACAACTTGTCCGGTAGTGTAGCAGAGCTAGCTACTTCGCTTAAGGCCATCTAGAAACTAGGGATTTCGTTGTTCAGCGGCGGACCACATAGCCAATAATGGCGGATAACTTTGAAGCGCTGTTCGCTGGCCTGGAGCCTCTAGACACTTTCGCCGATATGCCGGATATTCTTGAGAATGCCAACTTCGATTCACCAGAGCTCACCGCCGATCTCTTTACTTATCACGAATCTCCTGAACTACCCTCATCTCACCTTGAACTGCCTGACATCTATATTCCCCCGATTCATGACCCCGAACCAGTTCCTACAGTAGCCAGCCAGGAACCTGAACGTCTCCCACAGTTTATAGATCCAAGGGTACTGACTAAAAACCATGACGCTGCAGACGTCTCCCTGCAGCAACCTTTGCAACAGAGTCACGGTATGAATTATCCTATCATCAATGATAGTTCTGTTCACAATATCATTAATCCTTCCCTGCCAACCCCCTTCCTTCAAACTAGCTACCCTCGAAATAATACCCAGTATCATATTTCGCTACCAGCTAACACCGCGTACCTGGAACGTGGAGCTTCATACCCAGCTACATACCCGATGCATGATGTAAGATTACCATTATACGACACTCCACGTCCATCACGTGAAGTTATGTACCCGGTACCCAAGGCTACGCACTCGGTACCTGAGGTTGTGCTCCCGGTTCTCGAGAATAGCGAACAGGCTCTGGATACACGCCCAAACCGCAATTCGTTCGACTCGTCTAGATTAGAGCCGAATAGTTCCATAAGTCGACGAAGCAGGGTTCCTTCTCCTATCGTCGTATATCGTGAGCCTCCTTTAAAGCGACCCAACAAAGGACCCAACGGAGAGGCGTATAAAAATGACAGAATACCCAGAGTCACGCGGAAGAACCAACCGAAGCCGAACCCTCGGGAGTGGTACGGGCCTCCACAACCCCCGCCTGAAAGCTGGGGTCCAACGGAGAAAGGAGGCCGTCCCATATTTAGGTATACGGAATACGGCGAATTTGAGAGGGGTAGAACATTCAACCGCACGGAGATGCGCTGGTATCTCTATGGCCCCAAAAGGTATGAGAATTTTGAGCTCCCGGAACCACTTCCAAATGTGCCAGAGGTTCAGAACAAGATTCGCCAGGGCCTAACAATCTGGATTGGTTGGGTAGCGCCGCAGTCCAATGAACGATACCCTCATGGAACCCAATCTCAGCGATGTCGATTCACCGACTGTCCCGATCCTAACCATACAATTAGATCCGGATTTCCGCGTGTCATCTTTGATGAGCGAACGAATGTGGACGGTGACGCTATCGACCCCTTCTACAATGCTGGCTATGCCCATCTATTCTGCTTCGAGAAACACTTCGATCTCGTCCAAGCTTTTCTCCATCTTGACGTCCGTCCCGACGAAAGAGACTTCAAGCGTGAAGAAAACATCGGTAAGCTATCAAGACAGTATCCCGAGATTCGCAATGATATAGACAGCTGGTGGCGTAAGCAGCTACCCAATTATGTTAAGTATGGTAAGAAGAGAGATCGCTCTTACGAGCAGTCCCTAAGCTACTGTCTCGTTAGTCATATACTCGACCACAGCAGCGAAGGTCGTGTTAAGCTACGTGAAAATAGAGGCGGTGCTGATATGTCGAAGCATAAGGGAGACCTCATCGCGCAAAGATTTCTCAAAGAGTGTATGAACGAAGGCTTGGTAGATGATAACGGCGACCCGCTTCCCAGCGCTGCTCGAGAGCTAGCGCATATTAAGATAAGAGGTAAGACAAAGAAGAAGAAAACAGTGAGAGGACTCGGGCCTAATAATACTCCAGTCTCAGCAGGGCAACACGTGGACAGTCATCAACATCAGCATAGTGACCCTTACGGCTACAGTGCGGGAGCTATGCCGATGTCCCACCTTTCGCCCACTTACCTTCCGCAGTACCCGATGCCAATGCAACATGCATTCCCTCAGCATTATGGAGTCGGCTTGTCAACTTACGGGATGTCGAATTACAACCAGACGATACCGGCAGCTTCAGTACACCCACTACAGACGCACAGGCCTCTTCCGGGGCATTCGCCACGGAAGCGAGACGCGGACGAGATGTTGGCCGAAGACCAACAGAACGGTGACCAAGATACCCAGTCACCGGATCAAGAGCCTCCAGCTAAGAAGCGGCGGCAAGAGCCTCCGACGTTTCCAGACTTGACGCTGGACGATGGGCGGTGGTCACCAGTCGATATGGAAGACGGCTCGCCGCACGACTTTTCGCCCATGGATATAGATTCGGGTCATTATGCCGAAGTCGAACTCGACGACAACGACGCCTTCGACTTGATTGACAAGATGCCTAGTGGTAAGTCACCAGTTAGCAGCAACGTTGACAAGATCGTAGAGCCCGACATTAGAGCGGGGGAAGATGAGCTGGTGACAGAACAGAAACTATCAGCTGATGATTTAGACGGCATAGAACTCGAGGAAGGCGAGGATCTCTTCGGCGATACCCAAATGAATGAAGACGCTGAAGAGACGGCCCCTCAAGAACTCTCCGGATTGGCTGCCCTGGAGGTGGCGATTAAGGAGGAAGATGAGGATTTATAGAGCTGACGCCTTCACCTCGTTGCCTAGGTAGGCTTCAGCAATTCACGGTAGGTCTAAGAGGTGAGTGAGTACCTAAGTAGTTAGGAGACAGAAATGATGGGTTTGAACAAGATGACAAGTAAATATTTTCATTTCTACAGTACATATAGCATAATATCTATTTAGATGAATTGGTATAGAGGTACCTGGTATGTAAAAAATAATGATATTAAACCCTAGGTACCTAGGTAGCTTTCAAGTATCGGGTAAAGTGAGCCTATGTTCCTATGATTACAACGAAAGCCATGTAGTAGTCGAGATCGCCTTGGTAGCGTTGGTTATCATCCAACTAGTCTTAAGCCGAGACAAAGATAAGTAACAATAAGGAACCCTGGAATTGAATGAATTTGATAGATGTCAGGCAAAGGAATAGGAATGCAAGTTGAACCAAGAACGGGGTAGGATCGTAGTAGGAAGGCCAACATTTCCAATTTGGTATAAAGTGGGTTAATAAAAAAGGGCTCGTGGCTGTCGATAAATGGAAGTGAGTTGTAAATATATAAACTATATCCATGTAATACTTACCGGCGTGTCCGAGAGGAATAGTTGGCATCCATAACCTTGGAACCTATCAGGAGTTAAAAGTTGGAAATTCTTAGGAAATTCTTAGCTGAAGGTTAAGAAGAGACTAAAGAACCTAGAGACCTAAGAAATGAGACTTGCCTACCTAGGTATAGTAGAATTCGATATGCCTTATGGTGGGGACCCCGACAATCGATTAGCTGCGCCTCGTTAACACTAGAACCAACTCGGAAAGCTACGACCCAGGGGCAAGGGCCGTTGTCGAGTTGCGCTGGTTTGCGTTACACACATACATAATCGGATGCCCTTAGCTGTCTGCGATCAACCTTAAAGAAGGCCAGAAGTTCCTCTAGTTTTTTAGTCTAAATTTATAGTCCGTCTAGAACCATTGTCGTCCCCCATTTCCCTCTTTCTTTCTTACTAGAGAACTAGTTGGAGCGAAGAGGACGGAGAGGACGGAGAGGCCGAAGAAAAAGGGAAACGTATACCAGGGGTATAGAGGGCGCTGGAGTCGGGACGACATCACGTGTGCGATACGGAAGGGTTATGAAGGCTGCATCCAAGGGTTGAGAATCGAGGGTAACCTGACAGAAAAGCGATGCTGTCTAGGTAGCGCGTTCCCTTAAGAGACGAAAATAGCAGCCGCATCATTGTTTATCGTTCCAAGTCGCTTTCAAAATTCCTCAATTCATATACCAAGATATTTGAGAGGAAAGTCGCAAGACCCTTTTTCTTTTTCTTTTTCTCTTCCTCGCCCAGACAGACAACCCGCGCAAGCCATTTCAATACCGCGCGATACCGAATGAAACGAAAGCGCAACGGTCGCATTTACGACCTATCGCAAAAGATGGCCAAACAGGATGGCAAGAAGAATGCATGTCAGCTTGCTTTGCAGGTCATTGTACTGGTAAGCAAAACTTGTTTCATTTCAATATTCAGATTTCATGGAATACATACATACATACATACATCCAGCCTGCTTTGGTAATGGCAATGGCAATGGCCTTTGATTCGTTCTCCAAGTCAAGTCAGCTCCGCTGCTTGCACCGGTATCTCAACCACTCAGACGTACGCATGTGAGATCTCCGATCTGTACCTCGCGATTTCGAGGCCGAATTGGATAGATCAGTGCCTAGGTACTGCTGGGTACAGCTGAGATCGCTTTGGCCGAGATAATTGGGTCGGTTTGTCCCGACCGATCGGGCAAAGGAGACACCTGGAACACCTGGTACCTACCTGCACAACCAATCCGAACCAATGCGACATTCTTTGGTCATGGTAATATCCATATCCATTGTTTCGAATGTCGGATACAAGATTTTGTGTTTTCTCGTTTATTTTATTTTATTTTATTTCCTATTTCCGAAAATGAATTGAAGAAGTCAAAGCTGGTTGTCAATTCATTGGATTCGAAATCTGTGGCTAGGTGGATAGAAACATTATGGGGCACACCAAGAGATCACCCACCCCGTGCGAGGAAGATAGGTCACGTGCATCGCTTGTCGATAACATTTTTATCTTTCGGAAATTTGGGAACAGTGACGTCATAAAACCCATCAGTATTCGTCTCACAATGCGGGTTAAAACTTGAGGCTATCTTAGGTCACACCAATGTCTTTTCACTAGGATTAGTTTTTAGTTACTTTCAACGCTTGAGGCTTTATCATCAACATGTAGATACTAACATTTATTCTTCCTATCCTAGGGCTCAGGCGGTGGACCACAAGAACATAATGTCACTGCTTTCCTTGTAAGGTCGATCAGATCTGGTTGGACTCGAGGTTCGATAGTTGCCCTCGATGCCGGTGTCCATCTCTCCGCCATCACTCAAATCCTTGAAGAGACGCAACCTTCAGGACTCGGCACTGATGTCGCCTTGCCGCATATCTTAGGCTCGGGTCCCTTTGCCGGCATGGAGATTCACTCAACCTGCGCCTCTACCAATGCAGCTTTTGTAACAAGACATCTTGTTGACACCTACTTAATCACCCATCCTCATCTCGATCACATCAGCGGGTTCGTCATCAACACCGCAGGCCTCCCGGGAACAAGACCAAAGCGAATTGCTGGGCTACCCTCCACCATCTCTGCATTTAAGACACATATCTTCAACAATATCATTTGGCCAAACCTATCAGATGAGAACAATGGTGCCGGACTAGTGACTTACACGCGCCTTGTCGAGGGCGGTAGTCCAGCTCTCGGCGAAGGGGCCGGGAAAGGGTATCTGGAAATTAGTGATGACCTGACAGTCAAAGTCTTTAGTGTTAGTCATGGACACTGCATAGAAAAGCACACTCATCGCGGTTCTACGTCTTCCTCGCGCTTCGGTAGCGTAGATGTCTCATCTATAGCATCGCCAAGAGGAGCCCAAGGTGGCAATACTGCTCCAGGGCCATCGCCTCTCTTCAGATCGTCTGCTATCAGACACCCATCAGTAGGACAAGAACAAGAATCAGTGTGTGTTTACGACTCGAGCGCATACTTCATCCGAGATGTGGTTAGTGGTCGCGAAGTTCTAATGTTCGGCGATGTGGAACCCGACAGCATCTCGCTATCGCCAAGGAACCTTGGAGTCTGGCAGGAAGCAGCCCCGAGGATAGTAAATGGAAACCTCGCAGCAATCTTCATCGAATGCTCCTACGACGATAGCCAAACAGATGACCGACTATTTGGCCATCTGACTCCCCGCTATATCATCCAAGAGATGAAGGTGCTCGCCGCGGAAGTTGAGTCAATTCGCCAGACCCCAGCCAAATTCGAGCCGAATAAGAAACGCAAGAGAGACTTGGGGGAAGCAAATAGGAGAGCGAACCGATCCATTGCCAGGTACAGTGGAGATGATGGGCCCGTGTCGCCAAAAACGACACGTCCGCAGAGACGTTCGGGATCGGTGCCGAGCGAAAATGGGGTTGATTCGCCGCATATCACAACTCCTACGGCTGAAATGAACTTGAAGGACTTTGAAGCAAGCCTAACTCCACCCCCTGCTCCGCGCCAGACGCCGAATCTCCTGAAAGGACTGAAGGTGGTCATCATCCATGTCAAGGAGAAGCTCAACGGTGACGAACTACCGAGAGACACAATATTACGCGAGCTGCTAGAACATGAAAAGGCAGCCGAATTGGGCTGCGAGTTTATTGTATCAAAAAAGGGGCAGAGCCTCATGTTCTGATTTCCTTCGTTGCATATAGGGTCGGGATGTTGTTGACGAATATAGCACAACGGAATGTGGCGTGTGGTGTTTGTAGGTTCGAGTTGTGCGTGGCGTATCTAGAATAGGGGCTTTCCCCTTTCCCCTTTTTTCCCTTTTTCCCTTCTTGGGTTACATGTACGATCAAGGCGTTCATGGGTTAGTTGTCTACCAAGACGGGGTGATCTCTATTCCTTCGGCAGGCGTCAGGAGTTTCTAGATACCTAGCATGAGGAGGCTTAAAGTTTTATCATAATCTGAGAAGAGGTACGCATTGATGTGATGAAATGAAATAAAATCATTGACCACCTAGTTACTATTCATTTATTCTGTTACGATGTTAAAGATCTATGCCTCTTATTTTGTAGACCACTACCGTTCGGTAGACTGTTTATGGCACGAGGCTCTGTAGGTACTGGTTCCATGAAAATAATAAATAATTTAAACTCCGATATATTTTTATTCGTATACCCAATCCGGTAAGAGCAATTGGTAATACCGTGTTCTATTACGTCACTTGTTTACTAAATATCCAGTTTTGCTTACTTCAATAGCTTTAACTGTGAAGCATCCCATTAGTAAGCACCTAAGTAATCTTTACACATACTTCGATATCGCAAGTGATAAGTGGGAAATCGCGCTCGCTATATAGACATTCTAGGCTGTCTCCTAATTCCGGTCATCCACTTTTCGCGTCGGATTGCATATCGGCCCCCTTTTAGCATATACTACTAAGCGGGACACAAGAATTCCCTAACTTCATCGGGCCGTGTGTAAGCGCCTTGGGGCTTTATAAGATAAATAATAACCAACCTTCATGCCCCTTTTTCGGTCTACCTCAACCCTACCAATTCGGACATTAGGAGGAACATCCCGCACCGCCGTCGCTAGTGTAGTTTTGAAATACCAAAAACATCTCAACATGTCTGTCTCGACCAAGCAGGAAGCCGAGATCAAGCGGAACCCGCATCCGGACTTCCAGGCCGTCGAAGCTTCGCGACCGGACTGGGACAAGGAGGCTCGCTTCCGGTACACCAAAACCGCCGACCCGTCGTGGACCTTCGGCTCCGGCGCCAACGCGCTGCAGGACGCCGGCGCGCGGGAGAAGAAGCACATCTCCATCGACCCGTACGAGCCCGGGCGGCCGTCGCCCTTCAACTACAAGCTGCTGATCAGCGGGGTGGTGCCGCGGCCCATCGGCTTCGTGTCCTCGCAGTCGGCCGACGGCGCGGCGCGCAACCTAGCCCCGTTCTCCTACTTCAACATGGTCAACCACGACCCGCCGCTGTTCGTGCTGGGCTTCGCGTCGGTGCTCGCGAGCCCCAAGGACACGCTGCGGAACCTGGTCGAGACCGGCGAGTGCGTGGTCAACATCATCGGCGAGGACTTCATCGAGGCCGCCAACGCCGCCAGCGTCGACTCGCCGTACGACGTGTCGGAGTGGGACGTGTCGGGCCTGACCCCGGTGCACGACTGCGCGGACGTGAAGGCGGCGCGCGTGCGCGAGGCCGTGTTCAGCGTCGAGTGCAGGCTCGAGAGCGTGCGCGAGTTCGAGAGCCGCGCCGCGCCCGGGAGGAAGTCCGGCACCATGGCCGTGGTCGAGGGCACGCGCTTCTGGGTGCGCGAGGACGCGCTCAACGAGGAGCGCAACATGATCGACCCCGAGGTCCTGCGGCCCATGGGGCGGCTGGGGGGCATCACGTACGGGCGCGTGACCGAGGCCATGGAGCTCCTGAGGCCGAGCTTCGAGGGGGATGTCGGCGGCAGGGCGGGATACGAGAAGTTGAAGAAGGCGGATGGAGCTGGTTCGAAGTAATGCGCTAGGTCTGTTTGGATATCCTAGGGCTATTCAGGCTTGCTTGGCTGGAGATGCGTTGCTAAGTGGTTATCTCGAGCCGGGTTGTTTGGGTCGTTTTCACTAATAGCCGGAACACTATGTTATAGGGTATCACGAGAGGAGTACCAATGATGAGTATTAAGGCATATACTAGAGTAGATAGGTTTCTGACACCTATTCTGTTATTGAGAGACTTTTAACATAGGAGCAAATATAACTATAGAACTAGAGCATAATGTCTCTATACCTACCTAGGTACTTAGGTACGTAAGGTGGGAAGTTCAAACCATGCATTATAGCATAGGTAGGCATATTTTAACCACTCATACCATTAACACGATGAAGATTTCGGCTCTTAGAAGTTATCTAGGCTTCCAGATTATATAGATGAAGAAGCAATAGCAGGAGACGAGCCGATAATTATAGACCGGACCAGTCAGCTAGATGACGGTACCTAGGTTACCTACCTGGTATACAGGCCAGTCTACTGATTAGCCTAAGCCAATGTTATATTAGGGATACAACCCCTGATGTTACTCTCCGGGTTATGCGGGGAACTGTCTAGGGCCACAGTATTCAGGTTGGTCAGTTGCGGGGGAATGGACCTCAAGATTCTTAAAATTCGACTCTAACTTATCAAAGCTCCAGCTATTGCAAGTCTTGTCCTATGACGGTAGGTATGATTTATTGTTACGTTTAGAGACTTAGCTTAGTAAACACCAAGAATATAATTCCACCAACCAGCATCTTTGTACTGACTGACTGAGACCCTTAAATAACCTATACCACGTAGTAAACCCCAGATCATCCACCTATAGTTATTGACATACCTTCCCAGTATCTTGGGTTTACTTCTTGGCTTCGTGTTGTTCTCAGTTCGGATGTATAGGTAAGATCTTCAGTTTTAATGTTACCTTCCTCCAGAGAACATGTAAGTATCGGCTCTGGACTATACATAGTAGTTGATCTTACAATACCGCAAGGATGTGGTTTGACTCTATAGGCTCGCTTACAGCAACTGTTACACTTCTCTCGTTGGCATTTGCTACAGAACATAGCAAGATCCCGTCCCGTCCCGATGTCGTGCCCGGTCCGTACAATGCTGGCAGGGCTATGCCTCCTTCGCCGCCGCGGGACAAGGACCGATATTGCTACGTGAAGCAAGGATGCCACAGGGACCGCGATGATGCACCATACATCATGCGGGCTTTACAGGAGTGCAATGACGGTGGTACTGTTGTGTTTGACAAGTCGTACCTGATCGGCTCTCCTCTAGATCTTACGTTTCTCAAGCACGTCGATCTCGTCATCACCGGCGACATTTCTTTTGATGACTCCGACGTGTACTACTGGCATAATAACAGCTTCAAGTACACATTCCAGAACCAGAGCGTGTTTTGGAAGCTCGGCGGCGAAGATGTCAACATATATGGTGACCTGACCTTGGAGGAGGGGAAGAGCGTCGTTGACGGCAAAGGTCAGGCGTATTGGGAAGCAGTTCAGAGAGATACGGCTGTAAGTGGACTCTGAATGAAGTTATTGTTGTATTGTCCACGTAGGTTAGGTATATGAGTTTGTGATAGTAGCTGACATTAAGAAACTTATAGCTGTTGAGACCTATGCTCTTCGCTATTGATGGCATGAAGGGGGCTACTATGTCAAATTTACGGATGCGCAACCCGCCGAATGTAAGTTATGCCTTTAGTGACTATAACTTCAAAAACATTATTAATATCACTTCAGTGGTTTAACATCATCGCGAATAGTTCTGATATCATGATCAGTAATATGGACCTTCGTGCAAAGGTACATTCTCCTTGTCTAGAGGAGCTGTGCGGTTATTGATAATCAATCCCATAGTCACTCAACGGCACTAAGATCTCCAACTCGGATGGCTGGGATACATATCGTTCAGACCGAGTGGTAATACAGGATTCATATATCCAAAATACTGATGGTATGTAGTGTTAAGATATACTCGGGTTTAAAATGACTACTGACCTATAAAGATTGCGTCTCCTTTAAGCCAAACAGCACAAACGTTGTTATCCAAAACTTAGAGTGTATTGGCTCTCATGGCATCAGTATCGGCTCTATTGGGCAGTACCCAAACGAAACAGACATCGTCGAGAACCTCTACATCTACAATATATCCATGACTAATGCTAGTGACTTTGCCCGAATAAAGGTATGGCCTGGTGTACAGACAAATTTCCAGACTCACCTCGTTGGCGGTGGAGGATCCGGCTTCGTTCGAAATGTTACATACGATCTCCTCCACAGTATCAACAACGATAGGGCTCTCACCATAACGCAATGCTACGGACAGAGCAATAAGACATTGTGTAACGAGTTCCCGGTAAGCATAATAATCCCTAGAAGAGATAGACATATACTTAAGCTTCTTTCTCACGTTAATCCTGCTCTAACTACGTAGGCCAATTTAACTATCGAGGACATCACTATGAAGAATATCTACGGAACAACCTCTGCGAAGTTAGACCCTGAAGCAGGTACGCTTGTGTGTAGTGCACCAGATGTAAGTCTCGGGAATTAAAAGCAATCAAAAAGGAATAAAGCTAATATCAATTTTATGACTAGAGATGCAGTAGTATTAGGGTTGAAAACATCACAGTTACAGTTCCCAGTGGCAAGTCTCCAGTCTATGAATGTAGGAATATGGATGATAGTTTGCTGGAACTTACGTGTATTGCAGAATCTGATGAAGATCGGGATACTTCACAGGGCTAATAAAACTTCCCTATTATAATTTATTTGTGTTGATAGAATCTTGCTGCATAAAATAAGATAATATAAAATAAGATAAATAACATGGGGAAATACGCTTCTAAGGTTACACAACTCAGCCCCTGAGAACCCCTATACTAGTAGCTCTCAAAGGCAAATAATATAACAGTCGATAAAACAAAGCTTTTAACTTTATTCTTACCTGCCTACATATATATATGGGCAGATACATATGTAAGTTATAGAGTGACTAACATCTTATCCGAGTGATCTACAATTGGGGTTTAGGTTGTCACACAATAGCTCTAGATCTAACGTAGTATAATATCGTCTAATTGGTGTAATTATTTAAACTATGCAACATTGCAACCCAGTGTAGTATCTCGTATGAAAGACTATGCCTGGGAGAGACCCTAGCCGCACCAATACAACGCTAGATGCTTAGCTCGAAGCAACATACGACTGCCGGCGAGGGCCCTTAATATGGCAGCTCTGTCAAGATGAAAGTACCGTTGGTACCTCACCAGCCAAGCATTAGATATCATGAGTCCCGTCTTGGTTGCGAGAATACTACACTGGTGTGACATGCCGGGGGCATTTATCCGGCGAGTTGTCGATGTCGGTTTTGTTAATTCCGTAGATGTATGTGCGGACCTTGCAGCTTGGATAACTAAGATTGGGTCTTTCTCGTATCGACTAGGGTCCGTTCAATTTAACGTGGAGTATGTTTTGATGGCTAGATTGGCGTTTATTCTATAAATTCATCATGGTCGGCGCAAGTTCCTGACGTTGGCGAATTTACTTCCCACGCTTTGGGTGTATATCGTGCATTATTTACCAACACAATGTATTTCCCTAGAACTAGTCTGCTGCTGATTGCCGCTGCGGCTTGCGCGGAGGCAGTTCGGACCATCATCCCCACAACGAGCTTCAATTCCCAGTCCGACTTCGACGCCGATTGGAACTATAACTATCCGTGGGGAACTGACCACAATGGCGGCGCGCGCATGAACCCGAGCCAGGTCAAATTCTCCAATGGGATGTTGACATTGACGGCTAAGAAAGTCACCGGCCAGCCAGATGCTTCTCACGGCGGAAAGGCGATCAAGATTAACTATCTGTCTGGTGCAATCGCCGCCAAGGAACATTTCACCGTCGGGCGTGGTGGAGGATACGACTTCAGCGGCGAGTTCAAGGCAACGACGACGAAGGGAACTTGGCCGGCGTTCTGGTTGACCGCGGTCAACGGCTGGCCCCCTGAGGTCGACATGGCCGAGTGGAAGGGTTCGGGCAAGATCTCGTTTAACACCTTCAACACTTCGTCGGTTCTCTCCTGGAAAGACGTGACATATTCAAGCCCGGATCAGTGGCACTCGATCAAGTGTGAGGTCCGTGACATCAACCAGAAGGATCTGTCCGTGAAATTCTACATGGACGGCTCCCTCGTCACAACACAAGTAGGGGGAGGCTTCTATGGGAAGGCAATGTACCTGTATGTCATACTTTACTTATAGGGCTATCCTTCTATATTTAAATTGGCCCCGGATCTCGTTGCTGACGTCGATCGATAGAATCATCAATTTACAAATGGAGGGTTCATCCGGCTCGCCTGGCCCTACTAGCGGTAAGCACAAATCCCACAGCAGTATGTTCTCTAACTAATGATTGATAAACTAGACACGCTATACCAAGTGCGTAACCTGGAGGTTTTAAGTTATAACCCTTAGTGCAAAAACGAGGGAGTGATCAAAGGCGAAATGTTTTCATACATATGACAGTAGCTATTTTTATCAACACCAATTTTCGTCCGAGTAACTAGCCCAGTTTACCTTGTTGTAAAGCCAATTAGGGGTTAGTTAGTTTAAGTATCGAGTGATGTTAAAAACACTTCAACAGAAATAGAGTCGATTACCTATGACTCTATTATATAATCATCGCTATAGTGCCAAGTAGTTATTTGGGATAACCTGTTCGTGTGATATAAACCGAACATACCTAGATAATTTCTGCTTAATGCTCATAGGGCGGACCGTATCCTTTCCCACCTATAGATATGTAGAATGAAAATAGCGTAGCGTTTGTAATGCATCGCGATGACGTGAGATGTTTCTCCCGGATAGACAAATCATATTACTTCACAGCTAAGGCGCCAAGTATTAACCTAGTATTATACACAGATTGGCTCACGAGATCTCTAGTTTACGGATATGCCAGTTTCCTTCAGCCTTGTGGGGATATTCGAGTTTGTATATTCTATCTGAAGTGTCGGCCAAGCTGCTGACAACTAAGAATATCTCCGTCAGGTTACATCGTCTCTCAGATGAATCGATTCAGACCTTATTTAATTTCTAATTTTGGGCTAACGAGTCTGCTTTACTAATGAGTAATGTCCATGAATACCGTTTTAGTATATGTGATCTTTATACTCGTCATGTATAGCTGATGCGATCAATATGTAAGACTAGCAATGCCTTCTTCACAATGTGATATCTTGCAAGATCTTAAGGACTACTGACAAGGGTCGATATCTATATATTACACGTCGTCGACCTGTAGATCGGAATTGTAGTTCGCTATACTATGGTGTGTTTCACGAACATAGTTCCCCTTGTATAACATAATATTTCTTGGTTTTTAACTTTCATGATAATTATTCATAATGATTTTAACATTTCTCTTACTGTCTTTAACCGTTCACGGTCTGGCAGCTCCTGTCGAAGGCCCATCCGGAAATGTGACGCTGCAGGCGAGAGCGGACGACTTCTTCACACGGCTAGTTTACTGGAACAAATGTGACTCCGGCCAGAAGAAAGCGATCCGAGATGGATGGGAATCCATTTGGCCCGTTCAGCAATACTTCGTCGACAACAATATCGATTTCAACGACGTCGCAGCTTATGATTACTTCGGTCCGGCGGCGGACAACAAGGCCTACCAAGGCCGCATTCAAGGTAACCAGCTTAACGAAAACTTCAATTTATCTTACCATTAGTGTACTGGCTAATAGTCCTGGTCTCTTAGAGGCAATAAAGCAGCACGCTACCATCCAGCCGGGCTGGACTGATTGGTTTGCATGGAGACTTCACGTTCGTTGTGACGATCCTGGCAAATTGTGTGATCGATGCGGCGATCAAGGTCCTTGGGCTTATACAAACCAGAAGGATTCCGACAGCGGTCTGGCAAGAATCAATTTCTGTCCCCGATATTTCAAATCACCGGATCTCGGAGACCAGATATCCTATGGAAAGTCTGCGCCCCGTGATGTTAAGGCAGACATGAATACATATTCTGGGAGCAAAGGTGCCTATCATCATCTATACCAGTTACCGTTGCGTTTGCTAATTATTTCTACATAGGACATGTTTGGTTCCACGAGCTTTTACACATCGATTGGGCTACCAAAGGGCGAGACTATAACACTCATATCACTGATGTTAGATTCTCAATGAAAGACACTGCTGGCAAAGGGAAGAGTTTCCCTGCAACCGGACCCATGAACAACAAAATTCTGGGCCGCAACGCTAAAGATGTGGGATACTACACTTCTCGAAATGCAGATAGTTTTACCATGTTTGGTCTATCCCGCTGGGTTCAGACTCAAATTGGCGACATTTATCCGCACCTGCCATTGGCTCCCATCCGGGTCATCAGACCAAGTGGCCTTATGAAAGCCCATGGTGGCGCGGACCTAAATATCCAAAGTGATGGTACCGTCGCTTACAACTCCTCAATCAACTCGGCAGTCTCGGATACTTGTTTCGTTGACGACGAAGGAAAAGGCGATACGGTCGAAATCAACAAATTCTCTACCGAGGATAAGTACTCAGAAAGCTACAAAAAGCAATGGAACCAATGGCTCAAGGACCTGGGCGGATCCTCAGACTCGGGAGGCAACTCAGGTTCGAGTGACAACAAACCCGCATTCGCACCTCTCCCGGCTGATAAGAAGCCTGGTTGCGGAGGGTCGCTAAGCCCTAATTTTCCTACTTCTTGGGCGACGACAGACGGCCAAGCCTCGGCCCGCGAGCTCCTGTACCGGATGCGTGACTCGGCCTGCCGAGCAAAGTGTGATAATATCAAAGGGGTGCCGGGAAACACGGGAAACCCTAGCCCTGACGGCTTCTTCGCGGCTACGCGTATAAGCAAAACTGGATGCGAATACTCAGTTAAGGTAGCAGCGAACAAGGAGATGTTCCTGTATGTGACGAACGATGGGCAGAACTGCTGGGACGCGACCGCTCGGGCGATCGACACATGTATCGTCAACAACAAGAACAACGCTGGCTGGATGAACGGTCCCAACTATGGGGAGTTCTACCAGGTGGGCGTGCGAGATATGAATGGGGATCAATCGAGGCACGGAAAGTTCCCAAATGGCAACAAGAACCACCTCGGATATCGACAGGTATCGTGCCAACGTACGGACAACGGCAGGTCAGACGTGTGGTACGGGTTCAAGGTGGAACTCACCAACTGGGACGACGGCAACTTTGGGAGAAGCCTCCGGGACCAGGCGAAGAAGTGCGGACTCTTGACGCAGTGGAAGTACGAGGACGAGTCGGACTTCACCTTCTCCGATGGAGTTAAGGCAAAGAAGTACGCCTCGTGGAGATTGCCGTTGATCATCGGTGACCGGTGTGGAGAAAAGGCGATCGAATCAGCCCTAGGATTGACGGGCGGCAGCGTCACTTGTAACAGGGGAGAGTGGAAGGAGGTTTCCATGTTTTGAAGTGTTTTCTTTGTAATTTTTTATTTTATTTAGTAACTATAGATAATCTCGTACACGCAAGTAAGGCCTGGAGGTTGGAACTTGGAATATATCGAATAGACTTGTCACCTTAAAGGTATCGTTTCATTACAATGCAGGTCAACAAAAATGGATGGTAAAGGTAAAAAGAAGCAAAAGTCAAGCTGAAGAAAGGTAAAAGATAAAGGTCAGTAACAGTGCTTTGGTCCTTCCACCAGTTTCTTATTGGTTTGCAGCAGCTGATCAACAACCTTGCTACCGAATTACCCACCTTACCACATACGTACTAGATCAGGTAGGTACCTTCTTATTATGATTGGTTGTGGCAGCATCTTTTGACAAACGCTCTTACTTCTACACTACTCGTAATCAGATATGTACCTAGGTACATATAGGTATGTAACGGCGACTTCCCCGTGATTTGGAAGGAAGCATTTCCCTCCCGTTTGGATCTAAAGGTTGAGTTTATCTTAGATGACCGCTACCCTTATTACAATTACGCCTAGGTACCTATATACATACCTAGGTATTTACTAACATCACTTAGATCGTTCTGTTCTAGCCATGACGGATAATGATGGTATATGGAGGCCCATCGCCTCTTTTGAAAAGGACAAAATCCAATGGCCTCTATCATACTCTCTAACACCTCCGGAAGGTGAAATCCCTCGAAAATGGTGGAACCACACTTATTACCGCGGACCCCAGAACCAGCCCGTTCGAATATTATACAGCAGTTCCAGGCCTCACTCAGAAGTCATTGCCCAGGGTTTTCTCAATGAACCTGTGCTGGGGTTTGATATGGAATGGCCTTGTGATGGCAATCGCAACAGCAACAATAAATCTACTCGGCTTCAGGATAAGGTCGCACTAATCCAGCTGGCTTGTGAGCGCAAGATCGCCTTATTCCACATTGCCCTCCACGACGGTGAAACGAGCGAAGAGCTCATCGCGCCCTCTCTACGCCGAATAATTGAGTCCGCACAGATCATCAAGACGGGGGTTGCTATTATGAACGCAGACTTTCAACGACTGAAAAATTACTTCCAGCTACAGCCCCGAGGCGCCGTTGAGCTGAGCCACTTGCATAACCTAGTCACCTTCGGACAAAACAAACCTAGCGAAGTTACCACCAGACTGCGTAAATTGTCGACGATAACCGAGCTCCACCTTGGGTTGCCCCTTGACAAAGGACCCGTTAGGACGAGCAACTGGAGCTTACCTTTGGATGACGACCAGAGGCTATATGCCGCCAACGATGTCTACGCGGGCTATATGCTATTTCACTGCATGAATGCGAAGCGCCTGGGGATGAGCCCTGGTAAGCAACATCGAGTGCTCACCTACCCCCTTCTTGGCCTGTTTGAAAGTCAGAAATTCCTAATCGGGCTGACTGAAGAGTTGTTGCCCTCGAGACATGACCAAACCCCCTACGCCCCTTACTTACCCTACATAAATAATTGCTGACTCTCGTTGGTACAGTCCCTCCGCTACCCAAGCTTTCCGAGTCATATTCGCCTTACTCATTTTCACAGATAGTCCCCGTCCAGCCCGAATCAGTCGTAGATGGAGCTAAGCCTGTAGTCTTGACTGCCAAGAGTTTCTTTGCTCCTAAATCCACAAGAGCGGGATTGGACGGGCTGCAACAGTTAAGAGAGAGAATTCGGCTAAGGAATGAACCCAATGATAAAAAGAGCTCTCCAGTCAATGTGTCCCTAGTGCCTGAAACATCGAACAAGCTCTTCGAGCAGCTCTTCTCCCACTGCACGAAGCTTGCTACGACTCGGAATATCCCACCCGAGAGCATAGCCTCTTCAAAGACGCTAGAAGCGCTTGCCATACACCGCCCAGTCAATAAAACTGAGCTGTTGGACATATATGGCGTTGACGAACATAAGATTGGGTTGTACGGCGATGAATGGTTAAAAATTATTGCCCAGGACCTTGCTAAGAACCCTAGAAGTCCCAAGAAGACGACCATTTTTTCTAGAGGTACCGGCAATCAAAGATATGACAGCAGAAATCCGAGGGATTCCGCCTCAACTGAGGAGCTTTATAGGCGACTAGCAGCGAACCGGAATGCCCGTGCTGCTCTTCAAGGCTGGCGCCCATACATGGTGGCTACTAACACAGTCTTGGAAGCCCTCGCTCGACAATGCCCCTCGAACAATAATGAGCTTCTCCTTGTCAAGGGCATAGGCAAAGCAAAGGTAACTACCTACGGGCCAGCCTGGCTCCGAATCATTGCGGCCTTTAAAGCTGAACAAAAGTCGAAGTCCGTGCAGCCATCGGCCACAAACATACCCAAAAACCCCAGCGCCGAGGGAGATTCACAATTACCACAGCCGCAGCTGTTTGAGCAGCCTTTCAAACGTATGAAAACTGAGCACGTGGACCTCACGGAGGAGCTACTCTTATCCCGGCCTGCAGCGAGTACTGGTCTATCCTTCCAATTTGAGGAGACCCAGCTTAATGATGAAAAAGCGCCAATAGGAAAAGAACATGGTAAAGACCACGATGAGCTTGGCGATTCCTCAGCATCCAAGGCACCTGTGCTGTCTCTGGAAGTGTCACAACTGAAGCGCAAGCGAGCTGAGTCTTTAGAATTTCCTGACAAGGAAACGCACACTTCGTCTCTCGCCCCGGAAGACCCCTCCTTGATCCCCGCTCCTCCGACGGTAGTGAAAGAAGCAGCACAACCTGCTCCGCTGAGCAAGGAGCATACATTCTTACGAAATAAGCTAAACGCTTATGTCAAGGGCGTTACTTGGGCCCTGAGCCCGAAGCCTACTCAGCCGATAGTGTCTGAGGACACCCTTCACCGCCTTGTCACGACACTTCCTCGAACGCTCGAGGAGTTTCGTCAAGTCCCAGGCATCCAAGGATTTCTCCAGGCTTGCGAAGAAGCAAAGAAGGATCTCTGGTTAACGTTCTCAGTGTGGACGCAAGTCCCAGGGCTTGTGCGGAATTCGCAGACATGATGGAGGGAATTCCTTTGGGCTCTGGGTACCATCTTCAACACCCGTACTCAAACATTCCCAAAGTCCGGTTTTGTAATGTCATCGCCGCGATCCAGGCGCGTGCTAGTAGGATAGCGTAGGGCTAGGGTCATTTGGAATATTTGCGCTCTCTGTGAGCCTGGAGGATATGTTTAAATAAGTTAGAAGGCGGCTTGCGATAAGGTTCAAGGAGACCCTACATCGGTGTTGGGATGGAAGTTTTGGTTGCGATATGTAATGGTATGCGTGTAATCGAAGAGATAAGGCGATTTTTCGAATATCGACCATGCACTAGGTTCTACATAGTATTGGAGAACCTGACAATAGTACAAATATGTCTGTTCTATGCCGGTCGTTGGATGAAAGTCCGTACCCTCTCTTCGGATTCCCCATAATGTGAAAGCCCTTTGGCGTTATTCAAGGTCTAGGATATTGTCTACTAAGTGAATAAAAAACAATAATATTACTGCTTAAAAAAAGGCAGTAGATAATAGCATTAGTAATGGAGTTAAAAGCAAATACGGGCTTAGAAGATGAAGGGTGTCTCGGAAAAGATAAAGCGCCTTTCTCCCATCGGAACACTCGATCACCTGGAGAAATATCGATACAATCTAATAACGCCGATGAGTAACATAGCAAAGTCGCTAGTAAAGTCCGGGCCCTAAGCAGCTTACAATCGTCGATGGGACGATAAGCTACCGATAGTATGCACATAGTGTGATAAAAAGCCTAAGAAGTAAGCAGAGGGAGGTTTATTTACATACGATGTGACATCGCATATACGAGAATCTGCTAGCAATAAGCACCGAATATGCTTCGACATTCTACGAGATATTCGAGCTTAACTTCTCCTAGAGGAATTGCCGTCCACGTGCAGAGAGGCTGATACGATGGAGCCAATGGTATAGGGAACTCTTTAATCGCGGTAGAGCGGGAGGCGGAGGATGTTCGCCGGGTCGTTTGCCTTCGATCTCATCCCTCCAGCTTATCGACGACCTCGTGATGGTCACAATTCCGCGTTTGATGTATCAGATACAAAATACGAAATACATCAAAGAACTGATGAGATATAAAATGGAAGGTTCGCCTGCTTGTTTAACATGACATTATTCACGATCAGTAAACAATAGCATAATTAGATCTCAAGTACAATCACTAGCATACCTATCTTCAGGTGTATTCTCATCGTCATCATCATCATGAAGTTCCAGCTATCAGCACTATTTCTCGGCATTGCCGCCTCCGCGGTGTCCGCGCAAACCATCCAGACTGGCCCGTTCAACCTCCACATCACTGGTAAAGAGGGCAGCTCGATTGATGGTTAGTTTTTATAGCGAATTCTATTAATGATCACACACTTACACCTATAACAGGCTACGCCGCAGCATGCCACGCCGGCGCCGCCATCGAGGGACTGTGTTACGACGAGGGAGTGGTTCCCGTAGACAGCACGTCCTTCGACTACTATTTCAACTACAGCGGGTTCACCACGGTAGACGACGCCCAGGTCGGGCAGGTGTCGTGGAAGCTGCCGTACCGGGACTCGGACGGCAACGCGGCGACGGTGGAGCAGGTCATGGGGCTGCAGTACCTCGTCAACAGCAACGTCGCCGCGCCGATGTTCGGCTTCAGCAACGCCAACCTGAACGTCGGCTTCGACGCCGACGGCAAGCTGTTCGGCTACAACTACTTCGACGACGCGACGTTTACCCCGGGCACGAACCCCGCCCCCAGTGGCAACGGGACCGCGTACTACAACTGGTATGTATGCTACCAATACTTCACCGGCTATTACTACCAATCGGTCGCATGGGCGACGACGCTGCCGCCTCACAACCCGACTTGCGAGCCTGTCGACATTACCCAAGTCTTCGCTTCCTAGGAGGTTAGGAGGCAATATGCGCCACTCGCCTTATAATTCTAATGTCTAACAGTAATAATATTGGCTCTCTTCTAAGTTTTGCGACGATACGATACGGTATGGTTATCTACGAGAACACGTGTTGGAGGGTTGCATCTATAATCAAAGTAATAGTGAATATAATCCTATCTAAATTATGATTCATGCTTGATCATGAAAAGGACACTAGATAAGGGGCATGTTCTAATAACTTGATATCTGCATAAAGGGGGTCGATTAAAGTGCTCGCAAACCAGACAGTATTACTATATCGGGACTGTATTAAATTATTTAATTATTAATTACAACTTCATCTCAGCTTTATTTAAGTTAAACTACTACCAATCCAACGTAGCCATAATGATCTTATATTCGCATAAGAAATCTGAACAAATCGAGAAAGACTCCAGCTTTATCATACAAATCATACTACTATAGTAACACCCCCGAGGACATTTAATTTCGAATAATCCTCGTCGCCTTATTCTGTAATAAACTAAGTAGGTCGTTATAATACCCTTCGTCTCAACGAAGCTATGATGTCGTTCTCTTAACATTCGCTATTCACGGTTCGCATAATAGCTTGGTGCCCAGGTCAGATCATCCCGAGGATTCCTAATGCTATTATGACGTTACGCGTTATTAGCTTTAGTTATTGGTGCACATATTGCAATATACCTAGTCCATCCACCATAAATACTCATGATGCTCACAGGGGCGAACCAACCCTAGCGAACCCCATGCCCAATGGTTACACACAGTATTAATAGTTTGCTAAGATATAATACTCACATAGCTGTAATCTACGTAGGCAAGATGACTGATCAAGTTCATAACATTATCAAGCTACCGAAACTGATGGGTTATCCTACCACCTGGTATTGTTTGGTGTTCCATATGCCTCAGAAACAGACGAGTCACATCAGATGATATCGCAAAACCATGAGACTGTCGATTGGATGCTCACTTTTGGCTTGATTCAACAGCCATATCTTCAGTTGCCTGGCTAGGAGACATGGTCCTTAGAGACCAAGATTGGGTAGGTATTTCGAGATGTCGAACTAGTATAGTAGTCCTTGAGATGTTTCGCACAGCCTAGACCCGGATTCGATCCTGAAATAGCATCACAGGCCTCAACGTCTGTACATACGTGGGTTGGTGACACCTAACGAACTGGTCTAAGCTTACTACAGTAGGATTCGAGCTGCCCTTACCTGCATTGAACATCAAGCAGCAATGCGGCGGGGCAGCTGAGCTGGTGTTGACGGCCCGGGAGGCATTCATGATCTACGAATGATTCGCATCTAGGTAGTTGGTATATCGCAGAGCCCTTGACCTCGTCGAGAATGCTTCTGGATGCACAAAATTTATGCCGCAGCTAACTGCCAAATAGAGCGCCCAGAGAAAGTTTAGCGAAAGGTCAAGGAGTCCCCCGGCGGTTTCAGAAAGATAATCTCCTTCCCCGTCGGCGGGGCCGGTTAGCATCCGGCTAGCTCTCTTGGTGACTGGTTCACATATAGATCTAGGCTCGGAGAGGTCCCTAGATTCCTGTTAGTAGATGTCTGTTTATACATATGCACACGTGTAGTACATAGTACATACGCTTGTGGATCTGAACCCGTCGGTAAGCATAATCGGTTAGTCTTATTAAACATCATATATAATCTCGAAGCTAACGTAATTGCGCTTATGGTATCTAGTGAGAATATGGTCATAGTAAGCGACTACCTAAGTTTACCTCGAAGTGTGAGAGGTGCAATCCTGGAGGGTACGGCTCGAACAACCGATATCGTACACGATGAGAATTATCCGTCAGTCAAATGGGATTGTATCATGGGAAACTGGCACTTACACCTTGAGATATGTAGTTGGCGCCAGATACCTACTCCAGACTCGACCTTCAAAAGGGCTGAAACTCAAAGGCATTTAGCTGCTAGTGTTTCAGAACCTGACTGTGGTAGAGGCAGCTTAGAGTCAAAGCTTCAAGGACCCACGAGGAATGGTATGGTAGCTCAATAGCGTCGTACTGAGGCGGGGACTCGTAATTCAGAACTTTCTGATTGAGGTTAATAATGCAGGGCTGGCGACGATTTCGGAAGGTGTAAATTGTCCGAAAGGATGAAACAGGCCGATCTCTGGGGAGCCAAGAGTCTACCTAGTCTTGCGAGTAGAGGTCATCACGACCTCTAAGGAAAGATATGCCGAGACATGAAACAAAGGCAAACAACAGACTCGCAAAATAGCAACCGCCATCGACTCGTTCGTCTGAGGCAAGCCTGATGAACTTCGTAAGCTTGTGACGCACAGAAATAGGTTATCTGTGTTCAGCGCGCTGGTAGATAACAATGAAAGTTCGAGAGTTCAGGGTGGCGGCGTGTATGGTGCCAATGACCGTGAATCATGATTCGAACCGTTGCCACTACGCAGCTCTTTATGATGCTATGCATCTTGCCGCCAGCATAACATCCAGACTTTGAAGGTCTTGCCGGATAGGCCAGGCCAACGACAGTACCTAGTCTAAGTCTAGTCTACGCACGCGCCCAATGTTCTCGTGACTGTGGAGACCCGCACAGGCGGGATAATACCGTAGTGGTGGATAGTTGGCGGGTCGTCGATTCAATCCCAGCTAAGATTGACCATGGCTGCCACGATACTACTATGTAGTGTATTTGCACTAGTAGGACGGCATAACAACCATAGGCCATACACTAGACAGCGAAATCATCGCATTTCGTAATTCCATGTCCTTTCTGGAAGAACTTGTGACATGATATGCCCGTTTCACGTACCTGGCTAGAGGAAGCGGAGGGGCCACCCGCGGAAAACCCACATCGAGAGTAGATGGTGTCTGTTTCAGAATTGGTGGGCGGGACTAAGAGGGCTGACCGCCTACCGAGAATGCAAGGTTCCGGATGGCTGGGGTGTTGAAGATTGACAGCTTATGGTTCGCCCCGATTCTGTCATCCATCACCTACTATGTACTAGGTAGCCAGTGCTAGTACTATGTAAGTTGGTAAGAGGTGTAAGAGGTAGGGGGTAGGCAGGTAGGCAGGTAGGCAGGGAGCTACTATGTAGAGAGCGGGAGCACAGAGGATTTCTCGGTGCTTTTGCCTGCCGCATGTTCATGCAGTATTCAGGCACACCAATGAGATAGTCCCTCTCCTCAGACATCCTCCGATTTGGTAGAAGATTCAAACATGACGGTCGAGTATAACCGGCACTCCACCTTTGAAATGTTTCAATCACGTTCGTGATGTCGAGTCCATCATGTTTCAGAACGGCGAACATCTGTAGATCGCATCATAGTAAATGCCGTGTAGCAGTGTAGCAGTGTAGCAGTGTGGCTACCTCTTTAATCACATCTCGATATTAACAACATCATCGCTGGTGTTTGAATTTGTCGGGAGGGCATCCGAAGGCTTGATCTGGAATCACAGCTGGGTCGAAAACTTTGCTGCGCCGGTTGATTAAATTAATGACTATCAATAGCCAGGTTTCTACCTATTGGAAGCCAGGGAGTTGTACTTAAATGAAATCGTGCAGCGGTGGTCCTGTGTGGTGGTCCTGTGGTAGTGGCTTACGAATCTTGGTTGAGAAGTGATAGCTCCATATTACTTACCTACTTCTAAGGTTCCAAGGTTCCTATCTATCTACACTAGGAGGTAGGTATGGATCTGGTATTATGTAAGCGGGAGAGTTTACACTAGCAGGAGAGTCTAGCCATTTCCAAGGTTGCCTGCCCCATTGCCCATTGCTTGCCCCATTGCCTTACCCACAAGTGTACCTGCCACCCATAGATGGTTGCACGTAGGTCCGTACTAGCGGCGCTTGCCGCTTTCCTTAGTACCTACCCAACTTTGGATGTAAAGCGGTAGCCTTTAAGCAACGGCCCGCGGTATGATCCATTTTAGGCCATAAGGTTTTCCAAGACTTGCACTTACACTGCCTACCTAGGTAGGTAGGCATCTTTTTCTCTTCTTTTCAACGTGCGACCCAATCGATTAAAAGCCACCCCATTATTCTGACGTGCTTGCAGCGTTGTGGCATTTTTACTTATAAACATTTCCCCGAGACGGACGCTAAGAATAAACTTGGGTGAGATCAATTTAAAAGCGTGAGCCGCCAGGTCTGCAAGAGCCCTTAGGCGATCTATTCGCTGGCTCCCTTCCCCTCTCCCTCTTCCGACTAGACGATGTACCTACCTAGGTACCTAGTGTATGTCTACCGAGGTACATGTATGTATATAAAATGTCACCCACCTAATCTCCAGCGGATATAGTGCCAAGAACTTAAACAACATGAGATCTATGGTCGGGAGACGTTGCTAATTTCTATTTCTGTCCTGGGTCGCGGCCAGTCGGTAACGGGTAGGTTAATAAAGAATCTGAAGGAACCAATCAAAGTTTTGAGGAGCTTCACTCACGCCCCCAACGCTGCAGGCGATACGCAAGTCTTAAGTCAGCTCCTCAGCTATGCCATTGATTCACGACATAAATCGTAGTAGAAAGACTACACCAATGCAGGAACAAGCTCGACCAAGTTTGAAACATAGTATCTGAGGGGCATATCTAGATTGGAGATACCACCTCTCGAGGCATGTTTTAGATCGCGATAAACGCCCCTCGTGAATTGGTTCCTGAAATTGATGAAGAATTTTGGCATCTTAGCTTTTTGTTTGGTCATGTGTCTTTAAGCATAATGCCTAACATATATCGAGGTAAGCAACCATAGGTACCACCAGCCGCCGGAGTTGAGCAACGAGCACTAGGCATTGGCGTGCCTACAGCTGAACTGGCCTTCTTTTCCTTGATAGTGCTGTATAAGCATTTTAAAGTGATATCCCCGAAAGAGACGTCACTGGTAGGAGGATTCTCTTGTGGGAGAAATACCTAATGTAGTAAGCTCTTGTTTGTTTCAACATTTTCCGATCGATAGACCAGATGTGTTCGAGCTTTGTAGCTTGTTCGGCGCATTCCTAAAATCCCACCGTTGCCTTGCAGGTTGTGATGAAATGAAATTGCGGAGGAGGTTTGCAGTTTGCGGCGATGGATGTCACCCGGGAGCTTCACTTGCAGATACGTTAGCTTACCTGCGAGATACGAAGGTTCAGCGCTGGCCCTTTTGGTATTTTCCGGCGCATGTGTATATTATCTGGTTCGATTCTGCGGTTGCGATCCTCACGTCCCACGCTAACATGCGCCAGCCACGAAGGAACCTATCTAAATCGAAGAAAACTAAAGGTATGTATTGTGATGCTGGATCGATACAAGATGACAGTAAGCCTTTTTAGCATCGCAGTGGTCTCGGGTCGATCAAGCAAGGAGTAGACGGAACCTGGTATGTCGTCATGTGGCTGGCGTACTATAGTATGTTTTTAGAAACAGTCAAACAACTTATAGGCGATTCAACATTTATCAGTGTGGTTGTTTTCGAGTTTCGGATTATGCCAACTGCGATTATCAAACCAATCCTATGCTTCGATTCTTAGTCGGTTCCTATACTTAATACTTTATCATCTAATTTGGTAAGCAATCTAATAGAGATAAAAGTGGAAACAAACTTCCTTATTTCATATTACTTGAGTACCTAGGTATACTACCTACTTAACTTTTAAGGTTCTCGTGCTTAAAGGTTATTAGGTTATAGGTTAGAAGTACGCGCCGTCCCTTGCAAAGCTAGAGTTTTAACGTTTCTAAAAAAGAAGAAACTTAACTAAGATCCGAAAGTAATTGTCGTTAAAGATGGGAAACATTATAATTATATCGATTATAACGGCGAGTTATTATAGCCTTAAACTCTTAAGGATTTTTATGGCAGACATAGAACCGGGGAACCCTCATACGGAACTTGGGAGCCGGCAAGTGTAGCCTATCAAACAATCGAAAGACTTTAAAAATGTAATGGGTCCTTTACCAATGGGATGGGTTTATAAACAGGCTTGCTTAGCACAGACAATGACATCTTCGGGTAGGTATCATAAAATTTGGGCTTATAATCGAAGGAATATCTGCTTCTTAAATACGAACTTAAACTCGAATTCGACTATAGGAATTTCATGGCCGTAGGTTATCGATCCTGTGTATGCGATGCTATGCGTGGCGGCAGAGGAATATCCCTATTCTCACTTCCTATCTGGTGGTTGGATGGTAGGCTGTGGGATCATGGATGGCTAAAACCTTGGAAGACGCGTACTTACCTACCTAGGTTACTACGTAATTGGATAGAGTTAACGAATGCTGATTAGTAGTACCTGGTAGGCTAAATCGATTCAATTGGATAAGAACGAAGGTGGGAGAATAGATGGTCAAGATCTAAGGAGAGCTTAGCGCCGATGTTTAGCACCAGCTATTTTCTGAAGCAATGCGCCAGGCATGTTTCAGATTTACAAGGAAGTTAAAGAGAAGTTCACAGGGATTGAGGGATGGATCCGCGTGCCAATGGCACCATTCGAGCGTCTCTTCGTTCTTGGCACCTATCGACAGGGGCATAGGATTACCTAGGCGTACCTGCAGCAAAATAATTGAAGCCCCTATTTGTCAATACCTTAGCTTAAGCTACACCAACATCTTTGGGATGTTTATCTTCCATGTTAATGCAACTATAGGGGCATATACGCCAAGACATGAGCGCAGCAAGCAAACAAGCGAGGCAAAGAATAAACAAATGCATCTATTTATGTATGTACACTTGCTTCGCTTAAAGCAGCAGCAATACATTAACAATTCTAACTATTATTAAGTAGTTACCTCGATAGGTAGTCTTTTAATTAGGTAGGTGATTACTACTTACCTAGGTACCTAGGTATGTATGTAGTAGAGCATCGTTAAGCTTGTCAGCTTGTCGTAACCGATAATTGTACTATGTAATGAGCGGTGATAGATCCTGTTCTCCCTTTTCCCCTGCTGTCTACCTTGTTTTTTGTCATCCGCGATGTACCGGCATACGGAGATTACATCCTGACCCATAACCCCAATTGCCAATTGGATTTCTAGTAATTAGCAGCTGTCTAAGACTTTAGACAGAAAACACAACCAAGGCAGCACAGAAAAAAAGGTGAGCCAATTTAAAGACAAGAATAGTTAAACAGGATCGGGGCTGTCTTATAGCATTCTTTGTTGCATACATATCCGCTTCTTGTGGCATGCGAAGGGTATCCAACCAGGGCACTCCATAAACATATACTTAGATCTATGATGGAGAAAAGCGTAACGTGGTATATTATTAAGCTGCGTACGAATTGGCCAATGTCCCGGAGTAAATTAGTAGCCCGATTAAGTATGGTAGGATGCTATGTCACTCTGCTATAGTTGGAGTAGGTTTGTGATACTCGCTGCCTTAACTTTGGCAAGCCCTTATTTATATAAACCATTTAGTTAATGGCGATACATACATTAGAGACTTATTTCAAAGCTTTTAATTTGATCTTACCTGTTCATATTAAATATGCATTCCTTGTATTCTCTTCGCAAACCTTGAATATTCTTATTTTCATATCGAAACTTATTAACATAATGAGGATGTTAGACGATACGTACCTAGGTCAAATAGTTATTAACAATGCCGAACCCCTAATAGTAAAGCAGAATAGCTCTTAGGTTTTCACGTCAGTGCGAACCTGGCAGACTAGCGAATATGTGCATAGATCCATTACCAGAACACCTGAGGAACTCCGAGCACAAGCACGGGATACCTAGATAGTGGGTAAAAAGAAGGACCGTGTGTTGAGTCCACGTAAACGACCCTTGTAACTTGATTCCAAAGTAGCACTCGCCCGTCTATTCAGTTAACCATCCCTGCGTTCTGTGGATAACGAGAGATATATCCCCCGAGAGATGATCTCGAGCGAGGCGAGCGAAGTCGCACGAGATCGCTGTTCCCTTATTTTTGAACAGATGTCGTTACTACTGCCTAGGTAGTATGTAATGGGGAACGGCGGGCGCTTTGTCCTTACTATGTAAGCATGTTGGTAGATACCAGGTAGGTAGGTAAACAGACATGATATGACGGGCAAGGTTGATGCATTGAACGAAAGGCGGAAGTGATTTGGGAATTTATATGATTTGTTATATGGTTTATAAAGTAGCATATGCCGAAATGGGGAGATGGTCTATTTCTGCATAGTAGGAAAATAAGGCTGGGCCGGGCTACTGCAACTGAGATTGTTTCCTTTCCACAGTTAAGGGGTAAAGGGCTGACCACATGTGGTATGATATGTATGACGGATAGCGACCATCGGGTTGGCATTGCATCGTACATAGTATGTAGATATATTAGTCTGCTGCGCAACAATTACCTAGTCAATGAATGGCGGACCCGAGGAGGGATAGGTACTATGCGTAAACTCTCCCTCTCTGGCTTTAGATCTTGGTATTTGCGCAAACTTGTCTCCTGGGCTTCTCGGCGTTTCTCATAGAAGAGAGCCTCTTTATAGAAGAGTACTCTTGCCACTTGTATGATTCCACTTATGATAATGATATTGATGGTGACGACGACGATGACGGCGATTGTATCAATTTTGATCTTGTCTTGGCCCCTTCCGGTGAAGTAGGTTCGGGATGTGGTTCCTCCTACTTTTATTTTTTATTTTTAATAATCTGTTGAACAGGGGGTTTAGCAGGCTTCTGTGAGCAGCCACGTTTCTACATAATAGTACTTACATACCTACCTACCTCTTATGATGAGGGTGTGAGGGAGGGATTGGCCGATGGGCACCTACCTAGGTATGCAAATATGCAAGTCGAGGACGGGGGCTGCAAAGGTCCCCCCTCCTTCTTAGGTGGAAGAAGGAGGTAAGTATTACTACCTAGGTATGTAGGTACTTCGTAGGTAGAGAGGAAGAAAAAGGAAGCCACCCCCATTGGAAGTACAAATTTACAACCGCCGTTAAAATACACGTAGGTAGGTACATATGTAGGTAAGTTGAACTACGGAATACTTAGGTACAAATAGGTGCGCGGAATGTCGTGCCCAATCTCGCTCCTGGATTCCTTGCAGAGAAAGATACTTCTACATCAAGGCAAGTGCGCACTAAAGGTACGAGTACCTTTCCCATTTCGGGTTAGATTGGCTCAACTGGCTCAACTGGCTTAACTGGTTTATTCGCATTAGCCCTTTTTGAGCAGACTTAATCCATCCATGGCAACCCATGGATATTTTCTTCTTCTCCGCCCACTCCACTCTAAATCTCTTCTCTATCCTACCCGACCGCACCGGCCAGACCTGGGTAGAGCAAAGACACCCCAGGCCAGCGGAAATCATTAAACCCCCCGAATTCCTCGTTTTTTTCTCTTTACCCTACCTACTTGAATCTTCCTTCGCAAGATCATTTGTTCTATTCAGAACCCCTCTCTCTCTCTTTTTTTCCTTCTCCCCCCTCCCTTTCTCGCGCCTCGTCGTCGTCTCTCGTGTTGCAGGCAATTACACAACTCACACACACACATTCATACAATCTTACCTCTCTCTTACCTCCTAATCCCTTCTTTGGAGAAGCCCGCACACGCACACGAAGAAGACCCATCCCTCATCTTCTCTCTTAACTCCGCAACCGCGAGACGTTTTTTCTCTTCTCATTTGATACGAGCGTAGTAGACCCGACTGTCCGGCACAACCGTAGCCCATCATATCAGACTTAGTTCGTTGCACGTTAGACTTGCTACTTGCTACTTACTTAACTTACTTTACTACCCACGTTCTATCTATCTTGTTTGATGATCCTCGGGAGAATCTTGTTGATTATTTCCTCTCTATTTTCGTCTATTTGACATTACAAATTACAACCAATTCTTATCATCGTTTCAATAAACAAAATTTTAATCCATTCGGTCTGTCGGATCATTAACGTAGTCTTGGCGAACTATCAACAACCAGACGACGAGACGAAGCAAACCTGCAGAAGAGCGAGTCGACTTTTATAATTCACCGCGCACAGCATACAGCATCGCATCTCAGTCCCTCGAGAGAGAAATAAGGGGTGCACGGTTCGCATAACACAGACCGTCGGATTACAATTGGAGCGTTCGCCGTCTTTCTTTTTCATTACCAACTGTCACCTTAACCTTGAAGGTTCGCACCGACGACAACGCCTAACCATTCGCTTGAGGCAAATTGGAGGCTTAATATCGTCTGCATAGCTAGAAAAAACTTTGTACGGGCTGGACTCGACATCAAAATCAACGACACTGACACCAGAAACCTTGACCGGTGGATCGCTCTTTGAAGAAAAAAGGCAGCGCCTTGAAGATCCCCCCTGATATTAGCATCTGGAAACGACGATAGTGCAAACGAGCTAATACGAACCATCTTCTATTGTTATTCATAAACCAATCTAATACCCCGATTTCTACCAGTTGTTGGTCACTGCGAGAGGCCAAGGCCCTGCACTTCAGCTCCATTTCGGAGGTAGTTGTGTAGTACATTACAAGATGTACTCACAACAAGCAGCAATGGCGGCGACAGCACCCCAGAAACCTGAGACTTTCATGCTCAGTACCGAAGCACAGCAAGCGCTACCACACGATGCGCAAGTGGCATTGCAACAAGTCGATAATCGTGAGTCATCATCCCGTGCGCTGGACCCCGTTCGTGTGTTCCGTCGCTGACCGTCTGACTGCAGTAAAATATTTCCTCATTTCGGCGCCAGTGGACTGGCAACCCGACCAGTACATTCGGCGATTTCTGTTACCGACAGGCGAATATGTCTCTTGCGTGTTATGGAATAACTTGTTCCATATCTCCGGCACCGACATTGTGCGATGTCTTTCATTTCGATTCCAGGCCTTTGGCCGACCCGTCAAGAACTCCAAGAAGTTCGAAGAGGGTATTTTCTCCGACCTTCGAAATCTGAAATCCGGAACGGATGCTTCGTTAGAAGAGCCTAAGAGCCCATTCTTGGACTTCCTCTACAAGAACAACTGCATCCGTACACAAAAGAAGCAGAAGGTTTTCTACTGGTATAGTGTGCCACATGACCGCCTTTTCCTCGATGCTCTGGAAAGAGACCTCAAGAGAGAAAAGATGGGTCAGGAGGCCACCACCATGGCTGTTAGCGAACCCGCCCTATCGTTCCAGTATGATTCTTCCCAGTCCCTCTACGAGCAGTTAACGAAGGCCCAACAAGCCAATTCTTCCTCATTCAACGCCCAACAAGTTTCTTTTTCTCAGTCACAAGCCCCATCTCCGGTGATGAGGGCGATGGATCCGATGCCTCCCCCGCAAATGATGCCTCACTCGATGGCCCCTTTAGCGGATGGGATGGACGCCATGGTACCATACAACACGATGGCGGCAATGGCCCCTATGCAGCAGCAGGCCCCCCAGATGGTCAAGAGGGAACCTGATTTCAGCCGTATGCAGTACAACCAGAATGGTGTGCCAATGTCTCACAGCCACCAGCGTCATGCCTCGATGCCGGCGTATGGTCTTGAATACTCGCCTGCCCCCTCGTTCGTCTCGTCTCAATACGAAGACTATAGCAACCGAGGTATATCTTTCGAGCCGATTACGCCTCCTCAACAAGCCATGGCAATGGGGGCTGAGCCAGCCTACATCGCGAACGAGGAGACCGGCTTGTACACGGCCATTCCCGACCACCTCGGTGGCGTAAACGGGTTGAACGGAATGATGCAATTGCCCCCGTCCAACCTGGCTGGGCCACAGTTTTCCCGCGCTTATGGTACCAACAATGTCTACTCTGTAATCGAAGGATCGCCGACATACAAACAGAGAAGGCGGCGTTCATCCATCCCTCCTACAATGTCGGCGATCGCTGCCGCCACGGCTCAAGCTCAAGCGGCTGGCCACCGACAGTCGGATCTGAGAAGATCGGTCTCGACGTCGGTCGGCCCTGTAGCGGAAGGCGATGAGTCCCAGGGCAACTCGCCTCCCGGCCTCTCCTACAGCAACTCCACGATATCCCTCAACCAACAGCACATGGATATGTCCAGGCATGGCACCCCGTTATCGGCGGTGGAGGGCAGCCCTGCCCTCAATCCAATGTCCCTCCAGCGACAAGATTTCCCTCAGTTCACTAACGAAGACCTAAACGGCGACGGCTCGATGAGCGAGCACCGGGTAATGCACGCTGGCCCAAACGTGGTCCGCAGAGCTCGTTCAGCTACTGTTATGGAGCTGGGTCCTTATCCCCAGAAGTCTCATTCGTGCCCAATTCCTACGTGTGGTCGTCTTTTCAAGCGTCTCGAGCATCTGAAGCGGTAAGATCAATTGTTTTCTTTGTGACTTGTGTGGTGCACCGTTGTGTATCTAACCAAATATCTAGACACGTGAGAACCCATACCCAAGAAAGACCCTACATCTGCCCCTATTGTAGCAAGGCATTCTCTAGATCCGACAACCTAGCACAGTATGGCTCCAATTCTTTTCTATCTGTATTTCCTTTGTCAGCTTGAAGATCCTGTGATGAGCAACGATGTTTGTGCGATATGAACTCAGACCGAAACCAATCAGCCCGAATCAAGTCACAACATGAGAAGCATACATACAACAGTGCCTACATCAACTCATCATTAGGAGCGACAAGCATAATCGCAAAAGCTAGAACTAACCCTGTTGCTACAGACACAAGCGCACGCATGATCGCGGCGAAGGTGCCGAAAACGGATTGAACTTGTCCGGCGAAGAAGAGGAAGAATACTCGGGCGAGGATCAGCTCGGCTCGCTCGAGGAAGCTTCACCCAACTCGGATTCGGGCTATATTCCAAGCTCCCTTAGCTCCGTTGCCACATCGCATTCCACGACGAATGGCCTGGTCACGGGTGGGATGACCCAATCATCCTTCAACCCCCTACAAACGCTCAGTATGCCCATGACCATGAGCCAACCGGCGGGAGCGATGTAGTCGCTATTTCTTTCGCGGAATGCATTACGATGGGGCATAACCGTCGAATATTTTTGTTGACTCGGGTTTAGCGGATTGATTTTGCATGGCATATTGTGGCTAGAATTGGGGAACTTCATTTATATCCGTGGGCTAGAAGAGCCTTGTTCAACATCATTCGCGTTGTACAGCGATTGTTTTTCTCATTTTCAGCACGAAGGATACCAAAAAACGAAGCATTTGATAGACGGACGGCTGGTGCCTGACGGGAAAGGCTGGCTTCTTTATGCAGAGCGGCGAGGCTGACTCTGACATAAACGGCGGAAGAGGTATAAGGCCGTCGGAGAACCATTCGTGCATTTGTATATATATTTGCTTTCTCTTTTTATTTGTCACTTGACATTCGTAAGGATCGGCTGTAGGGAGCTATGGGAGATGATACCAGGTTTAAGGGTCGGCATCCGACTCTTTGTTGAAGATAAAGTTATGACAGACTAGTCGTACAAACTTCCAAATTCAATAAATATTGATGTATAAATACTACATCCATCGCTTCTTGGCTTGCCTTTGTGGAAGGTGTATAATTCTAATAAGTTTCCTTGTACAAGATAACCGTAACCTTGTAAGTGTTACTCATGCATGCCTGGAGGGGATGAGTAGCAGCAACATATATTGTTCCCAGGCCATGACCTGAAGCGACATAGCCCTCTAGAAACCAAAATACTTGCGAATTTGCTAAGAGTACAATAAATACTTTGATACGCATCATGCCTTTGTGTCGTTCTATATGGACCTTAGTTGTCTAATACCCCTCTCCCTATTAGCTATGGCGGGTACAGACGCGGATATCGCGACTTGTATGTATTCTAGAGAAGCGGCTACTTTGTTGGTGTCTTCATCTCGTCTCGTCTCGTCTCGTCTCGGGGATTTGGCTTGTGCCGCGAGAAGACAGACCGTTCTAGGATTACGGATTTGCTTAGAACCCAGAGTTCCGAAGCCAGCTCAAGTGGTATAATAGGCGCGGTAGGAGTAGCGGCCGTAGTAATCGAAGATCTTCTCAAGGATGTCCTCGGGGCCCCACTTCTGGCTAGCCTCGGCGCGCTGGATCTCATCCAGTAATCCGTACGGCCTCCTACACCTCACGCGCGAGCAGGAAAAGACGTAGTGGAACTGCGCCTTGGGCGAGCCGATGCTGTCTCCGCCGAAGCAGAGCTTGGCTCTCATCTGGTGAACCCACAGGCGGATGTTCTCGTCGTCGCTGCCGCTGAACGTGAGGGTCGGGGAGGACCTGGCTCTGGCGAGCCAACTGAGCCATAACTTCGAGGGGAGGGCGGAGCTGATCTGCCCCTCGAGATTGGCCATCTGGGCAGTGATCTGGTTGATGTTGGTCTGAACACCGTTGACGCTCGCGTGGACTCTGCTAAACTCCGAGTTGAGTTGAGCGCGGAGTTCAACGATGGTAAGGTTCATGTGGTGGAGTTTACAAAATTATAATGTGGGAGAGAAGCGAGAAGATCAATGTCATGATCATGAACGGATTGTACTATGTAATGGTGAAAGGGGAATGTGTCGCGTCACCTTATAGACAGGTCGGTTACGATTATCCCTTACGCTCTCGCACCTCACCTCCGTTTCCTCTTCCCTCCACTTCTACCCTTAGATGTCCTATCGCTGCCCTGGATCTCAGTGATGTCCTTCCGACTTAGCTTTAACATGCTATTTCTCAGCCTCCCTACTGCAGGTGCGTCGACAGCCCTTTCTCTCTTTCTCATGGTGATTCCTTTCGCAGTGCCGTTTCTAGGCCGTTCCAGAATAATTCCGTTTTCACGTGCTTCCTTTCGCCTCTTGGTCTCGCGTGCCGTCGCCGCCGTGGTAATTCCCTTGCGATGTGCCATGGGCATTTTAACCTGCTTAAAGATGCTGGTCTTAGAGCCAAGTGCGGCTAGACGTAAGTCTGTTGCTAGGTGGCGATTTCGACCTGCATGTTCCATACTGCTCCCTCCTTGGCCTGACCCTGAGAGGAGGTGCGATTCAGATAACAGACGCTGCAGTGCCAAGTCGTTCTTTAGGAGAGACGGGGCGTCCTCATCCGTGGCAGCTTTGCGCTTCGTTGTTGAAATAGACGAAGAGGTGGGTTCTATAGATGAGGAGGGAACGCGGGAGGACAAGTATTCTTTACTCTCGCGCTTAGAGACGGGGTTGTTGGAGAGGGCTGGCAGAGTATTCGTGTGAGAGACCACTTCGACTATTGAGGTACTAGAAGATGAATCCTCTAGCTCTTCTTCTGATTCCGAGCCGGATACACCGTCCCAGGAGTCTTCCGAGTTGTCATCCGAGTCGGACCGTAGATCCTCAGGTTCGGAAGCTTGTGTCGCTTTCGAACTAGTATGGGTTGACTCTAATGGAGCGAACTGTGCTTCGAAGTGTCGCTGGAAAATAGCTTGAGCATCTTCTTGGGATATCGATGCCTCTTCTTTTTGTGTGCGCGATTTTCGCTTGCCGAGGATTGTGGACATTTTTGGTGTTGGGCGTTGGTTCTAGGTGTAAGTGTAGGTAAGTTGCGAAGTTGATTGAGTTGATTTATATACAGCAATGGTATAAGGCGATGGTGGTCGTTTGATGTTGAAGAGTCTTAAATTTTTTAATGGGCCCACGATCTTCAATAATTGATTACATAAGATCCATTGAAGATCCTTTTAGTCCGAGCCTTCCAAGTTGTAGTTACCTAGGTACCTAGGTACTTTATGATCCAACCAATTAAAGACGGTGATTAGGTCCCTTGGTAGCTTCTACAATACAGTAGCTTCCATCCCCTGACACTAGAAATCACCCCGCCATAGCCACAGCTAAAAATATCCAAGTAGAAACCCCACCATGAACCTTGGAATTTAAATGGATATTGATGGATATTGATTCTTAAACTTGAAGTCTCTTCTAACCATCAAACACAATGACGCGATTCAGACCCTGCATAGACTTACACGCAGGCCAGGTCAAACAGATCGTGGGCGGAACTCTCGACAGCTCGACCGCCGAGCTCAAGACGAACTATGTCTCACAGCATTCTGCGGCGCATTTCGCCGATCTATATCGACGTCATGAACTAGAGGGTGCGCATGTGATCATGCTAGGCCCCGGAAACGAGGACGCCGCAAAGGAGGCTCTGGCGGCATGGCCCGGTCATCTTCAAGTCGGCGGAGGCATTGATGATCAAAACGCCTCTACATGGGTGGAACGAGGTGCTAGTAAGGTAGATAATATTCAGAAGATTCGATCGACAGTAATGGTGTCATTGGTTTACTGATTAGACTTTCTAGTAGGTCATCATCACATCCTTCCTCTTCCCAGAGGGTAAATTCAGCCAGGAGCGTCTAGATGCTGTGCTGGCTGTGCTTGGCGGGCAAAAAGACAACCTCGTCATCGACCTCAGCTGTAGGCGGCAGGGCGATGACAAGTGGTTCGTAGCTATGAATAAATGGCAGACAATTACAGATATGGAAGTAAACCAAGGTACCTAAACACCCGCCCTCCTTAGCCAGGAGGTCTGCTTTTACATTCTCGTGAAGAATGAACACATAATTAAACGATGCTCGCAGAGTCCATAAGATCCCTGGAGCCGTATTGCTGCGAGTTCCTCATCCACGCTGCCGACAACGAAGGCCTGCAAAAAGGCATCGACGAAAAACTCGTCCAGAGACTTGCCGAGTGGTGTAGCATACCGGTGACGTATGCTGGTGGCGGGAGAAATCTTGATGATCTAGAGTTGGTAAAGAAGTTGAGTAGCGATAAAGTAGACCTCACAATTGGCAGCGCATTGGACTGTTTTGGCGGCACAGGGGTCAAATTTGATGATTGTGTTGCATGGAACGCTGAACAGAAGCGATAGTGGGAATAGAATCAAAGTAATTATCAAGCTAGCAAATAAAGGGGGGTTTTGAAGAAACATGGGTATGATAAAAGCTTGCTGAACGATGATAATACACTCCACAAGCATCGACTTCACCAACCCAGGGGATGCGAATCGGGTTGAACAACTATCAATACAAAGACATTTTTTAGGAACGTCAACGTATCCCTAGGTATGAGATATTTGCGACTGACTGTTAGTGCAACCTTCATCAAGATCTTTATCCATCCACTACTCAACACCAGCCTGGTTGTTCTTCTATCTCGCCTCGACACATATTCCTACATCCCGCTACATCACGACTTCAGCTCCTCCAGCTCAAGCTCTAGCTGTCGGATACGTTCGCTCTGATCCTGTGATCCTGGTCCTACCCGCTTCTTTAGGCCATCTACTTCGGTCGTTAGGTGGTGGATTTGTTGGCCCTGCACGCTGATCATCTCTGTCTGAGTCTCCAATAGGTGCTTGATTTCCTCTAGGGTTGTCTCAACTCCAGAACCGCCTGCGGAGTTGCTGGAGGGCGCTGGTTTAGGGGCCGCCGTAGTCGAGGTCGGCGCATAAGTAGGTGACTTAATTGATGGTGCCGCTTTCGGAAGTGGCGCTGACGTAGTCTTGGTTGGAGAAGGGGGCTTGGGCTCGAATTTTGCAGGTACCGCACTACGTTGTAGTGGCTTTGAGATTTCCTCAAAACTCGAGGTTTCGTCCTCGTCGTCCTCGTTTTCATCGTCGTACTTCGAGGCAATGGCTGCCATAGATCGATTCTGCTCCTTGATAGTGGGAGGCGGTGCCGGCGCCGGCTCTGGCTCTTTCTTCAGAGCAGGCTTGGATACAGGGGCTGGAGCCGGCGCGGATGTAGTTGGGTTGTAACTAGCTGGGATTTCGACTGGCGCATTACCCTCGTATATGCTCTCAAAATCGATCTTTGCCGGAAGACCGGTTTTACCCGAGAGCCAATCACCAGAACTGACGCCTGGTTTGAGGCCGGAAGCTGGTGGATAAATATCCGATTGGAACGTCTCAGCTCGTCGAGGCACAGTGAAGGATATTGGCTCAATATATGCGTCGTTGACGGTCTTGTACGCTCTCATAACTTCATTTTCGTGGACCTTGTGTAATCGTTAGCCGTAGAGATTATGGCGCTATATAGACTGCAACTCACATTGACCCCACGCTTGGGGACGAAAGCAATACCTCTCTGAGGGTCTACAGACTTATACTCCGAGAGGAATTCGAACTTGTCATTCTCATATTCAAAGTAGCGGATGTTGCCATCGCTGGCATAACCAAGATTAGCCACTCGCTTTCTGCGGGTTATATTAGAAACAACGGGAATACTTACCCCTTTCCAGCGAGGTATAAGCAGCTGCAGGCGTCATCTAAGTCTATGTTAGTTATGCTAAACACATGTATTAAAATGTATCTTACCCCAGAAAGGCATGCAAACACCAGAGATACTATCAAGAGTTTTAAAACCACCGATAGGTGTGTTGTTGCCAGGCTCCCATAGGGCAAGTTGACGATCACTCATCTTCGAGAAGCCCGTCGTAGCGAATCTGTTTTGCTCTCCTAACCACACCGTTCGGCTGTTCTTGGCCCCTTCGTGGCCTGGCCCTTCATGTGCAGGGCGCTCTTGTCGCACGTCCCATACACGAAGCTTCTTGTCTCTCGACGTTGTAACTAGCATCGTACCAGCGGCGTTCCACGATAGGCTCTGAACAACATCGGGGTGTCTTAGCGTGTGAGCGGAAGAGCCGGCACCCACGTCCCATATCTTGATCGTAAGATCCCCGGAGGCGGAAGCAAGTATGTTCTCGGCGGCGGGGTTGAACAGGACTTGGCCGACCTTCCTCGAATGGCCGGTCAGTTTGGCGACAGGGTGGACGTCGGGCGGTTCTTCGGCATCGGTCAATAGTGTAAAGCCCTGCGGCACTTGCCACAGCATTACTTTGCCATCTTCGGAAGCTGAGGCGATTAGGCGATCATTAAAAGGGTTCCTTGAGTACTATTAGGTTAAAGTCTTCGGAATAAGGGGGGTCAGCCACTCGAAGGGTCGCGTGCGCACCAGTCGGTATCGAGAACGGCGGCAGTATGGCCACGGAATAGAGGTATTACGTCAGGAAGCTTGCCCTTTTCGCCTAGCGGGATGACGGCGAAGGCACCACCACCACTGGCCTCCCAATTGACGGCGAGATATTCTGGGTTGGCCTTTTGCGATCAAAAATGTCAGCTCCTGGCTTACATAGGACAGCGAGAGGGCGAAAGGGAATCAGACCTTAACTAGATTGGTATCCCAGGCATTTCGACTTATGCGGAGATTATCGTAACAGAATTCCTTTCGCGTAGACTTGCCGAAGACATGTCCTTTGTTGAGGTTAGCAGGATCATCATGGTAAGCCACTCGTAGAGAGGAGCGAGAGGAGCGCATAGGAAGACGTACGGTACTTGGACGCTCGAACGAAGCGACCAGCCATGATTTGCCGTAAGCTATAGGGAAGTAATAAGATATAGGTAGAATGGGAATTTAGTGTAGCAGATGAGCATAAAGCGCAACGAAGAGGAAGCTTAGGGAAGAGGAAAGTGGCGATAGGGGAGAACGAAGCAATAATGATATTAGGTAAAGTTGATGAAGTGATGAAAGGACTGAAACTTCGAAGCCTTGTACCTAAGTACCCCTATTAAATCTACCTACGGAGACCCGTTTTTTCAGCAGTAGCCCTGTTGTAGGTACCTAGTGTACACTAATAGAGTTTCGCCTAACCAGGCCCCACTTGCCACTCCCCGGAATTTATATCCCTAGTACGTACCTAAGTACATACACTAGGTAGAATAGCTAAAAACTACCTAGGTAGGTAAACTCACGTGTTCACCTAATTTACGCCAACAAAAAGAGAAGGTTCCTAGGGTACCTAGGCACCTACACTACACTAGGCCTAGCTTACCTACCGGTACTTACCGCGTCGACGCGCCTCTCTTTAACTTTTCTCTCCTCAAGAGGTGGATTTTAAAACTGTCGCATCTTCACAACCGACCTCAACAAAAATTCCCTAATTCAACATCTCTACCATCAATATGGCGGCTTTGTAAGTAGAGCCTTTCGCAGCATCTCTGATCCTTCACACTAACCAGGACGGCCAACAGTGAGAATTTCGATAATATCTTTCTAGATTTATCCAAGGAGTCCGGGAAGTGCAGATTCGCAGAGAACGGTCTAGGCTGGAAACCCTCAGCGGGCGGCAACACTTTCACACTCGATCGCGGCGATATCTCCAGCGCACAATGGAGTCGCGCTGCGAAAGGCTACGAAGTCAAGATCCTTAAGAGATCTTCCGAGCTTGTCCATCTCGACGGGTTCCAGCAGGAGGTAAAAGGAACTGCTTCACATATTTCGATTGGCGGTGCTGACTCTCCCCATTTTTGCAGGATCTAGAACGTTTAAGCAAGATCTTCAAGAACTGGTATAGCATCAATCTAGACCCTAAGGAACACGCGCTACGAGGTTGGAATTGGGGAAAGACAGAATTCAGCAAGGCTGAGCTTGTATTCAACGTCCAGAACAAGCCTTCCTTCGAGGTCCCCTACTCCGAAATATCAAACACTAATCTCGCTGGTCGCAACGAAGTCTCCGTCGAGTTCGCCGCTTCGAACGAGGATGATACGGGTACGAACGGACACCTAGGCGGCGCGCGAGGCCGAGGCAAGAAGTCCGGTGCGGGTAAAGACCAGCTCGTGGAGATGCGTTTCTATATTCCCGGTACCACTACTCGTAAAGAGACAGAGGGTGAAGAAGCAGGAAGTGGCGGGGAAGAGGAGAAGAACGCCGCAACGCTGTTTTACGAGACGCTCATGGACAAGGCCGAGATTGGCGAGACCGCGGGCGATGCGATCGCTACTTTCTTGGAGGTCCTACACCTTACACCACGGTTTGTCTACCTAGCCCCTCTATGTGTTAGGCCTTTTTTGTTTTTTTTATTTCTCACTATTTCACAGTGGACGATTCGATATCGACATGTATGAAGCGTCGTTCCGTCTCCGCGGTAAAACGTACGACTACAAGATCCAGTATGACCACATCAAGAAGTTTATGGTCCTTCCGAAGGCAGACGATCTACACTTCATGCTATGTATTGGCCTAGATCCACCTCTCCGCCAGGGACAGACGAGGTATCCTTTCATAGTCATGCAAGCTAAGAAGGATGAGGAAGTTACCATCGATCTGAACCTCACTGAGGAGCAGCTAAATGAGCAGTACAAGGATCATCTACAGCCGCACTACGAACAACCGCTACACCAAGTTATTACCTACATATTCAAGGGACTTGCGAATAAGAAGATCACCTCTCCGGCCAAGGATTTCATGACGCACAGAAATCAATTCGGCATCAAGTGCTCAATCAAGGCGGCGGAAGGATTTCTTTACTGCCTCGAGAAAGCCTTCATGTTCGTGCCGAAGCCTGCTACCTACGTATCCTACGACCAGACTTCCTCCATTGTGTTCTCTCGTGTTAGCGGCGCGGTCTCGGCCTTGTCGACTTTCGATATTGCGGTCCATATGAAGAGTGGCGGGCCACCGCATCAGTTCAGCAACATTAACCGTGAGGATCTAAAGGCGCTCGAAGGCTTCTTCAAACTCAAAGGACTACGCGTTAAGAACGAGATCGATGAAGATGCCAATCTACTTGCCGCCGCTCTGCGCGAGGAAGTAATGGATGAGTCCGAGGATGAGGTGGTGGGCCCCCGAGCCGATCGGGGATCTGCTGACGAGGACGAAGAGAGTGTGGATGATGACTTCCAGGCCGAGAGCGAAAGCGATGTGGCCGAGGAGTTTGATTCAGACCACGATTCGTCGGGCTCCGGGAGCGCGGAGAGTGACGTTGACGGCGGGGCGGCCGGGGATGAAGGCGAGGACGAGGAGATGGCAGACGCGGAAGAAGAGGAAGAAAAGCCTAAGGCGAAGAAGCAGAAGACTGGAAAATAGAGAGCCCATTTCTCTTTCTCCTCGAGCCTAATCATCCCTGGCATAGACCTGAGTTTTCTTCATTGAGTGGTTCAAGGATAAGATTTGGCGGCAATGGCGTTACGGAGGCTTTATTAGTTTGGACCGACCTCGATCGAGTGTTGTTGCTCTTGCGTTCATGCGGCTTAGGGATTCCCAATCAAGTACTTGACCAATTCCAGTAATCTGTATTGTGTTTCGCAAGTACAGACGAGCACCGGATGGTCTACCTAGGTAGATAATGTCTCGTTTCATGCTGACACGACTGATTGATAATGACCCGATAGGCCTCCTAATGGATAACCCTCCGGCAACGAAATTTTATATTCTTGATAAGATTTGGCTCTACTAATACTAATAAGCATATTCAGGTTATTGGACAAGGTTAACGTAAAGATGATAATTCATACGTCATCTTACTTAAGCTATCTTACCTAATTCTACTTATATATTAAAACCCAACCCAAGGCTCTAGTCATCATGTCCGAAATTGCTTGGGATCTCCGAGCCTTCGAGAGCGTGTAAATACTGTAAATACTTCCTGGTCGTTCATCGCAGGTAGGTAAGCAGAGACAGTTTGAGACATGGTAACCTTTTTGGCTGGCTGACGCCGCCTTGCAGCTGTAATAACCCCCACTCGTCGGCCGATCATGAATCGTAGCCAACCATGGTGTACATCCATGGATTTTGTTTCCTCAAGACTACACTAGGTAATGGGACACACCAATCTTGCATCAGATAAATTTAATAAAATCCCCTTGAAGAACCCTTTTTTTTCTTTGTTCCCTTTTTTCATATTTTCATCTACATCTTCTAAATGGGTTGCAAAATGGCACGCGAGCTCTCAAATTTCATATTAACTATATATTACATGTCTCCTATTTGACCATAAGGTGATAGGCCAAGTTCCTATGACGTATAAATGCAGATTTCCAAGTTCTCTTTTTATGCTTCTCTTTACTATGCATGTTCATAATAGATATTCGAGTACCGGTACATTCCTAATTAGGTATCTTCCCAAGTAGGATTCGTTATCCATGTCCTCAAATCTAAGCTAGCTTTTAATGTTTTTAATGGATGTTTAATGCGTTCTGTACACTGCCTAGGTAGGTAGGTACGCAGCACAAGCGAAAGTAAGGTATTGCAGCATGTTTCCTTAATAGGCATGGTCTGTTTCTAAATTTTGCCTGTCCATCTGCGCCTTCGAACTGAGCCGTGGAGTTGCGTGATGTCAACTGGTTGTTTTATGAATTGTACCTTTGGGTATGTACCTAGTGCAGTACCGAGCCTGAACCTTGATATTAAATACAGACCTGGTAAGGACAGGAAATATCGTCAGTTTAACAAGGTAGGACTTGCCAGTTATCCGATCTGGTGGAATTGATTTCCTTTTACTTCTTCTAACTAAGTTGTTCCTGATTATTTCAAATATTGTAGACTAACTTTTTTTTTGTCTTGGGGATTTTTCTAAAAATCCAATCGAAAGTGTATCCTTCTATCCCTTCTTGTCTTTCTTTTTATTTTACATTGTCCAGTTTGACGCGCCGTCAATAATAACAAATAACCGAGGATCATCTTTGAATCTTTCAATGCAAGCAACCAACCCGATCCACGCCCTACTACCTAGCCAGGCCTAGAGTCATTGGTAAGGTCGTCAACTGATCAGCCAACTCCGCATCGCGTCGTGCATCGTGCGAACGAACACACACCAAGGATTCAAGGGACGGCAAACCCCCAAGCTTCCCCCTCACTGCGAGGAGCCCATTTCAGATATCAATAGCCATTCTGTGTATCATTCTTTCTTTCTTCTGCATAATTCTACATACTTGAAGGAGAAGAAGAAGGAGAAAGTAAAGGCAGACCCTGCTTCGTCCACTCAAAATTGGTGGCATCATATATCCATTATTATCCATTATTGTTCGTTATTATACTCGTTATTATATTCGCTATTAAGTTAAAATAACGGTCTACCCTGTCTAGCCTTAGCCCCTTCGTGGAATCACACACACACGCGCACACACGCATACACAGAAGTTTAGGCGGATCTTCCACGGCCTAGCCCTGTTTCCTACCTACCTAACACTAGGTACACTAGGTACCTATCTGGTGCCTAATAAGCCCCCCGGATTTCCCGTTACTTATCACTATTACTGCCCAGGTGTATTTCCCACACACCGTAATAAATGTTTACAGAGCCTGCGCCGCCGCCAGCAACGGGTTATTTCCCGACTGTCCCAATTTCTGCAATCGCACCACCTCAAATCTCTCCATCTCCTCTCTCTCCAGGTCGAGGTAGCAGGCTACGGGGCTTGATTCACTTACATCGTTTGTCGCGCGATATCTCTAGTTTTGCTCATTATAGTAGCAGAGCTGATACATCTGCGCCTTCAATTTCACCTACTTCCCCCACCAGCTCCGGCCACGCCTCGACATCCTCCGCCGCTCCCCATGAGGTCGCTTCGGACCCACCCACCACAACACCAGACCAAAATCTTGATTCGAGCAGGACTCACCATCGCCGGACAAGTAAATTCTCTGAGGCCGCTTCCGAGGCCCTATTGAATTCGAGGGCAGATTCAAGCATCCACGTTGAGACTCTAGACGAGTCACCCGACGAAGAGATGACGCGAACTCGATCTGCCACCACCGGCGACCTGTCCCACGATATGTTACCAACCATACGTTTCTCTGCCTTCTACGATACACGCTCAAATAGGCCGTCCCTCTCGTTTACCCCAATCTCCCGGACATTGCCTACGGGTAAAGAGACGATAAAAGTCGGTCGATATTCCGAACGAGAGAACCATGCTCCCGTGCCTATGAACACTCCATCGGCCGCTCCCGTGGGTTTCAAGAGTAAGGTCGTAAGCCGTCGCCACTGCGAGTTTTGGTTCGAGAAGACGAAATGGTATATCAAAGACGTTAAAAGTTCTTCCGGTACCTTTCTCAACCACATCCGTTTAAGCGCTCCAGGTACCGAGAGCAAGCCGTTCCCCATCAACGACGGCGATATAGTTCAGCTAGGAATAGACTTCAAAGGCGGAGAGGAAATGATCTACCGATGCGTCAAGATGCGCATAGAACTGAATAGAGGTTGGCAATCGAAGCCCAACACTTTCAAGTACGTTCCACCATATATCCGCCCTGTTTTGTTAAGTAGAACGGCCTTTCGCAAAGATTCAAGTTCAGCCCCTGGAAGTCATCTATCCATATACTATTTTTTACACTACCTTTTTTCGCGTTCTACTATGGCCATAATGGCTAACGAATATATAGCATGGCAACACATAAACGATTACGAGATCTGACCTCATCTTCGTCATCTCCATCCCATGCGCAAGATTGCTCTATATGTCTAAACGCGATTGCAGTATGTCATACGATTCTAAGTATATATCTATAACATATCTTTTATTTAGTACTAATACGTCTCTTTATCTCGATAGCCCTGCCAATCTCTCTTCGTTGCGCCTTGTTCTCATACCTGGCATTACAAATGCATCCGGGAAATGCTGACTGGGCCGTCATGGCCGATATTCATATGCCCCAACTGCCGAGCCACCGCTGACTTGGATGCCGAGGTGGATGAGCCGTCCGACGAATGGCAGCAACTGGACTCGGGCGTAGACGATACTCAAGAAGAGAAGACTACACGCCCATCCTCTCAAGCAAATGAAGAAGTTGATTCACCCGCTGCCTCACCAGTAAATAACAACAGCGACGAGCACCAACCGTCCAATGAAGTTGACGTGGGTGACGTGACGATGCAGATCGACAGTAGCACGGTACAACCAGCTCTGTTGAGGCACGCGGCGACAGAGCCAGTCCCGATACCGAACGCGACGCCTCGCATAAGTGGTGGTGATCGGTCTATAACCAATCGAACGCCGTCGCCGAACAGCCACCCTTTAGCCAACGGTCATGAGGGCCCGATCACACCCCGCAACGACGCGGGCCCATGGGTATTTGACGGCAATCCAGCGCGAGTTAGCCAGGAGAGCACCAGGCGAAATGGCATGAGTAGCCTGGACGCTGCGGCGCAGGCCGGGGTCGACAGATCATAGAATGCCTGTCTGATGTTATCCGGTTTCCATTTAAGCGTTGCCTAATTCGATGACACCCATTCGCGTCAACAACTCGAGGGGAACTTGTGAGAGACAGATGGCCTCAATATCGCTGAAGTACTCTGTCCACAGCTGAAAAAAGATTCAAGCATGGCGAATATATCGCGACCTTAGAGGGAATACACATCCATCGACGTTCGGGATAGCCACCGGCTACACAGTGTATAACTTTTACCAGACCGTATAGGTATAATTGGGTTTTACACAGCATTGACGAAAACTACACATTTCATATATGTCTAGTCTCGATCGGAAGGGCTGAGCTGGGGGCTGCAGCTCGGAATCCCACTGTGGTGGAACCATTGTTGATATTGATGTAAACTGAACTTGCTGGGCTGGGAGAAGGAATTTGACGGGATAGGGTTGGTACTTTTATACCGTTCGGGAGCTGAGAAGTGCGGCATACATGTTTATCGTGTTTCGTGGGCTTTATCTTTCTTGTTTTTCTTTTGGTGGGATATGGAGTCTACGAAGCATGTGTCCATGGATGGTGTGTACAGTATAGAATGCATTCACGGGCTAGGCGGGGATCAGTCACGGTATATGGAGTCTGGTATATGCCGAAAGCATAATAATATCAAGAACCGGACACATGCCGGGTTTGTGCAGGATCTAAGTTGTTCGAGATGTGAAGTATGAAGTAAAGGAAGGAAGGCTACATGACAACATAGCCTCTCTGATCTACGTACATGTACCTACCTATGTAGGTAGGTAGTGTAAGACAGACAGCCTTCCAAGTTATGCGTAAGCTTACATGTTAGGTACATAGGTACATATGTACATAGGTACGTATTGATGCACTAAATCGGTCCTACGTACATGTACATTAGCTGCTTACTTAATTACGTACCGTACGTACATATGTACAAGGCAGGTGGCCCAGTGCCGATCGGCTAATCGGGAATGCCCTTATTAACGAGAGTTAAAGAAATTAGAAATTTAGGTCTGCGAGCTCGGACTAAAATCAGTTCGGAGATGATCCAAGCAAGGGCCTACCTAGTACCTAGTACCTACACTACCTAGGTATGTTACCTACCTAGGGTCTTTCGGCTTACACCAGTACACGAGACTACAGTAGGTATTTTGTTTCAATGGACTTCATTGTTGACCAGCAGATAACCAAAATGTACTTATAATATTGTATCTTCTTTACTCTTTCTTCATTACTCTTTCTTCAAAATTACATATTTACTCGTCCTCCCCCGTGAGCCCTCGTGACAATCAAAGACACAGACACAGATCGAACCGAAAGACCCGTAAACCCATGCGGTGACATTATCGCCGAACCGATTTTCCACTAGAGACCAGGGAGCGATCGCAGTAGGCATTTTATAGAGGGCCGATCTACAAAGCACCATCGAGTGGCGAGCGAGCGGATTGCTTGGGACCACACCATGTCAACTACTGCTGGGTACGATGCCAGGGATTCCACCGTTACGGCTTCAAAAACTAATATGAGAGCTGCAGGGCCTTCGTGGCGGGCGGTATAGCTGCCGTCGGCGCCGTCACAGCTACACATCCCTTTGAGACGGTCAAGATTCGGTACGCCTTTTGCCCTTGTTTGCTTTGCACAAAGGATCTCCACGATTTCTACGATTTCTACAATACCTTCTACTGCGATAGGGAAATCATGAGCTCAGCTGACATGACGCCTTTTCGGCGCACCACAGAATGCAGCTCCAAGGCGAACTCCAAACCAAGGGCCACCAACCGCACCACTACCGCGGGCCCTTCCACGGCGTCGGCGTCATCGTGCGGAACGAGGGGCTCCGCGGCATCTACCGGGGCATCGGGTGCGCGTACGTCTACCAGGTGCTGCTCAACGGGTGCCGGCTGGGGTTCTACGAGCCGATGCGGAACGGGCTGGCGACGCTGCTGCTGCGCGACGGCGCGAAGCAGAACCTGGGCATCAACATGCTGTGCGGCGCCACGTCGGGCATCGTGGGCGCCGCCGCCGGAAGCCCCTTCTTCCTGGTCAAGACCCGGCTGCAGAGCTTCTCGCCCTTCCTGCCCGTCGGCACCCAGCACAACTACCGCAACGCCGTCGACGGCCTGTCGCAGATCTACCGCGCCGAGGGCCTGCGCGGCCTGTACCGCGGCGTCGGCGCCGCCATGATCCGCACCGGCTTCGGCAGCTCCGTGCAGCTGCCCACGTACTTCTTCGCCAAGAGGAGGCTCGTCAGGCACCTGGGCATGGAGGAGGGCGCGCCCCTACACCTGGCCAGCAGCACCGTGTCGGGGTTCGTCGTGTGCTGCTTTATGCACCCGCCCGGTAAGTTCCTTTCGTATCTTATATCTTGACTTCACCTCCCTATATAAGTCCCTGGATACCTAGGTGGTGCCCACTTAACATGTTTGTTCGCCCGAGAGACCAGCTGACAAGTCAACCGCAAGACACGATCATGTCGCGGCTGTACAACCAGAACGGCAACCTGTACAAGGGCGTGTTTGACTGCCTCGGCAAGACGATCCGGACCGAGGGCTTCTTCGCCATCTACAAGGGCTTCCTGCCCCACCTGGCGCGCATACTGCCGCACACCATCCTCACCCTGAGCCTGGCGGAGCAGACGAACAAGCTGGTGCGCAAGATCGAGAGGAGGATATTACCTGCCTCGACGCTGGGCAAGGCTTGATGTCGTTGATGTCGCTGGTGGGGTTTAGGGAGGTGTGGGGATGGTGGATATATAGAGGTGGAAATGTCTGGAGCGAGCACCAGCATGAGAACTCTTTGTTGACGATTTGATGGCTCGTGTGCTAGATCATGCTGATCTAAGAATCGTGGCAGGGATATACTGTTTGAAAAGAAAAGGGAGGAGGGAGGGAAGGGACACGATCTCTGGATATACACATATAGATATCTATATGACGATGATTCGAGCCTTGGTAGCTATGGCAAGTTCATCTGGCGATAGAAGGAGTACGGATAGATAGATACTTGGACGGCCTTACGGTACTACTAGGGCACCACCAGTTTAGACATGGGTTCAGGAGGTCATACAGTTAGTTTTTTAGGTAGGCACCTAACCTACCTATCTACCTACCTACACCTATGCATCGCCATAGGAGTAAGGGGCTAGGTTCCAACGGCATGCAATCAAAAAGGAAGGGGGGGGGTACCCGTCAAGGCTACATTACATTTACGCTTACAAACTTCTATCATGGGCTTTATCTTCTATCGAGTGCATGTATGCATGTATCTATGTATCTAGTGTATGCTACTACCTACCGCTACCCGTGCACCGACCTCTCGCACCCGTAACATAGCCTCGGCTTCTTCTCCCCTAGGCCGGCGGCGGCGCTCGCGTAGCCGATCTCGCCTCTCCAGCGCTCGTCGCCTTGCTCGTCTAGCGCGGCGCCGCAGAGGCCGCATGTGGGTTCTTCGCTGCTGCTTCTGCTGCTGGTGGTAATACTCGGGTTGCTGTTATTATTGTCATCGTTGCTGTGCTGATTGTGGTTGTGATTGTGGTCGTGGTCGGGACGCCGCAGCAGCTTGCCCGTCGTGCGCACCACGTTGGCGACCACGGACGGGTAGCTGGCCTCGACGTCGGCGAAGTACCGCGACAGCACGTCGTCGATGCTCAGGTCCCGGTGCGAGACCACGGCGTTCTTCGCCCGGGAGTCGGGGGGTGCGGGGAGCCCCGTCAGCGGCGGCGAGGTGTAAGATAGGTAGGTCACGAGCTCCTTCCGGAAGAGCTCCCGCAGGGGGCTGTAGACCGGCAGGCTCGCGGCCGCGGAGTCGGGGGGAGCCGCGGAGTCGAGGCCGGATGGCACGGGCACGGCGCCGTCGTTCACCAGCCCCGGCAGCGAGAAGCCCCGGCCCTTCGCCGTCTCGGACAGCGTCAGCTCCGCCAGCGACGTGGTGCTGTGGCCCAGCAGCAGCGCGTCGCACCCGCGCCGCGCCGCCGCCGCCACCAGCAGGTGCCGCGCCAGCAGCCGCCGGACGTCGGCGCGCGAGGTCGCCGACGGCAGCCGCGCCAGGATGTCGGATAGCCGCCGCGCCGCCGCGCGGAGCTCGGGGTCCGCGGCGGGCAGCGCGGCCCAGTCCACGGAGGGCAGCGCGAGCGCGCAGCTCAGGGCGACGGGCTCGATGGCCGCGTCGGGGAAGCGCGCGCGGTACGCCGCGAGGTAGGGTTCTTCCGGGCCGGCTGGAGATGGTGGCGACGAGGACGAGGACGAGGGCGGAGCGGCGGGGGCGGAGGGCCGGGGCGGCGGGGAGGTGTCGTCGACGACGTGCACGGCGACGTATTCGAAGCGCGCGGTCTTCCGGCCCCGCGACCGCTGCTGCCGGACGTTTTCCGTCAGCACGTGCAGCAGCGCCGTGGATGACGGCCCGCATGACAGCCCGACGAGGTACCGCTGCGGCTTCCTCTGGCCCCGGGGCCCCCCGCCGTTGCTGCTGCTGCGAGGCGCTGCCGTCTCCCGCTGCAGCGCCTCCAGCCGCTTGATGGCTTTGCTGGAGACGTAGTATGCGAAGCAAGTTCTGTTCGCGTGGTTAGTGGGTGGTGTTAGGTATAAATAGATGAGTGGGTAGGAAATCAAGGTATTTATTTATATATTTATTTATTCAGTTTGAAGAGTGAAATTTATTACTATACGTACTTGCACACCACCTCGGCCCCTCGCAGGTCTATAGTACCGTCTTGCTCTTTGCACCGGTTGCATGGCCGGGGGACCCCCGGCGCCTCTGCCGGAGGTGCTGCCGTTGTCGTCATCAGGATATTTCTAAGTTCCGAATATGAAGAAGATAGTTGGCTTAGAGATATTTAGTCCCAGTTTCAAATTGAGATATTGATATACCTAGGTACCTAGGTAGGCGAATTATAAATTTATAGTTATACAATTTAAGTATCGATTGATAGTTACGTAGCTTAAACTTGACTCATGAAGAATTCTTTCTCGGGGTATCACGTGGCCGGCATTTCCCCGTATTATATCGCACCTCCCTACCTTAGGCTAGGTACGTAAGGTATAATTAGGAAACCTTTTTATACGTATATACCTCTTAGTTGATTCTAACCTCTATAACCTTATTACGTTTGTAATTACACTGATCATCTTACTCGGCACTTAGTCGACTTGATCAATCATTAGGAAAACGCTATGAGTTCTAATTCGACTTGGTGGCTTTATGTTCGTGTGGCCATTAATCATCCATTGCTCGTTGAAAAGCTTAACGTCAGCATAACCAGCCCTATCTATTAAACAGACAGGCCAAATCGCTCTCTTCAAACCAGCCGCGATCTTTCCTCCATGCATGGACTATAATCTCCTTTCCAATGCGTGCGCAGTTCTCAACCTGCTCCAGTGTGCCCCAGCCTGGAACTAATGTCCCGAAGCAGACTAGATGAGCACCGACCTGGATTGCCGTGCGGAAAGCGAAGTCATCGCTCGCTACGCCGTAGCCATCCACGAGTCCTCGGATCATCCATAGGCCACCTGCTATATCCTTGTATAGCTTCAACTCGTATAGCTCAGCAATCATCTGCCCTAAATCGAGGTTGGCTTTCCCAAGTTGCGCCATCTCCCAGTCGATCACGAATATCGGCACATCTACACCCTCCTGGATTGGGGCATTGGGTAAAAGAATGCTAGTCGTGTCATTAGCACAAAAATAGTAGAGCGCAGAGCCGGGGAACCTACTTCCCGGACCAGAAGTCCCCGTGAATGACCTGAATTTGGCTTTCGTCTTCCAGCTCTGTGGCTGCCATGTTCTTTACCTCCTTGAAGATCTCTTCAGCGTCGCTAAGGATCGACGGGAACTGCTTAATTCGATCTAGCAACCATGAGAAGTTGATAGTATGCTTCAACTGTTGCAGCTCCTTATTTCCGGAAACCATGCTTCGCAATTCTGTCTGCTGCGCAGCCCAGTAGTGGAAACCTCGGAGCCAGATTCCCAAAGCCTTCCCAAGCTGGAGGCATTGGCGTTTTGTTGTCTCCGAGTTAGACCCCACATACGTTTTTAACGCATATGTCTTTAGATCAATGCCACTTTGTAGATATTCCTGGACTTGAGTGTTGTTTGCCTCGTCGAAATGGAAGAACTTAGGGCTTCTAACGATAAAGTTGTAGGGATCGTTCTCATCCGTCTTGCCAACGACGGGGAATGCTGACAGTGATTTGAGACACCCTTCTTCGATACGCTGTGCCAAATTAGTATTAACTATCACAAACTTATACCACATTAGAGCTCTTTTCTTGGATCCTGCATACACAGCGTGATAGAGTCAACTTGAAGCTGGGAGAAATCGCAACGTAATCTTCAGAGTGTTTAATGGCAACCTCTTTCGTTTCGTCCTCAAGTGGCTGTAGTAGGGTCGCACGGTATATGAAATTGGCGGTGCCCCCTGAAAGCACATCTAGAGAAGATGCTTCATAGGGTGTCCCTTTGAGGTTTTCAAGGACACGTAATTTGATCTCGTCGCGGTTTATTGATGCCATGTTCGAAGTAACAGTACCTTTTACAAAATATGGAATATATAATAGCCGAAATAAATAGCTTCAGATGACGCTAATCTAGGCGTAGTGTGAAAAATATCAGACTGAGGTCGGGTTGAATTAGCAACCGAGAGAAGCTGTGCTCGATTGCGATTTCTGAAATATCTCTGATGAGATTTTATTATTGGCTTTATAAATGTAAATGCCTCAAAAAATGCATACATTGATAGTCTTTACCTTTTCCTTCTACGGGGATAAGCAGTCTAGGAAAAACGAAGTCAACGCATATGATGCAGATGAAGCTAAGATTGGTGTAGGCAGAGCGGACTGCATCGGTCAATGTCTCAACTACAATGCAATAGAAAAGAGAAGAATACGAGTAATACAATACGGCTTGTGAGACACGGCAAATCGATATGACCATCGTCTATCAAAATACATGATTATCATTAATTACAGGTACCTAGGTACCTATTGGTTGTTGAAGTTTTTAAGCCTTCTTAGATGTACATTTTTTGTATGTGCGGATAAAAATTGTTGATGAATGTAGGAGACAATTGTACCTAGGTACCGCTGTGGAGTCTGGACGCTAAAATTTGGTAAAAATGTAATACGATACATGATTGGATGGCTGCAATAGGTTCTCACTGGCTACAGCAGCTGTTGCCTTTTATTAGGAGAGTATGCACATACAAACCTAGTTGATAAGCACTAAGAGAAGAGTCCAACCAATTAAACTCAAGACAGGGGCTAACAAGTCGGCACCTCAAACGCCAAATTGTTTCGTTTCCTCCGCGTTACATCACTCCCCCTTCTTCATTGGAAGGTTTATCTTGTTTAAGTCTTTCATTAGGTACTAGGGGCCAATTATCGGATCGTGCAGTTCGATATCTCGAGAGAATCGCAAACATCGCAAACAATCTATTGATGATGATATCTGATCTCCGTTTACGTTTCCCGGAAGCGTTATAGACCAGGGGGTATCTGAGTATAGCTGATAATAGCCAAGGGTTTGATGGCCCGAAAGAGCCCACATGGCAACCTCAAATGGCAAGCACGATACCTACCTACCTAGGTAGGTACGAAGAGGAAGCGCATGGACTCCTGAATCTTCTCTATTTCGGAAGGAACAATTCTTATTTATTATTTACCTAGTGTACCTAGCATAAATGTTTCTCATAAAGTGTTTCCACTATCCACTTTCTCTCAACACTCACTATCTCTTATTACTTTACTACCTCAATTTGTCCACCTGGGGAATATCTAAAAAATTCGATTGGATCTGAGTGCCATCATTGGAACCATCATGGCTTGAATCCCTCAAGAGATACATACCTAAAATAGAGAAGCTGCGCTTCGTTATATTCCACATTCAACATTCCTTCTAATTGCTGTTTCGAATTGACTGCGTTGCGCGACTGAGTTGCTTATTATCAGCCTCTTTTCGCCTTTTTCTATCTGCCTTTCACATTTGCCTCTTTACATCTAATCTAATTGGCTTTAAGCGGTTGCTTCGGCCACTTTACGCGCCACCATCTGTCCCTGGCCTGCGGCTTAACCTCTGACACCTCTGACACCTCTCACAAATTCCTATCTCGCGCCGTACTACACTCGCACTGCCTACAAGGACGAGCACCAGGACGTTTTCTATATGAAGAATAGACCTTCCCCCTGGATCGTATTAATCATCTCCTGCCGTCTCGATCTTGAATTTTGCGGCTGTTGCCATTGACACGCTTAGACAGCCAATTTCACTAGCGAGATTTTGCGATCTTCAAGAATTCCTCTTTAGGCAGAAGAGAAAAAAAAGGAGCACAAAAAGTCAGGATATAAATATCGATCGAGAATCGTATTGAACCTGAGCACTGCCATTCCCGGACCGAGCCCAGCATTCCCATTGGACCAAACCGTGCGCTTTCCGTCATTTAGAGTCTCCTGACACAACTCGCGTTTCGGCGTGTCGACTCATTCGATCAAACCATACTCAATTAAGTTGTGTTCGAGCTGTTCAACTACATAGACGTCAGGCGACATTGTGCATACCCTCGGGTTATCCAAGAATACCAGTCGTTCTCATCGACCTTCTCTGGCGCCCTGAAGTATCCCGCCGTTTGAAGCGAGATATTGTCAATTCGATATATCATTCGATAACGATCCAGTGCTAGGAGACTGAGCCTTCGCGAAAGAGTTTCTCGATAAGAATGACGCATCGACGGCAGCGTCCGCGACGGCGGCTACTAATGCCACTGTTGACCCTGGCCTCGACGTCGTCGGCGCTCAACCTGTCCCAGTTCCAGGTTATTACGTCTGATCAAATACCGAAAGCCTGCATCCGTGCCTACCAGTCCGAGATAGAGGGTTGCACGAGGAATGACTTCACAAATGGAAGGCAATGCTCAGAGAGTTGTGTACAGGGATTGCAGCAGACGCAAGATCTCATAGACGATGCTTGCGAAGGCCTCAATGTTAGTGCGCGGTCGCTGCTCGGGATTGTGTTATCAGGTGGTTTGGTCGATACCCTCTGTCCTGGGTTCGATACTACGACAGTAACGAAGACTGTCCAACCCTCGTCTACGAAAGGAGGGTTCTCGACGATAAACCCGTTGCCAACTGTTACGTCGGATGACTCTACCAAGGCTTCGTCTACAACGTCGCGGATAATAACACCTACCAGCGACTCATCAACACAGTCTACAACGGATCAAAATACTCCGCCGCCATCGACCAGGACCAGGACCAGTGACGACGGCACTTCATCGCCGTCATCTACCGCTGCTACGCCAACACAAGGCACGGCGCAGACTAGCGTCACGAGCGAGCCGATACAATCGGCACCGGCGGATAGTACACAAGGGGATGGAGATGGTGATCCAACACCTTTCGTCGGCGGTAGCCCATTCGATCCTGCACCTATCGAGAGTTTAGGCACAACTCTGCGTCCAGGGTTCTGCATGGAAGCACTGACGGCTGTGATATTTACCGCCATGTTAATATTGCGGTAGCAGGGCCGGACAACTTCACCTATTTCGAAGATGTATACCACGATTATGTACAAATAGTATTAATGTTTAAAAAGGAGCGAAACGATACCAAAGCTGATATTGTTCATGAGACGGCCGGAGTAGTTAGCGCCATGCTGCGGCGTTATGGCTTCAGGAGGATAGCATGCGCCAGGATGGTAATTGTCAGGAAATAGACCCCTGATGTGGGATATATTTTGAGACTCACATGGAGATTGAGTGAGATTCACCTTATTAGAAGAGATACCACCCCAGAGAGGCTTATTATAAGCCTCGCGACCTTGTATACTAGCAGCGCAAAACTTGAGAGCTACTATGTAGAATTGAGAAATGCCATGAGAATTACGGATGTATTGATGAGGTCATTGGAACCGATAACGGTGAGGTTCCGCTCTAATTACCTAGGTAGGCAGAGTTAGGTATTATTAGCTACCTCCTAGGCTGCTAGGTAAGAAGTAGCTATGTACCTACTTAGTGTACCTAATTTCGTACCTGCACGTGGGTACCTAGGTACATACCTACTTAACCCGGAGTGCCGAGGTAGGAGAAGTTTAGGTTTAAATGTTAAATGCCGTTTAATAAATATTAATTTCAACTGCGCCGACATTCTTCAACATATTTCAACATACTCCAACATACGTCGCATGACAGACGAGCAGCCTTTGTAGCAGAATTGCATTTCCTCGTTCTCTGCCGTTGATCTACTTGATGCGTTCTCGCGCTTTGTTTGTCGAGGTTCCAATTGCGATCGTTCGATGCTAGCTGTTAGGTTAGCTCTATGATTCTATGATATATCCCCATCGTCCCCCCTTTAATCCATATTAGACCGGCATTTTGCATCGCGACGACACGTTACGTGTACAATCTAGCAGCATAGAAATTCCGTACTTGCTATTACTTTACTATATTATATAATATTATACTATACTATACCGTACTATACCGCTTCATCAAGCAACAATCACCATGAGCGCCACCGAAGTCGCCGCCACCGCGGATCTGCCCTCGGGCGAGCCCATCCCATTCTCGACGCCGGCGCCTGCCCCGAAGCCGAAGCCCTTCTTCCCCGCCAGCAGGGAGGCGCTGGCTGCGGCGCCCTCCAACGTCGACGCGTTCCTCGCGCACCTCCAGCGCTGCCTGCAGACGCCGTCCGGCATCGACACCACGCTCCTCTTCCTGTGCTACACCTCGCGGCTGTCGGCCACCGCCCTCGAGGCCCTCACCCGCCCCGCCATCCGCCGCTCCGCCAACCAGCTGCTCGCCATCGCCGCCAGCCTGCCCCCCTCCGCCACCCTCGTCTTCACCGCCAAGGTCCTGCCCTCCGGCGGCGTCGCCGCCATCCTCGAGCTCGGCAAGAGGCTGCGCGCCTTCAGCGCCCTGCTGAGCGACGCCCGCACCTTCCTGCGCCTCTGGGGCCTGCTCAACATGTACTTCTGGCTTCGGCGGCTGGTGCTGAGCCGCAGGGCCGCGGCGGCAGAGGGGGGCGAGGGCGAGAAGAAGAAGGACGACGCCGTCGAGACCGGCATCTCCTGGCTCCAGCTCGGCACCTGCGTGGTCTTCCAGGCGCTGGAGAACGGCGCGTACCTGGCGTCGAAGGGGGTGCTGGGCTGGAGCCCGGCGGCGCAGCGCAAGGCCTCGCTCTGGAGCGCCCGGTTCTGGGCCGCGTTCGTGGGCGCCGAGGTCGGCAGGCTGTTCTACGAGTCGCACCGGCGCGGCCGGCGGTCGCGGGAGGAGAAGTTCGCCGGCGGCAAGACGGCCGCCGAGGTCCAGCGCGACGAGATCGAGTGGGCCGGCGCCTGGAAGAAGAGCGTCGCCAGGAACCTCGCCTGGGCCCCGCTCACCGTCCACTGGAGCCTCGAGCAGGGCCTCCTCGGCGAGATGGCGGTCGGCGCCCTGGCGACCGTGCCCGGCGTCATCCAGATGAGGGACCTGTGGAGGAGGACGGCCGAGTAGGTAGATAGGGCTGTGCTGTGCTGGGCTGGGCTGGGAGGGGTGGGGTGGGTAGGTGTTATGGTGCGGACTGTTCGAATTACTCGGGATGAAAGCTGGTGTATTATGTTGTAAGGGGAAAGACGTCCTTGCCGTGCCTCTAATACCGAAGCGCGAAGCGTGATCGAGACGGCTTGGCGAGACGCGGCAGAGGCGCGAAAAGAAAGGAGAAGCCGTGACGGCGTATTAGCTTAGAATTGGGGTCGGCATTTTGGTGGGCTTTCGTCTTAATACCGACATCGATATGATGGATGGCCTCGTAGCATGTATACCTAGGTAGAGTAGATTCAACAGGACGGGAATATATATTTAGCCCTCCTGCTGGTCGTTTCTGTCCGTAGCTACCTCGCGTGTTCGGATTTGGCGAAGATCTCGAGTTTATTGCCGCTTGCTCTTAATCTTGGTAGAAAGATGAATGGCTACTGGGCTGCGAAACCCGGGCACGGAGGTTGCTCTTAGCGAGTCATGGAAGGGCAGGGGGGAGATGTGCTGACTTGGTGCTCATTGTAGGATAAGGAGAATATATGGATATATTATGTATCATGTATCATAGACTCGTGTACTTGTTAAAGGTCAGGTGAAGGCTCTATGGTATGGTAACTAGATGCCTACCTAGGTACTGATATAAGTAAGTAAGTAGTTTCAAGACGGTGCTTCTATACGAATGCTAATTACCAGAGTCGCTTTCTAGCCTTTTAATCGCCTTCAAGTCGCCCGTCCCAGCACCCCCTTACCATCCCACCCGTCTCGACATTCCTTGTATACACTAACAGTAATGTATCTTCTCAACCAAGTCTTCGCGTGTTGACTGAGAGCCAATTCCAGAGCTTTGCGAGGGTTGACATGAAGTTTTACCGCTCATATGAGCAAACATCACCTTAAGTTTGCGAAGAACTAGCCTAAGAATGTCTACGAAATAAGCTTATAGGTACCTACTTACCTCTAGGACTGTCTACTCGGAGGTATGTCGACCAGCCGCAGAATGAGAAAAGTCGTTCAGAATACCTAGGAAATGTCAACTAAAAAAAGTGTATTTATTTGGACAACATATCTTGTATTGGTTGGGGCTGTATTTTGTGTGAAGGGGTACCTGATTAGGGGAAAGGTATAGCATCAAACGAAGATATACCTATATCCTTACCTAGGTATATTTATGATTGTTATGAGCATACTCTTGTTTGCTAAGAGCGATTAATATAGCAATGGGACTACAGTGAGTATCATTGATTAAAACAATTATACATTATAGTATTATCCGAGAAGTAGCCTAAGTCTTCATCCCTATGCTTTTCCAATCCAAGACAAGAATATAACTGGGAAGTATTCAAGTATGATGACTTTGAGAGTTGATCTCTTTGGCCAGCGCTTGAATCCAATGCCCAACCTGCGCTTCCTATGAGGACCTCATATGCTGATGGATGTAAGGCGGCTTATAGACCAAGTTGAAATTTGCTACAATCAACAACCCCTTTCATTAGAGGCGTTTGGGTAAGGGTAAGGTGGAGTATCGATATGTGTTCTTGTCGTTGTGTTGAAGCACGCACTCCGTTGCAGGACAGAAGCTTGCCCCATTCGTTTCCAGGTGTTTGTTTCCCTGGCAGTGCCCAAGCAGCACACATACATTGTTGTCCCAAAGCCTATACTTAAAACCCTTTTGTCAACTGGGCTACATCCTCTTTTCTTTCTCATCACCATCATTCCGTGTCATACCACTGGGAGACCTCTGATTTTTGCACATCATGGCTGATCCCATATTCCTTACACTGGAGGTCATGAAGCTGGCCACCCAGGTCGTCAGTAGCTTCACGGAATACACGAGGAACGTGAAGGATGCCCCGCGAGCAGTCAGGACCATCATCCTCGAGGTGAACATACTGAAGGGCATCGTGGAGGCTCTCCGGGGGACGCTCGACGATAGCCAGGGGCCCGCGAGCAAGACGGGGCTTTCGGAGTCTCTCAACCAATGCATGGAAACGCTATGCGACCTCGAGAAGCTGGTGATCCCGGAGGGACCTTACGAGTCAGATACCTCAAATCCGTCGCCGCGCAAGGCTCGGGGTATTTATGGCTCGTTTGCATCTGCATCCAAGAGAGAGGACATGTCCAACTCGCCTCATTACCATCATCATATTGGTGGTGTAAGCGCTAGCAATATACCAAGCCCGCTACAGGCGCAGACAAGCACCGGCCATACCATCCGGCGCTACGAGCCGTGCAACTTTGACATGGACCAACGTGCACCGGTAAGGACGACCACGCCTACGCCTACGCCTACGCCTACGCCCTCCTTTAAGCGCCCGGCGATGTCCCTCTCGGAACGGCTGAAGTGGCCGCTCTTCCAGCAGCGCAAGGCGGAGGATCTGTTGAAGCAGCTCGAGAAGCACAAGTCCCAGCTAAGCTTGGCGGTCCAGGCGGATAATTCGTGAGTCGAGTTCTGCTGGACTCTGTAGCTCGCCAGCTAATCTTGATAACCAGAATGAATCTTAGCTCTATTACCCACACTGTCAAAGATATAGAGGCAACTTTAGATGGTAAGATAGGTCTACGTCCTGTTAGGCGGTACGTATCCTCGCTAACTAATTCTTTCTCTGGTACATAGACGGCGAAAAGAGAAGGATCCTTTCTTGGCTGAGGCCGAAAGTTGACATGTATGAATTCCACAGCGAACAGCATGACAAGCAGGAAGACGAGACATGCGATTGGATAACTAGCTCCCACGGCTGGACGGAGTGGCTCGCGGGGGGATCTAAGACTGGTGGTTACCAGCGATCCATATGGATCTACGGAATCCCCGGTGCTGGAAAGACAGTCCTCGCCTCGTTTCTCATCGACAATATCGCATTGCACTGCCGAGCAACTGGATTCACGTACTACTATTGCCATCACGAGCGAAACCACGACGAGACAGCCCATTTTCTTCGCTGGATAACCGGGGACTTAAGCAGACAGATCGGGCGTTATATCCCACAGGAGCTGGAAGAACTGAGCAAGTCGGAAACTTTCTCCATCCCGTCTCTTCTGAGCTGCTTCTTGGCTGTCTCTCGGCAGTTCGTGCAGCAAGGCCGACGGGTCTACCTGGTGGTTGACGCCGTCGACGAAAGTAGAGTGCCACGAAAAAGGTTCCTCGACATACTCATCCAGATTGGCACGGATCCGGCTTTCGAGCACGTCTCGTTGCTAATGACAAGTCGCGAAGAACAAGACATCAAGGATGCGATGGCTGAAACCGAAAACCGTGGAAGCTTCCCACCCGTAAATTTGGATGGTGTGGGCACTTCTTACCCTTACACGGCTATCACGATGTCGAACAGCGACGTCATGAAAGCCATACGAACCTATGTCAAGAAACAGTTTGCGAGAAACGATAGATTCAGAGTGTGGCCGACGGAATTCCGAGACAAAGTGGAAGGGGAGCTGGCAAGGAATGCCAGAGGAATGTAAGTGCTCAGCTGCTGCAGACTCTCGGAATATCCGCTGACACATTGCGTATGTAGGTTCCGATGGGTTGCGTGTCAGATCGACATCATCGAGCGTATTTTTCTAGACAGAGATAAAGTGAAGACTGCCCTTCGCAATCTACCTGAAACTCTGTTTGATACGTATGCGAGGATTCTCGAAGGCATAGTACCAGAGCAGCGCGCATTCGCTCGCACGGCTCTGGCACTCATATGCAGCAACACTTCAAGTATCAAGAGCGCCGATGTACTGGTGCAAGCATCCCTCCACAACGTTCCACATGGCGAAATGCACATGTATGACGTGAGAACGTTGAAGGGGGTTCTCGGCTGTCTAATCAAGGTGACCGACTTGAAGAAAAGGCCCCAGTACGTCTACAAGCGAGACGACGACGGCCTCATTCTCCAGAAAGTCAACATCGCTCATTATACCGTAAGGGAGTTCCTCTTCTCGCCACCGAAAGCAGCCGGAGATCCAAGACCGGCAGGAGAGTTCGCTCTGACAGATATCGATATCCGCACTCTGGAGATGCAGGTAGTTTTCAACGGCCTGCAACAATGGGGAACTAACCGCGGCCCGTACCAAAGGATTCCCAGCCGGTATGAGGAACATTGTCTCGAGATGAGCGACTGGGCTCTGAGAGGAGACCGGCGGAACCTGATTGTCAAGCACCGGAGCGTGTGGGATTCGGTAGTACCTTGTCTCAGGCCCGATAGCTTACACGTAAAATCTATGAATGGCGGGCTACGTAAACGCTTTACGAAGTGGAGGAAGCTGTGCGCGTTTGGTGACCATGCAGACTCGCGGTCACCTCGAACGGAGACGGGTATTCTAGCTAGCCTTATCCTGCTCCGGTGGCCAGAATTTGCACGGAAATATTTGCAAAACCCGAAGTTCGAAAACCTTTCTCCAGAAGCAAAGCACACGATCTGGACTGATATATTCAGTATCGACCCGCTCATCGACGACACCCTTCCACGTACATTTGGCAAGGGAGAAAAAATCACACTCCTCCGACTGTGTGTGTCATGGAAGCGTCTGGAGTTCTTGGAGCTCTTCATAGACGCCGGGGCAAACTTCATCAACGAGCCGTACATTGTATTCGTAGCCCTCGAGAACCCTTATGGCGACGATGGCGATGACGGATCGACTACCGGCCAGCTCCTAAAGATGCTCCTAGAGAGAGGCGCGGATCCTAACCCGAGCCCATACAAATACACTCCGCTTCAAGACGCGGTACACCACCTCGAGGAAGGCTGGGTGCAGAGTCTGCTTCTCGAGTGCCGCGACGCCAATCAGATTGGAGAGCCCAGTGGGAAGTACCCATACGGATGTAGCGATGACAGAGATTGGCACAGGCAGCATCCGCTTGAGATCTGTCGTACGACGAAGCCACTATGGCAAAATGGCGAGGGAATAGAGGACCAGGTCGACAAGTCCAGGAAGCAGGTAGAATTACTGCTCATCCAATATGGAGCACGTCAGGCCTCACCTGTTGTCGTCGATCTAGACGACGATTAGCAAAGCTAAGAGAATTACATGGTAAGGTAGGCAAATGTCCTATAACATGTAGATAATTGTGTAGGTAGAGAATCGATACGTGTCTCTGTCGCCAGGGTTTACTACCCATTTTCGGTGATGCGGGTGCTCTAGTTGGAAACGAGGTGCGATGGCCAGTCTATGTATTGACATAATCTCACGTTTCTGTCACCTGGCGGTATTAATAACTCTTATGGCGTGATGAAGTTTTCGTATTATGATCGTTTCTGACCCAACTCTTCCATTCCGATGTCGTCCCATTCCTCACTCCATTCGCCTATCTTCCCACCTAACCAGATCCCCCCTGCCGTGACTACGCTTGCCAGAAGGAACCAGCCCTCGAACCACCTGTCTACGAAGCCCGGCTCTAGGGCGCTTTCGAGCGCGTCGCCGACGGCGCTGCCTACCTCTTTTGGAAGATTGCTGCGTAGAAGCAGCGCGGCAGAGATCACGTAGATGGCACTTATCTGCCCAATCAATAGTGCCAAATTTGCTTGAGCCTGGTATAGGAGTCCGGGAGTCCACTTAGCGAATAAATGGAATGTCTGAAGCGCACTATTCGCGCTCGCGGCGAGGATGACGCCGGATAATAAGAACGAGATTTGTCTGGCCCAGGCGATTTGATCAAGCTTCGGATCCCAATGCTTGGCCAGGAGGCCGAGAAACCGATTAATAGGATCTGACGAAGAAAACGAGGCAGCCGGATAATACAAACGTCGTAGAGTAGTTAGGGTAGTCGCTATAATGCGATAAAGGCAGTATACGCTGAAAACATAAGTGGGTATCAACAAAAGCTTGCCGGAAAACGTTGAAGCACGGGCTGAATTTGCTTGCCTGGAACGGAGCATAGACAGAGACGAAGACAGATTTGCTTCCATAGCTTCTAAACCAGCGATTTCGAGGCGCAGCGTACGGATTTCTGTTGCATCACCCCCGCCTCGAATAGAACCGATGACCTTGGTGACAAAGCCACGATTCTCGGCCGAGGAAGACTCAGCTACCTTTCGTAGTAAGTTTTGTAGACGATGTCTTTTGGTGATCAGCATCTCGTTTGTAGCATCAAGACCCGCCCGTTTACGGGAAACATCTGCCTCTGTCACAGGGCGTCGTGATGCACGACTGCCGAAGGTATGCCATGGTGAAGAGACCGAGGCGAATCCCGATAACAAGGCCATAAGCGAGATGCCAATGACACCGATACGCTCGAGACAGGCGCGAGCTAGGGTGCCAGAGAACTGGGTTTCTACTCGAGCCTTTTCCGTTTTAGCACTGGGATGCATTACCTCGTTGCCTACGGGAACAAGATTTCCAAGTGACCAGAACGCAAATAACCAAACACCGAACATGACAAACTGAAGTACCCAAGCAGCCCTGGGTATGTGGCCTTTAGAAGTGCGCTGAAAGGACCATCCCGAGCCGGTGACAAGTGATTGTAGTTCGAGAAAGGGGATCAGTACGATGAGGAGGAACAATAGTGTCGGAACTGTAACTCGCAGAGCCAGTGCTCGAGCGTAAGGGCTGACCAATTCTGATATTTCGCACAGGATCAACTCGCCTAGAACAACGGCCAGGCCAACTGTGGTACAGAAAGCGCCTTCTGCTACTCGTCTTCGTAGTGATTTGGAGCCATGCTCGGCATGGGCTTGTTGAAGTGACGGGGGCGCATCGGAGGGGAGGAAGTGATCTTCACCATCGCGTGAATTTTGAACACGCGCTAGTTGAGGGAAGATCTTTTGCGAGACTAGTATAGAGACGACTATAAAAGTGACCATGAAAGGGGTCAAAGATAGTGTCGTAGATAGTACTGAAGGCGAGACCAGGCCTGGCGCCATGCAGAGGTCATCTGAGCAGTCGGAGGAACCCATTGGAGGAATATTCGAGGACGGAGAGTTACGAAGGATTGTGTCGCGATGACATTGTAGCTCTTGAGATAGAGTATAATTCAATACTTTATTGACAAGTAACAAATGTACAGTATTCGAAGGGGGGTGGCAGTACAGTTTACAGATCGGCGACAGGATGACATGTTTAACTGTTGCGATACTATGTAAGTTAAAGAGTTGAAACAAGAAAGAAGATCATGTTGGTTTCCCTCGCACTAATAGTACCTAAGTAGTACACTAGTGTAGTGTGGATAAGATGACGACTTGCCGTTAAACGGAAAGGCCCCACCTTGCATCTAGCCATCCAGCCTGCCAGCTTATCTACTATGTACACTAGGTCCACTATGGAAGCTACCTACCTACACTAGTGTAGCTTTACGATGTACCTCCCCGACGGATCCGTACCAGTTAAGTCGGGGTGTTTCAGCCACAGATACCTACACCTAGGCTAGGTACTGCATTCAATCAACCCCCACAGTGTGGCTTAAGACAAAGAGTGGCTTTCCCACTTAGACCGGACCGGACAGGGGTATCCGGGAAAAAAGTTCGAAATTCATTTTATCGCGAACATTTACAAGCAACTCAGAGACGAGCAACTGGAGAGCTCTGCCATTGATATCCAAGAGAGGCACCGCAGCTGCTACGACTTAATATGGCGGCCTCAAGTAGAGGCAGTAATTCTGCTACTGCGTTATTACGGAGTAAGTACATCTTTACTCTACACGGCGCAAAAACCACACATCCATAGTACCACTTCATACTAAAAACCTCTAGGAGGACAATCCAGTATATGCGCCAGTTGCAGGAACCTTCAATTCCGACCATACTCTGCCAGTGCCGAGGCCGCTGTGGTATCTGAGGCTCAACAGCCGACCGAATCAAAACTTTACCCTCATATGAAGGAGACCCCCAAAGCAGAATACCGCATAAAATCCGGTATCATTCTGACCCGAGCGCCTTTGCTCACCCGCCCCCTCACCCCATTCGAGAATGCCTTCTTCTTCTATCAAAAACGTTTGAACGAGCGATTAGTTCTACCCTTCCGACATACCCTCTTCTTCAAGAAGGACACAGCAGCCGACCTGGATTGGAGGATCAAATTCAAGGAGCGAGGCGGGATACCGGCAAAAGAACTGGGCAGATACTACCCCCAGGGACGCAATTCGTGGAACGACGAGCTTTTGGTGGGGAGCACACTGAGCAACGAAGAGCGGATACGAGAGATTCTGCTCAAGGATGCCGAGAACCGGGTAACCGAGGATGGCGAGGAGGCGCAGCCGGATGAGATCGTCCCTGTCGAGCAGCCGATGGACAGGATCACCGAGGCGGACAAGACGAATGACGTGAGACGATTGGATCGCAAGCTTGACAGGACACTGTACCTGCTTGTTCAAGGCCAGGATGGGAAGTGGCATTTCCCGGCTGATGTTATGCCAACAGACGAGACATTACATGAGGTTCGTCCGCTAGGCCCCCACGTTTTTAGAACGAGCTTAATCACTAATTATATCTGCAGACTGCCGCAAGAGTCTTAGCGGCCGCGGCCGGCGTTAACATGAACACCTGGATCGTAGGCCGCGTGCCAGTTGCCCATCTTGTAACGCGACCTGAATTTAACGAGGACTCATCCCTCAAAGAAAAAGGCGAGAAGGTATTCTTCTTGAAGGGGAGAATCATGGCCGGCCAGGCAGACCTGAAGGACAACAAGTTAGGGCTCCAAGACTTCAACTGGCTTACGAAGGAGGAAGTGGACGAGAAGGTACCATTCGCCTACTTCCGCCAAGTAAGGAACATGATGGCGGATCGGTAGAATATGTGTAAATTCCGATCTAGAGCCTCTTGTAATATACATACAATGCAATTGTAAAGACAATGTACCGTATATTATTGCGCTTGTATGCATGTAGCTATTCCGTCTGTGAACTAGTTCCTAAATCCTCACAACAGCTTGTCTAACCTCCTGCTCACATCAATGATACCGTGACGGATATCTATCGTCGAACTCGTGATGTAATTCGATCAACCCAAGCCGTTCGCCAAAAAGCTGTAAAGAGCCATTCCAAATACCGACTTCCACCAAAACCACCAATACAACACTCACAGTAGCAGCCCCCTATGATGGCTAGTGTACTATTAGTTGTTTAGCATCATAGATCCATCCGTCTTCTCCAGCTGAGTCAGCCGGTTGGCAGGAGATTCTTTCGGTCGGGACACAAATAGGAAAGGACGTCGAGACCGGCGGCTTCAGCATCGACGGCGTGGGCCCAGCTATGGATGCTGGTGCTAGGTGTGGACGAAGAGGGACCGGATGGCTTAAGGAACGCCAACCATGATTTGTCTATGCTTAGTCCGATGCAGTACCTAGTGCTCTGCTAGAGAACCCGCGACCTTGTCGAATACCGACCAGCTCCGTCTTAGAGCTGAGCGATCGCGTCACGCGCGCAAGTAATAGAAGCACAGTCAGTCTTTCATCTATACTGATGTAGGCAAAGTCTCCAGGCTAATAAAGACACGCCCCAGCCCGTATGAGACGGTCACTGCGTAGCAGGCCTGCGGCCGCAGCTAGTGCGGCGGTATTCTATCTCTTTTTGTGTAGCTGGTAGTGGCTTTTGAAACCAAAAAGCTGGCAAGGGTAGCTTGCAAATGTGGCGCTATGAGTTGTGCTGTTAGAAGAACGGTTACTAGACGGGCGCGACGTTATGCCATGCCCTCGAGAGCCATCCTGTACCGCAAGAGCCGGAGGGACGTACGGTATTGACGTCTGGGCCTTCTGGCAGGTAGGGGAGGGGGGGAGGTATATCTCTCCTTTGGTTGATATACATGTGTAATAATCACATTACACGAAGGATATGTGGCCAGCCCCTGTGACGGAGGTCTTATTGCCATAGGTGTTCCAGAAGGCATCCGTCCAAGGGGGGATCATATCCAATTCCTCTGCTTGGTATATCTCCTCGGGTATCGAGACCACCCCCGAATTAACGACGGATGCCTCCGTAATTTCTTGCTTCAACCAGGGCGATTTCGTGTCCCTAGTCGCATAGGTTGCCGATCTTGAGGCAGATTCATCCATGGTAAGTACGCCCCATTTCTGCAGAGCCCCTAAAGTCTCGACCTCCTCTTCGTCAAGTAGGCTTCTGGTGCTCATCTCCGACCATGACGCGGTGCTATAAGTGACGGTTAACACGATACAGTAACTACTTGGTAAATTTGGTCTTACTTTGATCCACTGATATTTGATGTCTCCTTTTCGCCCAGACTACCTAGTCTTTTAGGTATATAGCATCTCTCTTCCATGGCCTTCAAGTGCTCCTTGGTGGTGAACATAGCATGAGACTGTTTCAGGAATAGAACCGCTGTCATGAAACCTAATTTGATTAGTAAAGATATTGGGGCAATGTGAGGCTTCGTAGACTCACTATCGAATCCAGCATTATGGGCGCCAGCTGTTGCGTTGATGAATCTGGGATCGCAGAAAATGGCTGGGTGCTGCAGTTTAGAATATGAATAATGAAGTTCTTGTAGTGTTCTGTCTGGCTCCATCATGTTTCTGTCTCTTGTATGCATATATTTCGTATCCACGATCCGTGGGAACAGTGTGTTGATTCTGTTGAGAAAATCATCAACCTTTGGTGGTAGAGGTTCGAAGAATGTTTGGTAAATGAAGGTCAGATCTTGGAATAAGTTGTGACCAACTAAAATTGGTCTCGATCTTTTTAGGTTGGTCTCGCATTTTTGGAAGTCAAATCTTTTATTGAACTTGTTCCATGACTCGGCACCTACAGGGTCGATGAGATAAACCCATTCTCGGTCCAATCTCTCAGCAAAGGAACCACCTGATAATGCCTCGAATAAAATTTGGAGACCTATACAAGTAGGTATTAGAGCAAGAAGGTAACATGTAGCTCATCGGAAAACAAACCTGATAGTTTCATTGCCTCTTTTATATTCAGCTGTCGTCGTGACTCATCCTAACCCGAGGCATTCTGTTAGTTGAATAGTTCTAGTCAAAATTGTACTTTGGGCATTTAATAATCACGAACTTCAAGTCTTGTAGCTTCGTCTATTGGACTGACAGATATACAACCAGTCATTATGCCTGATGATATCCTTTTAGCTGTACAAGCTGGATATTCCTCGCGAACTATCTGGTGAACTAAACGGAGCTGTAGCCCGTTGAGTTTATCTCCAAATGGGTTCTTTATGATGACTTCCATGTCCTAGAAATATGTCAGCTTCACGGCTATGGTGTTCAGGTGAATTTAATACCGGTTGAGAATGTGTTGTTACAAATTCCGCGATTCTCTGTCTAACGTACTTGTAGAAACGTTGGGATTCCTCGTCTAATATCAGGGGGTCGATATGTTCATATTCATTGCCCCTGGAAAAGCAGTACTGCTCTGCAAGTCTCTGTTCTTCACGACTTAGGTAAGGTACCCCATTATCTAGAGCATCGTTTAGGTTAAAATTATTCTGCTGTAAAAAACTGTATGACCTCGTGGATATGCCAAATTTTCGATTGAGATGCCGAGCTAGGCACTTAGATAAAGGACCTCTTGGGAATAGGGGCGATACGGAACAGTTGAATGTACGAATAATATATTTGGCTACTCATTCATGTATCAGTGATTTTCGTTCTCCCCTAGAACTTTGGCAGACCTACACCCTGTCTCCTTGTAGTGAAAGAATGTGAATCCAATCTGTAGTACTTGGAATTCAGTAGCCGCATCTTTTATTCTGGCATATGAATCCTGGACAGAATTATTCTGGCTGACACTGTCATGGTTACAAGAGATACCGCTCATCTCAACGTCTATGGCGACGAAGCGAGCGTTCTGTGCTTCATGTAACATGCGTGGCAGCAGCCAGAAGAAGTTACCCCCATTAACCTCCATGGCTTTGATACGACTGTATTCATAATAACATCAGTGAAAATCTAGGTTATTTCATTAGTTCTGCAGAGTAGCAAGAGCCGAATGTTGCGGAAACAATGTGATGATGGGCTCTTGTAAGATGAAAGGGTACCATACGGAATTCAGCAGAGCACATACCTAGGTAGGTAACTGGGTTTCTGCCACAGAAGAAAGAAATGTATTGAGAAAGCACAGCAATATTGTGTTTATAATAATAGAGGAAATGTCTCTTAAGATAATACACCAGAGAGTTTGTCACGCAATCGCCAAAGTATAGCAAACCTTGGAACTACCTTGTTACCAAACCATTCGAACAAAGAGATAAGTCTTCTGATAAGTCATATACGGCACAAATGTCGAAACCTATATACTTATATGGTCTCGTCCCTATACTATAATGTTAGTCTGAGAATACTATGTTATGTTTGAGACAACTGGTGGCAGTTTCAAATTACTGGATAGACTATTTGTTCTTACAGTGCACCCACGTATGTGGTCTCACCTTTGAATATAAAATACTTATATAGCTTTTCAAATCAGTTGTGACATGACTTATATAAATAATTTATCGTGGTAGCAGTGCCATGTAGTGTAGGTTTAGAGACATTGATTGTTGTTGTATTGTTGGCATTCTGGACATGGTGATTGAGCGTCCACAATACGTCACTGTTGAAACTACTGGACAATTGTAGGTTGAAGTTTTTATGAACGAGGGAGTCGTTTTAATAAAATTATGATAATCCCCATATTATAACGGTGATATATGTACATACCTAGGTAATTATAGATACCCAGGTATGTGTTGCGAAAATGAAGTTGTTTAGATAAGTTTTAGGTAATAGAATTCACTTTGCTGAGTTGTTTTGCTCTCCGCAGAGGGAATCAATGGAGCTGCCTCCTACCTACCTACCAGATGTATGAAATATGATTATGTAATCGTGATAGTGTCTCTTTAGTACCTAGGTACCTAGGTATAATTAATGTGCCAATGTATCTGTGGAGCCGGCCGACGGATTTCGCATTTCGAATGGAGACTGTTGGCCGACACGTACCTAGGTACCTAGGTATACCGAGGTTCAACATTCTATAATTACCGGAAGCCTTCGCAGTCTTACCTTCCAACATAACAGCATACCAGCATACCAGCATACCAGACCACGCGAGGGAATCGTGACCTCGTCCGGTCCCACATGCCTACGCTGTTCCTGCATGTGCAAGTGCAAGCTTTCCAAACCTTCTGCTACGATGCAGGTGTCATGTTGACATCCATTTCTATAATCTTGTCACATTTGAACCTATTATCATGAATTTTGTTGTTGTCGGTATCTATCGTCGCGTCTATGTTAATATTTAGCTCAATTCTTACCTAAATTGCAAATTGCAGGTTGCAAGTTGCAAATAGCAAATATTTGCAAACATTTGCAAATATGTCGTTCGATGGATCATATATCGCAACGATGAGCCCTACGGCATCCGAGAGCTTTAGTTCTCATGTCCTTTCAAATTCCATAACATCACTGACATCTTCGACATCCTCCCGTGCCTCATCAAGCAACATTTCAAAGACATACCGCCAGGCATCACAATTATTCCTGACGCGTCGACTACCCGAGGCATTATCAACAGTCCTGCCCTTAATTACCCCATCATCCGAAAATTCCGACGTAAATGGATTGGCCGAACCGGCACCTGTTGCTCGAACCTCGAGACCTACGAGGATAAAGGTGTGGAGCTTGTATCTGACAATTCTGAATGCCATATTAGAGCTGGACAACGACGAAGGAAAGGATGCCTTCGGCACTCAGGAGTGGCGTGCTCTGTGCAAGAAGGTGCGGGATGGCGACGTTTGGGAAGAGGTGGTACAATTTGGATATCATGGTGTTGAGGGGGAGGTCGATTCTGATGTTGTCATAAACCTGTGAGTTAGGCCCGCACTGACAAAATATCAGAAGGTCCTGTCTTCAGCCATTGCAGCTTGGCTATCCTAGGTGGCTAAGCTATGGAACGGCCAAATATCTTCTGATATCTTGCCTAGTATATCGACATCCACTGACCATAGTTTTCTAGGGCAACACTCCTGCTTGCGCATGCTAAATCACAAGCAGTAAATCAGAAGCGGCTAGAAAACTATCTAGCTGCAGCAAATACGCCGAACCTTGATATATCCCAACGGCTCGAGGCAACTAAATCTGCACGGTTGCCATCGAGGGGTAGAGGATCGCCAGCTAAGGGTGCTGCCAGTGGTGCCGATACACCCCGAGATCTCAATGCTAGAGTTAAGATTCTCGAATTATACACTCTTCATGTCTTGTTGCGTAACAACGAGTGGGACTACGCCAGGGAGTTCATCAGCGTTAGTGCGGTACTAGATGAAGAGCGGAGAGAAGCTTTCTTACAAGCCCTTCAAAGTTTGCAAGAGGAACAGCAGGAGTCGGAACGGAGACAACGCGAAGAACAGCAGAAGCAGGAAGAACAACTACAAAAAGATATCGAGGAGGCGCGAAGGCTCAGAGCAGAGAACGAAGCGAGAGAACGACGCCGACTAGACGAAGAAAGAGTTAGGCGAGAAGGCAGTGAGGTTGACTACGGTATCGAGAACAGCCAAGTTATTCCTCGGTCGAGTATTAAGGCTCGAAGCGCCAGCGGATCATCTGCTCTATCAAGATCAGCCAAGCCGTCCATCTCCAAAGGAAAGAAGGCTGTGGCGCTTCGTGGCCTTGGTGCACGAGCCTCGATGATTATAACAAACTTCAGCAAGGTTATTGGGCAGGTGGGGGCTACGTTCAAAGCCAACCCGATGTTGCTCATGAGATTGGTCGCCTTCGTTATTAGTATGGTTGTCATGTTTGGCAGAAAAGGTATTCGCGAGCGAATCCAGCGGGTTCTTGGGACAGGTTGGAATAAGGTCAAATCAACGGCTGGTATGGGTGTTAAGGTCAGCTACATCTAGTTAACTAGATGTGCTTCTAATCAAGGCGTTCTGTATATCATCAACTTCTTGCAGATAATAATCATTCAGGCACAGTCGAGAAGCACTCATTTCCGTAGTTTCATGGTACACAGGTTTATAAAGAAGAATCAATAAGGATAAAATTTTACTTGAATATAAGCATATGAAGTTGCGTGTCTCTTCCGCCCATATGATGATTGCCACGATCTCGTAACGCCGGCTATAAATGCTGATATTAAAGTATGAATTTCTCGTCTACGTTGCCATGCGGCCAACAACGAGGTCTACTTATCACATAACCCAAGAAGTCTAAACCTCCATCTAATCTTCCACAGCCCAAACCCGGGCAGCAGGGAGGCTAGTACCCCGTCCGATTTGTTTTCTTTTGGTAGAATAGCTGTAAAGCAAGTTAGCATCTCCGAATAGCAACGCAAGATATTATAAGAGACGAGACAACTCACATCTGTCCTCGAACTACCCAGATTTATAATCTTGGGACATCCATCTCTGTCCTTCTCCAGCCGCGTACACTCGAAGCAGTAAAAGGCGTCGGAGATGCCCTCGCCGCCGCACACGACGCACTTGTTCTGGTAGTTGCCGAAGCTGCATTCGTCGCAGATGCGCACGAGCGTGGTCGGCCGTACGTAGGAATCGCATACGGGACACTTGCCGTCGCACTTGTCGCAGAGGCGGCCAATGGCGATGCCGGATTGTTTGCGGCACATTACGAGATCGCTAAAGGAATAGAAGGTTAGCTGTTATAGAGAAAGAAAGAAAATGAAGAAAAAGACCGATATTGCCAGGTATTAAGGTGATACTTACGGATGATGTCGAGACATATTGACTAATTCTAATTACAGATCCAATGACGATTGATTATTTGGAGGAAAGTATCGTGGATGAGAGGAAAACAGAGAACCGGGATCATGTAACTCTCGAATGGTTGCTGAAGTGGTTCTTGATACAATAGATAGCCTTCTGGACGGTTTATCAGCCTTGCCACTTATTTTCTAGAGATTTCTTTAGCTTTACTATGTAGCACGAGCTACGCGAACACGCGAGGTTGGACTTTCCCGGCATAGGTACCTAGGTACCTATATCATAATTGACATAATCGACATAAAGTGGAGTATTTCATGCACAATTGCATAAAATCATGCATATCTAAACTGTACCGTGGTTTTTACTAGGTAGTAATAGTACATATACTAGTGTAGATGGGAGGATGGATAAGGTGCATACCCCACTTACCTAGTATTGCCGCTCTAGGAACTTAGGTACTTAGATAGGTAAACCTTAGAATGTCGCACTTTCGACGCTTTGGCCTACCTTAGGTAGGTAGGTAGGTACACTAGTTCATTTGTTCAACTCATAACCTTGGAACCTTACAACTCTTTTCAGCCTCGCGACGCTTCTAATCTCAGGTAACATACCAGGTACTTGCACACCCCTACGCAAATGACATAAGTATGGCCTAATTTGTTATTTCGCCCGCTGCGGCAGCTGTATTCTTGAAATTGTGCCTCATACCATTTTTTGTATTTCCGATCTGGTTGGGGAAACCTGATACTATGTCGGTTAACCAAACGTGAGAGACAGTCCTTGTTTTAATCCCATTGGTCGCAATTGGTTAATTTCAAACTAGCACCCCCAATGGCCATAGCCCGGAGCTCGAGACGATTGCCGGCGAGGTAGACGAAGACCACGGTAATGGTAATTCTCACAAGCGCAAAGCCTCAGACTCTTCACACGGCGAAGATAAACCCAGCCAGTCGCCGAAAAGATCGAGACTAGATGACGACTCGAAGGAATCCAACACCACTAAAGCGCTGCCTACACCGAAAGAGCCCAGCGCAGACCGCCGCGAAAGCGCAATACAGGAGGAGAGGAAACGCGGGAAGCGGTTATTCGGTGGTTTGCTAAGCACACTAAGTCAAACCACTTCTAGCTCTCAGCAAAAGAGACGTCAAGAGATTGAGCGACGACAACAGGCAAAAGTTCACCAACAAAGGGCCGAAGACGATAAGCATAGGGAAGAGAAGCTAGCAAGGCTGAGAACCGTACGCAAGGTGGAACAACTCAAGTTTGATGAGAACGTTGTAAGCTGGTACCCCGCTAGGTCTTGATGACTTCCAAAACTAATGAGATGTTTAGATGAAAAGCAAACACGCAAATATGCTTGCGATGGCACGCTTCCTAGACACTAAAAGTACTCCTAAGATAGTAAGTCTGACCTGATGAGCGAGTTGACGTATTGATTAACCATATTGGCAGTATTACTTGCCGTGGGACCTCACGGACGAGCAAGAAGACACGATCAAAGTCCAAATTCGCGAAGTCGAGGATATCATGGATAAGGAGGGTCTCGACTTCAAGCAGCATAAAGAACGGACGTTGAAAGCATTGGGTATCCCGCCCGACCCCCCTGCGCTTGAACCTAAGGACACAGTGGGTAGTAAACCTGATGATGAGCACCTTACTGACATTCCACATTCTAACCCAACTACTAATCGCCCCTCTTCGCATGCTGGTAAGATCGGACATGAAAAGGAGCCAGACAGGGCAGACGATGTAATGATAGAGGAGGTCGAAGACACGGTAATTTATTAAGTTTCCAACTGTCTCCGGGCTCGGTTTTATATTTCTTCATCATGTCTGCGAGGAACTCTGGGGATGGACGGGAGGTATAGGCGTTTTAGTATAATTAATACGGGTCTACGGGTTGGGCATTCTTAGCTGTAAGTTTCGAGATCTCGGAACTAACCAAGGGTAAATCTGATAGTGAGTTTTATATGATGTGTGCCACATCACGTCGGGCCCAAATTTGAGGTTCTAGTGAGCTTTGTTAAAAGCACACGAGGTCCCAGAGTATTATTAGAGCCTTGGTAACCAGCCGAACACTCTTCCGTGGCTTCCGGGTACGCATGTCTTTGGTGCCAATGATCTCTTTCTATAGCATTATATATGAGGTCCCCTTACATCAAATTTCCTCAATTTATGCCTATACGGCCGTCATCAAATCATAAAATACCGAGAGCTCCGCCGTTCAGCGTAGCCTACAGCTCCTGCATACATCATATGTAGTCGCTATGCAGGAAAATGGAACTATATACATAGGCAGCCTGTAGCCAATGTTCCTACATTAGTAGGTAGGAATCGGGGTTAGTTAAGTTGGTCCCGACAGCCTCGGCTCCCTAGGATACCCCCCTTGAATATGTAGCTGCAATGCTATAGCTTTTGTCTCCGCTCTTTACCTACTTAGGTAGGAATATCTCTAATTGACCCCGTAGACATGCTGATTAGCTGGCCAGGCTCAAGATGGCGTGGAAGTCAAGGAGTATGGTTATAAAGATGATATGTTCATCTGAGCTGGAACGGCTCGGCCGAATGTTATCATGATCCTACTGGTCGATGAATTATGGCTTGAATAGTATGGGTACCACTGTACATACTTGCTTGGGTAGGACTCAGGTAGATAGGTGCCTAATAATAGTTAGCTCCCGCATTTCAATTTCCTATTTTAGGAAGTTGCCGAGGCATAGGTAGTTAAATCAAGCCCTCGGCCGCTACCGTAGTAGATCACCGTTCTGAAAGACATATAAATACGTAGCTCCCTTACCAAGGCCAGGGTTCCCTCTCTACTATCATATTTCTCGCCCGCTTCGTGGATATAGTTGCTTACGGAACCCCTTGATTATAGGAGAGAAATGCCTGTCGATGAATTGGTCCCCAACGACCCTCGGGTCGAACATAAGTTCGCTTCCTTTGGGGATATCAAATATTATTATATCTTAGCTAAGCCACAGGGGAAGCCCATTGCTACCGTCCTGCTTATTCATGGCTGGTGAGCATCCCCAGAATCGAGAGGCTTCTACATTGCTCACAAAGGCATCGGCAGGCCAGATCTCGGCTTTGCATGGCGGTTCCAGGTCCCTTACCTGACGTCCCTGGGCCTTCAGGTCATTGTCCCGGATATGTTGGGATACGGGCAGACATCTGCTCCCGACTCTTTCGAGGAATACACAATGCGGAAGATGACCGGTCATATGGCGGCTATCGTCAAGGAGAATACTGACCAACCTATTATTCTCGGCGGACACGACTGGGGCGGGTTTTTCGTGTGGTTAGTCTATAGCCCCTAGCCCCTGAACTTTTCACATTCTGAACAATCGGGTTTCAATGATACTCCGTTGCTCGACCACGTAGTTCCCAACCCCGCAGTCACAACTTGTCGAGACCCTATTGGAAAGAGGCAGTCTCATAATGACTATGTGCTGACGTCAATCTATCATAGGCGCATGCTTTTATTCCACCCGGAATTAGTCCGTGCAATCTTCAGCTTGTGCGTGCCTTTCGTGCCTCCTTCGCCAGTTAAGGTCTCGCTGGAGGATTTCGTGGCAAGAATGCCCAACTTTGGGTACCAGCTGCCAATGGCCAGCGGGGCCACGGAGACTATCCTCAACAAATCGCCCGAGCATATCCGCGGGCTCATGAACGGATTATTCGGCGGCAAGACGCCGGAGGGTGGGAGTCCCGTGGATGTCAAGATTGGTATCCTCGAGGAGAACCTAGAGAGGATCGGGCCATCCCCGATAGTTAGCAAGGAGGTGATCGATTTCTACGTACAGGAGCACTCGCGCAACGGCTTTCATGGCCCATGCAACTGGTACCGCACCCGTGACGCCAACGCCGAAGACGAGGCGGAGCTCTCAAAGAGGCCGGACCCCAGAATCAACATACCAGCCATGGTGATCATGGGCGAGCACGATTCTGCCCTCCCTCCTCATCTAGCAGATGGCCAGGAGAAGCATTTCGCGGCTGGGCTAAAGAGTGAACTCATTACCGGCGTTGGTCACTGGTTCATGATTGAACGCCCCGAAGAGACTAACAACCACATCGGGGAGTTTATCAAGAGCGTACTGGGGGACGAGCTCAAGGCGTCGCTGTGAGACTCCGAGTTATAATATAGTTGTATCGGAAACACTCCAGACCTCCTATGCACTCTTAGAGATATAGTCCAGAACAGTTTCTACTAGTGCATGTGCAGTTGTGCCGCAGAGTGGCTGATAATCTCGGACGCGCAATATATAACCAGCTATTTTTCGTATGCTTACTGCCTGTTACTATTCATAGTGCGATGTTGATCAGGGGCGATGTAAAGATTCAGTGAAATGAAAAGTGATTATGCCAAGTGAAGCTGAAAGTAGGCCGGCGGAGTGAAGGTACCATGAGGAAGTCCAATCTAGATTATAAGAATGGAGTAAACCAAACAAACACGAATTTGCAGTGTAATGTACACTGCATACAGTAGGTATGTATGTTAGGTACGGTATGGCGGGGAGACAACGTGGAGGGTTAGGTACCTAGGTACCTAGGTAGATGGAACTGCGGCCAGCGACGCCACGATGAGTACCTCATACTATGTAGTTTCTGAGCCCCTGAATTTCTTGGGGTTCCCTTACCTACCTAGGTACATACCTGGTAGGTAGTATAAAAAAAAATAAGATTGAGCAAACTTACCTACCGAACGCATCCTGGAAAGATTACCTTAGGCAGGTAACTAATGTTCTTCTTTTGCGCCAAGCAGAAATTCATTAAAACAAATAGGTATCTGCAGTTTGCATATACCGGTATGCTTCCTTTCTTTAAGGTTGAAAGTTGTAGAGATGAGAAATGCACATATTCGACACAATGGATGTTTTTGAACTGTACATACCTAGATGTATGTTTCGCATTAAATACATATGAAGTCAGAGGCGCTAAATATCTCCTGAAGGTACATATACATATGTTGGTACGTTCGTATGTCCTTGCTTCGGTGATTTCACTACTTGAGACTTAAGTATCTAGCGAGGTAGATATACCTAGTGTCGGTACGTAAATATATTGCCTTGTGCTTGGCTTGCGTTACCCACACCACCCTGTAGACGAAACTTACTGGTCGACTGGCTCCTAACGGAAGGCTGTGCAAAAGAAAGACGGTCGTACACGAACACGGGTGAAGGGATCCACTTATACCTTAGGTACCTACATGGTAGGTAGGTACTGACTGATATGCCTGCCATGCCTGCCAGGTCCAGGTGCTTGCTTCCAAGGTCTTTGAATGGATGCTACCCTTTTTTTGCATTTCTGCGTTTCGACCTTGTACATACCACATACCACATACCAACATACTACATACATACAACTACTGGCAGAATCGCCAACGACTTTCATTGCCTCGAATCGTAGCCACGACTATAATTCAAATTATCACCACTTGTCATCATAATTGCGACCTTTTTCTTCTCTATCATCTTCGCCGTCCACATTTTGTTAGCCTGGTTAATTTGCCGCTTTCGATTCTCGATTCCCGATCCTTGCCGCCTACACCTACCTACACCACTACCCATCTCGTATTTCATCATATGCAGGCTCCTGCATGATAAATCCAACTTCGAATATCATTCTTTTCCAGCCTGCCGCGAATACATTCTTATGGGAACCGCGAATGGAGAATAGTATTTACGATTGCTAAATGAAAGCTTTATATTAAATCCATTCGCAGCTATTGGACTTCTATCACGTCCCGCATGCCTCGAACCTAACTCCCCTTTTAACACCCATTTCTTCGCGATATGGCTGGCAGGGTGCCTCCTGGAGGCTCCTCCGGCTCTGGAAACGATCTCTTACTCGACCTCGACGACACTTCTTCCTACGGTGGACAAAGGCGACATACAAACGACGACCAACCATCCCGGCCATCCGTATCATACGATGATTTTGTTGGAGGCAGCCAAACCACTCATCCGGCTGTAAAAAACCCAGCACCCGGCGCCGGCGCTTCGGGACCCCGACCGCCGTACTTGATCGACAACGATAGGCAATACAGCCAATCATCCGATCTACACAACTACCAAAGATACGCAGATGACTTCGACGATTATCCGGACGACGGTCAATCATTTTACCAACATGGAGGAGCAACAAACACAGCTGGCGACTCGGCAGGCCGTGCTAATGCGCGGAATCGCAACAGCGTACTGGGGTTAGGAGGTGGCTTCTTTGGGAAGGCTAAGAATATGCTCGGGATGGGACAGAAAGGGTATTCGGAGATGGACCTACCTCTGACCGAACCGGGCCACGGGCGGGTAGAATCTAGCACCGAGAGTCAGGCAAAACAGAATAAGAAATTCAACTTCAGGTTCGGGTTTGGTAGAGGTAAACCGGATCCGTCAACTCTCGGTCCTCGGATCATTCACTTGAACAACCCTCCCGCGAACGCCATGAACAAATATGTTGACAACCACGTCTCTACCGCCAAATACAACGTCGCCACGTTCCTGCCCAAATTCCTAATCGAACAGTTCTCCAAATTTGCCAATATCTTCTTCTTGTTCACGGCAGCCCTGCAACAAATCCCGAATCTGTCTCCAACGAATCGCTATACCACCATTGGCCCACTCGTTGTCGTGTTGTTGGTATCTGCAGGTAAGGAGTTAGTCGAGGATTATAGAAGGAAGCAAGCGGATAGCTCTCTCAACAACTCGAAAGCTAGAGTCTTGCGAGGATCGACTTTCGAAGAGACGAAATGGATTAATGTAGCCGTAGGGGATATCGTGCGGGTGGAATCAGAGGAGCCGTTTCCTGCCGATATTGTGTTACTTGCAAGCTCCGAACCCGAGGGTTTGTGTTATATCGAAACTGCGAACCTCGACGGCGAGACCAATCTCAAGATCAAACAGGCGTTGCCAGAGACCTCTACCATGGTCAGCCCGGCCGAGTTGAGTAGATTAGGAGGTAGGGTCCGATCCGAACAGCCGAACAGTAGCTTATACACCTACGAAGCTACCCTTACTATGCAAGCTGGTGGTGGAGAAAAGGAATTACCTCTGAATCCAGAACAACTGTTGTTGCGAGGCGCTACCCTTAGGAACACTCCTTGGATCCATGGCATTGTAGTATTTACGGGACACGAGACGAAGCTTATGCGCAATGCTACCGCGACTCCGATCAAGCGGACCAAGGTCGAACGACAACTCAACATGCTAGTCCTCGCGTTGGTCGGTATACTGCTCGTTCTCAGCGTCGTGTGTACCGTAGGAGAGCTAGTTTTCCGAACCGTTCGAACAGACTCGATCTCTTACCTAATGCTAGACGACCTTGGTTCTGCCGGAGACGTAGTGAACGCGATATTTAAGGACTTGGTCACCTACTGGGTCCTCTTTTCTTCGCTGGTTCCAATCTCGCTGTTTGTGACCGTCGAGATGGTCAAGTACTGGCACGGCATTCTGATTAACGACGATCTCGATATTTACTATGACAAGACAGATACGCCTGCAAACTGCCGGACATCCAGCTTGGTCGAAGAGCTGGGCATGGTCGGCTTTGTCTTTTCAGATAAGACGGGAACTCTAACTTGTAACATGATGGAATTTAAACAATGTTCAATCAGCGGGATCCAATACGCGGACGAAGTACCAGAAGATCGAAGAGCTACGGTGCAGGATGGTGTGGAAGTCGGAATCCACGATTTTAAGCGGTTGGGCGAGAACCTCAAATCACACGAGAGTGCCGAAGCGATGCACCACTTCTTGGCCCTTCTCTCAACCTGCCATACCGTTATTCCGGAGCGGAACGACGAGAAGGGTGGTAGTATTAAGTATCAGGCCGCATCGCCCGACGAGGGCGCCTTAGTCCAGGGTGCCTTGACCCTAGGGTATAAATTCGTTGCTCGCAAACCACGATCTGTAATTATCGAAGTCGAAGGCAAAGAGTATGAATACGAGCTCCTCTGCGTTTGTGAGTTTAACTCTACGAGGAAGCGAATGTCCACGATTTTCCGATGCCCTGACGGAAAGATTCGACTGTACTGTAAGGGTGCAGATACCGTCATTCTAGAGCGCTTAAACGAGGACAACCCCCACGTTGAACAAACTCTACTGCATTTAGAAGAGTACGCTTGCGAGGGTCTTCGTACTCTCTGTTTGGCGATGCGCGAGATCACCGAGCAGGAATTTCGGGAGTGGCACACCATATTTGATAAGGCCCAGACTACCGTGGGTGGCAATCGAGCGGAAGAGCTGGATAAAGCAGCTGAGATCATCGAACATGACCTCTATTTACTGGGCGCCACTGCCATTGAGGACCGTCTTCAAGATGGCGTGCCCGAAACTATCCACACGTTACAGCAAGCAAATATTAAGGTCTGGGTCTTGACTGGAGATCGTCAGGAGACAGCCATCAACATCGGCATGAGTTCCAAGCTGCTGAGCGAAGACATGATGCTCCTTATTATTAACGAGGAGGACGCCGCAGCAACTCGCGATAACATTCAGAAGAAGCTAGATGCCATCCGAAACAATGCGGATGGTTCGGTTGAGGTGGACACATTAGCCCTTGTCATAGACGGCAAGTCTCTTACCTACGCCCTGGAACCAGACCTGGAGAAGAATTTCTACGATCTGGCTGTAATGTGCAAGGCGGTTGTCTGCTGCCGTGTCTCCCCGTTGCAGAAGGCTTTGGTTGTGAAGATGGTTAAGAAATTCTCGTCGGAGATCCTCCTCGCTATTGGCGATGGAGCCAACGATGTTTCTATGATCCAGGCTGCCCATATCGGAGTCGGTATCTCGGGCGTCGAAGGTCTTCAGGCTGCACGATCGGCAGATATTTCAATTGCCCAGTTCCGATTCCTCCGCAAACTCACCCTCGTTCATGGCGCATGGAGCTACCAGCGTATCAGCAAGACTATTCTCTTTTCTTTCTACAAGAACATCACTCTATATATGACACAGTTCTGGGTAAGTTACTCTCATCTCTAACTGTCGCGATTATCGTTGTTGGCGCACCATTTCCTCTTACTAATGTATCGGCAGTACACATTTCAAAACGTCTTCTCGGGAGCTATCATCTTCGAATCATGGACACTATCGTTCTATAACGTCTTCTACACCGTGCTGCCTCCCCTTGTCATGGGTATTCTAGACCAGTTCATTTCCGCACGCCTCCTCGACCGCTACCCGCAACTATACACTCTAGGACAGAAAAACCAGTTTTTTAAGGTCAGCACATTCGCCGCATGGATTGCAAGCGCCGTGTACCATTCCATCATCCTGTACATTTTCTCCGAACTTATTTGGTACGGCGACTTGAAATTGGGCGACGGTACAGTAGCAGGCCATTGGGTTTGGGGTACGGCTTTATATGCGGCCACCCTTGCCACTGTCCTCGGGAAGGCTGCATTGGTGACCAACAATTGGACGAAGTACCACATCATGGCTATCCCGGGTAGCATGGTGATATGGTATGTTTTTATCGTCGTCTATGGTATTGTCGCCCCTAAGCTTGGGTTCTCCAAGGAATACGACGGGTTGGTACCTAAGCTGTTCTCGAATCCCGTCTTCTGGCTCCAGACCGTGACTCTGCCGATTCTGTGTCTCCTCCGGGACTTCTCCTGGAAGTACGCCAAGAGGATGTATTACCCGCAGACGTACCACCACATACAGGAGATTCAGAAGTATAATATCCAGGATTACCGTCCAAGGTATGTTTCCACTTGCATTACTATGATCCTATATTCGTGGTGACTAACAAGATGAACAGGATGGAGCAGTTTCAGAAGGCAATCAGAAAGGTACGGCAGGTGCAGCGGATGAGGAAACAACGCGGCTACGCTTTCTCGCAAGCGGATGAGAGCCAAACACGCGTGATTAACGCATACGATACGACGAGGCACAGGGGGAGGTACGGCGAGATGCCGGCATCGACGCCGGGCGCGAGGTAGTTTCCGGGGGCTGGCTTGGCTGGGCTCGGTCGTTTGTGCTTTTATGTATTATATTTATATAATCCGACTGCGTATCGGATACGAACGATTACTACGAATTCTAGGGTTGTGGCCAAAGCGGCGCGGCGTAGAGTAGAAAGGAAAAAAAGCAATAAGAAGACATTAAGATGATAAGACGATAAGACGATGAATGAGGGAAGCGAGGCGAAAAAAGGTCGCCAACGGGTTTATGCCACAATGAGAAGAACCACCGAGTTGACTACACAGCTCTCGTTCTGATATCTCATATCTCACCTACTACCTGAGAACTTTGACCCTCGTCAAGCAACGTAGTGGATGGGCGCAGTATAGTCTCCCCTCAGAAGACTTAGTAATACACAAACTCCTCAGTGGAGGCAAATGCGGAATTCGCCCTAATGAATGAAGTCGTTCTCATGTCATAAAACATCCCCAGCTCTCCGCTTAACCACAACGCCACCACGCACGCTCAGTAACTCTCCATCTTGAGGACATGGTACGCAACCTCCTCGTACGGGTGCGCTCTTCGGATAGCCATTCCCAGTTAGCCGACGACTTGCTCTGACAGATGGAGAGGGAGAGGGAGAGGGGCACAGACATAGACAGACACAGAGTTTACATAGGTAACTAAACGAAAAATAAATATAAAAAGTAAAATAATACACGTACCCCTTGAGCGCGGCCACAGCACCCCTGACGACGTCCTCGCCCACGCACAGGGTCTCGACGCGCACCTCGGGGGTCTCCTCCAGCGCACCGGCGGAGCCGATGTGCGGGCAAGCGGCGGCGCCCGGCCGGAACTGCCCCGTCCCCGCCGTCGTCCAGCAGCACTCCGTGTACTGCCCCGGCCCCGGGTACCGGCCCGCGCCCGCGGCGAAGATGGCGGTTTTGCACTGCGGCGAGGGAGGGGAGATGTTAGTGGGGGGTGGGAGAGGGAGTGGGGAGAGATGGGATGGGATGGGAGGTGTTGGGAAGGGGGTAAGGGTAGGGGAGGGGGGGGGGGATGTGGAGGGGATAAAAAAAAAGTGGATGGCTTGGGAGGTCACGTACGGCTTGCACGGCGGCGGGCGGCGCGTAGAATATTAGCACGAAGGACCTCGCTGCGGCGGATGCCATGGTTTACTGGAAATTAGGGTGAGCCAGTAGCTACCTTATTGATGTATATCTCGCGGGTGAGTGGAGCTGGCCCTTTGAACCTAAGGTAGGTGCTATAAAATAAATTGAAGTTCAGATATCAGTGTACCTATAAATTGATGGAGCATACCTAGGTACGAAGAAAAATTGTGTGTTGTGACAATGACAGTAGAGGTAGGATGACGAGGTGGGGGATATGAAGCTTGATTCTATCTCCAATCATAGGATTATTACCTGGACCCCGCGATTGGCCATCGGCATGACACCTAGGTAGCTAGGTAGTATAATAACTCCTTTTAACTTTCCTTTTATTAGGCAAGTAATGCATTATTGTAATAGATTATTAAGATGTATAGGCAATTCCATTATTATTCCTCCGTACGTATGAAAGTAGATATTAAGTAATGATTGACTACGGCTAAGTTCTGCTACATACAAAGAGACATTTCGTAGTTTTCAGTATAGAAAAGATGAAGATATAGCTAGCTGATGCAATGTAAGTGGCTTGGAATTTTCGATTGCTTACTCTTGTTGAGAGTGGCTTGCGTTTCTGAGACAATATCCTGCCGTGGGAACTGTAAGCCCATAGATAGATACCACATGTGGACCATTCTAGGATGCGATATAATTTTGTTGACCGAGCCGGATATTCGACACGCATATGCATGAGCGCCACTAAGCCCCTTATCATATTCTCAGGTTATCAGAGTGCTAAGAAGTTGAGGTTGTACTAGGTCGACTACTCTGAAGTTACCTTTCAAAAATATTCCACTCTCATTGCTACATTCATGAAAGAGCTACTAGGGGTATTACTCATCTGTTGTTTATTAGAACCAACGACAGAGGGCACAGCAGCACTGCTCTAACTCTTTATGATCGTTGAATCTAACCTTCTGTTCGACTTAGAAGAAGTCCGGCTGTGGGGATTCATCGGTAAGAAGAAAAGAGATGTCTCCCGATGCCCGAATCATATCCGAGGTCCTTGTCTTACCGGGAACCAGTTAATAATTGTGACTCGTTGACCTAAAAAGCCCATAAGCCAAGTTTAAAGAGTGGTAAAACATGATTGAGACTACTAAGAATATGGTTGGCATTGGCATGTGGTGCAAGTTTATAATTAATATCTCTCGACTTATCAAATATCAATTATTAAAATAGGGCTGTATTAGGTCTAGTTCGTTTATATAAATCCGAGCTCCCGGTATCTTCGTTAAATCGGCATGCTCCACCACTGCTCCTGCCGCACAAGTTGCACTGAAACAGAATGATCCCTGTCACGGACTTCACTGGTGGTACCTACCGGTATCTTGGCTGTAGCCCAAGCTTCTTTCCATATGTAGTGTAGTAAAGTACCCTGGTAAGCTAAAAAGGCTACTAACAAAGAAAAAGGAACTTCTAATCGAGACTGATCCACCTAAAAATTCCTCACATTCATGTCATTTCTTAGTTCTAATTGGCGATTTGCTGACCATTTTCGCCTAGCATTTTTTATTGATCCTCCAGATAACCTCCCCGTCCCACCAATCTTTTTTATTTTATTTCTATCGTCTCTCAGTTCCCTAAGAAATCATAAATCTCCCTCCCCTTTCGCCTACGCGGTAGCTTTGCCGTTGGTCACGATCCGATGGCATCGTCCTCGAGGACCTTAAGTCGGTTGACTGGCCCGGCTAGACAGTTGTCTGTGCATGCGAATGCGCCCGCCATTAACTTCAGTACGACGTCATGCCCGCGAAACCTAACTACCACTTCCACCTCCACCGCTGTCGCAAGAGCAAGAGCAAGAGGAAGGGCGACAGTCATCCCTCGTCAATTCACGAGATCCTATGCTGATGCAGCTCCTCGTCCGATAAAGAAGCGGCGCAGAATCCGTACTACATTTAAATGGTTATGGCGTGGTACCTACCTCTCTATCCTCGGTGGTGTCGGTGCTATTATTTATGATGGCTACCTGGACCGTCATCCTGAAGAGCAATTCGCACCTGATCCTCACAAGAAGACATTGGTGATCCTTGGTGAGTCATATTTGGCGATAGCTACTCTATTTATTACCTCTAACCATTCTTCCTCGAAGGTACCGGTTGGGGCTCCGTCGCTTTGCTCAAGAAGCTAGACACTGCGAATTATAATGTCGTTGTTATCTCGCCGCGCAACTACTTCCTATTTACACCTCTGCTACCCTCATGTACCACCGGGAATATCGAGCATCGTTCAATCATGGAACCCGTTCGCCAGATCCTGCGCCACAAGAAAGCTGCCGTCAAGTTTTACGAAGCAGAGGCTACCCATATCGACGTCAATAAGAAGGTTGTCAAGATCACCGACAACAGTGATATCAAGGGGAAAGTTAATGAAACCGAAGTTCCTTACGACATGCTCGTTATTGGCGTGGGTGCCGAGAATGCCACTTTCGGTATTCCTGGTGTCCGCGAGAACAGCTGCTTCCTAAAGGAGATTCGAGATGCCCAGGCTATTCGTACCAAGATCATGGATTGCGTTGAGACCGCTGCTTTCAAGGACCAGGAGCCGGAAGAGGTCGACCGTCTTCTCCACATGGTGGTGGTCGGTGGTGGTCCTACCGGTGTTGAGTTTGCTGGAGAGCTGCGGGATTTCTTCGACGAGGATATCCAGAAGCTTATCCCCGACATTGCTCCGCGGTTCAAGGTGACTCTCATCGAGGCTCTGCCCAATGTATTACCTATGTTCAGCAAGCAACTCATCGACTACACCGAAAGCACTTTCAAGGAGGAGCATATTAACATCATGACTAAGACTATGGTTAAGAGGGTGACCGATAGGACGGTCGAGGCTGAAGTCACTGGTCCTGATGGAAAGAAGTCCTTGGTTACGATCCCATTCGGCCTACTTGTATGGGCTACCGGCAACACGCTTCGCCCTATAGTTAAAGATCTCATGTCGCAAATCTCTGCCCAGAAGGACTCGAGGCGCGGTCTCGCTGTTAACGAGTACCTTGTCGTTCAGGGAACAAGGGATATATGGGCTGTTGGTGACTGCGCCGTCGCCGGATATGCGCCAACTGCTCAGGTCGCCTCTCAAGAAGGCGCTTTCCTTGCTAGACTATTTAACAACATGGCCAAGACCGAGTATCTGGAACAGAAGGTTCATGATCTCAGCACCGGCCTGAACCTCAAACCTGGCGACACAGCAGCCGTAGCACAGGAGATCGAAGCTACCGAGAAGCAGCTCCGTCGTATCAAGGACATCAAACCTTTCCACTATTCGCACCAAGGCAGCTTGGCCTACATCGGCAGTGAAAAGGCCGTGGCTGATGTCGCATGGTTGAATGGCAATGTCGCCTCCGGCGGCAAGCTCACCTATCTCTTCTGGCGGAGCGCTTACTTGAGCATGTGTTTTAGCAGTATGTTTACGCCTATTTTGACACCTAATGAGGATAAATTATACTAACAGCTTTATAGCTCGCAACCGTGTTCTCGTCGCTCTTGATTGGGTCAAGGCTAAGCTTTACGGACGGGACGTTTCGAGAGAGTAAATGCTTCTACATGATAATCTCTAATATGATCGACTCACCTTCCGCCTCGTCTTGAGACCTTGGTTTGGATCGGAAATGGTGAGTTTTCTCTTGCACGGGTCCGATCACCTTGTATATTTCGACTTCGCGGAGTTTTAGAGAAGTGCTAGCAAGACCCAATACAACACTTTAAGAAGGGATTGGACAGAACGGGATTTCTGAAATAAGGGCACAGATGACATATGGTACATGGCACACACGAAACGTATAGAGGGCAGGCAGTCTTCCATCTTGAAAAATCCTACGTTAGTAGATTGGGGTAGGGTAAAATAGACAGGTGGTACGCGAAACCGGATGGGGCGTGCTTCTGTTTTGTATCATGAATAATAATTCATTACTAAGGAATTATTTGCAGTGATATTCAAGTGATTGTGGACTATAGGATATGTGTTGATAGGGGATCAGATCATGAGATTAAATACTGTAGGTAACATTCAGCCCTAGACTTTTTAGAACTGTGTATGCTATGATGATACATCCTACCTACCTAGGTAGGTACTTTGTCTACGTCTATGGAATGCTTCGGATCGTTTCTTGTAGTTAACCCATTGTAAGGTAGGTATGCTTACTACATACGCAATTCTTTAGGCATATAGATTCAAGTAAGGTTCCTGACATATACTCTAAAGGCTTCTAGATTTTTTCTTTTCAGATTCAAACTAGCGAATGACTTCATATTTACTAAGGGCATAGGATATTGTGTATAGACTAGTTACGTAGCTCTAACTTGTTTAATAAACGATAAGTTGATTAGGTACCTATCTACCTAGGTAGTCCAGAACTATCGTCTAACTCCTCTTACACAAGCACCGGCAGGGTCATTGAAAGGGGCCAGAAGCAACTTTAATATACTGGGTTTCATAGATGCCCATTATTCACAATGAATGTGTCTTTTAATCCTACCTAGAGCTTGCTGAGCCTACAGAGCTTCAATGTGCCATCTCCACCCTACGGCGCGGATGGGAGAGGCCCAAGTAGTCAAGATAAGAGGCAAGCAAATGTTGAACATGGATTTAGATTACTATGTAATAAATTATTGATATATACCGCATCTCACCATTCGTAATACGGATTATGATAGTTAGTCATTCATAGAAACCGGTATGGGAAAGATAGAGAATATGTTGCACGTGTTCGTGGTGATTCTGTTAAGTTTGAGAGTACATTATATTGTACGAGCCCATCTGACCATGCCGAACTTCTTAGGATTGCTCGCAAAATAATTCCACGTGAGCTATGCTTGTAAATCCGTGCTCCTATCTAGTAAAATGCGTGGCAGTTCCGCCAAACACGTACTCTGTTTTGCTTCCTCCGGCTCGCTAGCTACCGCTGCATAATATAGAGTAGCCGACTTCCAAGATATAAAAGGCGGGTTCGATTGGGTATGGGTTCCAGGTAGGATCGTCGTTGACATCCACTGGGCAGCTGATGTGAGAATAAACAACAATCAAGGAAGGTAGGAAAATATTTCCGTTATGGGTAGAGTATCTGGCCAGGTAGATAGCATGCATATTCTTAAGATCAATCTTTCTAAGCCTTAACTGCCGGTTAACAGGCAGATACCTGCCATGATCGACTGGCTAGGGCGATCAAACCAGTTACTAGGCTCTTTATATGTACGTGTCCATGAACGGCAACGGTTCAATGTGCCTGAGAACTCGTGTCCAATTCCCTCAAAGCTGTACTCTAGCCATATGATTAGTTCCATATCTTAGGGGTGTAAGATATGTACGGTTAATTTGCCTGTGGCTTTGTAGCGGGCTCCCTAACCATCGCATAAAGCTTGATGGCTGTGCCGGCGTCATTGCACTCTAGCTCCTTCGCAAACTTGAAGCCGAAGCGGCCGTAGATTTGCGTATTGGGCACGTCCCGGCTAGACTCGAGATAGCACTTCATGCCCTCGGCGTCGGCTTGGTCGGTCACCGTTTCCATCATGAGCCGTCCTATGCCCTTGCCTTGTGCCTTGGGCGAGACGACCATGATGTTAAGGAAATAGTAACCCCGCGGGTCGGTCCAGACAGATGATTGGGCCTTGGCTTGGGTCTCCTTCCATATGTAATAACGCTAGACACCCAGGGTTAAGTCAGCGGCCTTTTTGTTTTTGGAGCTCGAAAAGGTGTTGAAGTCAAGATATTCGGCAGTCAGGATGATTTGGTTGTGATCGCTGAGCTGACACAGGCGCTGAAACGAGCCATGCGCATTGAGAAGGCGAGGCGGGGCTCCATCTCCAAGACAGCAAGCAGCAGATGATCTCCTGTTCCGACTGGTGAATGATGAACATACTACCTTGACGTATGATTTGGAAAAGGAAAAAAGAGGAAACCCCGAAATATGCAGCCAAGTCGGCAGATCAAAAGGCTTGTCTTTTCGAGCTGACACTTTATCTCCCCGCCTGGTGATGATGGATCGAACTCACCTTGACGTTGAGGCCCCCTCGACCGTAGATGAGATTCATCCCGACTTGGTTAAACCATAACCTCCAGCCCTCGACCCAGTCACGCCAGCTGGAAGATTGGCCGACCGGCTGCGGCTTGAGCCAGCAGGCTACGCCGAGCACCTCGTCGCTGCCCTCCTCCTTCGCGACGTGGAAAATGCCGTTGCGCATACCCCATTCGCACCGGACGCCAAGCGAGGCCGCGTTGCGCTTCGTGTTGAACTGACGAGCGGCGTTAGTATACGGGGAAGATACCAGCGAACCAATCACGGCGTGAAACTAGGACTCAGCCCCTGAGGCGACAAACAAAACAACGGGCAATTTATGTACTGTACTGTATTTGTAAGGCACACTCCCGTGACGAAATGGGTGGTACGGTACGCAGACGCGCAAAACAATATGCAGAGGGCAATACACCATACCTACCTAGGTACCTACCTACACAACCATGTTGCGTGGCCATCTCCACGCCTTTGAAACGTATTCTTGGCGTACATCGTAGAGACGGACTACCGCAGAAGCTGGCCGGCTAAAACAGGGTACCTGATCAATGCAGAGGAGAGAATTCGGTAAAACGAGAGAAACACGCATAGTACTACGTACCGTGGATTTGTCAAAGACCCAATTCCTATAAGGATCCTCCGCAAAAGCTTGTCTTCAATGGTTGGTAGGGTTGGTTAGCATGAATGTTAAGGAGCTGAAGAAGAAGACTCATCAGCCTCAGCGTCCCCTTCCCCCCATCTACCTATCTCACTTTCTCCTCCACCGGGTCACGCACGAATACGACGGTGCATGATGCATCCCGTCGATTCGGGTGGTTACTTACCGGCATGTAGGTGTAGGAGTAGGAGTAGGAAGGAGGTAACACTTACTGGATGGTAGATATGGCACCGGGTATGTCTGCCTCGGTGAGGAGGGAGACTCGGATTGTCATGATGTTTCGAAGCCGAAGCCGAAGCCGATTCGGTGGGATCTGCCGACCTCTACGAAAATGGTAGGTAGCTTAGGTTAACTCAATGTGGTATAGTAGTAGTATAAGAGGTAGTATAGTAATATATTCACTCGGTATGAATTGACCTAAGGCTGTTTACTTCCCTAGGTTGCACCATTCCTACGAATATAACACAACTTATCTCGAGAGATTCTTTAAACACAAGAGGGGGGAATTTATATAATACTACTAAGTAAGCAATATCGAAACTATCTAAGAGATTCATATTTTCGAACTGATGTTAGTTAGTTACTAGGTATTAGCCAGGGTCTAAGGGGAGGGGGGTGAGGTGGGCGTGATAAGCCAAAAAATACCTACCTAGGTACCTAGTTAAATATTAGATAAGGCAGACCAGGGGGCAAGGGGCATTTAGGTTCGATTTCTATTAGCGCTATTGGTATTTACCTGGGTAGGTATCTCGCTCTGCTCTCTCTCGTCTCCACGGTTCTTGATTCTTGATTCTTGATAGGTGTTTTATGGCATCGTTACATAATCGGAACCATAATCGAAAACTAGTACCGGAGACAGACGAAGTTTGTCTTCATACCGCTACTCAGGCTATAAGGTCAAGTACTAGCCAGTGCTAGTAGGTACCTACTTCGCAGATTTCTAGGTTATACCTATCCCATCTTATCTGGAAAATCCCAACCCTTGTCGATCTTCCCAATAAGCCACAATGTCATCACTAGGTGCCTCGAGAAAACGGACTTGTCCTACCAAGGGTTCCGCATTATAGCTCAGTGTCGTGTATACTTACCTACCTGGGTAACTACCTGGGGTAGGCATGCTGAAGAAATGGAAATGTCGATAAGCTGCCAAGCTGCTACGTGGCTATTGCATATGTACGCTCAGCACGCAGGACTACAAAGGTCGAGCGAATGAGGATACGTCTTACCTTTGCCTATAATATTTTAACTTCTATTCGAAATATGCATTTGTATAAGCAATATACTTAAAGATGCCGAGCCAGATAATGAGGTTTCTCCTTGTGTAACCCGTGACTGGTTGTACTACTTTCAAGGTTAAAGCCTCTTTGGTCATACTCTTTAACATTGGCAGGCGACTATTGTTAAATTAGAGCGTATCATATATCGTAAAAGTAGAGTTGAATGGTTTCGCGAACTAGAGTTAATGAGTTTTAGGTTAAGGTTGATTGCAAATAGATGAGCTGAAGCTTTTGAGGCTGGGCGCTGAGCAAGGTTAATGCTCGGCAGTCTCCCACTGCCGCGCAGTCTAAGTACCTACCTAACCTAGGCCTTTTCAGTCATTCGGAAGGCCCGGAAGAACTCCGGACGATGGTCTAAGAAGGCTAGTGTAGATGACCTTTACTTCTAATTATGCCTACTATAGCAAGTCCATCCTTATCCTAAACAATAACAACTTTTAACTTGTCATGAAAAAGAGAAGAAAAAAAAAGGCATGTCATTATGTACATGACTTCGGGTAGAGGAAGCTCCCATCTTTCCTATCTATCTATCTAGATAATAGATGCATTAATCCGTCTCATGTCGAGTCCAACTAGGATATCGCAGATATTCCAAGTCAGATCAGCAATCTCAAAGCTTGAAAGTTACAAACCAGATCCTCCTCACAACGGAAAATCTTCCGATAGCTTGGCTGCGTTGGCGCCGAGCCCTGGACATACATACTACCTAGGTACTAGCTTCACGCTACATGTCCTCGGACTGCGCAATTCTTCTCGAAGGCGGCCTTTTCGGTCAGTGCGCCATATCTTCTAGTCCTCATTCATCATCTCGAAACCTCGGTTCATCTACATCGCCCTCATCGTGAATGAGGTTGCAATAATCAGAAGCACAACGTCGATTCTAATTGTGACTTTGTCCTCTCCAGTCAAGCTACCAGCGTCTTTGAGGCAAGTGGGAATGTTATCCTAGGAATCTTCAAAAATCTTCAAAAATAATCAATAATCTTCTTTCCATGTTCGGTCACGATACAATTGCTATGGGATGCTCGGAAGACTTCATTCTCACGGCATCGAGCACAGCCCGTGTTGAAGACTGAAATGCGATAAGTGCGAGAAATGCAAGACGCCGATCTGTGTCAAGTTCAGCGCCGTTCAGTTGGTCATGGCCCTGGATGAAACCTGGTACACCCCGCAAAAGGTCCCTGCCTGAGACAAGACCCCCTGGCCGTTTTTGTTACAAGAGCAACGTCAAGTCTATGCAGTCGGGTGGTACCGTCAACAATCGACGACGACATTCATTAAGTCTCTTTTAGCGCTCCCAATTCGCAATTCGCAAAGTCACCCCTAGTGATGCCCGGCGAAACCACCTGGGGTTTCGCTGTCCTACTCCCGCTTGGCTTGATTGGGCGACGACGAGTAGGATACGACCTTCACATGGCCATATCAGTCCCCTTACATAGCAGCTGCTCCTATCGAGCCTCAAGTTAAGTACTAACAATTCGTCGGCTCTTACAAACCGATACAGGCACGCTTTCGTTCTTCTACATTAAATAGGCGTAACTCGTGTTCGTGTGTTCGGATACGGCCACCTCACGATATCATCAAAACAGCTTTAGTTTAGCTTGGCAAATAATCCGCCGAGGGTCAGATCACCGTGCTTTGCAAGCCGCAACCGGTATATGTCTATGCGGGTGATAATATGTCCTCTGCGGGCGATAGTATGTAGGACCTGAATTTCACTTCGATGGCGATGAATTGCGACGACATCGACAGGACACTGCAAAGCTCTAGTCTTGTTCCAGCGAAGACCCCGTAGGCATTATGAAGCCTGGGTCCCACCTTGGAAATGCCATGCCGACCAGGGGTGTAGCTGTCTAGGGTCATTGAAGGGGCCTCCATTTTGCATCCTTGAGACATGTTGCACTAGCTCAGCTTAAGGCTCCCGAACCCCCAGGTCGAGGATGGTCTCGCTTGGATCTGATACAGCTTTCTGGATTAGTACTCTCTACTCCCATTACTTCGTAACATCGATATCCTTGGCTCCTTTTCTCTTCTTTTCATTCTTCTTCTCTCTTTTCCTCTCAAGGCGGGCCTTCTTGTATTCGATTCGTCAACCCCCAGCTTGGGTTCTTGGTATTCAATTCATTCCGTCCTGTCACTCCTGTCGCTCCCGGTCTACGAAGTCATATACTTCGTTTTGGGCCATCTTAATAATAATTGTCCTTCGTTTGTGTTATTCGCCTTTCGGTCATGTTATGAAGGGATCGAGATAGATGCATGGATGCAGAGCATTTCGGCGCAAGAAGATATATTCCGAGTAGTAACATGCCGCCATATACCACCAGACGACGACTCCAGGACACCAGAGTATGGGAAAGAGCACAAAAAATGGATCGGCGGTCAACGCTTCAGCAACGCGATAGTCTGGGACACGGGAATGCTCAGCGCGACTCGAGAGCACACTTGGTTGTTACTCGAGACCGAGACGACGACGGCGGACGGCTCAATTTTCGTGCATTTGATGATGATTTAGAGTTTGAGGATGGACCGGAAGACTCCAGTGGTGATGAGAGTGGTTTCGAGAGTGGTGACGATGATGACGATATCGATGGCGCTGCCGATGTTCCGCAACAACTGATTCAACCTCCTCCTCCTCCATCCGCCAGCTCTTCGGGGTCTATCGTTACCTTGACAGCTGTACCTCCTCCGAGACAAGCTACTAGTACTTCTCAACCGGGGGTTAGGACTACCGCCCTTCCCGAACTTCCAACCCCTACGAAACCCGTCCTGGTATGCATATACACCACTCTAACAAAGGCAACGTGAACTAATCAGCTGGTCAACAGGCGCCGGTCTCTCCCATCTCCTCAGACCTATTAAACACTCAAGGTCCGGGTGTAATTATCTTGCCTTCAACTGAGAAGAAAGAGGAATCCCCCAATACTATACTGTCCCCTTCTCCCTCTTCTCCCTCGTCTCTTTCGTCCCTTTCGTCCCCCTCGTCCTCAACCACCTCCACTACAGATTTTCTGGCAACAGCAACCTCAACCTCTATCTCAACACCCTTGTCAACAACTTCGGCAGTACCAGAATTCAGCGTAGAGGATGGCAATGATGGTGATGGTGAGAAGCATAAAGGGCGCAAAGATCCTCCTCCGCGAGGTTTAGATCCTACAGCGGAGCACCTTCTCATTGCTGCAGGCGCAATAGGTAAGCAAATACTCGCCTCTTAATTGAATAGGCAACTAATGTATTTAAGGCGCTTTCATTTTGTTCTGCTTCATTGGTTGGATCGTATACAGGGTGATGAAAAGAACAAAAGGACAAGGCCTCGCCGTCAGCGGCGGTATGGGATTCATCGACAGATTCCCTTGGGGACGAAGAGGGGATACGGATGGAACTTTGGATGGCCGTCCGGTGTACATGGCTAACGAGGCGCCCCCCAACTATGAGAAGGGCGAGTATGGTAACATGCAATCAGGCACCTTCTATGGCCCTAACAAGGCGTACCCACCTGGACCTGGCAGTGCTGCGCGTTCGGTCATCTCGAATTCGGAGACAGGGACACTCAGACAAGTACCAAATAACGGCTCGGCACTAGCTGACATCCTCGATCAGTATCCAGTGGGCAACCAAGGCGCAGTTAGAAATGGCGACATCAACCTTACCATGAGGTCGCAAATGACCCAGCCATATTACACCGAGTCAGATGTTGTTCTTCAACAACCGGATGTGTATAATCCGCCGAGGAGGGCTGGTAACCGAACTAGCGAATTATCATCAATCTCGTCCGGGTTTGGAGACGGCGACATCGTTATACCGACACCGCCTATGGCGGTAAGTAAACTCTCGTCTGGCGAAACCATGGACAACCCGTCAGCGGACAACTCAGCCGCGGACAATCCGAGCACTCGAGATACCTCTCGAGACTCCTGGATGAGCCGGGAAGGGGGTAGGAGAGAGACGGTATATACCACGACGAGCGAGGATCGTCCGGCCCGGTTCCGATCTATAAGTAGCTGGGTGAACCAGCAGGCTGGTCGGGCGAAGAGAGCAGGCTCGAGAGCGCGGGAGCGGGGAGAGGTACCAGTCATGCCGGCGATCCCAGGCGAAATAAGCGCGATTCGGCAGACAGCCTACCGGTGATCGATCACGCAACCTAATACTAAATAGTCCAACGCGATCCTCGTCTCAACTTTAACTATTACCCTATTGCCATGGGGACCTTTCTTCAACACTTCGATCCGAGAATCCTAAAGGAAGCTAATCTACAGCAGGATCACGATGGAGATTGTTAATTTTCAAGTTTAAAAATAAAGCACATGGTTTCGTGTCTATCCGCACCAGCCAATATTGTGTATATGTAACAACACGCTTGCACTAGCACCCGCGTTACCGGCTTGAGGATGTATTCCATCTTCGCCTAATGTCTTGTATAGGTGGAATACGCCCCCATCCCGGCGTCGCGGTCAAAGTTTTTCGGCATCTATACCGTGCATTTTCTCATGTAAGGACTGGAAATAGCGCGAGGAGTTGTGTAGGGCAGAACTAATAGAGACGAGCGGACGATAACGATTATTACATAGGTAGATTCGATATATTTCAATCTAGTTATTATCCTACCGAACTTTTTTGAAATTGTTTGTACGAGAAACTAGGAAAGGCACTGTAAATCTGGCTATCTTAAACGTCACCGAAATATATCAATACAGTATGTGGATATGCCTTCAATTTGGCTTAGGATTTTTCTTTTCGTAACACGTAGCAAACTTGCAAGATTAGGCTAGATTTTACCTAGCTGTAGGTAATACCTCAATGCTCTCGAGTATTGGAAATGCCTAAGTGATCTACTCTTCTCCTACGGGTACGACGGTCGATCTCATGTGGAGCGGCTTCGTTGTCGGTGTGGTTAGTTGACGAATTCTGCCACTCATCGGTCACTACGAACAGGTACGAAGAGCGAGCGAGCACTGGAATGCCGAGATGAATGATGAATTCTGGATTCGAAGACAAGGTTCTAGCATTAAATTACGGAGACCAAACCTTGGAATTTATTCAGACTCAAGACTAGCATAGATCAAACGCGTGGCGATTACGACGAAGCTGAGCTGGCGGAGAAGCGCGAGCTACAAGTCAAAAGAGGAACGCGATTTAGATTGGCGAAAGGCACTGGTATATTGACTAGGTACCTAGGTAGTCATGATGCGATCTTAAACCCTCACATGCGCTTGGGAAGTTCTACCAGCATCTTCATCTAATATGGTGCTTCTTTATGTTCGATACAGGTGTGGGAAAGCCGCTGCTCTAGGACACTATATCTCCTTCACAGCGATGCTCAAGGCATCGATCATGATGAAAAGTGAATTGGTGAGAGCAAAAATTCCGCCCCCTACGATCCACGAGGGATAATAGAAGAGGGTTGACGCCGCGATGTGCAATGCAGGTCTCTCCCCTTGCGAGCCCTGATGCGTGAGCCAGAGTTCGCGGAACAAGGTAAGTATGAAGGAGAAAGGAAAGAAAAATTTTGCAAAAGTTGGGAGGGAGGCCAGGTATATATAAGTTTTTGGGAGGGCCCGAGCTTTGCGGAAAAGATATCTAGGTACCTAGGTACGCAGCCTCAAGCCTCGTGCGCGGGCGTTCCTTCAGTTGTCGTTACCCGCTAGTGAATTGGTGGCGGGGAGGTGCCCTGGATAGAACCCAGTGAAATCCACTATAATCAATCCACCTAGGCAGCTGCGTCCACCGGCGAACAGAAAGAGGTACGGATTACCTACCTACAGTGGAACTCGCAAACCCCAAAAAGGGCAGCACATGACGACAATGAGATATCCATATTCCCATGTACCTACCTAGGTACCTAGTGTAAGTAGGTATTTTAGAACTGCAAACAACCTTGGAACCTTCTCTTCGCGATATCATCACCCGTTAACTGCAGAATCTCGAAATCTCGGAGACGGATCTTCCGACTTTTGTATACATATAATTATTATATTAGATACCTTGTTCCTTTCTCCCTTTTCATGCCGTTGGAAGAGCTTTACGTTGTCCCTTTTAAATACAAATTAATTGAACCTTCGCGTGTACTCCATTCTTATTCTTTTTTTGTTAACTCAGCCTCGTTATCGTCGCAATGCCCATTGTGCCGATCTGCGCCTAGCTTTTGCTGACTTACCTACACGTACCTACCTACCTACTCCTACCTACTCCTACCTACCTCCCTTAAGGCCTACCTTGCCCACCTAGGTAAACACCTACCTACATCTTCGGGTCACCTGCAACTGCATTCGAGACCTTTATTTAGAAAACAGCCCATCCATATTCTATATTCTATATTCCTTCCACATAAAGCATCGTGTAGCCAGTTTCAGTTTCCATTCTCAAGTGTACATACAAATGAACAAATAACCAAATAACCAAATGAACCACCGCTACAACAACTTCCCAAGATGCTCGACGAGAACCTACCAACTTTCTTCTTTAGACAGTCGTCTAATAGCCCGCTCTTGAACATTCTTTACTTCACCCAGAATGGCTCCGAAGCCGCAGCTGAATACTCCATCCAGAAGATAAATCCGGACCTCCCCCAATCTAAGAACAAATATGCCATAGCCTTAGGAGACGCCGGCATTCAGGATGTCATCTTCGGCGAGGTCATGATCGAACCCGAGTTCCAACAACCTACTCTATCTGCTGCCGAAATCAGACAACAGAATGGTGTTACACCCCCTCCCGTACCTCTGATACCCGATGCTTTCACAATTCAGCTTTACAACCCAGACCAACAGATTATCGTGAAGGGCGAGAAGAGCACATGGACAGGAAAGGAGTCGTGGGACTTCGAGATGCCCCAGCAGAGTTTCCGTATGCCCTCCATATCCAAAGTCGATCGCCAGCAAACAAACCCCGTCGTTAGCAGTCTTACGCCCAAGATCACCTTCAAGTGGAAGCGGGACAGCAAGTTCTCTAAGGACATGACGTGCTATATGACAGGCACGTCGGTCGGTGGCAGAAAGAGCAAGGACCCAGATATTACCATAGCACTATATAAGCATGGTAAAGAGCCCACCGTCACCATCTACGAGCCAAATCTACAAAGGGTAGATATAGAGGATCGCAAAGGTCTCGAGGTCGTACTGCTACTCGGTGCCGAGGTTATTCGCGAGATATACCTCTTCCCTAACCGAGACTCGTTCAATATCGCAGGCACGCCAAATCGGCGCAAGAACTCGCGGCCTGCCCTAACTCCTGCTCCTACTACTGCTGCTGCTGCTACTGCTCCTCCGCCGTCGACGTCGCCAAATAACATGCCCATGATGACCAGTGCGCTAGGAAATGTGCCTCCAGCCATGGCCACATCACCTATTACACAGCAACCCACACCTCCCAACGACGCCAGGCTCGAGGCCGAAGCCAAACGCCTCCAAGCGCTCGCGCAACAGGGGGAGCGCGAACGCGAGCGCGAGAAGCGGGACCGCGCGGAGCAGAAGCGCATCAAGAGGATGCTGGAAGACGAAGAGCGGGAGCGCCAGCGCCGGGACGCCGAGGTGGCCAAGGAGACGGAGAGGCTCAGGAAGCAGTTCGGCATGCAGGGCCAGGACTTCGGACCCAAGCCACACCTACCACCGCGACCGAACCCGAGCGCGGGCCCGAGCACGCAGCTCCAACCTCCTCCGATCCCGCCGCCGCGGCCACTGAGCGCGGGGCCGAGACCCCACGCGAGCGGGGGCGCATTCGGGAACTGGTTCCACGGCCTCGGGACGAGCCCCGCCACGCCTGCGCCGCAGAACGGCTACGGCTACGCGCAGCCCCAGCCCCAACCTGGTCCCGGGAGGAGGCGGGGCGGCAGCGCGGACAGCGGCAAGATGCAGAAGAAGAAGAGCACTTTCTTTTAATTGAAAGTTACTGACGCGGTGCGCATAATGTGCAGCGAGAATCTTGATACTTGGCTTCTTGGAACCGGGACGGGACTTTGCGTGTACTTACATACAGACCTACCTAGGTACACTAGGTAGAGAGGTTTTAGGTGAGGCCTCGTGTGGTGCTGTGCATGAGGAACTGCTTAACTACCTAGGTAGGTACCTAAGGCAAGGTGTGCATGTCTGGACCGGAAAGGGCATTAGGAATGGAAATGGGAAAGGCAAATTACTACGTACTTAGACATGATTTTTAATGATACCCATGACATGTTTGGACATGTTGGTTCTTGAGCTTTTGTTTTAGGCGTGAGGGTATATGAATGAGCTTGGTGTGATTAGACTGGTGATGATATAATGTGGGTTTGGTGATGGTTGATTGTTTGTTGACATACCTGAGTCGTGAATGAGTTAATACTGGGAAACTGTGTTGTTTTCTCTGCTGAAGTCTTAAAGCATTAGCTTTTGCTGTGTTCTGTCTTCCTCTTCGTCGTTCTCTTCGTCATTATCATCGTCATTATCATTCTTCCTTCCTCAGCTTTGGGTTTCCTGCTGCCCTTTTCACTTTCGCTGTCTCCGGCATTTTAATCATTTCGTACTGGTTAACTAAAGGCTCTTTTATATATCAAAGCTTGTATGTTGCTTGAAAACACCGTGAGTTTAAGAATTTGGGCTTCTAAACTCCTTAATAGTTCATGATTGTCATTGCTTTCTGCCTGTAGTCATTACTTTCATCTTTTGTAAATCCAAATGATAATAAATCTTCATACGTGAAGAGTAAATCACTGCACAAGATCATATAACATCCAATCTGTTGATAATTAAAGGGTTGTTGATGTAATGTTTGAAAGACGTTGTCTCTGCCATAATCTAACGCCTATAGCAACCTAACATAATAACAATACATACCTAGTGACTCTACTTATGACTCTAGCAACCTAACATAATAACAATACATACCTAGTGACTCTACTTATGACTCTAGCAACCTCAATGATTATATTAACGGTACTGGCTCGTGGCTATAGCGACTATAGCTTCTTGGTAATAAACTTATTGAGATTAACATATTAACGGCTTACTTCACAAGATATTCAACCTGCCGGTCATAAAATGCGATTTTCAAATTATCATGTACTACTTGTCACTGTTTCGAAGGGGGAAAATGAAACCATGGAAACCATCATACAACAGGAATTGGGAATTTCATAGGTCTGAGATTAACTACTCCTTTATATCCGCCGTAAGAGGCTTTAGACTTAGACATAAACTTACCTATCTTGCCTACATACCTACAGAATGTCCGCCGTATAGTTGTAACATCGTCCCCCTATTCACACGGTGGGTAAGTCAAGGTCAATGTTAATAATAAAAAGATCCCTCAGGAAGCCCCCCAGCGGTACAGTCTTTTTCATGAAGCCATCTAGCAAAAATCCAATAGCCGCTTTAACACGATATCACGGGCATTCATGGTGTTTCGAACAGTAAAGTCCTTTAACATCTCATAGAAAGGATGTAATTGGCTCCAAGGTTTCCCAACACGAGACTCAGTTCACCTGAGATCTGAATATCATCAATTCCCCAGAATAAATGCCCACTTGGTACCTATGTAGACTTGGAATAGATTGATCACGTACCTGAGCATCCACCTGCCTAAGTTATCTTTTGTAGACCCCCCGGGCTCCCGCCTCAACTGTGAGTTGCCAGCCATAGCTCAGGTACCATCCAGTCATAGCTTCCCCTTGGATAACTGACGATATCCGGGCAGAAGGACCCGTAATACTTGGAGACGGGGACCGTGAAGAAAGAACCGGAAGGCTAGTCCGGGATGGCCAAACAGAAGGAGCCGGAACTTGAGATCGAACCATCGCGGGCCCCGTCTTCGATCTATCGAAATTCCCGGCCTATGAACTCACACCCACAAACCCTCTGATCTGATTTTTATTCCCCTCTCATTCTAAATCAAAACATTGCTTCCAACTCAGCTTCTTTTCCAATTTCCATCTTCTCTCATCCTACACACAAAAACATTCCTTCAACCTTAGAAGCCTTCATACTTCAGTAAGCCTCAGAGGTAATCTTCTCAGACATCCCCTATCACTGCACCAACTTCCTAGTCCCGCGTTAGCAATCACTTCTCAACCAAACTAGATCTGTTACTTAATCATCATGGCCAACATGTTGACTCATCCTCTGCCTCGAGGCGCCATCAGTGAAGCCCTCATCGGCTGTAAGATTGGTGTCGCTGATGACCTTGGTGATGAATGGACTATGGACGAAGTCTCCTCGCAGACTTTGCTTCATTGCGGTACATTTGAGAGCGAGGTAGGAGACGCTATTACACATTTCATCGCTACGCCTGAGATGATTGAGCGCCTCACTGTCTCATCCGAGGACTCTGACCTATGGAAGCCTATACGCCGAATCCTCAAGGCCATCCAGCTAGGGATCCCCGTTGTGAGCCTTGATTGGCTCAAGGATTCCATCGATCAGAAGAAGTGCTGTAAGTATATTCTCTCTCCTATTACATCCCTTACCCGACCCTCTTCCCCAGACCCAACACAACTTCATCTACGCGATGGACTCGTGAGATACCATGTAGTACGCGAGATAAAACTCGCGATCCTTAAATGATTTCGTGAGTTTGGGTGATAATGTCTATCATACTGACAAGTTACTCCTATAGTGGACTGGCAGGAATATTGTCTCTATGCATTCCACATATACGAAGACGATGAATTTCCTTGCGATGTGGTTCTCTCTCGTACCCGCCAGGATACCAACGAAGTCGAGACGCGTGTGCTTCAGGTAAGTTAGCTATCCACTCATACCCTCTACCTCACACCCCATTCCTGTGACGCCCTATACGGGTAAATATCTTCGAGATACTAATACTATATCTCAACCTCTAGCTCTGGGAGTCTAACTTATTCCCGCGACGTTACCGTTTCGTGCTGAAGGGCGGCTCTGAGTCGAATGGCGAACAGGGGTACATCAGCCGCAAAGGCCCTGGCGAGATTCCGCGCATGTTTGGCGCCTTCAAGAAGAACTTCCGCAAGTTGACGGGCATTCATTGGAACCAGAGAGATGCCGAGGTGGGCACAAACCCCAAGAAGTTCAAGTATCATTCTCCAGTAAGTCCACCTTATACTCCTGTCGCTATGCCTGGCTAGGTCTTACCTCGAGCGCCTAACTAACATACTTTGTGTAATAGACCGAAGGAGAGCCAGAAGACGTCTCAGCTAACGCGTCTGGAACTGATTTCCACTCCTTGTTCGGCACGAGCCCCCCGGATAGTCCAGAGCCAGAATCGGGTCCGGCGGCAGCTGATCAAGACAACGACCGACAGTCCGCACCAGAGGACGGAGACGCGGGCCAAAAGCGTAAGCGTGACGATCAAGGTGAGGACGACGAGGGCGGCGCCGAGAAGCGTGCTCGAGTGGATGAAGACTCCTCGTCTTCCTTCTACCCCTCGAGTACTTCTCCGCTATCTTCCTCGGAAGACTCCGAGTGGGGAGAAGAGGCGGCACCAGAGGAGCCAGAAGAGCCAGAGGCACCAGAGGCACCAGAAGAACCAGAAGAACCAGAGGCAGAAGGAGACGACGATGTTATATTCTGGTATCCGTCTGTTAATGATGAACTGCCCGCCCATGGAATCGTTCTGGAACTACATCTGCAGATTATTCGAGATATCAACGCACTCCTTCAGCGCGACGGCAATTCTGCAGAGTGGACGGCCGAGGACGAAGTTCCTTCTCCTCCTCTACATGGCACAACATTCATTGTGCATAGTGGCACTGATGGTGATCACATTTACGGCGGTTGGTACGGTAGTAGCGCTGTCGACAGCAACAGCAGCAGCAACATCAACAGCGAATATGATGAGATTCCGTACATGTTACTTGATGAGTCGGAGGAGGAATGAGTCGGAGGTCAACTTAGACGTCCAGGTGGTGGATAGTTGGAGGGAGAAAAACAGGGGATGGGGATGAAGGATGAATGCTTTTCCCTTTCTCCTTTGCGGTCTGATGAAACTATTCGCGCGATGTCTTTCCCATTGTTCTCAGACACATGCTCTCGATACCCTCGATACCCTTGATTTAATTTCGACAAGAAGCACGGCGATGCTTCCAATCATGCTTCCCTCTACTTGGGATTGGCACGACAATGACCTTGCATTTTTCCTGTTTCATTTCTCTCTCTTTTCATTGCAGATCGCAGATGGCTGATCGCACATATTTCCTTGTTATCAGAGCACAGCACAGTTTGGCTCGCGCAGAATTCCTCGCCCACGAATCTTTCTTCGAGGCGGGAAGGTCTACTCCTTTCCCCTTTCCCAATGCCTCATTTCCTTATTATTCTTTGCCTTTTTTCCTTGTATCTTTTCCTCGTGTACTTTAGCATCGTACGTCCCTGTTCTACCTGCGAGGTAGTTCCAGGAAAAGTCGGTAAACCGATGAATGAAAAATCATAAAACCCACGCACGAGTATCTAACGTGACGCCTGACTTGCCGAGCAACACTGATCCTTCTAGCTATGCGAATGTAGGCGGGCGACACAATTCGTAATATTAAATTCGTCGTTGTGGCGGCCCCCAGGACCCTAACTCTACTCATTTTTAGGATCTTAATTATTAGCCTCTTCACCATTTTGCCTCTTAGCTTTAGGTGCATTTTTCATATCTTTTCATCCTCCTCTTCTCTCATCTGCCTCCCCTATCTCCTCTACCTCCTTTTATTCTTCTCCATTTTCCCTCCCCCGGCCCTCAAAACCTCAACTTCGGAAGCACGAAAACAAGCAGCACGGCGAACACGGCGAGCCCGGCGATCCACAAGTACAGCAGGATCCTGCCCCACCAGCCCTTTCCCTCGGTCAGGCGGGTGAGGGCGCCCATGCGGCCAGCGACGGCGCCGAGGCCGCGCTCGTTGCGCTCGAGGTTGCGGCCGGCGGCGCGCAGCACGTCCTGGTCCTCCTGCAGCGACGACGCGAACCGGTGCGATGACTCCTTGAGCGCGCGGGCCATCCCCACCATCGACTCCGTCAGCTTGTCCTGTTCCGACCGGTGGTGGTCTATGATGGCTTCTGTTGTTGCCGTGGCCGTGGGGGAGGGGGACGTGGCGCTCGTGCGGCCGCCGAAGAGCTCGGTGCGGAGGGCCGTGGTTTCTGCTTTGTCTGTCGCGGCGGGCTGTCGGGAGGCGGTTGCGCGTGGGCGGAGGGTCTGGGATGTGCTTGTTCCTGTGAGCGTCTGTTGTGGAGGTTCTGTCGTTGTAGGACGGAGATGGGTTGGTATTCGGGGCTCGGGGGCATCGATTAACTCGTCTGCTTCCGCTTCTGCCCGGTAATCCTGACTATCTTCCACTTCCTCCATCTCACCATCGTCGTTCTCCTCCTGTCCGTCCGTCGCCTCAACCGAGTCTACGCTCTCGCTCGGGGTATCAATAATGCCGCCTAGCAGGTCCTCGCCTTCGGAGCTGTCTTCGTCGCTATCCACGCTCACCTCCTCGAGCTCCTGGAGCCTCTCGAAGACCTGGTCGAGCACCTCTCGCTTCTGGTTCAGGTCGGCTTGCATCTCCTGCCGTCGCGAGTGTACCTTGACGGTGAGAGCATCGTGTTCTAGCTTCGTAAGGAGTGATCGGGCATAGTCGATATTCTACAGACGAAGGGTATACGAATTAGCTTTCCACAGTTTATTTCGGCTGGCAGATTCTGGATAGAATCAAGTTGGGGACATACGACTCTGGCTTTACTACGCTCATACTCGCTTGTTCTTAGCCGTCTCTCTCGTTCGGCATCGGCGTGGAGGATATTCTCTTGTAAGCGGGCGAGCAGGCGGTTGAGGTCCGTCAGTGAATCCGGGTTGGATATGTTACGGCTCGGTGTGTTAGGTGCTTGAACCAGTCGCGCCATGTTGCAAGACCACCTAGGAAGGTAGTGACTATAGGTAAAATGGAGATATTCTAGATAATAGATATGGAATTAGCTCGGTGGAATTTTAAGAACTTCACATTATTAGGAAAACTTTATAGAGTTGCTGAAGTTTCCAAGGTTGTACATATGACATATATTGGGAACACGAAGTATGAGGTACCTATGCGGCATGCCTCCTGCTTACCTAGGTAAAAGGTAGGTGGCAGGTATGATGTATGACTTCCATGGTTCGTAGGTCTAGGTACCTAGGTACCTAACATTGATCCCTGTTGGTGGGGCACATAATCTTGCCATCCTTGCTAGCCTCGCTTTGCAACCCCTGAGGTACAAAGATACATACGCCTCCTTCAAATATCGACAAGATACTTACATAGAAGTAAATATCAGGTATATGCATATAAATAAAATAACATAAAATAAAAGGTCACAACTCTTAGCGATATGTAGATACTCAGTAATGTATATGGATGCACAAGACTGTCAGAAATCAGAGTAGAAATCAGACAGTAGAAATAAGATAGTAGAAATAAGAATATGCTTCCCTAGTGGTAATATAATCGTGGGCAGTCAAGGTACATATACCATTTCCAGTAATCACAAAGATCCGAGTCTGGGTAGATAAAGTCACAAGCATCAGATGAGAGGAAAAGACACAACACCGGGGAGTCAAATGCACTATTACGCGATGCAGTCTATGCGCATCGAGGGTATACTAGTAACTATCACCTAGCAGCGCAAATGCCTACTATCATGCGGCATCCATCATGTCTGCCTCTTCCTCTTCCTTCTTACCCTGTCTTACCCCTTCTTACCCCTTCTTACCCCGAAATATCATAAGCCCTTGTTTATGACCACCCTAAGCCTACGCAAGGCTAATCCTGAGCAACTATCGATGTATGTATTTGCTCTCAACGCCTCGCGTTGCCAGATGCGTTCTCTAAGAAGTTCAGCAAGAAATTCCTGTCCGCAGGTGATAGCGGAGTCTGGCTACCGCGTCGAGATGCATTTCCTCGTAGTTTCGGCATTCCTTCGCCTCTGCTAGAACCGACCGAACCCAGCCGAGATCGCGGAGCAGCACTGGGTCCGAACTGGTCAGCCATCGGGACCTCCTTCCCCTTGCTTTGCTCAAAGTTCGACTTAGGCTTTCCAAAGAGTGAAAGAAGAGCACTCTTTTGCTCCGCGGTCGAGTCCTGGCGGAACTGGACCCCGCCAGGAACCGGAAGTGCTGACGTGGAAGGAGGATTAGGGAATAGGGAAAGCGGATTTGGTTGGGTGCCTTGGGAGGCACCATATGGATACGATTGCGTAGAAGCGGGATAAATCCTAGGTGACGATTGACCAAGCTTCTGAGCCTTCTGAGGTGCTAGATGGTTGGGTCTCGGTGACACATTCATGAACGAAGGCGAGGACTGGTCGAATGATAGTCGAGGACTAGGTTGCGATCCTACGGCTGGATATCGAGCCGTCTCTGTAGCACTTCTTGCTGATACCGTCGTATTCTCGCTTGGAGACTGGCCGGGCTTGGGACGAGATAGTATAGTTAGCGCCCGGAAGGGAAGGTTTGCTTCAGGGTGAATCTGCATGGGCCGACCATTCTCGTGAGCAGCAGCTTGTAGAGCACTGGCTGTAGATGTAAACTGGTTGGGTCGTTGTTGCTTCTTATCGCCCTCGCTGAACTGAGAAGGACGTCTAGCTACGCCCTCGCCGTCGAGTTGACCCTGTGACATTGATGGTTCTACTTTCTTGAACATCTCGAGCAAACCCGCGCGATGCTTATCAGTCGGGCGCGGCAGCCGCACGTCAGAGTTTGATGAGGCTGCATGATTACCATTCATCGCCATAGCGTTGGGACCAGAAGATGTAGCTGATGCGCCATACTGGCTAGTAAAACCGTTACCCGGTGCGGGATACTGGCGCTGATGGTTGTGCTCAGGTGGCATGCTCACGACTTGGCCGGGCAATTTCGGTTCAAATCGTTGACCTGCATCAACCTGCGGTACATTGCCCTTGAGAACATTCAATAGGTTCGCCGGATGCGAAGCCAGCTGAGTAGTAAACTGAGAAGGCAGTTGCTGCTTAGCTTGGGCGCCTTGGGCGTTGTGAGGGTAAATATGTTGTCCCTGGAGACCATACTGATTGTTCTGTGACAATCCGGAATGCCCAGATCGATTGGTAGAATGGTCTACGATCTGTGGAGACGAAGCCACATCACGCAGTAGCATCGCTTTCTGAACCTGTGGCGGCAATGGCTGTGGATGGACCAGCTGTACCGGCTGGTTCCGGGATTGGCGAGGCTGCTCAGAGAAGTCATGTTGTTGATGATGAAAGTTGGTATCATCAACGTAAGTAACATAAGGCCGAGCTCGGTGTTGCGATGCGTAGCCTGCATTTGAGCCTGTCTCGATTGAAAACTGTGGTGGTGCTCCGTAGTTAGAGATGGGTACTTGTTGCCCAGGATAATGATGATGATATGAAGTTCGAGCCTTGGGGGTTTCAGCGTCATCTTCCAGATAAGGTCCAGATGCTTCTTTATTGCTCCCCATTCCGGATTGCAAAAGGGCCATAAGAGTCTGGCCCGAGTGCTGGGATGATTCTTGGGCCGGTATTTGTAGGCCCTCCGTTGGCGGCTTCACCTTGAGGAGTCGGCGTAACTCTTTCGTTGCGCTATCAATCAATTCAGGGTGGGTCGGTGGAACGGCTGACGACTGGACTGACTCCTGGACGACGTTGTCATCCGTCAAGTTCTCATCGTAGAACGCCTGCGGGTGACGATGGATGCTGGAGTTGCCAGCCTTCTGCGCGTCTAGCTTTTTCTGTTTCGTCACCCATTGGCGTAATTGAACCATGAAAGGGGCCACCATATAGAATTTGTCACTGGATGGGCCGCCAGCCCCGTTGTTTTTCCCACCACCCTTTTTCTTGCGGTAGGTAGGAAGCTCATCAACCTTATACCATCTAATTGCCCCGATCTCCTTCCTTGTACGCGTCTCGAACACGGCATCTTCTGGTATACCACGAAACACATAGAGCCGTACCTGCTGGGCATGCATAGTAACCTCCACCGGGTGAACTGGTTGGTTCTTCTCAAGTATACCGGCGCCACGGAGATCGTATCCCGTCTCCTCGTAGACTTCACGGATAGCACAATCAAGATCGTCTTCGTCCTTGTTAATCTTTCCTCGCGGAAAGCTCCAGGTTGCGCCCTTCTTATAGCCTCGAACAAGAACGACCCTGTCCATTTTGTCGTTCAGCATGATTGCACCTCTGACGGGGACTCGTATTTTATATTGCATGAACTCTTCGAAAGCTCTGATGTGCTTCTCCGCCGAGAAGGAAGCAAGGAGGGGGCAATGCTGAAACATCCTGAGAGTGAAGTTTCTAAGCGACATCGATGGTAGGGAGGTTGGGTCAAGGGGTCGAATGAAGTCTTCGTAAAACCATTGTGCTTCTTCAATTTGGAAGCAGATGCGTGCCACCGACTCTAGATCCGCATGAGGGAGGTTTATGATAAATCGGACGCAGAGGTCGTCCAACCCTAGAGAAGAATGTCAGCTCACATCCGTTAATTTCAAATGCGCACCGCACTCCAGCTTCAACGCCATAATAGAATAGAGATGACCGAAAAAGAAAAGACTCTCTGAAAGGAAATGATAGCACGTACAATCTTCCAGCGTCATCCTGTTTGCCATGTTGAGCTGGATTCCTTTGCATGACCACGGACGGTTATGTAGGGGTGGAACGTTGCGAGGTCGAAAGGCGACCAATTACAGAGTCGCGCGACGAGAGAGCGGCAAGTGAGGGGCGATACTTATCAACAGCTCTAGAAGCTCCAAAGAAGTTGGGACTGGGTTTGAAGGTGTCGTTGTCAGTGTCGGTGTCAGTGCCGGTGTTAGTTTTGGTGTATCGATAGAGCTTTCTATCACATAAGAAATATTATTTAATATGGATGGGAGGGTGCTTCTGCGCATTAGACGAAATGATTGAATGAATGCAGGTGAAGGGTTTAGAAAGCTGTTTAGAAGTTGATCTGGGAAAGTATTGACAGGTAGGATCTACCGATGTGGGGATTGAAGAAGTGATTATGGGTTTGTGGCTGATAAGCTTGCAGCTATGTGGAACGTGGCCTGTGCTGATTGCACCCGTAGGTACCTCCTACCAAACAGACCAAGGAGCCGAGGTACTTGGTCTCCACACTACCTAGGTACAACCTTTGGAGTCAAAAGGTCACTTCCATTATCTGTCGTAGGGGAGAGAGGTGAAGAGAAAGAATTAAAGAAAGAAGGAAAGAAAGAAAGAATTCATCCTCCAGCCGAGAAAATATATAATTCCCACAGCCGACAAATTTCCACCCTAATTACTTAATCCACTACCAGCCAATCACAATACAGGAATCTTAGCAACTGAGTACCTATCCTACCTAAATACCTACCTGTAAAATGTTATTTTACGCCCTATGCTTAGGTACCTACCTACTATATATTAGGTACTTAAATAGGTACTAAGTGCCTAACCTTATTCTACCTAGGTACTTACCTATAACATACTTAGGAAGGTACCTAGGTACCACCCGTTAAACATAACAATGTACGGCATAACACAGTGTCTTTATTCACCAATCATTGAATATTTATATATACCTAGGTACTTATGCAAATTAAACTTAGGAAAAACATCATTACCATGGTGCTTTATTAAATAGACGTAGGCAGTTATTATACACAGAATTACAATACAAATGATATTAGCAGCAACATTCTAAGATCTCCAGTCACAGCTTTCCAGAGATTAGCTGATTATTTGCATACTAAGTAAGTACCTAAGTATCTTACCTTAAATATTATGTGCATACACATACTGCAAATAGCACCTGCACTTTACATCATGGTCCATCGTTTAAGATAACCAGATCATCCACGGCCTTAGCGTTTTTCTGGAATTTACAGTGCTACTAATAATAGACACCTAGGTAAGCTAGGTACCGAGATTAGCGCGCAAAGCTTAATATTAAGCGAGACCCAGTTCCATGGAATCGGCTCATCGTGTGGGTCTATAGCTACAGGGGGTCTACAAGGATTACTAGACGAGGTGCTAATTTGTGATGGGTTGAATGTTAAATAAGCTAGGTACTTCCAGGTATACTGTAATAGGTAGTTAAGCACGAAGGAAGTTATACATTTTAGCACATATAGTAATCATGGAAAGTTATGAGGAAACCTCATCGATTAATCAACTGGAGTTATCATTCCGAACCACATACTATTTGTAGAGCTTTAGCTCTTCTATGATCGAATGACCTCAAACCGTGGTATCGAACTCTGACTATTGCGACTATACAAACAGAAGTGGAGAGAATTCGAGAAGGAAATGGTGGAACTATTTGTCCTCAATACCTAGGTACCTATAGTGCCATTGCCAGCTTCTAGTAACGCCGGGGGGACTACTTATCTGTTGTGATTATTGTTCTCAAGTCGGCGCCCCCAACTGGCCTTTTGGTAGATGTCAGCATTCCGCCCCTTAGAAGAATAGGGACAGCAAATGGATGTTAATACTTACCTGTACATGCTCGGTCGTCATGTCTGATTCCAAAAGACTTCGTACTAGACTCCCTATCGAGAGATCAGAATAGGTTGAAATGGTGTTAAATGTGATTGAATCCGTCCTTAGCTGATTGCTTTCTTGGAGAAGATGCTCATACACAAAGGTCGGGAGATATACGGCCGAATTTACTGTCGGGTGCTGGGTTGTAAAGCCCTGAGAGGTTGGGTTATAAGATCAAGGATGTAACTGGAATGTGGACTGACGAAGCTCACGATATCAACATAAGCCTTATGGATAAAACATGTTAGCCTCACGATTCGGATACCTTATTGTAAAGAGAATTACATGAGGACGTGCTCGGCTGACAGCAATTCTATCGTAACTTACCGTTTCGTGAGAATATCAAAGTTCTTGCCGTCGATAGTAACCGAAGGAATCGACGAAGGATGCTAAGGAACCGCCATGACATTCGCGAGTTGTGTTTAGTATTGATCTTGACCCATCGTTAATCTTGGTAGGTCGGTATTGTTGAAGAAAAAGGAAACGGGAAACGAGTTGGGCGGGCGATTAAAAGTTGAGATGACGATAGGTAAGGTTACGCCTGAGAATTTTGTTAGGTATTGTCAATCGTGAACTATAATGATGACTACCTGGTACCTACCTCCAAGGCAAAAATTAATAACAATTAAGAATCGAATCAAGACTGGGAACCGCGAAGATACTATGCAGTTAAACAGCATACATAGGACTAATCAACTGCCAACACTGCAGCATCCATGAATCCATATCTTTTATTTACCTAGATATCCAAAGCAGACACGATGTATTAACTTATGAACGGTAGAATGCTCGTTCTTAGAAACCCTAGTTACCTTAGTAGATATAAAGTTATAACTACAGCGCAGGGCGGGAGGTTAGCGTATCGGCTCGACCCTGATCCTGCTGCCTTATTAACCCCCACATCTCTAAATTTAGAAAGAGTGTGGGGTATGTACTGACATACCGCGCTAGTGAAACATACTACCTACATTTACATTATGTAGGTACCTAACTTCAAATGTTATAACTGAACACGCAAGGTTATAGAATTATAATATCGTACCTAAGTATTAAGCATAAGTTCACATATTCTATATTTATTCACAGTAATACATTGAGTTTATGAATGACAACTCATGGCATTCACTTTCCTACGAGAGGTGACGTTATTGTTGGTATTTATACTATATTTTTTACAATGATAAGTATGAACAACATCCGCAATGTTTGGCCGTAAAGTACTCCTAGGTATTTCCTGTTCAGCAAGACATGAGCAAGCTAACAAGACAATGTCAACGTTAAAAAGCATGCGCCTCTTCGTTAGCTTTATGTCCGCCTTACTCGTTTTCTTCATTTTCACTCATTAAGACATAGTTGCACCTTGTTCAACGTGAATTACCTACCTACTAGGTACCTAAGGTAAGAAATGATTGTTATTACTGTCCGTTATGCTTTTATTCATTTAAGATAACAGCTTATTTGGCTAGTTGCTATCTAGTCTCGTCTACTTAGAGACACTTTTTGAGTAGATTTTTACACAGTTAAAAGTGAATATGTGAATAGCCCTGGAGGTGTATTGGCCGTCAAATGCTAGGACGATTTCTAAAAGTTGAGGTGAATCATACCTATTGTTAACTGGGAGGTCTAGTTCAATTTTGAAATACTTATGTAGGGAGCTAATCCGAAAGTTTGACAATATTGCGCTGGCCCAGGATGAGGCTGACAGGCTATTTGAACACCTTGGTCTTGCATGTACCAGTGCATCATCTAAGTATATACGCTAACTAGGTATTTATGTAAGTTTCGGCAAAGTTGAGGGCGCAAAGTTTGGCATATGCATTTTTGGTGAGTTAGCTCACATGGCCAGGTATTGTGTCGTTGATTTGTATATTTGATTCGGAGCAGGCTATTGATAAACTCCCGATCAGGATCGTGGGCGACGCCATCAAACCTGACTTAACACGGTTTTTTTCCAGCAACGAAAAAGGGAGTGAAACAGTCAAATTATATCGTAATACATTGTATCTTTTAAATCGCACATATATGAGAGTTTTGTCATTTGATTCGAGAAATGGAATTGACATGTTAGATTAAATATAGAGTGTATTATGTTTATTCTCATGTAAGGTGGCTCATTAGCGACAAAAGCTCTTTGCTATAGGTACCTACACTAGTAGAGGAGGATGACATAGGGTCTACCTTGGAAGTGGTGTCCTCTTGAGTGGGTTAAATACATATTTAGTACCATGTATGACATAATCCCGGCCTATTTTTAGGTTTAGTAGTTAAGAAAAAGCATGAGCGTTTGTACGTACATGGATGGCATGGGATTTCACCCGTTCTTAAGTTTAACAGTAAAGTAAAAGACGTTTGACAGGTTGACAGCAAACTTTATGATGGTGACATCTTATTTAATGTGTCATATATTCGTACTTCTAAAAGGCTACCAGAGCAATTTGGTCAACTAATCACTCACTCCCTATGGATTCAGATTCAAATTCAAATAACAAGTCCGTTGTCATCCAAGATCGCCAGATTGTCTAGAACAAGAAAAACAATGCAGTTTTCAGGGCAGTCAGGGTACCTAGGTAACCATAGTACCGTAGTGCTCGATTTGGCTATTGCAGTGATAATCATCTCAGATTCAGGTTCTGGGCCTCGTTGACCACTAGGTAACTACCTAGGTACAGTGGCTGAAGTGCAACTAGTGTAGTGTAGACTACCGCACCTACCGATTCCGCCAAACCGTTTTTGGAAAAGCGTTCCGTATTACGGTGTGTACCGCTGTTGCCAACACTTCGTGTTCATGCTCGACCCTGGCAACCTGACCAATCGAATCTTCTGTTACACACACAGTACAAGGGTATTAGCGGGAAAATGGTCAAGTACCCGAGTATCATGTATCATGTAGTGAGTGGGCATCATCCCATATTTTCTTGCTTGTCCTCTCTTTTCTCTCGTCCCTGACCTGACCCCCGTCCCTTTCCAACCACTTTCCTCCCTCATGAGTTAATACCAATACCATATCATCGTTTAATCAGCCATTCGCTTTAATACTGCTTCCCACATACTCATATAACATTCGCTTGGTTATCAAATAAAACAACTGTACTGTTTACTCTCTACTAAGGGGAAGTCCGAGTTGCTCACTGTATTCGGGTTTTTTGTTGCTTTTCTCAGTATCCACACATCGCATCAACAGCGGGAGAAAAATAGGGGATCGAGTATACGAGACGGAAACGAGTCAGCGAGTCAACAAGCAACAAGATCGGTCCTACGTTGTGAACGATCTCAATCAATCCTAAAGGAGAGAGAAATAATTCCTGTCGTTGTTGATTCTCGAGTGTTTATTTATTTGTGGCGTTTTGTTCCCCTGCATTTAACCCGGACCAATCGAACCGTCATACATTATCCATCTGCATTCCATCATCCAAACCAAGAACGATGAAGGGAACACGGAGTCTTGGTCAGATTTTGACCGTTGCCCTTGCTATGGGCCCTCTAGTATCAGCGTGGCCAGGTTGGCTTCCAGATATAGACTCGCTCGTAGTCCGTCAAGATGACAGCTCGACAAGTATGTATTATGTTTTATGGAAGAATGTCTATAAACGTTTGAATCACAAGGTGTACTGACCAAATTTCTTCTTAAAGCGGAAGTAAATGCTTCACCTACATCGTCGACTAGTGCCCCCAAGTCGACGGATACTTCGGTCGATGAAGCCACTAGCAGCGCCGACAACGACAAACCCAAGACCACAAACCTTAACACCGCTAAGATAACTTCAACTGGCAAAGGGGGCAGCACTGCCACCGGTAACAGTACTAGCAAAGCTACTCACTCGACTTTCGATGCCATAGATGGAGCCGGTGGTGTGGCCATGATTACACCTGCCTCCACGGCGGGAACAACGCTCTACAGGATCGGAGACCCAACCCCGATCACCTGGGTCTGGAACTACACATCTCTACAAGGCACGCCGACCGCCATCGACGTCCTAGTGTCGTGCTCCACGGCTTCCGCTACCTGGACCCTGACTCAGAACATGACTTTCGAGCCGACTGCCACCTTCAAATGGGATACCAAGAAATACGCAGAGAGTGCTGTAGCGAGTCCGTTGCTGGTGGCCCAGTACACGCTTCTGGTCCACGACTCCGACTCATCTCAGGATGCGACCGCTGAAGCCGGATATCTCGCGCCGTACAACGGTTTCACGTTCGGCCTATACACGTCTAGGCCGTACCAGGACCTCGGCGAGTGGAAGTGTGGGACGTGCAGCGGCGCATTGGCGGATTCAGAGCGCCAAGCCCTAGGTTTCGCCGTCACGATGAGCATCATCACCATCCTCAGCTTCACGTGGTACGTGACGGGATTCGCTGCGATGCTGTAGCCGTAATCTATGAAATCCTACACGTATGGTCAATGGACGAGGAGATGGTAAATTTCTGACATGCATATATTTTCGAGATACGAGACAGCATATTAATGCGTGCTATTTAAATATGGTAATCTGGGATATGGATACAGTCATGCGGCGGCGTTATTTTGAAGTGTTTGCGAGGGCCGAGGGGGGATGTTCTTCTGGCAACGGATCGAAAATGGCGACAACTATTTAGAAGTCTTAACGCATCTGGAAGGGTTATTTATCATCGCTACATAGCCATTAATGATACAAACACACACACACACCTAGTCAGGTTACCTTACAATTCCTCGTAGCTCAATGCCTCTTCATTATAGTGCATTCTTTGTATGGCTTTCGTTTCCGCATTTATCATTAGGGACATCAGACCAACCGTCAGATCATCCTCAGCGCGAACCCGCCACCCCTCTCCTCCTTCTCCCTCGCCGCGAATATCCCGCTGAAATCTACCGTGCCTAGGTCCGCGGCCTTCTGCCCTCGCCCCGGGGCGTTGGGCGTCGACCTCCGGCGCCTGCGCTCCTGGCCGGCCTTGCTGGGGAAGGTCGGGAACATGGCCTCGTGCTTGGGCTTGGGGTCCTGGCGGAAGAACTCGTGCTGCAGCATGTCCCGGGCCGCGGGGCGCTGGTCGGGGTTCAGGGAGAGCAGGCTGGAGAGCAGGGCGCTGCCGGCGGAGGTCAGCAGCGGGAAGCGGGCGCGGATGACGGGGCCGGTGTTGGCGGCGGAGCTCTTGGGCAGGCGCAGGTGGCGGGCGTTGGGCAGGCGGCGGAAGCCGGGCCAGGACTCGTCGGTGGGGATGCCGCAGAGCTCGAAGATCTTGGTCAGCTCGTCAACCTCGGTCTTGCCCTGGAGCAGCGGCTCGCGCGTCAGCAGCTCCCCGAAGATGCAGCCCACGCTCCACATGTCGACGGCGGCGCCGTACGTCTTGGCGCCGAGCAGCAGCTCGGGGGCGCGGTACCACAGCGTCACGACGAGCTGGGTGAGCTTGGGCGGCGCCGGGTCCCCGACGTACCGCGCCATGCCGAAGTCGGCGATCTTGAGCTGGCCCCGGTTGTTGAGGAGGAGGTTGGAGGTCTTGAGGTCTCGGTGCAGGATCCAGTGGTCGTGCAGGTAGGCGACGCCGCTCGCGAGCTGCAGGAGCAGCGTCTTGACCTCGGAGGCGAGGAAGGGCTCCGGCATGTCGCCCAGGACGGACATGAGGTCGTGCTCGAGGAACTCGAGGACCAGGAACACGTTCTCGATGCGGGAGGTGTCGTCGCCGACGACGACCTCGCGCAGCTCGACGATGTTCCGGTGCGAGCAGTCCTTGAGGATCTGGATCTCGCGGAGCCCCGTCTCGGGCAGGCCCGCGGTGTCTTTAGGATCGATCTTGAGGCGTTTGAGCGCGACTACCTTCCCCGTCTTGATCTCTTTCGCCCGCGCCACCCAGCCGTACGCGCCCTCCTCGATATCGTTCAGCTTATCGTAGTTCTCGACGCTGCGGGACTTGCCCCAGCCGCCGGTCTCGAAGCGCAGCAGCTTCGCGACGCCTTCGCCATTTGCCGCCGGCGTTTTTGTGCTTTCTCCCTGGCCATCGAGCTCGGGCGTCAGTTTCCGTCGTTTGGCGGGCGGTCTGTCATCTTCTCGACTTGGGGTTTGTTGTTGCTCCTCCTGTGCGGCTCGTTGTCTGGCTGCTTCGGCTTCGGCTTCGTCTTGGGCGCGGCGCTCTTCTTCCGCTTTTCGTGCTTTCTCGGCTTTTAGACGCTTCTTCTCTTCCTTCTCGCGCTTCTGTTGTGCCTCGAGAACCGCGTCTTCTTCCGTATCCGCCCAGCGGGATTTGCTCGCCATGGCTTGTCGGTGTGTTCTCGATCGCAGACGATTAGGCGGTGGTGCGGTAAGAGGGCGTAGGCTGTGGCTTCATGCTCATGTAAGATCTAGGAAGAGAAATCGAAATAAAATCGAATGACCTGATGGCTATAGAACAAGAAGAAGGAATATCCTCATTTAATTATTAATTGAAATTTGTAGAAAGGCTCTTAAGAACTATGCACCCTGGAGATGTAAGTTGTTAAAAGAATGTTGCAACTACGTAATTTGGATTTTCGGCGAATGCTCGGGGCTAAAAATTAGAGCTTTGGGCTTTGAGCCTCTCTATTGTAATACACTAGGTACCTAGGTACCTGGGGAAACAGCGTTCTAAATTTAACTACCTAGGTACTTAGGCCCCTTGTGTTTAAATAACAGTCAATTTATTCAATTTATGATTTCATAAAGTTCATTATTTTATCACGATGATCCAATGACTTTATTCACTTCATGACCTGAAAATGAGGTCAAATGTGTTAAGAACAGCCCAAGGCGGGCTTAGATGCTTGTCACGGCGACCAATATGTCATAATACCAAAGTCTCGTATCAAAGCTATAGAAGTTTTATAGCCACGCCAATATGCAAAGAAGAAGAAAGGAAATGGTCAACACCTCTAGCTAAACAATTGACCGAGGCTATAAACGTAAGATCGTTACTCGTAATCATCTTAGTTGGATTTCATACTTACAGCATTTATTTATAATAGACCACGGGCCCAATTCCTCTAGCTAGTTATATGCGCATGTGTCTTACATCGGACACAGGCGGTTACTACACAGGAGCTATCGAGGCAGGCCGCGACCAGTTTGGCCAAAAGGGGGACTTCATAACTTCCCCGGAGATATCGCAGATTTTCGGCGAGCTCATCGGTATCTGGTTCGTAGCGGAATGGATATCTCAAGGGAAGCCGAAGCAGGGCGTGGAGCTCATCGAAGTTGGCCCTGGTAGGGGGACACTGATGGACGATATGTTGCGGGTGAATATATTCAAATCTCCGTTGCGCTATAAAGATCATCCAATGTTGACTTCTTGATAGACCATGAGAAACTTCAAAAAAATGGCTTCCAGTATAGAAAGCGTCTACCTTGTCGAAGCAAGCAACGAGCTGCGCACCGCCCAGAAAAACCTGCTCTGTGGTGAGGACGCCGTGATGGCAGAGTCGAAAATCGGTTGGCAGAGTACGTCCAAGTACTCCGGAGTACCTATCATATGGACAGATTCCATCAAAGCCATCCCGCAGGATCCCAGCAAGACCCCTTTTATAGTCGCCCACGAGTTCTTCGACGCACTCCCCATCCACGCCTTTCAAATTGTCGAAGTGCCGCCGACCCAGCCACCAGCGCCAACGAGCGGAAATATTACGAGCTCATCCTCATCAACCTCCTCGTCTACCACCACCACCCCTCCCAAACACCAATGGCGAGAAATGGTCGTCTCCCCCACACCCAGGGGCACAACGCACACGGACCTCCGAACCCCTAAGTCGCAGCAGCACGAGCCGGTGCCGGAGTTCCAGCTGACCCTCAGCCCGTCGACGACGCGGCACGCGCAGTACGTCCCTGAATCCTCGCCGCGGTACCGCGCGCTGAAATCCAGCCCGGGCGCCCTGATCGAAGTGTGCCCCGACGCCTCGCTCTACGCCAGCTCCTTCGCGTCCCGCATCGGGGGCTCCGGCTCCGGCGCGGCTCTGATCCTGGACTACGGGCCGACCTCCACCATCCCGACCAACTCGCTCCGGGGCATCCGGCGGCACCAGCGGGTCTCGCCCTTCGCGAGCCCGGGCCTCGTGGACCTGAGCGCGGACGTGGACTTCGGCGCGCTGGCCGAGTCCGCGCTGCTCTCCAGCGCCGGCGTCGAGATCCACGGCCCCGTCGACCAGGCCTTCTTCCTCGAGTCCATGGGCATACGGCAGCGCGCCGAGATGTTAACGCAAAAAGTAGGAACGGGGGCGGAAATCGGGAGCGAGAGCGAGAGCGAGAGCGAGAACGAGAAGAGAAAGACGGAGATCGAGCGCTCCTGGAAGCGGCTCGTGGACCGCGGGCCCGGCGGCATGGGCAAGGTCTACAAGGTCCTGGCCATTCTGCCGGAGAACGGGGGCCGTAGGAGGCCGGTCGGGTTTGGGGGGGATGTGAGTGCTTGATTGGCGCTCTTCGGGAAAAGGGGGTGGGAAGATGGTCATGAGCTTATGTACTATAATAATAAAGGCCGAGGAAACATCTATCCGTGTACACTCGAATCTGCCAACCTGTACAAACCAAAACAGCACGCACGAGTTTGCTCTATATTCTGTAGTCGTAGCTAACCGTTGCGTGACATATTCCTACCATCAGTTATAGTTCAGAGTTCTTTTCATACCTTATGCTACCTCATGTGATGTACCTAAAATAAAACAAGGGCCTGCCACCTCCCTTCAAAAGACCGATCCGTGTCGGTTTACCCTACCCCGATAGGGCCTCCTATCTGGAATAGTTCAGCATCCAACGCCGCGCAAAGAGCGTCTATAATACATAGTACGGTAACGAAAGCGGGTAGACCCAATACTACACTTGATACCCTTGCCTCGCCGGCTCTCGTGGTCTAGGACGGCGATAGTGTTACTTTTTTCTTCCGCCGACAAGGTTTGACCCCTCACCACCGTCTGCTTCATCGTCATCGCTGAACTTGTCACCGTCTTCCCCGACGGCGAATATTGTCTCGCCGTCGAAGGAATCCCGCGGCGACTCTGGCTTAGCCGGGGCTCTATTCTGCGGCTTTGATGCCGCAACGGAAGCGTTCCCTGCTGAGGCCGAACGCATGTTGTTGGCCTTAGAGCCGATGTGTGCTTCCTCGTCGTCGTCATCCGAGTCATCCGGAGCACCCACGTCAGCAAATTCGAACCCTCCATCCTCATCCTGGGCAATTTCGTCACTCATCGCGAATCGTCTGTTGTTCGCCGTAGGTCTCCACACGTACGCGATCCAGGCCACGTCGGCCAGGTAGACCAAGTTTGGCCATCCGTCGATAACGAACCACCGCGACTTCCAGTGGAAGGGAACGTAGTCCGGGTCAGATGCCGAGGCGAACGAGAAGGAGTTGAAAAAGAAGAAGCCGAAGGTAACGAGGATGCTGATGAGGATGCTCCACCAGAGCTTCTTGTACATGGTTTCCTTGACAGTCTGCTTGCGCTCGCGCAGATCCTTAAGCGTGAAGTTAAGCGAGTTGAGCGTCCACACATAGAAGGCAGTCAGGGTACCCGCCAACGGAAGTACGATGAGGAGGAGCCAGGGGCCTAGAATATAAGTTAGCATGGATGAGTTTTAGATCTCTGGTTGAAAGGTCGTCATACTAGCTGTATCCGGAGAGATAAGCAGACTGGTAATAGCGTAGCCCAGTCCAAAGATGAAATGAGCAATCGCCAACCATCTGACATATACCATCGTCTTGCCCAAGGAAGGCTTCACAACTCCGTAGCCCATGCACACGATAAGGAGCAGGAAGAAGGAGAATGAGTTGCGGAAGGCATTAAGGATAGCCACCAAGACCAGGAGAACCTTAGCTCCGATGTTGGAACCATTCCTATTCAAGAAGTCTATAGCAAAGTAGTTAGAAAGCTGTACCACTAAGAAAGTAAGTAGCTAAGGTGGCTAATTTACCATAGAAACCCCAAGTCATCAACATCTCTACAACTAGAAAGACGAGAATGGCAGTGATGTAGTTCTGCACGGGCACTGCAAATAAGTTAGATACCTACGGAACAAGGAGCTTGGAACCAAAGCAGGGTAGCTTACGAATATCGTATCTATGCTGGTAGTAGAGGAAACCCCAGAACCTAATCACCGTTAGCAAGAGGTGCGATACGGAAGAATCTCAAAACATACACGGCAACCAGCGCATAGACGATAGTTATTCCTCCGTAGAATGGAAGTTTAGGGATCTGCGTTGCGGGAAGCTCGCCATATGCCTCCCGGAACTCGACAACGCCCAGGAACTCCTTAGTATTGAAACCATAGGCGGCAACACAGTAGTAGCCCGTCTTCTTGATGGGATAGTTGATGGGAGGCGCGGACTTGAGGTGTACGGCCTGAGTCAAGATCAAACTCTCCGATTTCTCGGTCGCGTTGGGGGACAGAATCCATTCGCCAATATCGGTGTCATTACACATGCCATTCCGGACATTCTCTTCGTCGCAAATCAGTTCTTTCTAGTTCTATTATCAGCATTGGTCGCAACGAGGAATCATCGAGGATAGTACTTGGAGAGCGTCAGGGTTGGGATAAACCCCGATGAAATCCTGATCTTTCCATTCGAATATAACCAAACTGACGATGGGGTCGTCGTCGCCTTCGACGGTCTTGTTCGGAAATACAGTGAGGATGAAAGGATCTACCGGACCACCCCAGGCGCTTCTGCTATACATGCCTAGAATAACGACGGATCAGTAAGGGTCGTCAAGGCGATTATTATAGGTAGATGGGACATACCGGCACATTTTTGCTGATTCTCCTCGGTGTCGTCCTTTGCAAAAGAAGTATTAGTATTAGCTTACGAACCATAGCGAATTGATGGTATGGTTTTCTTACTATCTTAACTTCCAATGCCTGAACGGTCCACAGGGATAGTCCCAAAAGGACTAATGGAGATAAGCAACTCTTCATCTTAAGTTTCGTTGACTTTGTCGTCGCCGCGCGAGGCAGCCTCGGCCGGATAAATCTGTCCTCGTTATTCCGGATGCTGGATGCGTTTTATTAGACGCAACGCAGATGGAAGTTTGGAAGGGAGTTTAAGGCTGGACTAAAGGTCAAAAGCCTTGAGAAGTTCAGAGAATCATTAGAAGTGATATTAATTAATGTAAGAGCAAGGCTTAGACGTGGTACGTATTAGGTAGGTAGATAGGTAGGCTGAAAAAGAGTCTTGCCGATAGAAGTAGTACCTTATTGAGCTATAGATTGGATGGATGCTGCTTCTATGAATGTGCAGGTCTACGAAGTACCTACACCTAGGTACCTACCTAGGTACGCTATGATCTATTTTTATTGGAAACAGCCCTAGGTAGGACAGACAGAGCCACTCGTGAGGCGCATACGTACCTACCCCCTTGGTACCAGGTACCTAGGTAGTGTAGTCAAGGCTCAAGCAGCTAAACCTTAGGTACCTAGGTACGCGATAAGATAAGAACCTTCAAATAATCCTACTACCTATTTCCACCAACTCATTGATTTAGTACCTAGCATACAACTCTACAACTACTACCTCTACCTCTACCTACCTATATTTCCAAGGTTCTAATCGCATCACGAATCACCTGTGAGCCATGGGGAAAGGTACGGATAAGTTATATATCACCCATTCCGAATGGTCTTCGTCAGACGCCTACTCCGCCAGCACCGGCTCGCGGACTGCTGCGACCAGCGGATCCTTTAAACGTTTACCCTTCAACTTTTGCGCCGCAAGCCTCCAGCCCTTCAAGAACCCCGTTTGCACTTCGGATGGGTCTATATTCGACGTCGAAGTCATTTCGAAATGGCTCGAAAGCCACAAGACCAACCCTGTAAATGGAGAGCCGCTGGCCGCACGCGACCTCATCAAGCTCAACTTTGCGCGCAACGGAGACGTTGATACCAAGGGCGCAGATGGCCCAGGTACCGACCGGAAAGGGGATTTAATCGACCCCGTCAGCTTCAAGGTCTTCACCGACAACACACATATCGTCGCCATCCGACACGGCACCTATGCGAACGTTTTCGCTTGGGAGACGGTCGAGAAGATGAATATCAAAGCAAAGATGTGGCAGGACTTAGTCGACGACACAGAGTTTGGTCGTTCCGATATCATCACTCTTCAAGATCCGCAAAACGCCGCGAGCAGAGATCTAAGCCAGTTCCAACACTTAAAAGATGGAGACGCGCTCTTGACAACAGAGCAGGAGGAGGAGAGAAAGGAAGGCAATGTCAATATAACTGCTCTAGGCAGGGTAGGCGACAAAGTCCTGAGAGCGAAGGAGGCCGTCGAGAAGGCAAGGAGAGAACGTGAAGCTGGTGGCGACGTCAATCGCTCTTCCAAGACATCCACGAAGGCCGTAGCAAGCATCCATGCCCGGCCATCTATGATCCAGAACAAGAAGCAAGCCTATAATGCAGCAGCATTTACCACAGGCAGAGCTGCGGCCAGTTTTACGAGTACGGGTCTAACCCCGGAAACCAGTGGTGAACGAGCCACCCTCACGGATGAGGAGTACATGTTAAAACCCAAGAGGGTAAAGATAAAAGGCTACGCGCGGATCGAGACAAACCTAGGCGATTTGAATATCGAGTTACAGACAGAATATGCGCCAAAAGCTGTCTGGAACTTCACACGACTGGCCGAGAAGGGCTATTATAAGGGCGTCGCCTTTCACCGCAACATAAAAAATTTCATGATCCAGGGAGGCGATCCATCTGGTACCGGCCGAGGAGGCACGAGTATATGGGGCAAGAACTTCCAAGACGAGTTCGATGGCCCACTGACACATGACTCTCGGGGCATGCTCAGCATGGCTAATAAGGGCAAAAACACAAATTCCAGCCAGTTCTTCATCACTTACCGTCCAGTCAAGCATCTCGACAGAAAACATACCATTTTTGCGAAGGTTGTCGGCGGCACGGATGTGTTGAGCAAGATGGAAGCAGTCCCCACAGATGGCTCGGACCGGCCCCTAAATAAGATTTTTATCAAGGACATCGTCGTCTACCTCGACCCATTCGACGAGTTTCTCAAGCTGAAGGCCGAGCGCGATAAGGTCGCGGAGACGAAGGCCGAGGTTGAAAGGACCGGCGGGACTGAAGACGACCGGCTAACATGGACGGGAAAGCGGGTCAGGCAGGATGGCACGGTCGACCAGGGCGGCGATGACGGCGGCGGCGTGGGCAAGTATCTGCAGGCCGCGATGAGAAAACAGAATGCCGAAGACGAGATCATCGAAGAAGATCTTGACGCGTGGGAGGAGCCAGTCAAGAAAAAGGCGAAAGTGGGCGGGTTTGGCAACTTTGACAATTGGTAAAAAGGATTGCATTGCGTGGCGTTTAGCGATACCCAAAAGAAAAAGAGACTATAGGCACCGAATTAGTCTATGATGAAAGTTTCTTCTCGTCAAAATATGTATTGGCAATGTACTCTATACGTAGTTATGTGATGCTTTCCTCAACTCCCATATCTCCAAAGTACGGTTCCCAATGTGAATCGAGAGATAGCTGATAGTTTCAAAATGGTTACGGAATAGCAAAGTGAACTTATACAATCTCGAACCACATCAAGCCGCCCATGCGTTCCTGAAATTTCTCTAGGGCCATGTGAGTCTCCTCAGTGTGATGCTGTGACATAAGGGGTACTAATCGCGGATCTTCTTCAGAAATGGTGCCTGAGACGACATCCTTGAAATAATGGTCTTTATTCCCCTTAGAAGTGCTGACGAGTCGAATGTTCTCTGGCAAAGGACCGAGAAGAGCTTCGCTGCACGCGAGACTGGCCACAAAACATGGCCCGATCAACCTGAAGCTACCGTCGTCTAATGGTCGTAGCAATAAAGGTGTGCGGCAGCCAAGGAGAACACAAACTTTGTCACCAACTTGTACTGATCTCGGAGCAGTCCCTAGGTGACCATCTGCGGTCTCGATGAGTTGGCTGCCGGCCAGTTTCATAAGCGTATAGTACAACTTCATATAAATCGAGGGCGGTTTGAGGTGGTCCTTGAATTGGTAGCCAGACATAATTAATGAAACGGCCTCCTTCGTCTTATCTATATCCAGAAAAGTTTCCAACACCGGATCATAGTTATTGGAGAAAGAATCCCTACAAAGCGTTCGGACAATCTCTTCGACCGCATAGTGCTTTTCTAATCCTAGTTTTAGCACCAGTTTCCGAACTTCTTCTAATACCACGTGTGGACCATCATTCAACAAGTAAGAAAACTGATGGCACTCCGTGACTTCGGCTGCAGATATGCCATTAGCTCTTAGCACCCCAGGCCGCGGGAACTCATACTGGGCTCCGAATTCAGAAGAAGCTTTCTGGAGCCCGACCCTAGAGGTGAGCGTGGAAGGTATCGACCAGTCGGGAACCCAACTCGCACATGACGAGCTTTCCTGAAACTCGCACTGCCATAGGATCATGAGGCTGTTGTAGTGCTTAATATATCGAGTTACGACGTATTCGAAGAGCTCAGCATAGGGTTTGGTATAATCTGGAGATGGAATAAATTCTCTTTCGTGTTCGGGTAATAAAGCGGAAATGCCATAGAGCCGGTCTCGCGGATCTAGACAGTCGACACCTTCATAATTCATCCGCAATTCAAGCATACTTTCCCTCGACGCGGCAAAGAATTGCACGAGAAAGTTTGTCCTTAAAATCATGCCGTCGACTCCTGTCTTCGGCTTGTAAGATATACAAGCCAGGCCGCGCTTAAAGTTGGCCCATTTGACTTGGCGAGAGCCGCACATGATTATTGCTTCCGAGTTCGCTAAGGCAATTTCTTGCCGAACCCATAATCTTCTAAACCAAGACCTCGAAAATAAGTGGTAGACCGAGTAGGAAGTTCTGTGATCGAGCTCAAGGCGACTATTCATGTCGCCCAGTTTAGGATCTGTGCAATCCTTTGCAGGTCTCAGGAACGTGCCGTACTCGATTTCCACCTGAGAACCAAGAAATTCTATCCACTCCATAGCTTGGTCACTATCATTTTCCTCTGGTCCGAGCCAGGCCACTACCCGGCTTGCAAGCCGGAAGATCTCGTCCATCATCGCGACTTGCGAGCCTTTCTCAACATTGTCTGCTTGGTTAATGGAGAGAGCATCAATCCACATGGTACGCGGCCTATCGACATAACGTAAATTTTTTAGAGCGATGCCTAGATTTGGCCGAGACAGGATTTCGGCGCGGCCAGCATTCTGCGAGGTCGTGATTGTAGTAAGATCACTTCTATCGACATATATACGCAGGTGAGCATTTTCCGTGCCCCATGTGTACGATAGAGCCTCGTAATGAAGAGATCCATCTTTAGGAAAAGACGAGACATTGAATGAGATGATAATGTCATCTTCGAACATCCCCGAGTGGAGAGTGATAAGTCTGAGATAGTCCTTCCCAGGGAGAGGAGTGTACTGGAATTCTACCATGACGTAAGGCCGGCCGAATTAACCAGTATAGGACTCGTTATATGCGTTTGTAAGGATAGTTGTAATTAACAGGTAACAAGTTAAATTATGCTGACAACGCTAGAGTCGGAGGTAAGTACCTAGGTAACCTTAAGAACTAGTAAAGCCTTGAGTAACGCCAAATGCAGAAGATGATGCTATAAACTGTAGTCCGCATAAGCCTCGGAAAATAAGTCCCAGTGGAGAAATTACATATTATAGCTACATTAAGCACTGCCACGTGGAGGCCTACAATGTTGCTAGCAAATCACATCGAATACCTAGGTAGGTAAATCGACCAAACCATCCATAGCTTCCATCCTTCGATAAAATAGTGGAACTGATTGCGTACCTAGGTACCTAGGTAGTGTAGTTACTATGTAAAGAGCGGAGTTTCTAGAAGTAAGGCTGTGCCATTGCGGGCTGACATAACACATAGAATATTAGTATGATTGTATAGAATAGGAAAACCTGCTTCTCAATGGTCCGAATCCGAACATTCTTAAAGGCTAACTTAAATGCTAGTGTGACTTTATCTACCTTGTGTCACCTACCTTGTGTCACTCATAGGTCCTTTAAAATTATTTTAACTTAAGGATGCACCCATCGGCTCAAGCCGCCAAGAACTAGTACCGGCTTGGCAAAGCTTATTGGGGCTTAGTCATTCAGCTGAACTCGTGAGCCAATTAGAATATATGTGGTACGGGTCACAATTTTCTCTAGGACTTCGCTTTCGCTTTCGTTAATAAAAGTCCATGAAGCTAAACGTTTCATTCAGCAAGAGTCATTCCGCAGCGAGACTTTTCGGCTTACCGTGCTTGAGGAAATCGTATATAGGTAGGTTCTGAGTTCAGAAGATGGCTAGTTTATCCCAAAATCATACACAGTTCTCGTGGTCTAGCGACGACAGGCAAAGATATCAATTTGCAAATATCATCCATCAACCATATTTAAATAAATATCCCTTCGCGTTTCATTACTGCTCGCAAGATGGCCTTGAATGAAAGAGATAATATCTCCATTGCGCAGATTATTATTTATGTGCCAGCCCTGTCCCTCGCTGTATGGCTTGCTTTACGCCACGGCTTTAGTCGTAGTGTAGGGTGGTTTTACATGATCGTCTTCTCACTCGCCCGTATCATCGGAGCCTCCTTCCAATTAGCCACTATCTCAGATCCCACGAACACGAGTCTTCACACCGGCGCGGCTATTCTTCAGAATGTTGGCTTGTCGCCTTTAATCATGGTACAGCTAGGTCTTCTCGGCCGAGCGCTTGGAAGTGACCGAAAAACAACGACAGCGTTTGTGACTAAGCAACAATTGCACCTCGTCCACCTTGTTGCGCTCGTGGGCCTGATTCTAGGTATCGTCGGCGGTACCCAGAGTTTCAGCAGCACGGGTGTATACACCATATCGACTATCTCCCAGGCAGGCACAGGGCTCATTATCGCGGCGTACGTCCTTCTAGCACTTTCGACCGTCGTCGTCGCGCTGCAACTCTCAAACATAGAGGAGGGCGAGAAACGGCTTGTCCTAATCGTAGGACTCTCTCTTCCCTTCATCCTCGTCCGGCTGGTCTACTCGGCAGAATCTATTTTTGGAAACAATCCCGACTTCAGACAGCTGACGGGCAATGTCAACATCCAACTTGGCATGGCTGTCATTATGGAGATTATTGTCGTTTTCATTGTTGAGGCCATCGGGATAACCTTGAAAAAGACTCCGACAACCCAAGGCACACCAAATTTAGCAACTGGTTACCACCAGTCCCGGCGACAGAGGGAGGCGGATCACGAAATGGGTGGGTATAGGTAAATAGCGTTGGAACCACATGTATCATACGGATTGGAGTATAATTGAGATCGGGCTTTATGACATCAAAGGTCAATTTCGAGAATTATAGGATTGTAAAGATAAGATATATATGTTTGTAATGGAGACAAGCTGATTTATTATATCTGCAATGAAAGGAACGTTGGAACCCTTGGAACCTTAACATGTTAAGTCGTTAAAACTGCAAGGGTTCCCATGGCATCGGGTCCTGCCAAGACCTCTAAGCCATGTCGCTACCGTAGTGCAGCCGTAGCTTCTCATAGCCCCCGTAATAGAATTTCATCCCACTAAATAATAGGCTAGGTACATTAGAACGCGGGGTAGTAGGTACTTCGTACATCCATTAGGAAATTTGCTAAAGACTGAAGCCGAATTTCATTCTTATTAACCAATTTCGTCCTTCTTCCACTAAAAATGCCGGTAAGTCCCCCGACATATTTCTTATCTACTGTAAGAAAAACTTATAGGTATATATCTATATTAACGATAAAATCCTAGCTAATCATAGTAACGGGCTTCCCCACGTCCGGCAAGAC